>JANAVB010025196.1:15980458-16589673 GCA_029216955.1 Iris pallida
ACCTCCGGCCCTATCCACGATGCTCTGGGAGGTAACTCATGTCTCCTAGCTGCTCTCAAGACTGCATCAAAAGTTTGATGCTCAAACTGCTCGACTGCTATCAAAATCTCCAGATGAAGCCCTTGCTGGAATTGCTGGGCTCTATCATACTTGGTTGCCACCAAGGTGGGAGCAAACCGACTGAGTCAAGAAAACTCGGCCACATATCCGTCGACCGTCCTGTCCATCTGCTTCAGATTGGTAAACCTCGTCAGTAGATCGTACCGAGCTACAGCATCAAAATACTTGGTCTGGAATCTCTCTCTGAATACTTCCCAAGCAATAGGGGCCACTAATCCGACGGCCTGCACTGCCCACCAGCTGCGGGCAAGATCCAATAACTGTAAGCGCACCACGGCTACCTTCTCATTCTCTGGAGTCCTGGCTGCTTTAAGAATCACCTCAGTATCCTGAAGCCACGCATCCGCTGCGATAGCATCTTCACTACCATCGAAGAATGGAGGGTTCAAGCGCTTGAAGCTGTTGGCCGCGCTGTTCCCTGGATGACCGCCTCTGGTCAAAGCATCCGCCACTGCCTGTTGCAAGGCATCTCCACGACGATCTTGAGAAGCTATCAAGGTCCTGACGAGACCTACCAAAGTGCCATCATCAGGCTCGGCAGGCTGAACTGGCTGAACTGGTGGCTCTTCTCCAACAGGCTCGACTCGGGAGGCTACTCCGAAGTGCCGGGCTTGATCTTCGGGTTGCTGCTGGTCCACGGGAGGTGCTCCGCCTCGCTGATCGGTAGGACCACGAATAATGTCGCTAAAGAAGACGACATAGGGATCAATAAGGAAGGACTAGGACAGATCAACGATGCAAGCGTATGATCCGGACAAGAATCCAGGGATTCAGAAGATACGAGCAGAGATCAAAGGCGAATACTGATTGAGACATCTATTCGGTAAACCCTCACATATCTTGATTTACAAGACCTACATGGGCCACCACTTAAACTATGTCACGTCCCAGAACCAGAATACTGGAGAGCGGGGGCAGACATAGCCAGCTACGTATATGAAATGGAATCCATCTCGCTATACGGTCACGGCTGTCTAGATACATGAGGGTTTAACTACAAGCCAACAGTCTTTTAAGGTCATTAACAAGCCTATTGTCTCAATCACAAGCAAGTAAGTAAAAGTTACAAGATGTATGATCATTAAATATGCAATAAAAAGGCATCCCAAATATTACATATTCAGCTGATCATGAAGCTAGTCGTTACAAAATGTTAGGACTAGCAAGAGTTTAGTCATACATGATCAACCCTAGGATCTGTTAATCATGTTACAGCCCGTAGGTAGACAGTAAGTAAATTACAATCGAGCTAAACAGGTGCTCGTCGGCTAAATGCCTTAAAAGAATATTTTTACAATAGAGTGGGAGATCAAGAATAAACCCACTCGTTGCCAGGGTTCCGTCTACTGGCCATCATCTGGCTGAAAGGTCGGTAGATCCTCTGGAGCTGCTCCGAAATCTGGCTATACAAAACCAGCTGGATCAGACCCCAGAAAGAGCAAGTGCCACAAAGGAAGCTTCACTTAGGAACTAAAACCGGCAATCAGCACAAGAGTATAAATAAAGTAAGAACTGGAAATAAAAAAATACATCAGGATGATATACGACGAGATAACCATGGAACTATTCAGATAACCAGGTTACAACCCGTAAACCAAACAAGGACCGGGGTTGTAACCCTTCGTCTGAACAGAACTTGGAATTCTTACCATTTATCGGTAAAATAAATACAAGCATTCTGGTCATGCAGTAATCAGGATCAGGACAAGACTAGACTGGTTAGACTCCATCCAATTATTTCACGGCCAAGCAAGAATTACGGTTTGATACTTTAACTAACTAGGGTTGTCACAAGCCTAATTACTAACAGATGTAGTGAGATTATTCCACAGCCACAAGCCCTACAGACCATCCAGGTTACCCGGGTTGAAAGATTAGGGTTGAATTCAGGTGGGTACATCGTCCAGGAAACGCATGTACCCTTAGGTAGCTTGAAGGGTGCAACACATGACAGTGTGCTGGAAATGTGCCCTACTCGACGGCAGGCTACAGATCCCAAGGCGCGCCCAGGTAACGGGATTGCCTGTAGCTGGGAGATCGCTTTTATGACTAATGTGTTATTCTAGTTATTAGCCTTAGTCCATTTCAGTAGGTACTCCTGACCATGGTACTCAGGAGTCCCTGTCCTAGACATGATGCAAGACAGGACTGGTTCATTTGTACAAGCACAATCGTCCACGGTGTCCAGATTAATTATACAGGTCATGTCATGTCAGGTAGCCGTCGCAACAACTTATCAAGAAAATTATGTCAGGTTTAACATGTCCAGTTTACTGGTCAGGAGTGCGCCACGACGGGCCACTATCAGGTCATGTCAGGTTAGTCATGCCAGGAGTGCACCACTACGGGTCACTGTCATGTCAGGCTCAATTATCATGTCCAAACATATCAAGTAAATTTGTGATTATCAAGTTTATGACAAAAGGCGTAAGGATATAAAATGGACGTAAAATATCTAATAAAATATCAATACACAGGGCTATAGGAGAGCCATGCGGCTATGGCATATGCGGCCAGGAATGATCTCATGCGGGTGGAAGAGAACAGCCCATACGGCTGAATAGGGTCAGGCGTATACGGCTAAAAAGGGAAAGGCTTATACGGTCATAGGGGTATCAGTCTTATGCGGCTCGGAGATCCACTCAGTCATGCGGCTGAGAAAGGCAAGACATATGCGGTCATGAGGATAGGGAACTCATATGGCTGGCGGGGGATGGGTCCATATGGCTGGCTGACCATTCAAGTACATGCGGCCGGGGAGGAGCAACCCATGCGGCTGCGGGGATCAATGACTATGCGGTCAAGGGCAGCAAACCCATGCGGCTGGGAGACTGCGGTCTATGCTGCTCGCGAGTGTTGAGTTCATGCGGCTCAGGGTTGCTGGAAATCCATACGGCTAGAAAGGACTGGGCCTCAGTCATGCGGTTAAGTAAGAAGGACTTCATGCGGCTAGAAAGAATACTTGCCGCATGAACTTGTCATGCGGTCAAGTCAAGACAATAGCGCATACGGTTAGAACTGACTTGTCGCATGAATGTTCATGTGGTCAAGTGCTACCATGCGGCTCGGGACTGTGCTTCTTCTCCAAATTTTCGAAAAGAAGTACACCATAAGCCATGGCTTCCAAGCTGCATAACTCTATCATCCGGAGCCCAAATCCGAACTTCTATAGGTCAAAATGGGATAGAACGAAATTCTCTATAACATGGAACCATCAAAACTCGAAAATAACAATATTAAGTAGATCAAAACCCAAGAAATCCAAAAATAATATAAATATAGATCTACAAGAATCTAGCCATGGAAAGTAAAAATACCAAGTTCTAAAGTTAGTTAGAATGCTGTAAGGAAGAGAATGAAGCAATAAAATTGGAGTTCCTCCATGAAGCAAGTTGCACTTGCCTAGACCTCTCTCTCTCTCTGGTAGGTGAAGAATTAATGGAAGGAAGAAGGAGAGGTTAATAAAGAGAGAGAAGAAAGAATGGTTAATAAATGGTAGTGGTGGTAGTAGGTAGGGGTTCACCCCTTGGTTCATGATGAACCAATAGTAATCCCAAACCGAACCAAGCCAACCCGAACCAAGAATAACCAAGCCATGAAGGAAGAGCTTAAGCAAGGAATCATGCAATACAAGATAAAATACGTATACGTATTCCAAATACGTAATACGAACAACAGGCATTACAGTCGTCGCCTCAAACATGACTTCACATGATGCCATTTGGCGAATGTTCTTCGACGGGGCTTCAAGAACGGGGCCACAAGGTGATATTGTCGCTGGAGTCAGTGTGGTATTAATTTCTCCCTTTGGACTAGTAGTCAATCGGTTGTATTCTCTTACAGAACCCTGTTCAAGCAACGTAGCCGAATCTAACGCTCTAGTCATCGGACTCCAACTCGCAAAAGAAGTAAGGATCAGGTACCTGGAAGCATATGGTGACTCGCAGTTGGTTGTTAACCAGATCCGAAGTTCATATGAGGTTCGCAACGAGGACCTAATTTTCTATTATCAGACATCAATTGCCATCATTACAACATTGGAAGGGTTCTTTATAGAGCACGTTCCTAGGCTCCAAAATATCGAAGCCGATGGCCTCTCCGCTTCCTTGGCACTTCCAAATAATACTAACTATCTAGTCGACATAATAGGTTATGAACTGGTCTGTCCCAGGAACTATCTTCAACTGGGTACGAGTTACTCCGCCCAAATAACCAACGACATACAAGACTGGAGACGCCCGCTCATCGACTTTGCAGTCTATGGAATTCTGCCAGAGAACGTGAAGAAAGCAACTTCAATCAGAAGACGCTCCCTCAGATTCTTCTATGATACAGAGCCAAAAATGTTATATCGACGATCCTATGATGGGCTACTATTAAGATGCCTGTCAAATGCAGAAGCCAAAGAAGCCTTACGCGAAGCTCATGACGGCACTTGTGGGGCTCACCAACCTGGCCCAAAATTTCAAGATCGTCTCCGCCAGATGGGTTATTACTGGCCCACAATGGTAGCAGATACAGTTGATTATGCAAATAAGTGCAAGGCTTGCCAGATCCACGCAGATTTCATACATCTGCCATCTGAATTCTTGCATCCGACAGTGGCCTCTTGGCCATTTGACGCATGAGGAATGGATATCATTGGGCCAATCACCCGGCCGTCGTCTAGAGGGCATCGACTCATACTTGCAATCACCGATTACTTCTCCAAATGGGCGAAAGCTGTTCCGCTAGCAGAGGTTAAGACATCGAACATGATTAACTTCATAAAACATCATGTCATCTATCGTTTTGGACTGCCTCGGAGGATTATTCACGATAATGGTCCACAGTTCGCAAGCTACGCTTTCTATCGATTTTGTGACAAGAATTGGATTCAGAACATGGCCTCGACAGCATATAACCTATTGTCTAACGGTCTAGCTGAGGCTTTCAATAAAACCATAATCAAGATCCTCAAAACGTTCGTGTCTGCAAACAAATGCGACTGGAATGAAAAGCTTGGCGAGTGCTTATGGACGTATCGTACCACAATTCGGACGGCTACAGGAAATATACCGTTCTCCTTGGTTTACTGGAGCGAGGAAGTCCTTCCATTGGAGACCCAAATCCCCTCACTTCGAGTGGCCCTTACTTACCGGTTAACGTCAGACGATAACTACCGCCGACGGCTACAAGAGTTGGAAGCATTAGATGAGAAGCATTTACAAGCTTAATAAAGCATTGAGCTCTACCAAGCGCGCATCTCTCAGGCTTTCAACAAGAAAGTCAAACAAAGAATATTCTAAGTCGGCGATCTCGTCTTGGCCATTCGTAGACCAATGGTCATGACTCACAAGACCCCTGACAAATTCTAGCCTAAATGGGAGCGCCCGTTCATCATCGAGACCGTATTCTCCAACGGCGCGTACCGTCTCGTAAAACAAAATGGAGACTTGCTCGTGATGCCCATCAACGGCAAGTTCCTCAAGAAATATTATGTCTAAACGACATCTTCCAACTATTTCTCAGATTGTGAGTTACGTACCCTCTGGTATCGCTGAACTTACACTCTGACCTCAAAAACTCCCAGATTGTTGAGTTATATACCCTCAGGTACCACTGAACTTACTCTCTGACTGCTCCAAATAGATTCATATCTCATCTCCTAGTCATATCTATGAACTTCCACATTAAATGCTTTTCTCCACCAGAGTTTGCCTCAAAATCTATTACCCCTACCACCAGTGCACAGAAGGGTAGTAGGTCCATCAAACTTGTCCTAAATCTGTTACTCGCACCATCAGTGCAAAAAAAAGGGTAATATTTCCACAAAATTTCCCAACGGAAAAAAACAACCATGTCCATATTACCTCTGAGTTGTTTTCCCATCCATCATAAACAAATCACCCAATGCATAGAACTTCCACGTTGATAGCACCTCTGAGTTATTCTGTGTATCCCTATTATGCCAACTCCTACCATGTTCTTATTACCTCTGAGTAGGAAGGCTCTGTTTTGACCCATATTTACCACGTCCTCATTACCTTTGAGTAAATATGTTGGTTTCTTCTCCACTTATTATCAGTACTCGTATCGCCAGTACACAAAAAGGGTAGTAAGTCCATAAAAGTCTATTACTCGTACCATCGGTGTACCAAAGAGTAGTAGGTCCACAAAAATATCATTCAAATCTATTTGCTCATATTTTCAGATGCACAAAAGGGTAATAGGTCCACAAAATTCCCCAGTAGGATGTCCTTTATCAAAAACACAAATACTGTATTAGGCCCTCTAGTACAAGCACCATAAAATATCACAAATAAAATGGAGTGAACATACTCTGCTTATTCAAAATCAGTTACATTCATAGGACTACATCGACAGCAAAAAACAAAGAAAGGAAAATCTGGCAATACATAGTTTGGTTAGTTTGACAGTACTTCGTCTTCAAGCAGTTTCGTAGCCCTCGAAGGAAGTCATGTTTTACCGCTAAGAAGCAAATAAAGCTGTTGAATCCCCAATGAGCTGCTTGGAGGAGGGCAAATATAGCATGTTATCCTCCCCTCCGTATTGCGGATGCCTTAGTCCCGCTCCCCCGAAGGACCATACCTTCAAAACATCATCCCTGATGGTGGTTTCGCCTACTTGGATAGCCGTGAAGGCATGATGTTCATAACGAAGCCTGACCACCGTCCAACTCTCCGAGGTATAAAGGCCCTTCCTACTACCTGGGGAAAAAATCTTCCGAAGCATGAAGAGTCCTGAGTTGTTTGATGTGCATGCCAAAATAGCGTGGGGAAAACTCTTCCGAAGCATGAGAAGTTTTGAGCTGTCTGATGTAGGTGTCAGAATGGTGTATTTTCACTCTATCGCCGACATCGATCCTGAAGAAGTTTGCTAGCCAGATCCCTACAAAACATAGAAAAAGGGGAAATTAGCACCCAAAAAAATGAAAAAAAGAAGAGAAAAACTCTATTTTTTAGTTATGCGGCCTAGCCAGTTATGCGGCCTAGACGAAACAGAACTCATGCGGCCCAAAGTCATGAGGCTAGCTTTATGAAGTACTCATGCAGCTCAGTCATGAAGCACTTATGCGGCTTAGTCATGAAGTGTTCATGCGGCTCAATTATGAGGCATTTACGCGGCTCAGTCATGAAAAACTCAGGCGACCCAGTCATAAGGTACTCATGCAGCTCCGACATGAGGCAATTATACGGCCCAGTCATACAGTGTTCATGCGGCCCGATCATAAATGTGCTAATGCGGCTCAATCATGAGGCACTTATGCGGCTCAGACATGAAGTGTTCATGCGGATCAATCTTGAAGCACTTATGAGGTTCAAGTTCGAATGAGCAGCGGTTATGCGACCCAGCCCATGCAGTCCTATCATACAGAACACATGCGGTTCAAATGAGATAGGGCATGCATCGACCAAGCTTAAAGCACAGAGGCAGTATATGACAGGCCCGTGCATGAAATATGCGACATGGCCATTCAAAATTTTAGTCGTCGTCTTCCTACCGTCCTTACTCTTGAGAGGGGGTTGCACGTCGGGATGAATGGAAGGAGCGTCTGCTGCTCTCGACGGAGAGGCAAGTCCCCTCCCTTTGGCCGCCGTACCAGTCGACTTGGAAGCCTTTGGAGCCATAGAAGAAAGTATGATGAAGTCAAAGAAGAATAAGGAAAATCTCTCTCTGACCCCTATTTATAGAGTTGCTAAAAAGTGCATCTTCGATTCTCGAGATCATTAAAGATAATAAAGACGTTTGGGGAATTTATCCCTAAATAACAGTCGGCTTTATCTTGAAGAGCGCCTCTTCGATTCTCGAGATCATTAAAGATAATATTGACGTTTGGGGACTTTATCCCTAGTAACCGTCGGCTTTATCTCCACAACCGAATCAAGAAAATTAAATGCAGCAGTGACAGCTGGCAGGCTGATGTGCTCTCCCTGCGGCTCGAAAATTTCCTGTGACTTGAAGACTCCCTACAGATCGACATACCTCCATGCTTCTTATTCAAAGTATTCTAAATTTACAATTTGAAAACTTTGAAGGGGGTCTTGTAGAAGCATAGAAAAAATGGGGTTCATACGGGTCACAAATTGCCGCATATGTACTTTGGGCAAAACAGGCCCGCATAAAGGAAAGCCGTATGACAGATTCAGTGCCTTATGCGGCCCGTCGATAACCAGCTGCAGAAGAAAGATATGCGGCCAAGAGGATCAGTTCGATAAAGTTGATAAGTTCTGTCAAAACTGACAAAAATGACAGCTCTGACACTTTGACAAAAAGATAAGACGTGAGATATCATCCAAAAACAGGGTTCATACGCCTTCATGCTGCCAGAATGAGTGTCACCTAAGCCGCATGAACCTTATGCGGCTTAAGCATATGCGGCCCCAAAAGTCTTCGAACTTCATACAGCCAAGAGTAACTGTGATCCAAGCCGCATGAGCTTTATGCGGCCAAAATACAGAATCTATGCGGCTTAAAATCTTAAGCTATATCTGGGCTAAGAAAGTTTGTGACTTAAGCCGCATGAGTCTCATGTGGCCCCACATGGTCGAAAACTGAGAGATCTATGCGGCTCAAAAATGATTCCTGTGACAGGACACGTGGCAAGCTGACTAAGTCTTAACTACCCAGATTTGCTGCAACAAAATTCCAACAAATCGACAGATGGCAGCCAAAGAGCGGACCTTCACGTGCCAATCAGCCACGTGGCCATAGACCATCTATGCGGCTCAACATACATTCTATTATAAATAGCAGGGTGCCACACCCCTGCAAAAGGCTGGCAACCTTCGAAAAGTAATTTCTTCAAGAGCTAAGGACTGCGTCAGATAGTCCAAGGAGTAAGGAAGAGTTGATAACACTTTTCCAAGCCTCTACCGTCACCTACAGAATCAAAACTAAACAATTGTACTTAGATTGTTTCCTAGGATTTCTTTCTAGGCTTTTCTTTGTACAAGTGAGTTTGCAATCAATTTTAGTATTTCTGTAATACCTGTCTTTGATTTTTTAATGGCAAACAATCTATACGAGTGTTTGGATGACTGCCGCTGTTAGTAGCAGGATGCTTATCTTTTTCAAGGTTCGGCATTGGGATGCCTAGTTGCTTAAACTTTTCAATGCTATCTTCAGCTGCTCTTGCACTTACTATGAAGGAACCCCAATCTTGTAATTATGTTGGTCTCGTCCACATGATGACTATAGGTAACAATTTTAATTTACAGGTATCTATAGTCAATGCGTCAGGGGTACCTAGAGGCATTTTTAGTACGTCTCATCGAAAGTGCTCTATGAAACGTTCGATTGTTTCATTGGGATTTCGTTTGATTTTGGTAAGGGCAGACATGGTCATGTCGTGTGTCCCTTCATAGAATTGTTCCAAGAATATCTGTTTCAAGGCTGCAAATGATGTTATGAAACCATCTGGTAGGCTTCGATACCAATCGTAAGTAACACCTAATAAGCATCCGATGAATACTCTAGTGAGTATAGCATCATTTTGCTGGAGATGATCAGTCATCATTTCGAAGTGATTGATATATTGACTCGGAGATGTGGTGTCGTTGAATAGTGTTATGGTCAACAGCTTATATTTGGACGAGAATGAGACTTCCTTCCACTCTGCAGGGTAAGGTTGTTTGATCCCTAACTTCTGTAATCCCTCTTTCTGCTTAAAAGCTTCAAACTGATTTTACAGAAGCTTAACTGCTTCAAGAGGGTCTCCTGAAGTTTGAGGAGCAGCAGATTGATTTGTAGGATTAGGATATGGAACTGCATGGTAAGTACCACCCCCAGCACCGGAGTGACTTGGAGTAACATGTGTTTGCAGGTATATGACTTTCGGGACGGTGGTATTTAGAGGAGGTTGTGCTCCAGGGCCAGTGTAGACAGGCACAGAACCTATTGCATGTTCTTGAGTTGGTACTAGGTTCACAATCGGTGGAACATCTTGTTGTGTTATGATCACCGTGTGCATGCTCGTAACCATGTCGATCATGGCCTTTAGATTAGCTCTAGAGCTGCAATCCTTTGCTCTTGATTGGCAGAACTGAAAACGTTCTGCTCTTTATTGGTCACGTAAGCAGTCACTTCTCTTGATACTGAGGATGAGCTGGTAGACAAGATAGTCCGATCGGAATCCTCGCCATCGGCATCGAAGTCTGGTAAACTGCTATCCCCAGGGTTGGAATCGGGAAGATTCCTTTGACGGAGGAAATCTCAGCTCCTTGATCTTGTGTTTTGGTAGACTCCCTCAGAAGAATCAAAGATTTGATTGCAGGATTACCGACTCACGGATCGTGACGAGTTACGCTTCGGGTGTCTCCCACCCCAGTGCTATGAGAGATCATATTCGTAGAGGCAAACATCAACTCATCCTTGTCTATCAGGATCACATTAGGTGTGTGAGAGTGATTCAAAAGGTCAAACACAGACCGTTTCGCTGGCTTGCAACAACATTTGATTTCTGCCTCATGTGAATGACAGCGACGTTCACTATGTGAAGTTTTCGGACGTCTTCCACCCCAGTGCTACGAGACGTCGTATTTGCAAAGGCAAAATTACATTAGGAGAGCGAGAAAATTTTAAATGGTCAAATACAGACCGTTTTGCTGCCTTACAACAACACTTGATTACCACCTCATGACAATGATGTTCGTTATGTGAAGTCTCTGTTGCACGAGGTGAGTCCTTGATCTTCCGCTTTTGTATGATAAGTTCACGGAGATCTGTTACATCATAAGGAGAAGAAGAAGAAGAAGGCAGACTCTGCCTGATTACATTAGGAATATGATGTTTGTTCCTAAACATATGTGTTCCCTGTGTATAGGGCAGTACTGAGTTCATTCGCATAAGTGAGAGGGTTCTTGCTCTTAAAAGTGTAATACCCAGATCTCGTATTACGTATTTGGAATACGTATACGTAATTTGACCCGTATTGCATGTCTTTCTGCTTGATTTATTCTAGCATTTCATTGATTGGTTTATTCTTGGGATGGTTCGGCTTGGTTTGCTTTGCTTTGGTTTATCATGAATCAAGGGTGAACCCTCCTACCTACCACCACCCTCTTTACTTATAACCCCTTCCTTTTCTCTCTCATCATTATTTTCTTCTTCATTTACTCTCCACCATTACTTCTTCAACCACCAGGAGGGAGAGAGAAAGAGAGCTTAGGCAAGTGCAAACTTGCTTCATAATGGATCTCAAGTTTTATTGTTCCATTCTCTTCCTTACTAGATTCTAAGATACTTTAGAACTTGGCATTTTTCCATTTTGATGGTTATATTTTTGTAGATCTAAGTTTTAAGTTCCTTCTTGTTTATTTTTCTTGGTTTTGATCTCTAAAAACTTGGTATTTCCAAAAACTAATGGTTCTATGTTGTAGAGAATTCAATTTCCTTCAGTTTTGGCTTTTGTTTCGCTTGATTTCGACTCCGGATGAGTAAGTTATGGCCATTACAAGTTTTCGAAACTTTCATGGCTGAACTTGCTGTTTGGGGACGATGAACCCCATGCGCCGGGAACCTCATGCTCCCGGGAGGCCATGCGCCGGGAGGCCATGCGCCGTGAAGTCCCGGCAACGCATTTCTTAACTCTGAGCGTGTCATGCGCGTAGGTTCCCTACGCGCATGTACTGAAGACGCAACGTGAGTTTCTCATGCGCCAATTTGTGCAGGAATCTCATGCGCCGATTCGTGCAGGAATCTCATGTGCCGATTGTGCAGGAATCTCATGTGCCGATTCGTGCAGGAATCTCATGCGCCGGTTCGTGCAGGAATCTCATGCGCCGATTGGTACAGAAATCCCATGCGCCGAAATTGCTCTATTTTACTGTTTTTGCCTGTTTAAGTTATTTTGTAGCTAGAATCTTGAAAAAATCAAAACATGAAAGTTGTAGATCTTTTCCTTGGCTTCAAGAACATGTTACTAGTTATTTTATGCAAGTTTCTCTTATTCATGATAATGTAAGGATAGAACACGATAGTGTCCTGTTAAGGCGCACTCTTGACAAGTACCAAGTGGACATGACATGACCTGATAGTGGCCCGCCGTGGCGTACTCCTGACAAGAAAACCTGACATGATATACCCTGATATGCTGTTGTGACGGCTAACATGACATGACATGACATGACAAGTATGAATAACCTAGACACCGTGGACGATTATGCTTGTGCAAATGAACCAGTCTTGTCTTGTATCATGCTTAGGATGGGACCCCTGAGTACCACGGTCAGGAGTACCTACTGAAATAGACTAAGGCTAATAACTAGATTAACACAGTAGTCATGAAGAGATTTTCCAGCTACAGGCAATCCCGTTATCTGGGCGCCCAACTTGGGATCTGTAGCCTGCCGTCGAGTAGGGCACATTTCCAGCACACTGTCATGTGTTGCACCCTCTAAGTCACCTAAGGGTACATGCGTTTCCTGGACGATGTACCCACTTGAGTTCAACCCTAATTACGTCCGGATAGCTTGGATGGTCTGCAGGGCTTGTGGCTGTGGAATAATCTCATTGCATCTTGCTAGTAACTAGGCCTGTGATAACCCTAGTTAGTTAAAGTATCAAGCCGTACTTATTGCTTGGCCGTAAATGATTGAATGGAGTCTAACCCTGTCTATTCTTGCCTCGATCCTGTACAAGATTGTTACATGACATGATTACTTGTGCTTGCTTTTTAACAATAAAGATCAGGGGACCAGTTCTGTTCAGGCGAAGGGTTACAACCCCGGTCCTTGTTTGGTTTACGGGTTGTAACCTGGCTCCCGGAGCAGTTCTGTGTTCTCTCTTCGTTTATTATCTTGTTGTACCCCATGACATGCTCGACATGCTTTACCTTACTTCGAGATCATGATTATTTACATTGGCCTTATTGATAAATGGTGGGGATACCAAGTTCCGTTCAGATGAAGAGTTATAACCCCGGTCCTTGTTTGGTTTACGGGTTGTAACTTGGTTATCTGAATAGTCCCATGGTTATCACATCGTATATTACCGGTCATGCTTTTCCTTAATTAATGTCTTTTATTACGTAATTATATTCTTGTGCTAATTGCTGGTTTTAGTTCCTAAGTGAAGCCTCCTTTGTGGCACTTGCTCTTTCTGGGATCTGACCCAGCTGGTTTTGTATGGCCAGATACCGGAGCAGTTCCAGAGGATCTAACGACCTTCCTGCCAGATGGTGAACACTAGAACGAATCCTGGCAACGAGTGGGTTATTTTTGGCTCTCCCACTCTATTGTAAAAATATTCTTTTGAGGCGTTTAGCCGACGAGCACCTGTTTAGCTCGTATTGTATTACTTGCTGTCTGCCTACGGGCTGTAACATGATTGGCAACCTAGGGTTGATCATGTATGACCAAACTCTTGCTAGTCCTCACATTTTGTAACGACTAGCTTCATGATCAGCTGAATATGTAATGTTTGGGATGCCTTACTATTGTATATTTGGTGATCTTACATCTTGTAACATTTACTTACATGTTTGTGATTGAGATACTAGGCTTGTTCTTGACCTTAAGAGACTGTTGGCTTGTAGATAAACCCTCATATATCTAGACAGCCGTGACCGTATAATGAGGTGGATTCTATTTCATTATACGTAGCTGGCTATGTCTGCCCCCGCTCTCCAGTATTCTGGTTTTGGGGCGTGACATGGTTTAAGTGGTGGCCCATGCAGGTCTTGTAAATCAAGATATGTGAGGGTTTATCGAATAGATGTCTCAATCAGTACTCGCCCTTGATCTCTGCTCGTACGTTCTGAATCCATGAAATCTTGTCCTGATCACATGCTTGTATCGTTGATCTGTCCTGGTCCTTTTCTTATTGTTCCCTATGTCGTCTTCTTCAGCGTCATTGTTCCTGGACCTGCCGACCAGCAAGGCGAAGCACCTCCCGCGGACCAGCAGCAACCTGGAGATCAGACCCAGCACTCAGGAGCAGCCTCCCGAGTCATGCCTACCGGGGATCCCGAGCCACCAGTTCAGCCCGTCCAGCCTGCAGAACCCGATGATGGCACTTTGGTGGGTCTCATCAGGACCTTGTTAGCTTCCCAGGATCGTAGAGGAGATGCCTTGCACCAGGCAGTAGAAGATGCTCTGAACAGAGACGGTCGTCATGGGAACAGTGCAGCGAACAGTTTCAAGCGCCTGAACCCTCCATTCTTCGATGGCAGTGAAGATGCTATCGCTGCTGACGCGTGGCTTCAGGACACCGAAGTGATTCTAGAGGCAGCCAGGACCCCAGAAGACGAGAAGGTGGCCGTTGTGCGCCTGCAGTTGTTAGATCTTGCCCGCAGCTGGTGGGCAGCACAGGCCATTGGATTAGCAGCACCTATTGCTTGGGCAGTATTTAGAGAGAGATTCCAGACCAAGTATTTCGATGCCGTGGCTCGGTATGATCTGCAGACCAAGTTCACCAATTTGAAGCAGACGGGCAGGACGGTCGACGGATATGCGGCCGAGTTTTCCAGGCTTAGTCGGTTTGCTCCCACTTTGGTGGCAACCGAGTTCGACAGAGCCCAGCGGTTCCAGCAGGGGCTCCATCTCGAGATTTTGTTGGCAGTGGAGCAGTTTGAGCATCAGACCTTCGATGCAGTACTGAGGGCAGCCAGGAGGCACGAGTATACCTCCTACAGGATTGTGGACAGGACCGGAGGTCGGAAGCGATCTCACGGCCAGATGACCCAGTCTTCAGCACCAGCCCCGACAGCTAGGGCTTTGACAATTGGAACTCTGAGGCAGGCGGCCTCAGTAACGTCGGTCACATCCCCTCAGCAACAGAAGCAGTCTTCCGCAATAGGCTGTACTCATTGTGGGAAGCCAGGACATGTTGTTTCAGAGTGTCGTAGAGCTCAGGGATTGTGCTTGGCTTGTGGAGCACCGGACCACAAGATAGGGTCCTGTCCGAATAGAGCAGGTTCCTCCTCATCGGCCCAGACTAGTCCCTCGGCAAGGGGACCAGTACCAGCACCAGTGCAACAACAGTACCAGCCTCCGAGGCCATTGCCGCTTTAGACCCAAGTATTCCAGCAGCAGGGACCCCAACAGTATGCCCTGGTCCAAGCTCAGATTCAGAACTGGCAGAGAGGTTCCTAGCAGGATATCTTCCCTCTTTCTCGTGCCTTCGATTTCCTTGCTTACATACATGATTGCATGATTGATTGCTTAGTATAGCTTGCCTGAGATTAGTATAGCTTGCCTGAGATTAGTATAGCTTGTTGTTGTCCCTCTAGCCTCTTAATTAAATTCCGAGGACAGAATTCTTTTAAGGTGGATAGAGTTGTAATACCCAGATCTCGTATTACGTATTTGGAATACGTATACGTAATTTGACCCGTATTGCATGTCTTTCTGCTTGATTTATTCTAGCATTTCATTGATTGGTTTATTCTTGGGTTGGTTCGGCTTGGTTTGCTTTGCTTTGGTTCATCATGAATCAAGGGTGAACCCTCTTACCTACCACCACCCTCTTTACTTATAACCCCTTCCTTTTCTCTCTCATCATTATTTCCTTCTTCATTTACTCTCCACCATTACTTCTTCAACCACCAGGAGGGAGAGAGAGAGAGCTTAGGCAAGTGCAAACTTGCTTCATGATGGATCTCAAGTTTTATTGTTCCATTCTCTTCTTTACTAGATTCTAAGATACTTTAGAACTTGGCATTTTTCCATTTTGATGGTTATATTTTTTGTAGATCTAAGTTTTAAGTTCCTTCTTGTTTAGTTTTCTTGGTTTTGATCTCTAAAAACTTGGTATTTCCAAAAACTAATGGTTCTATGGTGTAGAGAATTCAATTTTCTTCAGTTTTGGCTTTTGTTTCGCTTGATTTCGACTCCGGATGAGTAAGTTATGGCCATTACAAGTTTTCAAAACTTTCATGGCTGAACTTGCTGTTTGGGGACGATGAACCCCATGCGCCGGGAACCTCATGCGCCCGGGAGGCCATGCGCCGGGAGGCCATGCGCCGTGAAGTCCCGACAACGCATTCCTTAACTCCGAGTGTGTCATGCACGTAGGTTCCCTACGCGCATGTACTGAAGATGCAACGTGAGTTTCTCATGCGTCGATTTGTGCAGGAATCTCATGCGCCGATTCGTACAGGAATCTCATGCGCCGATTGTGCAGGAATCTCAGGTGCCGGTTTGTGCAGGAATCTCATGCGCCGGTTCGTGCAGAAATCTCATGCGCCGATTGGTGCAGAAATCCCATGCGCCGAAATTGCTCTATTTTACTGTTTTTGCCTGTTTAAGTTGTTTTGTAGCTAGAATCTTGAAAAAAATCAAAACATGAAAGTTGTAGATCTTTTCCTTGGCTTCAAGAACATGTTACTAGTTATTTTATGCAAGTTTCTCTCATTCATGATAATGTAAGGATAGAACACGATAGTGTCCTATTAATGCACACTCTTGACAAGTACCAAGTGGACATGACATGACCTGATAGTGGCCCGCCGTGGCGTACTCCTGACAAGAAAACCTGACATGATATACCCTGATATGCTGTTGTGACGGCTAACATGACGTGACATGACATGACAAGTATGAATAACCTGGACACCGTGGACGATTGTGCTTGTGCAAATGAACCAGTCTTGTCTTGCATCATGCTTAGGATGGGACCCCTGAGTACCACGGTCAGGAGTACCTACTGAAATGGACTAAGGCTAATAACTAGATTAACACAGTAGTCATAAAGAGATTTCCCAGCTACAGGCAATCCCGTTATCTGGATGCCCCACTTGGGATCTGTAGCATGCCGTCGAGTAGGGCACATTTCCAGCACACTGTCATGTGTTGCACCCTCTAAGTCACCTAAGGGTACATGTATTTCCTGGACGATGTACCCACTTGAGTTCAACCCTAATTGCGTCCGGATAGCTTGGATGGTCTGCAGGGCTTGTGGCTGTGGAATAATCTCATTGCATCTTGCTAGTAACTTGGCCTGTGATAACCCTAGTTAGTTAAAGTATCAAGCCGTACTTATTGCTTGGCCGTGAATGATTGAATGGAGTCTAACCCTGTCTATTCTTGCCTCGATCCTGTACAAGATTGTTACATGACATGATTACTTGTGCTTGCTTTTTAACAATAAAGATCAGAGGACCAGTTCTGTTCAGGCGAAGGGTTACAACCCCGGTCCTTGTTTGGTTTACGGGTTATAACCTGGCTTCCGGAGCAGTTCTGTGTTCTCTCTTCGTTTATTGTCTTGTTGTACCCCATGACATGCTCGACATGCTTTACCTTACTTCGAGATCGTGATTATTTACACTGGCCTTATTGATAAATGGTGGGGATACCAAGTTCCGTTCAGATGAAGAGTTACAACCCCGGTCCTTGTTTGGTTTACGGGTTGTAACTTGGTTATCTGAATAGTCCCATGGTTATCACATCGTATATCACCGGTCATGCTTTTCCTTAATTAATGTCTTTTATTATGTAATTATATTCTTGTGCTAATTGCTGGTTTTAGTTCCTAAGTGAAGCCTCCTTTGTGGCACTTGCTCTTTCTGGGATCTGACCCAGCTGGTTTTGTATGGCCAGATTCCGGAGCAGCTCCAGAGGATCTACCGACCTTCCTGCCAGATGGTGAACACTAGAAGGAATCCTGGCAACGAGTGGGTTATTTTTAGCTCTCCCACTCTATTGTAAAAATATTCTTTTGAGGCGTTTAGCCGACGAGCACCTGTTTAGCTCATATTGTATTACTTGCTGTCTGCCTACGGGCTATAACATGATTGGCAACCTAGGGTTGATCATGTATGACCAAACTCTTGCTAGTCCTCACATTTTGTAACGACTAGCTTCATGATCAGCTGAATATGTAATGTTTGGGACGCCTTACTATTGTATATTTGGTGATCTTACATCTTGTAACATTTACTTACTTGTTTGTGATTGAGACACTAGGCTTGTTCTTGACCTTAAGAGACTGTTGGCTTGTAGATAAACCCTCATATATCTAGACAGCCGTGACCGTATAATGAGGTGGATTCTATTTCATTATACGTAGCTGGCTATGTCTGCCCCCACTCTCCAGTATTCTGGTTCTGGGGCATGACAAAAAGCCTTCACTGTGCGCGTACTGATGGTTGGCACAGACTACATCATTGTCTTCTAGCGCACCATATGAATTGGCTGAGGAAGTTTAGCCCTACACCTATTGAGATAGGCGCGCATGTTAGTGTCTAGGCTGACTTTGTTGTCAGTAGTCTGTGACACCTTCAATCTCCCTGTTCAGTGCTTGATATGTGCATGGTAGGGAGATCATGGCACAGTCGTGATTGGTGCGGAGCAACCTGGCACGAATCAGTTTGGCACGGAGTAGACAGAATGCCTTATTGCTCTGCGCGTATTGGCATAATGCGTTTGGCGAATCACCTATGGGCAGAAGGAGTTGAGCTTTAAACATAGCTCACATTCTTGGCATATTTTTGCTTTTCTCTGCCAAGAGGTGTAGATCTTCTATTTAGAAATGCTTGGGCACTAATTGGTGCAGGGGCGCAATCAAGTAGGTTTTCCACCAAGTCAAGGACTGGGGAAGTGTGGGGAACGGCTATTGGGCGCTTTCTCTTGTCTTGAGCATCAGCGGCAGTGATTGGCATGGGCGTGGACTTTGGAATCCAAATGGTGCATGCCTTCCTGTTCTTGGCAGCAGTAGTGGCACGTTTGGCACCCCCGACGCCAATCATCTCCTTGTAAGCTATTTTGTCGAATTCAACGACCAAAATTTCCTGCGTCGTGCCGACCGACGTTCATCCGGACGCAAAGCCGGTCAAGTAACAACAGAGACATTTTCGTCCGGACATCATGAACTCCATTGAAGTTGAGGTCAACAAACTGATAGCCAACGACTTCATCCGGGAGGAACAACATCCAGACTGGGTCGCCAATATACTACCAGTCCTCAAGAAG
Source organism: Iris pallida (assembly GCA_029216955.1). Taxonomy (NCBI): domain Eukaryota; kingdom Viridiplantae; phylum Streptophyta; class Magnoliopsida; order Asparagales; family Iridaceae; genus Iris; species Iris pallida. The sequence goes on from JANAVB010025196.1 coordinate 15,999,490, forward strand.
AATAGGAAGATTCGAATTTGCATCGACTTCCGGGATCTAAAGGAAGCATGTCCTAAAGATGAGTTCACTCTTCCCATTATGGACATCATGATCGACAACAAATGTGGCTTTGAGCGTATGTCATTTATGGACGGCTTCTGAGGATACAACCAAATTAAGATGTTTCCTGACGACGAAAAGCATACATCATTCCGAACACCGATTGGCGTGTATTGTTACACAGTTATGCCCTTCGGTTTGAAGAATGCTGGCACCACATATCAAAGAGCCATGAGCGTCATCTTCAAAGATCATCTGTGTAAGATCGTGGAGTCTTACGTTGATGACATCGCTATCAAAAGCCGCTCTAAGGAAGACCATCTGTAGGATCTGAGGACGGTATTCGACCTGATGCGAGCGCACAACTTGAAGATGAATCCTACCAAATCCTTCTTAGGCATATCTAGTGGAAGATTTCTTGGTTTTATCATTACGACCCAGAGAATCCACATAGACCTTGATAAGACGAAAGCAATCATGGAGATGGGTCCCCTAAGAAATCTTCGTGAACTACGAGGCCTTCAACGGAGGCTAGCTTACATCAGGAGGTTCATCTCTAACCTCTCCGGGCGATGTCAACTATTCACCCACCTCATTAAGAAGGGCATCTCATTCGTATGGGATAAAGAGTGCCAACTTGCGTTCGACAACATCAAAGAATATCTGTCAAAACCTCCAATTCTGGTGGCCCTAGTTGCTAGAAAGTCGTTCTTGCTTTACGTACGAGCGATGGAGCATTCCCTCTGTGCTCTACTAGCACAAAACAATGACGCAGGGCATGAACAAACTATCTATTGCCTCAGCCGAATGATGATTGGGCCTGACCATAGATACACCACCGTGAAGAAGGAATGTCTTGCTCTGGTGTTCGCTATGCAGAAGATGCGACACTATGTTACAGTACAAACCATCCATGTCATATCTCGAGTTAACCCTCTCAGGCTTCTCATGACCAAGCCGGGTACACTCAGCTCTCGCCTCGCTACCTGGACGATATTATTGTCTCCCTACGACATGATCTTCGTTCCGCAAAGGGCTGTTAAAGGTCAAGATCTGGCGGACTTTTTAGCAGCCCATCCAAGTTCGGAGTCAACCAGAATATATGAAGATATTCCAGACGAGGTCGCCAATTCAAACATGGCCTCCGATGATTCCGTCTGGCGAATGTTCTTCGACGGTGTTTCAAGAACCGGGCCCAAAGGCAACATTGTCGTTAGGGTTGAAGTGGTACTGATTTCTCCCTCTGGCTTGGTGATCAACCGGGCATATTCCCTTACGGAACCCTGCTCGAATAACGTGTCCGAGTACAACGCCTCGGTTATCGGCCTCTGACTCGCAAAAGAATTGGGGATAGAATACCTAGAGGCATATGGCGATTCACAGTTAATCATCAATCAGATCTGGGGTTCATACGAAGTTCGTCATGAAGACATGATCCCCTATCATCAGGTAGCAATTGCCATTATTACGTCTCTGAAAGGGTTCTTCATAGAACATGTTTCGAGACTCCAAAACATTGAAGCCGATGCCTTAGCAGGACTGGCCGCTTCACTGGTGGTCCCAAAATATATTCATCATTTGCTGGACGTAATAGGCCATGAGTTGGTCTGTCCCAAGAACACCGTCCAATTTGTTGAGAGTCATTCTGCTATGACGGTCGACGAGACACAGGATTGGAGGCTCTCATTCATTGACTTCGCAGTCTATGGCATCTTGTCGGAGAACCCAAAAGAAGCCACCTCTATTAGAAGACGTTCTCTCAGATTCTTCTATGGTACATAAACAAAGATGCTGTATCGGCGGTCATACGATGGATTACTGCTTCAGTGTCTGTCCAATACAGAAGCCAAAGAAGCTGTACCGAAGCACATGATGGCATCTACGGGGCCCATCAGCCTGGCCCAAAATTGCAAGATCGCCTTCGCCGGATGGGCTACTACTGGCCTACGATGGTGGCAGACGTGATAGAGTATACAAGAAAGTGCAAAGCCTGTCAGTTCCACGCAGATTTCATACACCAACCATCTGAATTCCTACATCCAACGGTGGCATCCTGGCCATTTGAGGCATGGAAATGGATATCATTGGTCCAATCACTCCACCTTCGTCCAGAGGACACCACTTCATACTGGCAATTATAGATTACTTCTCCAAATGGGCCGAAGTTGTCCCGCTTGCAGAGGTGAAGACATCAAATATGATCAGCTTCCTCAAGCATCACGTCATCTATCTCTTTGGACTGCCCCAAAGGATCATCTACGACAACGGTCCGCAGTTCGTATGCCATGCCTGCTATCGATTTTATGACAAACATCGAATACAGAATGTTGCTTCAACACCGTACAACCCAGCAGTGAATGGGTTGGCAGAATTATTCAATAAAACAATAATCAAGCTGCTCAAAAAGTTCGTGTCTTCCAACAAACGTGACTGGAACGAAAAGCTTGGTGAATGCTTATGGGTGTATCGTACTACAGTCCGGACGGTCACTGGGAACACACTATTCTCTCTGGTGTATAGGAGTGAGGCAGTTCTCCCACTGGAGACTCAAATCCCCTCGCTCCACGTCGCCCTCACCTATCGATTGACGACGGATGACAATTACCGTCGCCGGTTACAAGAGTTGGAGGCCTTAGATGAAAAGCGCCTGTTAGCTCAACAATGAATCGAGCTGTATCAAGCACGCATCTCCGGAGCCTTCAATAAGAAGGTTAAACTCAGAACATTCCAAGTGGGCAATCTCGTTCTGGCAGTTCGGAGGCCGATGGTTATGACTCACAAAACCGTCGACAAATTCTAGCTAAAGTGGGAAGGCCTATTTGTCATCGACGCTGTATTCTCCAATGGTACTTACCGCCTCGCAAAATAAAATAGAGACTTTCTCATGTTGCCTGTCAATGGCAAGTTCCTAAAGAAGTATTATGTTTAAATGACATCCTCTGAATCAACCGGATTATTAAGTTATGTGCCCCCAAGCACCGTTGAACTTACACTATGGTCATCCCAAATGAATCTATATCGCATCTTCTGGGTAGTAGGTCATGTATGATCATACCTCTGAACTTTTTTCCCAAAAGAGCGTCTTTCTCATGATCTATTACCCGCGTTTCAGTACATAAAAGGGTAACAGATCCGCAAATTTCTTGAAACAACCACGTCGATATCACCTCTGAGTTATTTCACTTCCATCAAAAACAAACTGCCCCTCACGTAGAACTTCTACGTCCATATTACCTCTGAGTTGTTCTATGTACCCTTCATGGTGTCCACTCCTGCCACGTCCTCATTACCTCTGAGCAGGAAGACTCCAATGAAGAAACCCTCATATTTACCACGTCCTTATTACCTCTGAGTAAGTATGTTGGTTTTCTCTCGACTTATTATCCATACCCAAAACCAGGGTACGCCAAGGATAATAGGCCCACAAATGTCCACAGTTGACCACAAATGTCCACAGTAGACCACAAATGTCCATATTTGACCACAAATGTCCGCAGTTGACCAAAAATATTGTACTAAGTTTTCTAGTACACACGCCTCTTTTCTCACAATCTCATGCCTCTGGAACCCATCTGTTACATGGCATTCTTTCGCCCGATAGCAAGAACTTCCATATCCGCCTTACCAACAGAGTCGTTCTAGGTATCCCTATCAAACCTATTATTCGTACCTAAAACCAAGGTATGCCAAGGGTAATAGGTCCACAGAAAAGCCCCCAGTGGGGCAAACACATAAATCCAGTACAAGCACGACAAATAAAGGATGATGCAAGCAAAGCCATTTATTCAAATCAAATCAAAAGTACTACATTCTTTGGGACCACGTCCCTACCAAAAAAGATGAAGAAACAAAAAGAGAGAAAGAAATGAAAAAGCTGACTATGGTTCGACAATACATAATTCTCTGAGACGGTCCCTCAGTACGGCCGTCGACCGCTCAAACCGCCGCTTGGCTCGGCGCTCGACCTCCTCAGTCAACCGCTCCGCATCCTCCAGATGTGTGTGAGCCTGCCGGTCATCTTCAAGCTTCTTTAGAGCATGCTCCAAGTCAGCAGAAGCACGAGTGACTTTGTCGGCCTTCTGAACAATTAGCTCCTTACCCGTGCGGGAGGCCTCGAGCTCAGATTCTAAGAAGGCCAATTTCCTTTGGAGCTCGAGGATCTGCTCCTTCGTGTCGATTATCCTGTGAGAGGCTGCCGCCTCCTGAGCAATGCAATCCTCTCCCCGACGGCTCAGCTGATCATACTGTAGAGACAGATCGTGGAGGTCCTTCATTATAAGCGGCTTGGACGCATCTCGTGTGGCCCTTACCTTCTCCATAATAATTATGAGGAAGGCACGCTCCTGATCTACCGCCGAAGAGAGGTCGACTTGCCGCAGTACTTGAAACTGGGCCACAAGATGATCCGCCTCTAGAAATTTGGGCTCCAGTAGCTCAACCATCCCTGCCCCACCGGGGAGGGTTCTAAGGATTTCAATCTGGCCCCGGGCGCATTGACAGGCCAAGGCAAAAGAGGTCCCCCTCTCCACCGCAGCCTCAACTCCTCGCCTCAGGTGACGATAAAAACTGTCAACTACATCCTTTGACGATTCATCCAGAACTTTTGAAGAAGACGGCGTCAAAGGAAGGGTAGCTGACAGGGTCGAAGAAGGTACACCGAAACTTGCTACCCCTGCCACAAGGAAAACAAGCTCCGAGCGAAAGGACACTTGAATAGCAGCCAATTTCTCCTCCGCAGCCCGAAGGACTTGGAGACTCGGCAAGGCGAAAAGGTTGACCTCCGAAGCCACATGAACAGAAGAGGGTGCAGGGACCAGTTCTTTTCGCTCCGACCGTTCCGCCGCTTGCTCTCCTGAACTCGATCTAGCAGGAGGCCCCTCAATGTAAGCTAAAGGGGGGAGGCACACTCTCTTCCGCCAGATCCCCTCTGGCCAACTCTTCTCTGATAATGTCCGTCGTTGGCAGTAAAGGAGCAGGACCTGTATGTCCAGTACAACCATCAATCAGCTTAACCCGAAGGATGTGATGATAGAGTAAATAAACCTCCTCACTAGTCAAGACTTGGCTTATCTTACCAGGAGGAGTTGCTGAGATCGAGATTCGCTCACAGCCGCCGTAGTCTCTTCACCAGCAATGTCCGAGCCGAATACAGATGGTTTCGCTGCCCCAGCCTCCCCGGAAGGAGATACGACTGGATCAGCGTCACCCAGCTGAAGTTCAGCAGTCTCAGGGACGGGTTCAGTAGAGCAAATGTCACCCTAGGTTGGGACATCAACAACTGGAGGAATCTCGACCGTCGTTGGAAGAATCCCGGCAGCAATAATCCCGACACTCGTATCTCTAAATAGAGTAGCTAGAGCCGGGTCGACTTCAGAGGCAGCAGCTGACTCTGGAAAGTCCCCTTCTCCTGACACCTACAGAGAAAAGAAAAAATGATTAGGTCATCGTTCGGGAAAAAGAAGAGCTAAAGAAGAAGATGGTTGTAAATCAATTCACATCCGAAAAAGCGTCATCCTCGCCTCTCTCCTTGATGAGCAGCCCGCAGGACTTAACCGCAGCCCGTTTCACGGAGTAAGTTCTGCCACGATCAGCGGACTCATGCCTGCTTCGCTTGCACAAAGGACCAGGCACGATAGGCGGCTGATCTGCCACCACATCTTCTGCGGGATGAAGAGCATTATCGGGGTCGTGCTCGTCATCCTCTTCATCCGCGTTGGCAGACTCCGAGTCCGACGTAGCAACTGTGTTCTCCCTTCTCTTCCTCGCTTTGAACCCCTTGGGCTTTTCCTCTAAACCAGTACCAGCAATGAAGCTGGTACTCGGGTCAAAACCAAAAGGAGGCTTATTCACTATAACGTGGTATAGATCCGCCAAATACAAGATCTCCCTAGATTCCCCACTATCAGAAACTGAGAAGCTGGTACGGGTGTGAACCGTGTTGTAATAGTGCCAGGCTCTGATACCATCAAGGACGCTACCTTCAAAACCCAGGCAAGAGCTGGGACTGTCCAAAAATAGCTGGCTATACCCAAACTGTCGGGCGAACCTACTGGGTAAGGAAGGCTCCAAGTATACAGTATTGCGGTTACGGTATACCAGGTGGGAAGGACGAATGTTGTGCAGTCAAAGGAGCATCTTGCCGGATAAGAAGTGGGGAGGCCCAGTACCATCAAGATGTACGGCCCTCACTTCTTCAGCAGTAAATCGAAGAACAGACACGAAAAAGTGTATATGTCAACTCTCGCCAGTGTCATCCGACAGGCATACATAGTCTCATAATCCCAAGGCAGGCGACGATACTGGAAGATGAAAGCATCCTCGGCAGATACACCATCTTCAGGGCCAGGCCTCATTAAAGACCGACAATGCATGAGCAGCCACCCCATCAGATAATGATAGGGTAGCTTAATGCATTCAAAATCCTTCATCGGGTCACGGGCGATGACCTTGGACGAGAAAGCGAGAAGGCCACGGTGTATGCTGCACACCATGGCCAGGAGAAGAGCTAGTCTGACCCCAAAGACCAGCTTCACAGCAGGAAGGATAAAGTTGTGGCTGATCCGCTCAATAGAACCAGCCCCTCTTGAAACTATGCAATTCCGTAGCCACACCATCAGAAACCCTGCCAGGAGGGCCTTCTCGGACAACGGCTGAGTGGCTTGATAGAAATATGCAAAAGAGTCAGATTGACTCACGAACCTATCACCGGTGGTTCTTGCCCTCTTGGCAGTCAATATTTGGTCCTGCACCTCCTTCCGAGTGCGAGGACTTTGGGGAGCAACCCGGCCTGAGGCACCGAGCTTAAAAAGATAAGTGAGCCAGGCCTTTGTATGCGGAAGGTTCCCTTCCGAGCTATCGTTTTTTTCTTCGACAGCTGCTGGCACGTGCTATGATGACACATTAATTCCCGGTAGACGGCAACAAAGCCTGGGAACCTCTCCTCCAAATCCTCAAACTCTTCGTTCGTCGGGGTATACACCTCAAAGACTTAATCTCCCCAAGGCAGCTTGGAGACGTCATTCATCTCGTGCAGAGCAAGCCCCATCTCCCTACGGGTGTAAAAAAGGTCCCCGTACGGCAGTTATACATCTCCAACAGAGCTATGAACAATTTCTTGTTTATGGGCAAGCCGTAGCTGGTGCCCCGAATAGCATGGTAGAGTCCAATCTCGCGCAAGAGAGTCTCGTATTTTCGCACGATCCACGTAGACAGGTTGGTCCACGAAGGGAGGGGGTGTATCCAACTTGGTAGCGGCAACCGGCCAACGGGATAGGACCCCTTCCGAGCAAGCTGGTTCAAGAAAGTGTCAGCTTGAGAGAACTTAAAGTTAGGACCCTGTACATTCAAGAAACTGCCCGGGGCCAACCCAATCACGTAGCGGCTGACTGGTACCCTGCCCGCGTACACTGATCGCAGGTTATTGTTGTAGTGAATTTTGCCCACAATCATCCCGTTCCGGGTCGGAGTTAAGGAATCCTCCATCTTTCTAGCCATCGACAGCATGTTAAACCATGACAGTGGGAAGTGACGCTCCTTTAGAGGAATATGGATCGCCATCCCGTTAGAAGTAAAAGTCCAGCTCTCAGATATATCCAGAACTTGGGAGTTCTTCACAGTCAGGGCATCCCTGAAGAGGAACACAGTCTTTAAGTGTTTGCCCCCCAGCAGCCCTGAGTTCATCATCCCCGAGATAAAGAAGAAGGACTGCTTTTTAATGTCTTCCAGCCTCTCCACAGGTTCGTCTTTGGGAAGCTGGTTCACCACATATTCGACTATGTGGTCATACCTATAGCCCACAACAGATTGGGCGTGACCCACCAAAGGTTCTCCCACAGCATTGACTGGCAAATTCACTGAAAAAGGATAAAAGAAACAAAGTCAAGAGATGGCCAGAAAACATTTAAAAGAGTTCATGCGGCTCTGTTTGGACGGGTCCTTATGCGGCTCAGTTTTAACAGAGTTCATGCTGCTCTGTTTGGACGGGTCCTTATGCGGCTCAGTTTTAATGGAGTTCATACGGCTCTGTTTTGGTGGGTCCTTATGCGGCTCAGTTTTAAAATAGTTTATGCGGCTCTATTTGGACGGGCCTTATGCGACTCTGTTTTGGTGGGTCCTTATGCGGTTGGGTTTTAACGGAGTTTATGCGGCTCTGTTTTGATGGGTTCATATGCGGTTTGGTTCAAGGAACTTCATGCGGCCCAGTTCATCAGGAGCTCATGCATTTCTATTCAGAGGGATTTCATGCGGTCCTGTTTTAAAGGGGTCTCATGCGGCCCAGTTCAAATAAGCTTATGCGGCTCTGATTTGGTAGGGTCTCATGCGGTACAGTTCGATGGGTCTTCATGCGGCCCAGTTTGCAAAGTGCTTATGTGGCTCGGACGTGAGATGTACACGCGGCACATGCAGCACAGTATGTAAATTTATCACAATGAACTTGAACAGTTCAATGAAGACGAAGAAGGCCCGCGCATAAAATATGCGACGTAGCCATGAGGGTTAGGGTTTTTAGTTCATACAATTCCTCCCAAATGTCCTTACCATCAATAGCGGGATGGATGTCAGGGTGAACTGTGGGTGCCTCAGTCGATGAGGAAGCCGCTCTCTTACCCTTTGCCGCAGCACTAGAGGAAGCTTTAGGAGCCATTGATGATCGAAGAAGGAAGAGAAGACGGTGACTAAGGGCAAAGAAAAGTTGAAGAAAAAAGAAAGTAAAGAGTCTCTCTCTTCCAAAAGCACTCGTATTTATAGGCAGACAAGGAGGCTCGTAACCGATGGACACTTCGATTCATGTGTTTCCTAGGAGAGGAGACCGACTCTTAGATTTTTATCTCCTGCATGCAAAAGATTACTCATAATCATTAAGAACAAATCTAAATATTTAAAGCTGACTCTTGGGATCCTATCCCAAAAGACGGCTTTAAATTAAAACAAATCAAAGGCAATTAATGAGATGCCTACGTAGCATGAAGAGCAGTCCATGCGGCCAGAACAGTCCATGCGGCCAGAGCAGTCCATACGGCCAGAGCAGTCCATACGGCCAGAGGAGTCTATGCGGCACGAAAAGCTTATGCGGATATAGCCATGCCTTTTATTCAAAGTATTTCAATTTTACAAATTAAAAACTTTGAAGGGGGTCTTGTAGAAGTATGAAAAAGAACAGAAAAGTCCATGCAGCTCAAAACAAAGTGAGTCTCATGCGGCTCAAAAAATCACTTTAAGCTTCATGCGTCTCAACAAAGCCCCTTAGAGCTTCATGCGGCTCGAAAGTCCCCGATAGATCCGTGCGGCTCAGAAAAAGCTACGTGTCCCTATGCGGCTCAAAATATGACTCTACAACTGGCCATCATTTCTCTGTGCAGCTGGCTCATTGAATGCTCTGACACAGTTCACTAGCTCTGACACAAAGGATTGACAGCTCTGATATAAAGGTAAAATGATGACTCTGACATAATGACGTGCTCCTAGAGAGACGAGAAAAATCTTTACAGTTGGCACGATCCACCAATTCCAAAGCTCTTTATGCGGATCATTTAAAGGAGCTCATGCGGCTCTCATTAGATGGAGCTTTATGTGGCTCAGTTTTAACGGAGTTCATGCGGCACTGTTCTGATGGGTCCTCATGCGGCTCTGTCCCAATAGGACTTTATGCGGCCAAGTTTACAATGGGCTTATGCGGTTCTATTCAATGAAACTTCATGCGGCCCAGTTTACAAGGGGCTTATGCGATTCTGTTCAATGGGACTTCATGCGGCCCAGTTTAGAAAGAGGCTTATGCAGTTCTGTTCAATGGGACTCCATGCGGTTCAGTTCAGCTGGAGCTTATGCGGTTCTGTTCAATGGGACTTCATACGGCTCAGTTCATCAGGAGCTCATGCGGTTCTGTTCAGTTGGAATTCATGCGGCTTATGTGGTTCTGTTCAACGGGACTTCATGCCGACTAGTTCACCAAGAGCTCATGCGGCTCAGTCATGCGGCTCATCACAAAAATGGCAGTTGGGACACGTGGCAGGAGTTGATCAAATATTAATAATTCAGATTTATGGCAATCATCATAACTGCCCAGATCGATTTCCAACAAAGAATGCAGATTTGTTCCAATCAACATAAACTGTCCAGATCGATTTCTAACAAATAATGCAGATTTGTTCCAATCAACATAAGCAGCCCAGATTGATTTCCAACAAACAAGATCAAGGCTAATCTTAACCAATTCCCAACTGCCCGTTTTTCAAGGAGCAATTACTGCACACCCTACTTATCACAAAGCCCTATAAATAGCTGGGGATTATTCCTTCACAAAGGGGACACACAGAGTTATACGCACAGAGCCCGAGCAGAGAGATTAACAACCCCCGCACACACAAAGAGCATTTCCTCGCCAGAGCAGAAGCTACGTCCGATCGTCCAAGGAGTAAGACAGAGTTGCTGTCACTCTCCCGAGCCTCTACCGTCACCTTCCAGAATCAAAAATAAACAATTGTACTTAGATTGCTTTTCCTAGGTTTTATTCCTAGGCTCTCTTTGTACGAGCGAGTTTGTATTGTGAAGTAAAAGTCCAGTCCTCTCATAAAACTGTTCTGTTCTTTTATAATCAATGGCAAATAAGGGAGACCCGCTATCATCAACTATCTTTATTATTGCAGCAGATGTCCTGAGTAGGAACCTTAACAACATGATTACCACCCCGAACTTCTACCACTATCACACATCAAACGGATGCCCTATCATCATCCACCTGGCGTTCGTCGACGACTTACTCATCTTTTCCTCCGGGGACGAAGGAGCGGTGGAAGTGGTCCACCACACTCTGCAGAGGTACTCTAGATGCTCCGGTCAAAAGATAAATCCTTCCAAGAGCGTTATCTACGCTCACCACAACATCAAGAGAGAGCACGCAATCAACCTCACCAACTTAACTTCCTTTTTTGTTGCTCATCCTCCGTTCAACTACCTCGGCTGCCCTCTTATGTACGGGAATCCAACGCTGGCATCTTTGATAACTTGACAATACAACAAAAAGACCTATTAATGACGCTTGATAAGTGGTTTTCATGACGGCTGATGTGGAAGCGTCATCAATGTTCAGCAAGACTAGAATCTATGATGATTTATATTAAAAACGTTATTGATAGTGCTCCAGTGGTACGAGCATAATAAAAAAGCACATAAATTTAAGTCGAAACCTCGACTCCCCCGCAATTCTCCCGTACTTAAGAAAAATTTTAAACCCTCTCTCTTTCTCTTTCTCCTTCTCCTCCCGCTCCCCAACTCCCCTCAGCCCACTCCCCGCTCCCCAACTCCCCTCAGCCTGCTCCCCGCTTCCCAACTTCCCTCAGCCCATTCCTTGCTTCCCTCGGTTACAGACTCCACCGCAGAGGGAAGGATGTCACCGGCGTAGCCTTCACCACCGGTTTGTCCTAAAATCTCGATCATTGCTTATTTTATGCCCTAAATTCTAAAATCTCCTAATTTTTGACAACCATATATGCATCCATCTCTCCAAAATTAGGGTTCTAAATTTTAGGATTTTCCGACGTCTCCGTCCATGTCGACGATGATCCAAAAAAGGGCTGCATCATCATTGACTTCTCTTGATTAAGTGAGTGATTTTGATTTGAATTTTTTTCCCTAAAAAAGATTTTGTTAGGAGTGTAATTTTTTCCCTAAAAATTAGGGTTCTTAATTTTTGATTTGGATTTTTTTCCCTAAAAGGGTTCTTTGATTTTTTTTTTCTGTTTGTTCTTGTTCAAGGGAGTGTAATTACATTTGGGGAGCTGAGTCCGAAGCCTCTCAACAGTCACAGCCGCGACCTGGCGAGGTGTTGTGCGTGCCTGCGAGCCGAGTCCGAAGGCTCCCTTCGGATTCCGACACCAAATTCTAGGGTATAAATTCTAAACTCTTGATTGATTTCAGTTTTTGGGTTTATTTTGTTTGTCGATGATGTTGTTGGATCTCGGTCCCTACATAAAAAGGGTTTCGATCAACTGATACGTGTTGGGTTCAATTTTGGCTTGACGATCCTACGATTGTCTTTGTTTGTGAAGCGGGAATGATCTTTAGATCATGTTCGATTCTTTACTTGCTGTTGGATCATTTTTGGTTTCAAGTTACCTAGCTGCTGTTGGAATTATTTGTGATGCATGCATTGTTGGTTTGGGTTTCTTGTATAAATTGTTGCTTGGGTTCTCCTTCCTATACTTGCTGTGGGATATTTGTTTTGGTTTTCCTTATTATACATGTTGGGTTGGGAAAGATTTCTTTGCTGTAGGAGATGTCTTGCTATTTGGATTAAAATTATTGGTTGGGTATCTATTATGTATGATGGGTTTAACTTGGTACTGTGGGTATTTTGTTGGGAGCTTTTCGATATAATTCACATGCGGGTATATATTAGTTGGGAGTATTTCTATTTGGGATTGACATCTCCATTAGCATGCATGCGTCGTTGATTTTGGGACTACGTCTACTATGCCATGCCTGGATATTTTACTTTATTTGTCAGTTTCAATTTTTATTAGAGTACTCTGATATTCTTGGTGTTGGTCGTTCGACCAAATGAACCAAAGCGTTGCAGATCGTATCGAATACACTGGCTCCGTGTCGGGACGTGTCCTATACGTGTTATGGCATGCTAGTACAGCAGATGATGATTGATCGTTATCTGAGACATCTTATATATCTCATTTTGTTTCTTGTCGTTAGTCGTAGTTTGTATGTTGGTACTGTTGGGTTATTTATTCTGGGTGTAGATACGCTCGTGTTTGTACGAGTCGATACTGGACACGGATGTGAGGATACCTTCGTGTCGATGATGTAGCCTCTCCATAGTTGCAGTTGCGACCCGGCGAGGTGCGGTGCGTGCCTGCGAGCCGAGTCCGAAGGCTCCCTTCGGATTCCGACACCAAATTCTGGGGTATAAATCCTAAACTCTTGATTGATTTCAGTTTTTGGGTTTATTTTGTTTATCGATGAGGTTGTTGGATCTCGATCCCTACATAAAAAGGGTTTCGATCGACTGATATGTGTTGGGTTCGATTTTGGCTTGACGATCCTACGATTGTCTTTGTTTGTGAAGCGGGAATGATCTTTAGATCATGTTCGGTTCTTTACTTGCTGTTGGATCATTTTTGGTTTTGGGTTACCTAGCTGCTGTTGGAATTATTTGTGATGCATGCGTTGTTGGTTTGGGTTTCTTGTATAAATTTGTCACGACCCGATCCCAAATAATTGGGTCGAACCGGATCATGCCCAACCTGCACCGTTGTTGAGACGGCGGCAGTAAGCTGTTCCTGTAGCAGGTAACCATACAACAACACTATATTTGTCACAACTCAACATCGGGAAATTAAAACTTTATTAAACTTGAAATTTAAATACAACTGAAAGATGTTCTGAAATAAATAAATAGAGTTTGAAAATAAACAACAATGCTGAAAAAGAAAAACTATCTATCAGCCGATTCATCGGCCTCAGTCCCAACGTCCTCCAATGGGGACTCTGGCAGCACTACAGGGTACAACACAGGGTCGTAGTAGCTGCTGATTAACAGCTCAGCATCCTCAATATCCCCTAAAAATGTATCTCCAGTCAGGAGGGAGCAAAGTAAAATTCATGCTAATTTGACAGTTAAATTAAATAATAGAATCATGCAGTTCTAAACAGTTTAAATATGAACATTTTTCAGCAGTAAAACATTGTGATTTGAACAGGCAATGAAATATGACCGGCTTGGGTTTGTTATAGTAAAGGATAGGGGATTTGTTACAGTATGGTCATACTCATTACACTATTCCCCCAGTCCCCAGTAGTTACAGTGCTTTCAGAGAGAGTTTCGTGTTTGCATCGTGGTTTAAACTTGCAGTAAAGCGATTAATTAAATAACTGTAAACTAGCAGAAACTATACTTGCCTGTGAGCACCCTAAATTTTGGGTTGATTTTTTTTTTCATTTTATTTTAATTTTCTGATTGAGGGTAATTTTGAAATTTCGTGTTTATAATTATTTTAATAATGATATTTAATTCATGATATAATTTTAGGTAATTTTAAATTATTTTAAAATTATTTAAATCAATGACTTGTGGTTTTGACGTTTTGCTAGTGAAATCCTAGAGATTATTTGACCTAGAGCCTGACCATGTTATTATGATATTTTAATGTCATTTTTGGCCTAAGGATATTTTTGCATTTGACCTCTTTAAATTATTTTGATATTATTTTATTATTTATGATATTGTTTTGGGGTTATTTGAGTCGGGTTCGAATTTTAACTCAATCCGACTTGAAACGGGGACCCGGGGGTAGTTTGACTCTAGTGGGACCCACACACTAGTTAGGCATGGCCCACATGATATTAATTTTAGTCCACATGATAGAAATATTTTAGTTAGAGGTTAGACTAATTATTATGGATATGGTTAGTGTGATTAGAGACTTTAGAATGACTAATTTAGCCCCAACCAATTAGCCCTTTCCTAATACTCATAGAATAGGTTAGTAGGGGCTTTTGGACTTTTCCTAATAGGACAAAACCACCTTTATGGCCAGCCACAATAAGGATAGGGTTGAGCCTCCCATTTGTCATTATCCATCTATTTTTCTCTCTCTTGTTCTTCCCAAAATTCCTAGAGAGCAATCCCTAGCAATTTCTCCACCAAATCCTTCCATTTTACCACCAAATCTTCTTCTTTCCTTCTCCATTCTAGTCAAGAAGGAAGCTACCCAAGTTTGGGAGGATTCGGAGCTCGTTCGTGTCCTTTTGGAATCTCTACGTGTCGGTGTCGCTCCGGGAAGGTTTTTCTTCGATTCGATCTACCGGGAGGTATAAATCCCTTCTCCTTTTCATTTCCTCATGCATATAGGTCTATTTTGAACCCATAGGAATGACCCCAATGGTTGTATTTCCATTTGTGTCTATTTTGTGTCCATTTGGAGGTCATAGGAGTGTCCTTTGTGTTGTGGATGTGTTCATGTTACATATATAGATTTATATATATATATTGTAATGAGAGTGTATCTATATTTATATATGTAATAAATGGTTCATGATGATTATATAATCAAGTTTGTGAGTGTGGTTCCTCATATTATTATTGCTATTATTGTTGTGGATAATTAGGATATATATTGTGTATTCTTTTGGCTCAAACTATCTAAATCCGTCATGATTTTTATCCACGTTTTTAATTTCAGCCCTAACTTCAAAATGTCATAACTTCTAGCTCAAAGCTCGGTTTAATCTCCCGTTTTTTTAAAAAGAAGCGTATTGAAGTTAGCTTTCCAAAAATATGTATTAGTAGGCCTAATTCTTTATGTAACTTTCTGGAGAATTATTTGAGTGTCAGCTGTACGAAAGACAAACGCGTTCTCGGTGTTTTCGCGATTTCGGGAGTTTTTGGAAACGAAAACGCGATCCGTTTAAAGTTTCGGAAAGCTAACACATAGATCTATAACATACTTTAATCATAGAGTTTAATTCATGCTGAGATAGTACAGTATTCATTATTAGTAGGAGTTACTATTCGGCATATGCATTTTGTGCACCCTTGTGTGTAATATAATGTTCTATTTGATTTTAACCCATGTTAATGTATATACATTATGTAACTAAATAGAAAATGCAAGCATGAGTAAATGTTTAAATAAATGATGTATGAGGTATAAGTATCCTATCTAATGTAAGCATGTATAAGTATGGCTTGTAATGAATATGTAGGTTCCATAGAATGTAATGTATGGTGCATATAGTAGTGCAAGAGAATAAATGAATGATGAATGAATGCAAGCATGAATGTAATATAATAATAGATGTAATGTATGCAATATACAAGTTAATGAGATGTAATGTTCTATGTTAACACAAATCCTATATTACCTCATGTACCCCCTTACACTATGTTGACACTATCACACTTGACACATTGTTCACTTACACTTTGACACTCTTTGATATGTATACACTATGTATGCCCATTTAACCCTCACTTGTCCCTTTGCCATGTTCACATACACACACATAGCCTCTTAAATAATATTTATGAATATAGTTAACTTAGCTATGTATGTATATTATATATATGTTAGCATATTGTGTTGTAATATATAAGTTTATATAACCATTTGAAATGCCATGATTATAGACCTAATGTTGAATACTAATATATGCATGTTTATATATGTGTAGACATATATAGCTTAAAGTAATAGATTATCTAGTGTATATCCAATGTGAATTCTTGCCTATTTGAGTATTGAATAATTGCATGCTATATAGAGTTGGGTGTATGTTGGCTTGTATAGCCTTGTATTGATGTGTGCTTGCTAGGATAGTCTTGGTTAGGCCTAGTAAGACTTATTGGGTTAGGACATGACCTAGTTTGACCTAGTTTGACTAGTGCAGTTGACCAGAGTTGACCAATGATTGACTTTGGCCTAGTTTGACCTAGATTCATGTGGAATGCATTGTAGTGCTTTATATTACCTTTCTGGATATGTTGTGACTTGTGCTGTTCTAATTAGGAGCCAGACACCTCTCCTCGGATAGTATATTTACTTTGGACATTTAGACATCAGGCGAGTACATTCTCTGACCGTTTCATACTTGTATGGATTTACATTCTTGCTCTAGATTACTGTACTTGATGCTGACACGACTGTTATCACGGATTGGTACTATATGGATCTTTTTTTGAGATGTTATCTCCTTGTATTCACTAAATACATATTGTGACGTGCGTTTCACTTCCATATTGTATTTATTGAATACCCATATCCTTGTATACTCATTGTGCATATTGTACTCTCATTATCACATGAGTCCCAGGGATAGACCATTGTACACTATTGTATAACATTGTACATCCATTGTATAACATTGTACACTATTGTATAAGATAACGTAACTGAAGTAGATCCTTGTGTATTGATTGGGGAGGGAGAGTAGAATTGGTTATGTACTCAAATCCTATTGTACAATATTGTATAACTATTGTATATGTCTATTGTACACCCACGTACAATGGAGTTACCATTGTATTTTCCTAGCCTGTTTACATAACCAGTTTGTACTCTAAATCACATGTTTCTTACAGTTCTTACTTATCATATTTAGATATTTCCTGTTATTAAATCTCTACTATTTTCTATACATTCTTCTTTCAGCGTTTCATGTACTTTACTCTATTGCATGCTTTATATTTCCTAACTCGATATGAACTGCGTGAGATGTTTTGTGCTCGCTCCCGTCCTGACTGGACCTGTTGATAAATTTTACAGATAGTCTGGAGGTGCCTGCTAGCCTAGAGGAGACACATTCACTACAACAAATATGGCCTACAATAGCATGCGCAGAACGCTATATAAAGTCTTTTATAGCGTATTCTGTCCGCTATAATTGCCCATGCTATAGTATGTCAAGACATGTGAACGCTATAACATTATAGCGTTCTTGAATGCTGTAAATGGATTATAGCGTTCGTGTATGCTGTGGATGATTTATAGCGTTTGTGAATGCTGTGAATGCTTTATAGCGTTCTTGAATACTGTAGATGGTTTATAGCGTTCGTGAATGTTGTAGATGGATTATAGCATTCATGAATGTTGTGGATTGTCTATAGCATTCTTGAATGCTGTTGATAAATGATAGCGTTCATGAATGCTGTAGATGGTTCATAGCGTTCTTTAATGCTGTTGATTTACTATAGCTTTCATGAATGCTGTAGAATTTAATAGTTCAAAGTGTTATGCACCAATAGCATTTTGGAATGCTATTACATTTTGATGCTATAAATTTGCTATACAATTTTAATCTGAATAACCTGTTCTGTATCACATACAATTAACCATTTAAAAATTCATGATGAATCACAATTTTGATTTCAACAATTTTAATCGCAACTTCCATTTCGATTAATCAAGATATAGAAAAGGTTTACCAAAATAAATAAATTCATACATTTTTTATTAAAACATTCAAGATGTACAAAAAGTTGTTGTACGCCTAAAGTGATCAAAATAGTAGTCCAAAATAAAATTTTCATGTAAAGAGAATTCAAGATGTACAAAATGTTTGTAACCTAACGCTAGTCCAAAATTCAACTAAACCATTCCATTTTCATACAAAATGTCTGTAGGCCAAAATGCAGCTCGATCGACTTTTTCCTTCTAGCTTATATCCACAACCATAAAAAAATTTACACGTCAACCTACATAAAATTGAGAAGAAAACACATTAGCACTCCAGATGAAACTCAAGAATTTCCAACATTTAAAATCAGTTAGAATGGTCAATAAATATAAAGCAATAGGATTAGTAATTATACCATAACGTTTTGAGTTATGCAAAATGCAACATAAACATTATATGGCCATACCGAAAACTAATTTGGGCTTGCCATGCCCTTTGACAACCATATCAGTTGCTCTATACTGATCACCAAATGCATGCCTTCCAATGCATATAGGTTTAGTCCATCCTGAAATCATCAAAGATCAAAGATACATTATAAAGGAAAGCAAATATTATTGCAACATACTAAGAACAATACCAATAAATTTAATACTTAGAACAAGCCATGGACTTGAAAACAGAGAAATAGTTGTTTAAAACCTGATGTGCTTTTTCAGGTGACTAAACCTTACAAAATTACTACCATGAGTAAAGAAAATATTGCAAACTGTCTAAGTATCCATACTCACCCAAGTGATGTACATACCTATAGGAAAGGTGTTGATGCATGCTATAAGATAATTAAAGATCAAAGGTAACCATGCAATCCTTTTTGGTAGAGAAGACATTGTATTGAAGTTGGTAATTTAGCATGAAATTACGAGTTTAAACTCAACTCTTTATCTACTTTCAGCGATTGAAGCAGGGGATCACATCTTCAATTACCTTAAGAATATATCTAGCGCACCAGATGTGATCCCCTGCTTCTATCCCAACACTAGGTCCCACTTGGTATTCCCACTGCAAATACACTATTTGCGATTATGAATTTGACAAAGATACAAAAATAAGAACACTACAGAAGAAAATGATGAGGATCACCTGACCGGGCATAACCTCCCCATTGATTTCGCTAATGTTGATTCCTGCATATAAACATGCCTTGTAATGAGCATCTGATATATCATAGTCGAATGACTTGTCTGCCCCAGCTTTACATTAGTACGGTCCCTGTTCGGATCAGCAAAACACATTTTTATTTTCGAAGTATAATAGTAGGAGATCGAATAGTTATATATTGATATCCAATTTTTCTGATGGAAAAAATCAATTACTAGTTATGTGCTAATTACCACACATCTCTGATTGTCTGGTGATATAATTATCCATTGAGCGCTTCATGTTGGTTCACTAATATCAATTATCTCTAGTAGTTTTGTAACAGAGATTTGACATAAATAGCGAAGATCTATATACTCTCATGAAAATATGTATAATCTGTAACTTATTTGTCTATTAAAATCATATATTTACCTGGGGACCAGGATATCGACCAATAGGCCAGTCGATAGGCTACTTCACATTAGTTTGGAACAGAGTATACTCCTGCTCTATTCCGAACCTGTTATAGATACCATATTGTACTGACAAGCTATAGCTTATATATGGATACATGGAAAGCCACTCTATCCCTATATACTGAGTTAACTTAATTACCAAGGGACTTCGTCGGCGACCTTCTTATCATTGAAGATTTGAGAATAATGTTAACAGCGGCATGCAAGTCTTTGTCCAACTGCTATGAGATCGAACTGCTACATCTAATAGAAGAAAATTTATAAGATGGTAACATAATGGTAAACTTATATACAAGCTATGAATCATGGATTGTGTTGCATCGTGTTGGACATGGCACAGATACTCTATCATAATTTAAATCAATCCATCCTGGTCCAAGTCAAATTTGAATCAAGAATACCATCCAGCCCAAATTGATAAGCATTTGTAGGATACACTATTCTACTGTCATTTTCAAATTGATCCAAGGAGTTGTACCATCCAGCCCAAATTACAGTCTCATTAGCCACCACAACTTGAAACATAAGAATGATGAATGAGTATACAAATAACATGTGTTGAAGAAGAAGATATTAATAGTTTGGAAGGAAACCACATCATGTTTCCCTTTCAGGTCAGCAGGGAGATCCTAAGGTAATCAAGCATGAGACTGCATGTTATAATTTATAACAAGTAGAAACCTATGTAGGGACAATGCATATTACTATATACAGACCCGAATCAAGACATCGGTACTAGGTAAGCCTACAGATCTCAACACAGAAAGGGCTTGAGCTCCAAATGAATCAATTATGCTTGTGGATTCACATTCATCATATAAGAAGTTGGCAAATATATACTACAAAAGCAATTAGATCTGCAGCCTTCATACAAGAAAAAGTTATTCACATGTTGGTACTATTCAGAAAAATTTAAAATACAACAAATTGAACATCCAGATATTCAAGTACCTTTTCCATTTCCATGCATGATAATAGATCCCCATAGGGTGCTACCAAGACCTTTAGGGAAAATATTATTAAATATGAGAGATAATGTAAATAAATATTGGCATATCACACGGACCAGAAGAAAGTAGTAGGATATTATCATATATACAATCCAAGGTACAAACTACCAATGTAACCATTTCTTTTATAAAAAATTAGTTCTTGCATTAACAAAAAGTGTATTAGTTTTTGCATATTCCTTGGTAACTAGCACATTTCCCGATTCAGTAAATGCCCAATATGTAAACAGCAAGGTTCAAATCAAATTTGGAAAGCTAAAACTTAGCTTAAAAAACTAAAACCAGCAAACAACAAACATCAGCTTCCATGAAACTTTAAGAATCATGATATTTGTAGTTTAGGGTGTGCAAAAAGAAGTGGCAATTATGTGTGTATCCATGAGCACTTTAAGGATTGTGATATTGGTAGTTTAGTGTGCACAAAGAAGTGGCAATTATGTGTGTGTGGACGAAACTGAACCATAAAAGGCAATCATAAACAGTTTCGGGCAAAGCCAAGCAAAATTGATCGATGTACAGGTTATGGGTCAGTCTCCTTCGGCACTGCTGCAAAATTGTTTTAACTGAACCATACCAGTAACAAGATCTAGACACTCCACACTTTGAAATATAAGGAATAAAAGTAACAATATGAACATGTAAGTTGGTTGCACCATAACTTTTACCTCAGTTTTTCTAGTATCTACATAAAATACTTATTTTACCATCGAATATGTGAATCAAAAGATTTTCTCATACACAGTGAAGATAAGAACAAATATAAGTGATAGCCACTCATGTATGTGTATACTATATAAGCAAAAAAAAAATCAGGTTAGTGTGCATAGTCACTAACGAGATATATACTTGGGGCCTTCATTGATTTCCTTAGTTCCACATTTCAAGGTAATTATCCTTTCATAACTATGCATACTCTATCATGACAAGCTCCACTTTACATCACTTTCATCAACTCGCAATGTTTGATGCTGAAGACATTCTCCTGAATGTTCAAAATTAGAACTTCCAAAAGTATATCATGATAAAAAATTGTGGGTATCCCAGATGATCAACATAGAAACAATATTTGCAATATGGACTACATGACCTGTAGGTGGGGAGGGATCCATATACTGTTTGATCATATAGATATGGATGTCAACTTGACAGCTGATGTGTGATACTTGAAATCATGAAGATTTTGAGGACTCCTCTAGGAAAGCCAACTTGGATTGTTACGAAAACTTTAAAAGAAGCGTTCTATTAATATTTGGCAGATATTTCCTCAAAATTATGTTTGTCAGAAGGTTATAGACTGTGGGTGAAAGAGAACTCAAGAAATAGTATAAGAAGCAAATGTATAGATAGGTATATGATTAATACCTGACAAAATTATCCTGCATATATACTTAAATCTGATCGAATGTGTGATCTTGCACTCATACTGGAAATGGACTAAATGTCTTCAAATTTTAATTGACTACATCAAAAGCTTAAATCATTTACATTTCTGTAAATATGTAATATATTATGATTTCAAGTGTCATGTAATATCGGTACCATTTTAAGAGCATTACAGAACATATGTATAATCAGCAAATGACAAAAAAAGGTCTGTTATATGCACATGGAAGCAATATATGCAATCTGGAGTGTCAACATCCTTTCTTTCCTTTTCTCTGCCGGTATCCATATACTGTTTGATCATATAGATACATTATATACAAAAAAAAGCACTAACACATACAAAAAAAATTTGTTCAAATTTACTTGATTTTGAGATATTCATGTTCCGCTAAATGCATATTCATGTTCCAGGGCTGTCAGACCTACAAAAATTTTGTTCAAATTCAAGCAAGAATTCATCCAAAATTTGTGTTGCTAATGAAAAAGAATTCGTAACTACAAAATTCATGAAAAAATTTGATGGATACGAACATGAATATGAATATGAACTAGAAAACATAAGAAAACGTAATCAAGTTCAAATTGCATAAAAAGCACCAACACATGAATATGAAACCCTAAATGTTGATTTCTTCTTCTAAAACCTAATTAAGAAAGAAAAAACTCAAATCTATTCTGATGCTTACAAAATCCCCAATTTTTAATCCAATATAATAAATCAGGAAAGAAAAAATCAAAAAAAATAAGGGGCGGAGATGAAGAATTGAGAGCTAACCTAGATGATGGCGGTGTCGGTAGCGACTACGATGGTGTCGGCTGCAACGATGACGTCGACGGTCGAATCTATTGCCGAAAATCGATGGTAGTGACGACAGCCCCCAAAACTTCTATTGCCGGAAACCTATGTTGGAGGAGCAACCAAAAAATTGAGGAAGAAGAGAGAGGCCTCTAAAATTTGGAAGAAGCTAAAGTGAATTTTTGGGTGCTGCATGGACAGTAAAGAGCAACCCAAAAAACAACTTTATCGGGCAGATGAGCGCCAACTTTTGGGCATAGGCGGTAAAATGAAATTTTTTGTGGGAACTAAAATTTTTGACAACACTTTAACAGTGTTGTATTTTGAACAAAATTATGTACAACATTTTAAAAAGTATCTTCTTTAATATATAATTGTTTACTACATTTTTAAGAGTGGTAAAAAGTGTTGTTAAATCTATAATTATAATATTTTAAAAAGGTGTCGTAGATTATGAGAATGGGGTCGAGGAGGTCCTATGACTGCTGGGGATGAGAATTGGGGGATCCATCTCTATCTCTATCTTGGAAGCAGAAAAGAGAGGAAGGAGACAAAACGACCATGAAAATTTTGAAGGAAAGGGGGAAAAAGCCTAGTTATCGGCGTTAGATAAGCGCCATTTTTTTGGCACAACGGTAAAGTGAAATATTTTGTGGGAAATGAAATTTTTAGATAAAATTTCTGAAAGGTTAGCGGGATTAAACCGAAACCGAATCCCAAAATCGAAACCGGAACCGAATAAGAAAATTTAGTATTTTCGAAACCGAAATCGAACCGATTTTTTTCAAACCGAACCGATTTTTTTTCAAACCGAACTGAATCTCTTATTCGGCTAGGTTCGGTTCGAATTTCGGTCCAAAAATCGAATCATGCTCACCCCTAGACATACGAGCATAGCAACGTTCAAAAAAAACTATACCTTTAACAGCGTTCATAACACGCTATATAAAGTTCTGTTAACAGCACTGCATAATGAACGCTATTGATAATGACATTCTAATAGCAGGGAGGCTTCAACGCTATAGATAAACTGCTATTGTATGAACGTTTAATAGCACTTCAATATGAACGCTATGGATGATTATATTATAATAGCAGGGAGGCTCGAACGCTATAGATAAACTGCTATTGTATTCTATTTTAATAGCACTGCGGAAGGAACGCTATTGATGATGACATTCTATAGCAGGGAGGCTTGAACGCTATAGATAAACTGCTATTGTATGCCCTATTTGTTGTAGTGATTAGAGGTTGTTTAGGTAGTTATTTCATTTTGTCTGGAGTTGTATTTTACTTTATGGATTACTGTGTTAAGTTTTGAGATGTATTTATGGGTTTATGTATCATAGACACTTAGACTTCTATCTCCTGTATCTCTTTTGGATTTCATGTTTTATCTATCTTTATCATGCTCTACCTTAGATGTGATTGAGACTGTATCTGCTATGTCACCCCCATTCGGGGAGTATAAACTGTTTAGTCTTATACTGTTATATGCATTGAGACCTAGGACAGCGTTCTACCGGCGACACTGCGGCGTAGGCTGGGCATTGTTACGTTCTCGTACCCTAACTCTAGGGTGCGGGTCGTGACATTGCCTCAAAGGATTTGACTGGAGAGGTAGAAGACTTCGAGACAGGAAATCAGAATCGTCCTCGAATTCCTACATTCGAGAAATTGACTCAGATTCCTGGTTTACCAATCTAGCTACGCTAGTTGAAATCTCTATTTGTGTCCTAATCCAATTTTAATTCTTTTAATTAACAAAACACGAAAACACGATTATTTGTGTGTTGATTTAGTACAAGGAAAAAAGATCGTTTTAAACTTTTGAATTCGAAAAACTTCGTCGATAACAGATTAATTATTAAAACTTGGTATTTTCATAGTTCATAAAAATAAAGCTAATTCTCTTATTTAGTGAGAAATACATGATTTTTAATTAATAATAAAACTGATAGATTTTAGGTGAGAAAATCTTAATTATTTTTATACGAAAATACTTTTTATTCAATTTTCTCGTATAATACAAAAACTCACAAAACCAGAAATAACTAAAATCTACGCTACCAATTACAGTTACAGACCACAGTCAGCTGGGCTTATGCCCATTACAATTTATTTACATAAATTGAAATAAGACAAAACTGCCGTTAGTCCTAAACTTTAAATATGAATAAAATATGATCAGAATTAAATAGTAAAATAAAGATAAAATATAGAGTCTCAGATATGGTCCAATCCTCAACTGGGCTAATACCTCAACGTCCGGGCGAAGCCGGTTTCGTTTGCACTTAGCCGGGTCCATTGACCGATACGGTCGTCATCCAAATCCAAATATTAAATAAAATTCCGAAATCCGTTTTAAATTTATTTTTAAAATAATCTAGAATTTACGGAAAAATCCGGCAGCATCTACTCTGTTTTTGGTCAACCCAAAAACTGGGAAATAGTGCCGATAATTTTCCTGCAAATCCCAAACCAGGGAAACCCAAATATGTATATATATAATAATCCACAACCAATCCACAGAATAATCGGAACGACCCGAATAATTTTCGGAAGTCCGATTCCAACCCAAAAACTCACAGAACGCTACCGGAAAAATCCGGAAAGCCAAAACATACCAAAAACTAATTCTCGAAATATTTCGGAAATCCAAAATAATCCACAGAACCTTTCCGAAGGTTCCGAAAAAATACGACATCGCTAAAACCGAATTCCCAAAGGGAATCAGGGACCATTTCTCATCATAGACTATATGAAAAAGAGACGGGACAGGGGTTATACCTCAGGTTGCTCGGCTAGAGCTCTTAGATGAAAAATAGAGAAACAAATAAGAGTTCCGAATAGCAACGCAAAATCGGGACAACGTCTAAACTAAAATCCAGCTCCTGATCGGGAACAGAAAGTCCCAGAACGCGAATCGGGGCGCCGGGACAGCAGCGAACAGCAGCAACGCTGCCACAGAACAATGGATCAGGGCGCGCCGGGACGACGCGAAAGCGGGGAGGCCGAGCTAGGGCTCGGGCGCCGGGGCTGGAGTCAGCGAAGTCGGGCGCTGAGCCTCGGCGTCGGAAAGGGGAGGCCGACAGGGGTGTCGGGCTCGCGGGGCGCGCTGGGGCGGAGGCCGGAGGGGCTCGGCCAAAGGGGGCGAAGGGGCTGGACAGGCGCGGCCGGGCCAGGGGTCGCCGGCAGGTGCGGCGTCGGGTCGGGGACTTCGGCCAACGGGCGCGCAAGGCGCGAGGCCGGCCGGAGGGCGGCGACGGCGTCGGGGCGTCGGAGGCCAGCGGGTGTGGGCGCCGAGGAAGTCGGGCGTGGGGAGCTCGGCCACGCGGGACGGCGCGAAGGCTGGCGTCGGGAAGAGGGTCGGGAGAGTGAGGGGTTGGTGAGAAGAGGGATTTGAAGAGAGAGTTTGTGGGGAAACAGAGAGTGGGGGGTTGTGCTCCTTGTGGGAAAATGAGGATTAAGTAAGGGTGGGGTGTGGTTGGTTATGTGGAGAGGAGGAGATGGGGGAGAAGAAGTAGGGGGTTGGAATTGAACGTGTGGAGATAGGGGAGTGTGCTGCGGAGAGGAGAATAAGGGGAAGGAAGAATAGGTTGCACTCTGGTCCAATGCGGACCAGCTCATATGTAATTTTTTTTTTAAGTTAATACTAACCAAATCTGGATTAAAAAGGAATTGGGTTCGGGCTCTGGCTCGGGTTCGGACTCGGGTCTGGGTTCATCCAAAAATCCTTGTTTATTAATTTTGAAAACTTTAGCACTCAAAATAATTTCTAAATTAAAATAAATATATTAATAATTACTAATATTAATTAATTCACAGAAAATGGGTTTCACAATCTTCCCTCCTTAGAAAATTTTGTCCTCGAAATTAAAGGCAAGGTTAGAGATTACCTTAAGTCTCAAACAGGTACGGGTACTGCTCCCGCATCTGGTCTTCTCGCTCCCAGGTCGACTCGCCTGGTGAGTTGTGCCGCCACATCACTCTGACTATTGGCGTCACGGTGTTCCTGGTTCTCTTCTTGCCTCAGTCCAATATTGCCACTGGCTTCTTCGGCACTGTGAGGCTGGGTCCAATCTCCAGCTCTGAATGGTCCAAGATATGGCTCGGGTCCGGGATGTAGCATCTCAGCTGCGAGACGTGGAAGACGTTGTGGACGCCTTCGAGACTTGGGGGTAAAGCCACCCGATAAGCCACTTCTCCAATCCTGTTAAGTACTTCAAATGGACCAATGTACCTGGGGCTCAACTTTTCTGATCTATCGAAATGAATGGTTCCTCTGGTAGGCGAGATCTTCACGAACACACTGTCGCCTTCTTCAAATTCCAAAGGCCGTCTGCTGCTATCGGCCCAATGCTTCTGTCTGTCCTGGGAAATCCTGAGCTTGTCTCTAATCATTCTCACCTTCTCTACTGCTTCGGTCACCATCTCAGGTCCAAGCAACACTCGTTCTCCGACGTCATCCCAGGTAAGTAGAGTACGGCAACGACGTCCATAGAGTGCCTCGAACGGTGTCATCCCGATGCTAGCTTGGTAGCTGTTGTTGTAAGAGAACTCTACCAAGTGCAAATGGTCTTCCCAAGACCCTCCAAATTCCAGGATGCAGGATCTCAGCATATCTTCTAGCGTCTGGATGGTTCTCTCCGATTGCCCGTCAGTCTGAGGGTGGTAGGCGGTGCTGAACTTCAGTTGGGTTCCCAAGCTGTCATGCAAACTCTTCCAAAAGTGAGAGGTAAATCTAGTATCTCTGTCAGATACGATACTTACCGAAACTCCATGAATCCGGTAGATATGCCGCATGTACAGTGCTGCCAACTTCTCGGTGGATAAACCAACCTTGAAGGGGATAAAGTGAGCTGACTTCGTCAGTCGGTCCACAATAACCCAAATGGCATCCTTCCCTCCTTGGGATCGAGGCAGTCCCGATACAAAATCCATTGTTATGTGCTCCCATTTCCACTCCGGAATGTCAAGCGGCTGCAATAATCCTGCTGGTCTCTGTCTGCTAGCTTTAACTTGCTGACAAATTAGACATCTTGCCATATACCTGGATACATCCTTCTTCATTCCGTACCACCATACTATAGTTCGCATATTCCGGTACATTTTGTTGGCTCCTGGGTGTATGGAATACTACGACTGGTGTGCTTCTTGCATCAGCTCGTTCCTCAGTTCACCAGTTGGTACGCACAGTCTCGTACCATTCTTCAGTGCTTCGTCGCTGGCGATTGAGAATCCTTCGAGTGTTCCTGCCAGCACCTGGTCTCTGAGTTTGCAAAGCGTCTCGTCCTGGAATTGTGCCTCCTTGATCCTGTCCATAAGACTCGAACGCACTTGCAACTGCATCAATGATGATTCCTCTCCTGGTACGATGGCTTCTCTTCCAAGTTTCTTTATCTCCTCCTCGGGCAGTACAATCTCTAATCCAAGCTTCTCCATGTCCTCAAGCAAATGGCGCTCCTTGGTCAAGAATATTGCCATCAGGTATCGACTAAGTGCATCTGCAACAACATTAGCCTTACCCGGATGGTACTGCAGGTTGATATCAAAATTCTTCATTAGCTCCAGCCATCGTCTCTGTCTCATGTTTAGCTCTTTCTGAGTGAAAACATATTTCAGACTTTTGTGGTCCGTAAATATTTCCACTCTCTCTCCATACAGGTAGTGCTTCCAAAGCTTCAAAGCAAATATCACCGCTGTAAGCTCCAAATCATGTGTGGGGTAGTTCTTCTCATGAGTCTATAATTGTCTAGATGCATAGGCAATTACTTTTCCGTGCTGTTGAAGAACGCAGCCCAGTCCTTTTTCGGAAGCATCACTATAGATTGAGAAACCGCCGGTACCTGCGGGTAGCGCAAGTATCGGCGCCGTTGTAAGCCTCTTCTTCAGTTCCTCAAAAGCTGACTGGCACGCCTCAGACCATATGAACTCCTCATTCTTCCTGGTAAGCTTCGTCATTGGCTCCGCAATCTTGGAGAAATCCTTCACGAACTTCCGGTAGTAGCCAGCTAGTCCCAAAAAGCTCCTGATCTCTGCAACCGAGCTTGGTGCAGTCCACTTCTCAATAGCAGCTATCTTCTTTGGATCCACCGAAATTTCTTTTCCTGTGACAATATGGCCCAAAAATTCTACTTTGTCTAAAAAGAATTCGCATTTGGATAGCTTACCATAGAGCTTCTCCTTCCTCAAGGTACTCAGCACTTTCCTCAAGTGCTCTTCATTCTCTTCCTCCATCTTCGAGTAGATCAGTATGTCATCGATGAAGACAACAACAAACTGATCCAGATATTCATGGAAAACCTTGTTCATGAGGTCCATGAATACCGCAGGAGCATTTGTCAGTCCAAACGGCATGACCAAGAATTCAAATTGTCCATACTTGGTGTTGAACGCCGTCTTGGGAATATCCTCCTTCCTGACCTTGATTTGATGGTAGCCTGATCTGATATCTATCTTCAAAAATACCTTGGCTCCACTCAGTTGATCAAACAGGTCGTCGATCCGGGGCAGGGGGTACTTGTTCTTGATGGTGATGTTGTTCAGCGCCCGGTAGTCATTGCACATCCGCACGGTTCCATCCTTCTTGGGCACGAACAAAACTGGTGCTCCCCAGGGTGAAGCTCCGTCTTTGATAAATCCTTGCGACTTCAGCTCATCGATCTGATCCTTCATCTCCTTAGCCTCCTTGGGGTTGACTCTGTAGCATCCCCGGGAAATAGGGGAAGAGCCGGGTACTAGATCGATGGTGAATTCCACACCTCGATCCGGCGGCAATCCTGAAAGACTATCTGGAAAGACGTCCATAAATTCTGCAATGATAGGGTGAGGAGGCCCGGGTTCTTCGGTGATAGAGGAGTAGGAAATACTCTTCATATTTTCCGGAGCCCGAGAGATTTCAAACCCCGGTTCTCCTGGTGGGCTGAAGATTACACATCCTCGGTAACAATCTATCAGCGCATGCTGTTCACTTAACCAGTCCATCCCTAGGACTACATCATAGTTGGGCAGGGGCATCACTAGTAAAGGTGTTGAGAACTGATGGCCAGAGATGGTTATGGGACAATTACAAGCTTCAGTGATGGATATAGGTCCACCACCGGTCATAACTTTACTAATCACCTTGCTAAGTCCCGAATCTATGTGATCTGCAGATATAAACTTTGATGATATAAAACTATGTGATGCACCCGAATCAAATAATGCTAGAACAGGATGTGAAAACACATAAATAGAACCTGAGATGACATCTGCGGTGGGTTCCTTCTCTGGCTCTTGCTCATCAGCTGCTAGGGCAAAAGCTCGCCCGGTCTTCTGCTGGTGCTGTCCAAACTGTTGTTGCTGAGTAGGTAGGGGAGCTCTTTGCTGGTTGGTTCCGGTCCGGTGGGCTGACATGGGACAACCTTTCACTTGGTGGGTGGCAGACCCACAGACTAGGCAGTGTCCTAGCCTCTTCCTGCAGATGTTCGACTGATGCCCTGGCCTCTTGCAATAGTCACAGACAGGGATCTGCTTCTGGTGTGCTCTGTCATTAGTTCTCGCCTGATGATGATGCTGCTGGTGGTGCGAGGGCCTGTTGCTGTTGTTGTTGGGCCTCGTCTGACTACCCTGGAAGTTGCTAGTTCCAGGGTACTCCCTCTTGGATCGAGAAGGCTGGCTCTTCTCCACATCCTGAGCTCGGATCAGGATCCTCTCATAAGTCTTTGTGCCACATGCGATCACAGGGGTGCGAATCTCTTCTCGTAAGCCATACCTGAATCGCTCAGCATGATCCTTGGGGTCAGCTGCCAGGTTCTGGGCAAAACGGCTTAGTCGGCCGAACTCTGCCGCATACTCGCTGACCGTCATGCTTCCCTGCTTCAAGTCCTGGAATTGCCTCTCCATTTCCCGTATCTCCGATGTCGGGAAGAACTTCCTGCGGAACAGCTTCTTGAAGGTGTCCCAGTCGAGCTGCTTGTCCTGGAGTCGGGGTTCATTCCGATACCAGGTGCTCGCCACATCCTGTAGTTGGAGTCCTACAGCTTCAGTCTTGAGGTCCTCCGGGAGTCGAGCGACGCTCAAGAGACGTTCCATACTATCTAGCCATTCATCGGCGTAGATGATACCCTCGGTTCCTTTGAAAGGTCGAGGGCCTTGCTTCTTAAAGCTTTCTATGTCTCCCACCTTCATGCAATAATACGCCTCTAATCAAAAGAATGACCTTAATGAAATATAACTTAACTCCTGAATCATGCTTACCTTGGCAGATCGTGGCTCCGATGAAGTGGTTCCTCCTCTCTCGAGGGCCGCCATGGCCACGTTGTGGGCATTCTCCATGCCTTCTCTCATAATCGCGATCTGCTCGCGATGGGCTTCAGCTTGGGCAGCAGTCTGCTCTCTGTGGGCTTCTACTTGAGCTCTCTGTGCTTGAAGCACTCCTCGTAGCATTTCCACTAGGTCAGTAGGATCCATGGGTACTGGTAGGGCAGCTGGTGCGGGCACTACCGCAGGGATCTGCAGCTCAGCCCGGGGCAGTGCCGGTTCTTCCGTTTGCGCTGTGGATGCGTAAACGGGCCGAGAAGTTAGTGCAACATGGGGACGGTCTGTCAGCTGCAAGGGAGGTGGGTTCCGGCGTGCTTGAGGAGGGGTGTAATCAGTTGATGACACCTCATCGTCAGCAGGGCCGGATCGGGTAGTCTTTCCTTTGGCCATGATCTGGAAGGTTTAGGGTACATACATAAGCAAGGTATCCTACCAGTCTATAATCAAACAAAAATATTTATTTATATAATTCGGTCCTATGTCGTGACAAATCAATGTTCTAGTGTTCTAATTGTTTCTAGGTATGTTTTCCTAAGTTGTCGTATGACCTGCATGGGCCACCACTAAAAATATGTCACGACCCGATCCCAAATAATTGGGTCAAATCGGATCATGCCCAGCCTACACCGTTGTTGAGACGGCGGCAGTAAGCTGTTCCAGTAGCAGGTAACCATACAACAACACTATATTTGTCACAACTCAACATCGGGAAATTAAAACTTTATTAAACTTGAAATTTAAATACAACTGAAAGATGTTCTGAAATAAATAAACAGAGTTTGAAAATAAACAACAATGCTGAAAAAGAAAAACTATCTATCAGCCGGTTCATCGGCCTCAGTCCCAACGTCCTCCAATGAGGACTCTGACAGCACTACCGGGTACAATACAGGGTCGTAGTAGCTGCTGATTAACAGCTCAGCATCCTCAATATCCCCTAAAAATATATCTCCAGTCAGGAGGGAGCAAAGTACAATTTATGCTAATTTGACAGTTAAATTAAATAATAGAATCATGCAGTTCTAAACAGTTTAAATATGAACAGTTTTCAGCAGTAAAACAGTGTGATTTGAACAGGCAATGAAATATGACCGGCTTGGGTTTGTTACAGTAAAGGATAGGGGATTTGTTACAGTATGGTCATACTCATTACACTATTCCCCCAGTCCCCAGTAATTACAGTACTCTCAAAGAGAGTTTCGTGTTTGCATCGTAGTTTAAACTTGCAGTAAAGCGATTAATTAAATAACTGTAAACTAACACAAACTATAATTGCCTCAAAGGATTTGACTGGAGAGGTAGAAGACTTCGAGACAGGAAATCAGAATCGTCCTCGAATTCCTACATTCGAGAAATTGACTCAGATTCCAGGTTTACCAATCTAGCTACGCTAGTTGAAATCTCTATTTGTGTCCTAATCCAATTTTAATTCTTTTAATTAACAAAATACGAAAACACGATTGTTTGTGCGTTGATTTAGTACAAGGAAAAAAGATCGTTTTAAACTTTTGAATTCAGAAAACTTCGTCGATACCAGATTAATTATTAAAACTTGGTATTTTCATAGTTCATAAATATAAAGCTAATTCTCTTAATTAGTGAGAAATACATGATTTTTAATTAATAATAAAACTAATAGATTTTAGGTGAGAAAATGTTAATTATTTTTATACGAAAATACTTTTTATTCAATTTTCTCGTATAATACAAAAACTCGCAAAACCAGAAATAACTAAAATCTACGCTACCAATTACAGTTACAGACCACAGCCAGCTGGGCTTATGTCCATTACAATTTATTTACATAAATTGAAATAAGACAAAACTGTCGTTAGTCCTAAACTTTAAATATGAATAAAATATGATCAGAATTAAATAGTAAAATAAAGATAAAATATAGAGTCTCAGATATGGTCCAATCCTCAACTGGGCTAATACCTCAACGTCCGGGCGAAGCCGATTTCGTTTGCACTTAGCCGGATCCATTGACCGATACGGTCGTCACCCAAATCCAAATATTAATTAAAATTCCGAAATCTATTTTAAATTCATTTTTAAAATAATCTAGAATTTACGGAAAAATCCGGCAGCATCTCCTCTGTTTTTGGTCAACCCAAAAACTGGGAAATAGCACCGATAATTTTTCTGCAAATCCCAAACCAGGGAAACCCAAATATGTATATATATAATAATCCACAACCAATCTACAGAATAATCAGAACGACCCGAATAATTTTCGGAAGTCCGATTTCAACCCAAAAACTCACAGAACGCTACCGAAAAAATCCGGAAAGCCAAAACATACCAAAAACCAATTCCCAAAATATTCCGAAAATCCAAAATAATCCACATAACCTTTCCGAAGGTTCCGGAAAAATATGACGTCGCTAAAATCGAATTCCCAAAGGGAATCGGGGACCATTTCTCATCATAGACTATATGAAAAAGAGACGGGACAGGGTTTATACCTCAGGTTGCACGGCTAGAGCTCTCAGATGAAAAATAGAGAAAGAAATAAGAGTTCCGAACAGCAACGCAAAATCGGGACAGCGTCCAAACTGAAATCCACCTCCTGATCGGGAACAGAAAGTCCCAGAACGCGAATCGGGGCGCTGGGACAGCAGCGAACAGCAGCAACGCTGCCACAGAACAATGGATCAGGGCGTACCGGGACGACGCGGAAGCGGAGAGGCCGAGCTAGGGCTCGGGCGTCGGGGCTGGAGTCAGCGAAGTCGGGCGCTGAGCCTCGGCGTCGGGAAGGGGAGGCCGACAGGGGTGTCGGGCTCGCGGGGCGCGCTGGGGCGGAGGCCGGAGGGGCTCGACCAGAGGGGGCGAAGGGGCTGGACAGGCGCGGCCGGGCCAGGGGTCGCCGACGGGTGCGGCGTCGGGTCGGGGACTTCGGCCAACGGGCGCGCAAGGGGGCGCGAGGCCGGCCGGAGGGCGGCGACGGCGTCGGGGCGTCGGAGGCCGGCGGGTGTGGGCGCCGAGGGAGTCGGGTGCGGGGAGCTCGGCCACACGGGGTGGCACGAAGGCTGGCGTCGGGAAGAGGGTCGGGAGAGTGAGGGGTTGGTGAGAAGAGGGATTTGAAGAGAGAGTTTATGAGGAAACAGAGAGTGGGGGGTTGTGCTCCTTGTGGGAAAATGAGGATTAAGTAAGGGTGGGGTGTGGTTGGTTGTGTGGAGAGGAGGAGAAGTGGGGAGAAGTAGTAGGGGGTTGGAATTGAACGTGTGGAGAGAGGGGAGTGTGCAGTGGAGAGGAGAATAAGAGGGAGGAAGAATAGGTTGCACGCTGGTCCAATTTGCACCAGCTTATATGTAAAAATATTTTTTTTTAAGTTAATACTAACCAAATCTGGATTAAAAAGGAATTGGGTTCGGGCTCAGGCTCGGGTTCGGACTCGGGTCTGGGTTCATCCAAAAATCCTTGTTTATTAATTTTAAAAACTTTAGCACTCAAAATAATTTCTAAATTAAAATAAATATATTAATAATTACTAATATTAATTAATTCACAGAAAATAGGTTTCACAAAATTGTTGCTTGGGGTCTCCTTCCTATACTTGTTGTGGGATGTTGGTTTAGGTTTTCCCTATTATACATGTTGGGTTGGGAAAGATTTCTTTGCTATAGGAGATGTTTCTCTATTTGGATTAAAATTGTTGGTTGGGTATCTATTATGCATGATGGATTTAACTTGGTACTGTGGGTGTTTTTGTTGGGAGCTTTTCGTTATAAATCACATGCGGGTATATATTAGTTGGAAGTATTTCTCTTTCGGGAATGACATCTCCATTAGCATGCCTGCATCATTGATTTTGGGACTACGTCCACTATGCCATGCCTAGATGTTTTACTTTATTTGTCAGTTTCGATTTTTATTAGAGTTCTCTGATACTCTCAGTTTTTTCGATATAAATCACAGACTCTAAAATTGACAGACTCTAAAAGTTAGGGTTTTGCTTTCTTTTTCAGGGTTTTGCTATACCTACATATGCTATGGACAGTCTTCATGTGACCAAGTTGAAGCGTTATAAGTGTTCTTCTTCGCTACAGTATCTGTGAGATTTTTGATGTCGATAGTTTTGATGTAGCTAAAGTGTACTCTATATTGGATACTCTATATATTTTGAGAAGATGTATATAATGAAATGGAGAAATGTAGAATGGTAGCTAAAATACTCTATTTTGAGACAATGAAATGGAGAATGGTACTTTATACTACATTTCAATGCTTTGTTGTGAATATGGTTCAAAGTGGTTGTTTTCGAATTGAATTGAGCAGCGTTTGGAATATATAACATGCAGTATAGAGTGTTATAAATGTGATACAACGACCATATACAGCGATTTTTTATAACTATCCATAACGCTTTGAAAATAAAACGTAGCAGAAATTAAACCTATTAATGACGGTTTTGGATGAATTATCTATAACGCTTTTAAAAACATTTATAACATCCGATTTCATAACGCTTGGACTGAGAAAAAAAGCGTCATAGTTTGTAATTAATGACATTTTTTAGCCATCATTAAAAGGTATTTTTGTTGTCGTGTGATCACTAGAATCAGGAAGAAACTTGAAGGGTGGCATAATGCCACTTTATCTCCAGACGGCAAGATGATCCACATCAATCACGTGCTCTCGTCCATCGCAATCCATACTCTGGCCGCTTGCTCTCCGCCCAAGAAGGTTCTTTCCTCGATCGAACAGATCTTCTGTACCTTCTTTTGGGGGTACTGTAACGGGCAGGACAAGCACCATTGGACTAGCTGGGAATCCATGGCCAGTCCTACAAACGAAGGGGGTCTGGGATTTACCAAACTCACCCACATCGTTAAAGCTTTTTTGATGAAATTATGGTAGAAACTCCGCACGACCAACAACTTATGGACCATGTTTTTGACAGCCAGGTACTTCAAGCACATCCACCCTTCTATGGCCATATCCAATAGCAGATCCTCAGCGGCCTGGCATCGTACCCTTACCGGGCGGGAACTTGCTGAGCCTGTGATGAGACTCCAATTGGGTGCGGGTGATTCTGATCCATTCATGGAGATATGGATGGGGGATTGCATGATCCCGAGTATCTCGGCGCCCCCGAAAGACAGCAGGTTTAGAGACCTGTGGAACCCCATTACTGACGACTGGAATTGGAACAAAATTCGGGAATGGTCCAGCAGCGATACGGCGGATAGCATCCGTGTGAGCGGATTACGTATTGGCCACGGGGCCGAAGCGCTAAGATGGTCGCTCGCGGCTTCAGGGACATTCTCGGTATGGTCGGCGAGAATAGCCATCCAGGGTATCCGACAGTCTCAACACTACATTAAGCACTATTGGCATACCTGCATCCCTAAAAAGTGGTCTTTCCTAATATGGAGAGTCATTAGAAAGAAACTGCCAACAGATGACATCCTCAACACCACTGGTATCAGCTTAGCTTCAGCCTGCTCTTGTTGTTCAGAGCGGCAGATAGAAATTATCGACCACATCAACTGTCAGGGGAGCCTGCCTGACAGGATCTGGAGGACCCTTAACCAGCTCTACAGCAATGAGCCGGGTGGAGGATGCTTCCACGATCTCGTGGTCTCCTGGGGTTCGGCCTCCCACGGCCACCAGATCGTAGCAGCAGCCGACACGTTGGCGATTTGGAAGAATCGCAACAAGGCGAGATATGAGGGCCACCAATACTCTGCCGACCAGCTCATTCGAGAAGTCTTCTGCCAATGCCATAAGCGGAGCACCGGGTGCTCCCATTGCCCGAGTGCATTATGGTCTTCGCTCCTACCCTAACTCTTGGTGGTGGTGTCGTTCCTCCCCCTCTTCTTTACTTTTGTTAGTATACTTGTATAGGCTTTGCCCTTTTGCGACTCGTATACGTGTTCTGGCTAAGGCCTTTTGAGCCTTTTATATATATATATATATAATACAGAATTTTCATTTTCCCCTTGAGCTCCCGATCCCCCATGATCCTTCTTGAGGATACGGTGGCTCCGGTCACCCAGCCGGCACGGGGTGACCCCCGTGGCCGCCCCGACCTTCCCTCCTTCTTCGACCTCACCTTTCAGCTTGTCCCGCTGGCAGCC
The DNA here is from genome assembly GCA_029216955.1 of Iris pallida. Taxonomy (NCBI): domain Eukaryota; kingdom Viridiplantae; phylum Streptophyta; class Magnoliopsida; order Asparagales; family Iridaceae; genus Iris; species Iris pallida. Next base: position 16,036,634 of record JANAVB010025196.1, read on the forward strand.
AATCGCCCAAGAGCCTTCCTCTCAGACCTATCCCCGGACCTCCTGCATCTTACTCCTGCCCGCTCGGCCGTGGTCGGCCCTCCGGCCGTCGCAAAGCGCCGTCCGGGCTCTGGGCCCCGGCAGATCAGCTGCTCCTGGTGGGAGCGCCTGCAAGCCGAGAATCCAGCCCTACCACGTTTATTCCATACCCCACAGCCGCTGTTTAATCGGGCGCGACATCATCCCAGCCGGTCGGCTCCGACACCCCCGTCCCCGGGCGTGGGTGCGACCTCTCAGTTCTCGAACCTTTTGCTCCCGCCCATTTATTCCGTCCAGTAGCTCCCTCATTTCAAAATTCAAACCCCACATTTGATCCCCCCCGCTGTAGCTGTGGCCGCGTTAAGCTCTGGCCTATGCGCCTATATTTCCTCTTTTGGACCCAGCTTATGCTCCCTTGTTGGCCAAGATGGCGTCCCCAGTACATGCACGTGCACCTGCTGCGGTCCGGGTGCCCCCTTATGCGCCGTACGTCATGATACAGGGTGTTCATATGCCTTCAGAGGCTGCAGCTACACTCCAATGGCCCTCCATCGCCTGTTGGTGCCAGCCCATACGCCCACCTTGGTGGTGGCACATTCCCCCTCAGTGCGGAGCCCGCCTTTGCTTCCATCCCCCAATCGCCGGCCTCGATCACCAGGCCTCTACGGGCGTATTCCCCTTTCCCTTATGCGCCCACTCCCTAGAGTTTGTATGTGCCTATATCTACATTGGCACTCCCTTCCCTGAGAGTCTTCGCTCCAACAGCTATCTCGGCGCATGGCGCTGCCCACGGCGTGGACAATGTGCCTCATGTTTGTCAGCCAGTGCAGGCTCCCCCTTCCCGGGTGGCTACCCGACATTCGCCATCGGATATGTACAAGATCATGTTTGTACCCCCCTTTCCCCACGGAGGACACCGTCCGAGTTGGCAATCCCACCCTCCCATTCAGTCCGCAGTATACAGTCCTTCCTCTCCACCCAGTATGCTACCGAAAGATCCGACCAATCCACTCGGACCTAAGGCCATCACGAATCACACCCACCAATCCGGGGAGCCATCCTTTGCTGATGTGATTAAATTCTCCCTACCTCCCCTGCCACCCTCCCCTATCGCCGAGGTGGCCCTCCTAGCGGCTGAGCATCCCCCCTCATCAGACCCCAGCAACATCGTCGTGCACTTCTCCGTGGTGGACCTCTCGAACCTATCAGCCTCACTGCCGGGCACCTACGTCATGCTCTTCACCCCCACCTTCCCTAAAATTAACCGGGTCCAGGCGACGGTTAACACCCGAAGACTCACTCCGGGATTCAGCCTTGCACCCCTCGATCCTAAACGCATCCTCTTGCATACGTCGTCGACTTCCGATGACACAGCAGTCCAGAGTCACAACTCGGGCAGGATAGGAAAACATATGTTCAAGAACGTCAAGTGTGCTCCCGATGTTGACTCACCAGCCTCATCGATCGTGTCCACTTAGGTCACATTCCCAACCTTCCTCTCATTTATTTCACTCCAACGGTGCTACATCGGATCGTCGGCTTCTTTGGCACTCTCATCTCGGTGGCAGATGAAACTCGATTCGCTTCCAAAGGCCATTACGCCAGAGTTTGCATAGAGATCGACTCTTCCAGAGAGTTGCCGAGGTGCATTCTTATCGATCTGGACAGGAAGACCCACACTCAACATATCATCTACAATCGGTGCCTCCAAGCCCGTCCAGCCCGCTTTGAGAAGAGGAGGTCTTCCGACAGTCTACCCTCCCAAAACTTCACAACCGTCCCAACCATTCCACTCCCCAATTCACATATTCACTTTGAGTCCGATACAGAACTATCTCCCACCGCCAACCCTGTCGGCCCCATCGCGCCCCGATCTCTAGCACCCTCAGTGCACACCCACTCGGTGTCCAATCTGGATCCAGACCCCCAGGCCACTCCCAGATCACTGAACATCTTCCGTGCTCCGGTCAGCACCGTTAATCTGTCGAAGCTCCCCTCTACCTCTTCGAATATCCCCTCATCCGCATCGGCTCCTGAACGCACTCCCGTCGTCCTCATGGAGAGCACATCAGTCACCGCCTCGATCTTCCCCGTCGATCATGCTAACATCTCGAACATGGACACCTCCGATGCTACGGCCACCATAGATCTTCCTCTGGGCTATCAGCAGGAGACCTCTGATTTCTACGTGACCGCGGAACCACCATATCTCCCAGGGGTAATGCACGCAGCCCCTCTGCGCGGGGCCCCTAACAAAGACCCCTTTTCGAGTACCTCACCTCCCGCTAGCCCTGTCGATTCTCTTCCAGCACCCAACCTTGATAACGAGGCTGCTGCCCTAGCATCGTCGCTCACAGAATCCTTAATCCAATTTCGTGATTTTTTCGAATGGATTGCGACTGTTTTCTTCCCGGAAGAGGCACTCCGGGAACTTCACGTCTTGCGCAACATGGATGCAAATTCCGATCTAGCTTACGCAATCCTCCCCAGAATGCTAGAGGTCGAGCAGGCCCTTGATGCGGCTCTGGGCATTCATAACAACGAACACATCAACTTGGAGACCAATTTTGTGAAAATATTTCTAATCCCAAGCTGCCCCTCGAGCCGCGGGTGGTGCAGCCTACGCGGGCAGCTCTGCAGTCTGTCGCTGTGCTAGCTCCGCCTAGGATACTTCGCTCCTCCAGCAAGGGGAAGGATCCGTTTAAGTATCCTCCTTAGTTTGGGCTGGTCGGCTCCTCCCCACCGCCCTTCTTATTTTGTTGCCCCCTGGGTTCTCCCGACAGGATTCGCTTCCTCGTTTTTGTTTTGTAGGTAGGCCTCCTCCCGAGTGGAGGTTTTGTAGGTGCTTGGGGCATCTTCCGGCACCCCATGTTTGCTTTGAATAAAATTCTCCGTTTCAAAAATAATATATATATATATATATATATATATATATATACTCAAAACATCCCGAAACATATCCGAATATCCAAATTATCGCAATTCTACCTACTAGGGCTTAGACACGTACCCCACACAAGCAATCTAACTCGCTCACGCGAGCAAAAACGAGAAACGAGGCCCGAATGGCCAATTGGCCATTCTAGGGACTCCGGGGTGTCCAATTCGCAATACCGCGCGATATGGGCACCAAAACTATCCTGATTCGACCCAAATTCTACCCACGAGTCCTAAATAATAATTAGAACCAATTCTAAGTGCTAACTTACCGATTATAGTGTTGGTGCAAAAAGTCACCTGTGTGTTGGAACCCGAAAGCCCCGAAAAAGCTCATTTTCACGATTTCTCACGAAACGATCCCACGTACCCAAACTAACCTAATTAGGTCTAATTAGGCTAGGGGCAACATCCAAACAAGTCAATTTAGGGTTTTCTCCAAAATTGGCACTAAACCTAGGCCGAAAGTCCCGAATTGAGTCCAATGGATTCCAAACCTCTTCTAATCGATTATCCTACACCTCGGACATCCTCTAATATGCAAATGACACCAATTAAAAGTAATTACAAAGATTAGTGTGAGGGTTTACCTTTTGGGAGTTGGAATCCCAAGGAAAAGCCCTAAATTCACCTCATCTGTAGGTCTAAGCACAAGATCTATGCTCCTACCACCACCAAGCTAGATCTACCTACATCAAAACCACAAATGAGAGATAAACAAGGTTAGAACCAAGATTAGAGAGAGATCTAGAGAAATGGAAGAGATTTGGAAGAGATTTACTTACTTTTGGAGCTTAAAATGCAAAGAAAAAAGAAGGATTTTGTGGAATGAGAGAAAAGGAAGAGCGAGAGAGTGTTCTTGCAAATGAGAGCATGGGGGTGCATATTCTAGCCAGCCATATAAAAGGGAGGTTTGGAGCATTGTGCAAAGTACAAATGCCCTCCAAGTCAAAAAATAGAAGGGTTTGAGTTGGGGTTAAAATGGTAACTTGGAAATTCTAAATTCCAAGTTCTAAATCTAATTTTCAACTCTAATTCCCACTAAAATCAAATAGGATTAGTCAAAATAAATATCTAGGTTTGGTCATGAAAAGTTGGACGGGTCTAATTAGGTCCAAAACTGACTCGGGTTACTAACACAAGTCGAAATAAAATAAAACTCAAACCCGATCAAATAAAATCCCAGAACACAATATTAATAAATAAATATTCATAAAAATATTAGAATATTAAATATAATAAATTTTCCCATAATTTTGAAAACTTGAAGTGACAAATCTACCCCCTTAAAATAATTTCGTCCTCAAAATTAAAGTTGGTTGTACTCTTCTCTAGGCCAAACCTCCAACAGTCAATGTCGAAATTTCTATCTAGCAACACACAAGATCATGGTCCTACTGGTCGCAATTTTATAGTCTCAACATGGTCACTATACTATCTAGCATAACAAAAATACAATTCAAGAGGTACTATTGGAACATACTACAATCATGGAAAGGACGGAAGAAGAATAAAAGATAAACCTGCTAATCCATCACCTGTAGCATCGGTCTCCTCGACAGTCAAGGAAAAAGTAATGTCCGGCTAGGTATATCCCTCTGTCGACATGGGACATGACGTTGTTCCACAGGTGGCCTAACTCCAGTCTATGCCCTTGGTATGGACACTGTCCAGGACGATGAAGGGTATCCCCAATTCGAGTCAAAAAATAAATATGACATCGTGGGATGAATCAAGAGTGGGTCTTGTGTCAGGAAAGTCGTACGACAAAATGAAGCAAAAGATGGTATGTCTGAGTGGGACACGAAGGTCATGGATGTAGGGTGTCTTGTCTAGATCATACATATGAAGTTGGTTTTGAGAAAACAACTAGTTTTGTGCTCCTAAATTAAAAGTCATGGCAATGTACATATGATAATCATAAATAAAGTGGGAAGGGTCAAATGGCCTAAATTGATCCTAAAGTTGTGATACAAAAGTAGTACAAAGGAACAAGTTTGAGTGGGACATGATATATCAAAATGAAGATAATCTTGTCTATTACAAACTCATGAAGTAAGTTTCCTAAGATTGACATCTCTGACGCTCTAGAAATCAAAGTGACGGAAGAACATCACTAATATTAACAGAAGTGAAATGATAGAGATGACATTTTAGGACCCTTCTGAAGATACAATCTGACAATCATACGCGTTTGTCCAAAATCATGATACTTAGAATCCTCGCCACGCTAGTAAACAAGGCTGCGATAAACGGTACGGTCCATAACTGGGGTATATACCTCTATAATCATGTTGTCTGGAAACCTCGCTACGCCGACTAGTATAGCTGCAAAAAATCCTAAATCTCATAATCAAGGTATGCACATCTGATGTCAGGTCTCTACGTTCTCGCCATGCCAGCTAATATAGCTGAGATAAACTCTAGGCTCCATAACCAAATAGATATTTTACTTTCCCTGTTATTTTCGTCAACATATGTTATCAGAAGATGCCGTAACTTCAGCCATAACATTCATCTTGATGTAAAAAGTCAAGTCAACGATGATCCATCAAAATCAAATTTGATAACGAGGAGTAAGATCAACGGAAGCAAATTTCAAATTGACATTTAAATAAGATTCTCAATGGTCATCCCAGACGTTTACAAATATTATTGACCAGGATAATGCCTCCCCCGGTCATAATCTTGTAAGGCCTATCCAGAAGTTCGGTAATAATATTATGTCTAAAAGCAAAAGAAACAGACATAAAACTGTGCGTAGCTCCAGAGTTAAACAAAGCTAATACAGAAAAAGAATCGAGTATAACAGAAATGCCACTACATCTCCCATGGGCTCAGTCTCCTCAGCTTCCAGCACGAATGCTCTGTCCTGGAAAGCTTCCCTATGCTGGACAAAATGCTGCTGCTGTGCCTGAAGTGGCAGATCCCACTGTTGAGCTGCAGGTGGTGCTCTGTTCTGACCTTCCTTGGCTGCACGAACAGGGCAATTATTCAGCTGATAGTCGGACGGTCCACAGAACAAGCAAATTCCTAACCCCATCCTACAGACCTCTCGGGTGTGCCCCGACTTTCTACAGAAGGCACACTGAATAGGTTTCCTCTGACCCTGCTGGTGATGGACACGTGCTTGTGCCTGATGCTGTTGAAATTGAGGTTGCTGATACGGCCTCTACTAAGTATGAGGATGCTTGGCCGTTCTCGTACTAGAACTATCTCCCATATCTCCCAAAGCATTACTACTCGTCTTGGACCTAAGACCGTAGTCCTCCTCTGCTATATGAGCATCCATCAGAATCTGCTCAAAAGTAGCATCGCGATGCCCAGATGTACAAGAACAAACAACGTGGATTAGGCCCCTCCTAAACTTGCAGCCTTTTCTCCCTCATCCTGAACCATCCCTGGGGCGAATCGGCTCAGGCGAAAGAACTCTGCCGCATACTCATCCACCGACGAGTTTCTTTGGAGTAGCCCTGCAAACTGGCCCTCCAACATGCTGAGAGCTACATCAGGATAGAACTTCTCCTTGAATAGCTTCTAAAAGTTCTTCCAAGTCATCCCTCTGAAAGATGTACGAGGGTCTGCGCGGTACCAGGTCAATGCAATATCGAAGAACTGGCTCACTGCTACTGATACCCATAACCTCTTCGAGATCTCTGCCAGCTCTAGGCTCCTTTCTACGTCCTCTAGCCAATCATCGATGTAAAGGATGCCTTCGGTTCCCTTGAACTCTCGAGGGACCATTTTCTTGAAGTCCAGTACTGTACCAGGCCTCGACTGCTGCTGATCTGGCTCCTAGGCTGGAGCACCCTGAACCGGAGCTGCAGCCACCTTCTCGATTACTGCCAGTGCCAACTGATGAGCATTCTCCATGCTCTGCCTCAAAGCCTTTGTCTGACGCTGCGATGTCCCAGCATCTGTGTAGCGTCTATCGACAGTACAGGTGGAGGCGGAAGAGTCTCTGGTACGACGATACTAGGCCCCTGAACCTGCTATGGAGGACCTCTAGGTGCTACTGCCTCTACCACTTGGATGGTAAAAATGATAGGGGCAGGCTCCTGGACTGCCACACTCGAATCCAAAGGAATAGGTCGCGACGGATCGGACCTTTCTGACACTGCACCAGATCTAGAGGCCTGAGCTCGAGTCGTTGTCATCCTGGAGACATATTCGACAAAAGAAATCAATATGGCACAAGGTAAGATATATTCAAAGAAGAACAATCAAATTTAAAATGCAAGAAGAGTTGTCAAGATAATCGAAAGATCGAATTTTTTTTCCTAAAATGTGATTGAGTAACTCCTACCATAACCAAGAACCTATATCCTAATTGCAGGCTCGTAATTAGTACTCTAAGTTGAGTACTATTACGATGTCACACTAGTTGTGACACAGGACCTGCATGGGCCACCACAAAAATGTGTCACGACCCGCACCCTATTTAGGGGCACGAGCACGTGGGTACGTCCAGCCTACGCCACAGTATCGGCGGTAGAACACGATATAGGTCGTCTATAAAATCTAGCATCAACAATATATATATATATATATATATATATATATACACCTGTCATCTCCGCACGAAGGAATATATATATAACTCAATCACATGAATCTAAGGAAGATACGCACGGAAAGATAAAGATAGGATGGAAATAGAAAAGCTGGAAATAGATGCAAGACATAATATCCAACCAGAGATAGAGAGTATCACAATATACATATCCCAAAAATAATAATATACTAGAAGCCAAAATGATAAGCTGGAATGCAGTCCAGTCAAACCTACTAGTCTAGATCCCTACCGGTGATGCGTCCTCTAAAGACACCGGCTCTACTAAATCCAAGTGGTAATCTGCGTCTACCCCAAACCCGTAGAAGGTCAGGCAGTCTGTATCTGAATCCTCTAAAAAATATAATAAAGTTATCCTGTCAGGATATAAGCAAGTACAAACGCTAAGAGTAGTGCCATGTGAATTGACAAATTCTATAAGAGACAGTTATAATAAAATACAAGATAAAATATCAAGATTGAAATATAAACAGGATATATAAATCTGGATATCATGTCAAGATATGAAATACTAGAATATAGAATAGTACAGTAATAACTGATGTATAATGTAAACATAAACGGTGCCTTGAGATACTAGTGCGCTATGTGATCGGCTTGGGTCCGGATCAGGCTGTTCCATTTGACAAGCTATAACAGGAAATATGAGAACACTGGATCAGGCCGGCTACAATAGAAAGCTATGAACAAGTAGTATCAGGTCAGGCTTTATCCAACGTGAGACGAGGGTAAAGCTATGAACAAGTAATAGGAATACATGAGGGGTATTGATCACATAACCACTAATAACTCCCCATCCCCAAGTAGTATAATGGATCCGGACATGACAAGTCATTACACAGGATTCAAATACAAGGGGCCAGCATCACTCCCAAATCGGTGTCTATACAAGTACAGGAAACAAGATCGATAATGTACCAATACACCAAGAAAGTCCAGGAATAATATCTCATAACAGGATCCGATGTATACTAGTCCGTGAACCATCATATCAAAAATCAAGCAAAATACTATAACTGAATCGAATATAGCAGATATCAAGACAAAGAAAACTATCAGAGAATGTACTCGCCTGTTGTCTTGAGCAGTCAATAGGAATCGAGTTGGGGTACAACTTGGGCGGGTTGGATCGGGCTTGAGGTCAACCCAAGACACTACTCAAATATGCTATATTAGCGACGTTATATAGCAACGGAACAAAATACCGTCGCTAAATATGTAATATTGCGACGCCCTTCTATTGACATCGCAAATCGTCGCAGAATAGTGACGTTCAGCGACAGTAGATAAATGACGTCGCTATTCCATGACATTCAGCGACATATTATTAAAATATGTCGCCATATATTAAAAGTTTGTAACGTTTAGCGACGTCAACTGTTGACGTCGCTAATGATTTTACTTAGAGCACGGGACTGTTTTCTTTTTTCCCCTCACTCGAAAATTTTATATTTCGTGCGGAGATCTCAGCGACTCCCTCCCCCTCCGACGACTCCCTCCCCCCTGGCGACTCCCTCCTCCTCCGGCAACTCCTTCCCCCCCCCCGAGCTCCTCCTCCTCGAGCTCCTCCTCCTCGAGCTCCTCCTCCCCAATCCGAGCTGCTCCTCCTTCTCTTCGGTAAACCCTAACACTCCTCCTCTCCTCCTTCTCTCCCCCACACACACACATAGAGACACACACACACATACGGACGCACGGACACACACACACGGACACATGGACACACACACACAGATACATACGGACACACACACAGCTATTATGTGTATTTTGAATCCATAGGTTCAATTTTGAGGCTCTTTTGAGTCCTCATTAGGAAGTTAGGATGGGTTTGATATCACCCATGGAGAAATTCCGAGAGTGGCTAGGATAGGTTTATGCCCAATATGATTAGTAGAGGGATACTGTTAGTGCAATAGGCAGCGACAGCGGATGTAACAGATTTAACAAATACATGTATCACAGAAGAAGAGAGTGTGAGATGTGTGAATGTATAGGAGAGTTACCAGTATTAATAGGCAGCAACTTAATGGCAGGATGGGGTGTGACAGGTTTTGGGGCCATTAGACCTGTGCATTGGATGCATAGGAGAGTGCCCCATGGTCGAGTGCAGGTGTTTAGATGGGTTGGTTTATAGGAAACCATATGCATGTATAGCCTGCAGTGCTTGGGTTGGCATGGTTTGTCTTAACAGATTTTGGCTTAGGCATTTGCCTTGCATTTGCTACTAGCAACAGAGCAGTGGCCTTGGCTAGGCACTGCAGACAATAGGCATGAGGCAAGGAAAAGTAGAGTTTACTTTGTCTACTGTATTGCCCTAGGCTCTGCCACAGAGCAGTGACAGTAGCAGGGAACATCCTCCTTTTTGGTGATTGCCCAAGTGGCCATTGACTCGTGACACTAGGCCATAGGCATGGGGGTTAGCCTTAGTATCATGTATCAGAGGGTCTAATCTATAGGGTGTTTAGTATGTATCAGAGGCTTGGGGTCACTTGGTTAGTTGTATCAGAGTTTAGGGTATGGGTTGTAACCATAGGTGAATAGGGAGTTTTTGAGATACTCACTTGAGTATCGGTAAGTTTGGTATCCTTGTATGTTAGGATGTTAGTAAGAGATATGCATATCAGGATAATATGGTATCAGATAATAGAATGTTAGTCTAGGTTCATGTGAGGGTTGGTGTGAGTGTTAGATTAGTGTAGTAGAGTTCAGAAGCCATGAAGGCAGAAGGACAGTAGCTTACCTTGGCCACAACTCATGGAGAGATGTGTGTCTCACTATATACAAATAAAGGAATATGTATGTGATAGATAATTATATATGTTTAATTCTTGAAGACAAATACATGTATCATATATTCCAATTCATAGAGGGATACTAACAGTATGTTAGTACAATAGGCAGTGGCAGCGGCTAGTTCCTATATATATGTGTTAGAGATAGATGTTAGGATGCACAAGAAAATCGATGTTAATTAAGACAATTTTCAACTTGACCCTGGCGATATCGAAACGAATCTAGTGTGTCTGAATGAGATTGGCATCAGTAAGAATCGATAGCGTATGTGTACACGTTAGATGCACAAGAACTTATGTGCGATATAGCATGGTTATTAGTAACTGTCCGCTACTAATGTGTGTCCCATAATAAGACATAATATACGAATTTGTGCCTATTGGATAATGTGTGTCCATCTTTGCAGAATTATTTCCAAATGGATATGAACTACTACTTGCGGAATAGTTCATGGATGTATAATCGTCGTCGATATGTGTGGTGTGTGGGATGATTACATAGCGGGAGTAGAGCAGTTCATGTAGTTTGCTAAGGTGTTCCTTCAGTACATGATAGCACCAAAATTAAGTATCCGTGTGTGAAATGTCATAACGTGAAATATTATCCAGAAGTAGAAGTGACATATCATTTGTACTCGAGGGGTTTCACGCCTAATTACTATCAGTGGACCGCACACGGAGAACTTGTGTCTTTAGCATCAAAGCCGGAGCCTTATGTTAAGCCGTATATGCATACGGGACCTAATTTTGGTTCAAATAATCATGCATACGACGATGGGTGCGTAAACATGGTTTTTGACGCTGCGGGGCCTAGTTTCGTTCATGATGCAGCTGAGGAGGCACCGAATGTCGATGCTGCAAAGTTCATGGAGTTGCTGGAGAATGTAAGGACTCCATTGTATCCTGGTTGTGAGGATCATTCACAGTTGGAGGTGGTTATAAGACTGTTGAGCATTAAGTCAGATTTTAACATGTCGCAAGAATGCTACAACCGAGTGTTGGAGTTGATTATAGAGATCTTGCCGGCGGGTGCTAAGTTACCTAAAGACTTCTATCGGTCTAAGAGGATGGTGTGATCGCTCTGGATGGGATACGAGAAAATCGATTCTTGTCACAATGGGTGCATACTGTACTACAAAGACGACAAGGACGCAGATGTGTACAGATTTTGTGGTGTTGATCGCTATAAGACAACTAGTACAGGAAGGTCAACCGGTGCAAGAAGACCGATCGATTCAATGTACTACTTACCTTTAACACTATAAGACAACTAGTACAGAAAGGTCAACCGGTGCAAGAAGGTCGATCGATTCAATGTACTACTTACCTTTAACGCCGAGGTTGCAAAGATTATTTATGGTGAAAGAGACGGCCGAAAATATGAGTTGGCACATGCGAGAACAGATTGAAAAAGTGTTGGATCACCCATCCGATGGAGAAGCATGGAAGCACTTTGATCGAGTGTATCCTGATTTTGCTTCAGATCCGCGTAATGTCAGGTTGGGGCTATCTTCTGACGGTTTTACTCCTTTTGGTCTTTCGGGATCCCAGTATTCGTGCTGGCCTGTGATTGTCACTCCATATAACCTACCGCCTTGGATGTGCATGAAGACTCAGTACATGTTTCTAACCGTTATAATTCCTGGTCCGAACAATCCTAAGAGGAAAATTGATGTGTACTTACAGCCTTTGATAGATGAGTTGAATCAGTTATGGAAAGTAGGCACTAACACGTACGATGTTTCCAGGAAGCAGAATTTTCAGATAAAGGCAACCCTTATGTGGACCATCAATAACTTTTCGGCCTATGGAATGTAATCTGGATGGAGCACTCATGGCCGTCTCTCATGTCCGTATTGCATGGACCGTAGTAAGGCTTTCCGCTTGAAACACAGAGGAAAATCGTGCTTCTTTGATTATCATCGGCAATTTCTGCCAAAAAATCATCCGTTAAGAAGGAACATGAATGTATTCCGTGCCGACGTTGTAGAGAAGGGTGATCCACCGCCAAGGTGGTGCAGAGCTACGATATGGGAGGAGGTTAGAGATTTTCCAAGAGCTATCGAAGATCCTACAACTGGGTACAAGTGCGATGGATTTGGTAGAGATCATAACTGGACAAAGATGAGCATATTCTGGGATCTGCCATACTGGAGTACCAATCTGATCAGACATAATCTTGATGTCATGCATATTGAGAAGAATGTATTTGATAACATAATTAATACTGTGATGAACGTAAAGAAAAAAACAAAAGACAATCCCAAGGCCAGGTTGGACTTAAAAGAAATATGCAAACGTCCTGCATTGTATTTGATAGAGCATAATGGAAAACAGTTCCTGCCGAAGTCAATTTTTTTGCTGGACAAGGAGGATAAATTGAGACTTTGTCGGTGGATCCACGGCCTAAAATTTCTAGACAGATATGTGTCAAATCTGAGAAGATGTGTCGATCCGAAGGAAAATAAATTGACGGGTATGAAGAGCCACGACTGTCATGTATTCATGGAGAGGTTAATTCCGATTGCATTTCAGAAATTCTTACCGCAGGCAGTTTGGGATCCATTGACGGAGCTTAGCATATTCTTCAGGGATCTTTGTTCTAAGAAATTGCTCGTTGATCGTCTAGAAAAGCAAGAGAAGGATATTGCGGTAACACTGTGCAAGCTAGAGAGGGTGTTTCCTCTTGGATTCTTTGACTCTATGGAGCATTTGCCGATTCATCTATCCTATGAGGCACGTATTGGTGGACCCATCGAATATCGATGGATGTACCCGTTCGAGCGACATTTGAATCACCTAAAAAGAAAGATAAAAAATAAGGCACGGGTCGAGAGTTCTATTTATGAAGCCTATGTTCTCGAGGAGATTACAAACTTTTGTTCGATGTATTTCAAGCCTCATGTTGCAACTAATAGAACGAGAGCTTCCAGAAACGACGACGGGGATCATGAATGTAATGACACAATACTAAAGGTATTCTATGCTCCAGGAAAGCCATTGGGTAAAATGAAGAAGAGATATCTAAACGATGATGAACTAAGGGCTGGTCAGGTGTATGTATTACTCAACTGCGACGAGGAGGAAGTAGAGAAACTGGAGGAGTAAGTAATTAATACATCAATATTATTTTAATAGTGTTGATTATTATACTATTACATTAATTGAACGATATTGTTTTCAACTTATTTAATGATGATGTGAGGTCAGGAAGTCCACACATAATAGAAGAAGAACTAGAATAAGAAATGAGGCATTATTTTCTATCATGGTTGAGAGCATATGTAAGACTTGAGAACTCTGTAATTACCTTTCTGTATATGCACTTGATTGAGAATGAGCTTAATTTCTTTTTTCGTGGTATTTAGGTCGATCGTCCATACGCAAGACTTGAGAATGTGTCTATTAGAACGCTAGCCAAGGGACCAATTTATGCTACAAAAATATGGCCAAGCTACTGTGTTAATGGATTTAGGTTCAAGTCAACAACTTGCCCGATCAGAGACAACTTTGTGGATCTCGACTCCACCAAAAATAGCTGTTTGTGTATCAAATCTTCAAACTACAAAGATATTGATGCGGGCAACGATTTCTATGGCGTGCTACGGGAGATTGTAGAGCTGACATATAGTTATAGAATAGAGCCTGCTAAGATTGTGTTATTCAGGTGTGATTGGTTCGATCCGATTGAAGGTCAAGGTTGGAAAGTAGACAAGCACGGTCTTGTGGATATAAACTATCGGCGTCGATATCAAGCCTATGAACCATTTGTCCTATCAAGTCAGGCTCAGCTCGTGTACTTTACAAGTTATCCTAAACGGGGAACAACAAGTTCGGACTGGTGGATGGAGATTCCGTACCCTCATCCTCATCTCCAAGTACGCCATTGTACCGTTCTGTTCCCGGTCCTTTACCGGGACAGGGCAGTTCCAGCAGGTTGGCGACTCCTTCCTCGTCGTCCAGCGTTCCTGATCCTGCATCCAGCATTCCTGATCCGCGTCCAGCATCCCTGATCCCGCGTCCAGCATTCCTCCTCCCGACGGCTCCATGGAGGGAGCCGACGTCGAGCATATAGAGGACGACGATCAGACTGATCCTGTCCAGGCAGGAGGTGAGAGCGACCCTACATGCGCTCCCCCGGGCGAGACGCGTATGGAGATTTGGACGGACGGGCCTACGAAGTAAGTTAATTAGTTAATATATATTTTTCAAATAATTATATGTACATATATATTCATGAAAATTATTATTGTATAGATATCGGCCTCCTGCAGTACAGAGACAACTGGAGGTATTTTTGAGGCAGAACTATGGTGGGCCTTGGATTAACTACTCAGATGCTCCCGCAGATAGGAAGGCCTTTTGGTTCGCCCACTTCAAGGTAAAAAATTTATTTATTTTTAAATTTTAATAATCATTTGTGTATATTATACATTTTTTCTATTTTACTTCTTGTAGAGGACCTATTTCTATCCACCACACCGGGTGGCGAAGATCGAGGGCCAATTTTCTGCCGTCGTCGACAAGCTCATCCGTGATGCGATCCACGACCAGAAGTCTCGTGATCGCTCCTGAAAGCCGATCTATGGTTGGATCACGCCAGAACAGTGGACTGTGATGAAGGCTAGATTCGGCAAGCCCAGGTACCAGGAGCGGTCTGACAAGGCCAAGGTGGCGCGGTCGAGCGCCGGTAAGTGGTGTGGTAGCTCCATTCCGATGACGGAGCATTTTTGTCATCTGGTACGTTTCCTATGACGGACATTATTTTATATATAGTTAGATAGAATGTTTAATACTAATAATAGATAATATATTTTAACAGGTAAAAAAGGGTGAGGACTCCAACATGGTGACCGTCTTCCTGGTCACCCATCGGAGGGATAGGGAGTTCATTGACAAGAGGGCGACGCAGGCATATGTACATTCTAATTTATATTAATTTACTATAATTTAGAAAATAGGAAAGTAGATATCAATATAGACTCTAGCAAACACTTATACGTTAGCAAACATTATTCTAGGCCGAGTTTGTTCAGTTACAAGAGGAGGCGGCTGCTGCTGCTAGTGCGCCAGCAGAGGGAGGGGCTGGTACTTCCTTCCAGCCGCCTACAGCTCCATCGTCGGACGAGCTCTGGATGACCGCCGTTGGTAGTCTTCAGAAGGGTACGTACAACGGTACAGGATCCTACGGCGCCTATTTGGCTTCAGTCATCCCGGGCCCCTTCTGTCAGTGTGTAGTCTCCAGCTTCACAGGCATTATCACGAGCGTCAAGTGTGTGTAGACAGCTCCACGAGCTGCGTCGCAAGTTGCAGCAGCAGATTTCTGAGGCAGTTGGGACAGAGCGACGATCCGACGATCCGATGATCACCGGACGATTTGATGCGCTCGAGCGCAGTATACAGGAGTTGATGAGTCTGCAGCAGGCTACAGCTGCCAGCTTGTACACAATCACCGAGTCTACACAGCGTACAGAGCGTCGACAGGTCGAGCTGGAGGGATCGCAGAGGACCATGGCTACCTCACTCACCCAGCTACATACTTCTCTTGAGGAGAGTACTCAGAGGATGGTGAGTACCTTTACTGCGCATGGTGACTGACTGCAAAAGCTGGAGCAGATACGTCCTCCCGGTCCATCGATGGTGCCGACTCCAGACGTTGCACTGCCTCCTACTACCTCTACGGTATAGCTCATACAGGAGCAGTATGAGTACATGCTATCCCAGATGCGCGGCAGGGGTCCTCAGTGATTTTATTGATTTTTTATGAGTTGTATGTATTGGCCCTATGGACAAATTGTTTATTGGTACACTTTTGTTTAGACACTTGGTGGGAGACTTTTTATCATCTTCCATTTTTATTTGACTCTATTGGATGTTTGTGACAATATGTGTCTGTGAAATGTATTTTGTTGGATACTTACTTTGTGATATTTACTTTGTTGGTATTTTTATTGTGATATTTACTTTGTGATATCTGCGACGAGGATGACAAATATACCTACGCTGGGTTATAAGTGATAATCTGATATACAAAGGAGGTGCTGCCCAAATTTTAAAACAATATAATGTGTATTTTTGTGATGATGTGTGTCTGTGTTTACAGTGTATGTAAAATGCAGTGTTCAGAACCATCGATAGTTTCGATTACTGTTGTATGTTTTATCTTGGACAGAAAGAGCAACTATTCATGGGTATACTTCTGAGAGCTTCATTTTCAAATCATTCACTCTCTCGGAACGTCGTACAGGATCTCGAGAAGGTGAAGGACGTGAAGAGGCAGCTCTGAGAAGTGCACCCTGAACTGTTGCTCTTTTTATCCAAGATAAAATATAGAACAGTAAGCGAAACTGTCGATGGTTCGAACACTGTACTTCATACACACTGTAAACACAGACACACAACATAACAAAATACATATTTTATTTTTTTAATATTTTTTATTATTCTGCGACGTATAGCGATGGATAGCGACGGATAGCGACAGGAAATGAACGTCGCTATACGTCGCTGATTAGCGGCTTTACGTCATTGTACGTCGCAATATTGCTGACGTGGCAGGCTTGCCACGTCATCACGTAAATAGAACAAAATGTCGCTAAGTTGTCGTCCGACGTCGTTAAGTTTGCGACGTAACATTTTCGTCGCTCTTCGTTGCTAACTTTGCGACGACCCAGCGACACGACGTTGACGTCAGAAATAGCGACGTAGGGCGACGAATGTGCCATCTGCGACTAGTTTAAAAGTGACGTTCATTTTCCGTCGCTAAAGTCGTCGCTAATGAAGATTAGCGACATATTTTCCATTATTAGCGACGTATAATGACGTTGCTAATTTGCCTAATTTTAGTAGTGAGCCCAACCCGATGAATCAAAAGTCTAGCCCGAGCCCAAGCCCAACCCGACCTCGGGTTCAACATAGGAAGTCCAAGACCAAGCACGGAGGATCGGGTTGGACTTGGGTTGGATCGGGTCCATCGGGTTTATTGGGCTCTAATATAATATTTGAAATAATTTTAAACATAAGTAATATTAAACATATAATCAAATAGCAATCAAGCCTTGATCATTACAAAATACAAACTGTAAGATTTAGGATAAAGAGTTGAAGGGCTTGGGTTGAGAAATTTAGGATATATATATATATATATATATATATATATATATATATGGGTTTCGGTTACTTCGGGTAACCCGACGCATAAACTCGAGCCCAACCCGATTTTTTATCGGGTTCAAATATTTTAACTCGAACTCAAGCCCGAATATGAGTATCCTCAACCCTAACCCAACCCATTAACAGGTTTATCCGATCGGGTTCGGGTTTTGCCCACCCAAGTTACAACCCAAGAATCAAGGCTCAGAGGACAGTCATAGACCTAAATATGAGATATACAAGAGTTAATTAGGGTTTAATAGTGTTTGGCATGATTTCTAGTGTATGATATGCAAACCTAAGTCAAGCTCAGTCAAACTAAGTCAAACTAGGTCACACTAGGTCACACTAAGTCAAACTATGTCAAACTAGGTCAAACCGGGTTAAAGGTTGACTTATAGTTGACTCTTGGTCAACAGGTCAACTCTGGTCAACTTCTAGTCCAATCTAGGTCAACTTAGACTACTGTTTGACTCACAGTTGACTTTTATTCAACTGGTCAACTATGGTCAAGTTCTAGTCAAAACTAGGTCAAATATTGACTTTTGGTTGACTTTGAGTCAAAATAGTCAAAGGTCAACCGAGGTCAACACTAGACAAAGGTCCTATTCCTAACATTTATCTACCAAGATATTTCATCTCTTGGTCAAATTGGTATCTCGATACCAGTATCTTAGTTTAGGGTAAATACCTTAACTAAGGTAAACCTTTACCTTAGATAGGTAATCCACAACCAAGCCTCTACCTTAGTTTCTAGGCACGCTTCTGCCTTAACATGGTATCCTAATACCATACCCTTGCATCTATATGCTAAACTTTGGTATCTCGATACCTTAACTAGAAGGTATCACAAATACCTTACCTAGAAACAAGGTAAACTTTATTTACCTTGGTAAGGTAAACCAATACCTTAAGATACTAACTTAGTATCCTAGGATACTCATTGGTATCCTAAGATACGACCCTTGGTATCCTAAGATACCAAGATACAAACTCATCTAACCATTATCTACCCTTAGACTCTAAGTTTACCCCATATCTTGAAGGTATCACAATACCTTACCCTTATCCTAAGGTAAACCACATTACCTTGCCTCATGACAAGGTAAACACATTTACCTTGGTCATGGTAATCTAATCCTAAGATACTATAACTAGTATCCAGTATCTAACATATATATAGACTAACATCTAACTTATCTCTAACTTTCTAACAAAATCTAATATCTAACAACTAACATCTATCATACCTTAACAAATTCTAACATCTAACTTACATATCTAACATGCAACATACTATCTAACATAACCTCTAACATGTCACTAACAACTAACACTCTAACACTACCAACTAACTAGCACACACACACACACACACACATGGCATCATGGGGGGTCAAATGTGGTGCTAAATGATGGATGAAATGGGATTAAATATGGGGCAAAATGGGGGGTCAATGGATGCCAAGAGGCTACCCTACAGCAGCCCCAACAACTGCTGCTGCCTTATGCAGCAGCCTATTGGCGGTTGTTTGTCATAAAAATATCAAAGACAGGTATTAGAGAACACTGAAAATGACTGCAAACTCGCTTGTACAAAGAAAAGCCTAGAAAGAAATCCTAGGAAATAATCTAAGTACAATTGTTTAGTTTTGATTCTGGGAGGTGACGGTGGAGGCTCGGAAAAGTACTATCAACTCTGCCTTACTCCGTGGACTATCTGACGCAGTCTTTAGATCTTGATGAAATTACTTTCTTGAAGGTTGCCATCCATTTGCAGGGGTGTGGCACCCTACTATTTATAATAGAATATATATTGTACAGCATAGATGGCCTGTTGCCGCATGGCTGATTGGCACGCGAAGTTGTGCTCTTTGGCTGCCATCTGTTGATTTGTTGGAATTTTGTTGTAGCAAATCTAGGTAGTTTAGGACTTGGTCAGATTGTCACGCGTCCTGTCGCAGGAATCATTTTTTAGCCGCATAGATCTCTCAATTTTTGACCATGTGGGGCTGCATGAGCCTCATACGGCTTAAGTCGTAAACTTCCCTAGTCCAGACATAGCTTAAGGATTTAAGCCGCATAGATTCTGTATTTTGGTCGTATAAAGCTCATGCGGCTTGGATCACAGTTACTCTTGGCTGTATGAAGTTTGGAGACTTTGGAGCCGCATATGTCTGAGCCGCATAAGGTTCATGCGGCTTAGATGACACTCCTTCTGGCCGTATGAAGGCATACGAACCCTGTTTTTGGGCGACGTCTCATGACTTATCTTTTTGTCGAAGAGTCAGAGCTGTCATTTTTGTCAGTTTTGTCAGGACTTGTCAGCTTTATCAGACGAACTGCTCCTCTTGGACGCATATCTTCCTTCTGTAGCTGGTTGTCGACGGGCCGCATATGTCATTGAACCAGTCATGCAGCTTTCCTTTATGCGGACATGTTTGGCCCAAAGTACCTATGCGACAATTTGTAATCCGCATGAACCCCATATTTTTATGCTTCTATAAGACCCCCTTTAAAGTTTTCAAATTGCAACTTTGGAATACTTTGAATAAGAAGCATAAAAATATGTCAAGCCGCAGTGAGTCTTCAAGTTGCAAGAAATCCTCAATCCGCAGAGAGATCTTGAGTCACAGAGAAATATTAAGTCGCAGGAAGACCCATCAGTCTTCTAGTCTGTCATTGCTGTATTTAATTTTCTTGATTTGGTTGTGGATCTCTTTTCAAGATAAAGTCGACGGTTACTGGGGATAAAGTCCCCAAACGTCGACATTATCTTTAATGATCTCGAGAACCAAAGATACGCTCGACGGTTATTAGGGATAAAGTCCCCAAACGTTGTCCTTATCCTTAATGATCTCGAGAATCAAATAGTCTCTTTTCAGCAACTCTATAAATAGGAGTCATTCAGAGAGAGAGATTTTTCTCTTTCACCTTCTCCTCCTTTGACTTCATCATACTTTCTGCTATGGCTCCAAAAGCTTCTAGGTAAACTGGTACGGCGGCCAAAGGGAAGAGACATGCTTCTCCGTCGAGAGCGGCAGACGCCCCTTTCATTCATTCCGACGTGCAACCTCCTCTCAAGAGTAAGGATGGTGAGCAGACGATGACAAAAATTTTGATTGGCCATAGCGCATATTTTCATATGCGGGCCTGTTATATACTGCCTCTACTTTAGGCCTAGTCGATGCATGCCCTATCTCATTAGGACCACATGTGTTCTGTATGATAGGGCCACATGGACTGAGCCCCATGATCGCTACTCATTCGAACTTGAACCGCATAAGTGCCTCAAGATTGTTCTATATGAACATTTCATGACTGAGCCGTATAGGTGCCGCATGAGCACTTTATGATCGGGCTGCATGAATACTGTAAGGCTGGGCCGTATGATTGCCTCGTGACTGATCCGCATAAGTTTTTCATGACTGAGCCGCATAAGTACCTCATAATTGAGCCACATGAACACGATCGAGCCGTATAAATGCTGCATGAGCACTTTATGAAGCCAGCCTCATGACTTTGGGCTGCATGCATTCTATTTTGGCTAGGCCTTTGATTTTGTTTTTTATATGATTAACTTCTTCCTTCAATTCTTTTTGCAGCATCCGTGCCGAAGGTTGCGACCATTGTGAAGGTGGCGATGTTGCCCCCTTTTATCAGACAAGAATCACCGTTTGTTAGGGAGGAGGTGATACCAAAAGTTGGTAAAAAGAAGAGCTGGCATCCATCGGGAAGGGGATTGCTCTCAAGAAGGACCCCAAGGCTGAGGGCAGTAGTATTGGGAGTTCTGGCCCTCCTGTCCCCGCCGAAGACTTCGGTCAAATAGATCTTTCGTATGCGAAATGGATAAGGGAATGGTATATGCCTCAGCATGGCTATGATCCTTGACTGTAGGGATCCGTGGGCTACATGTACTTGTTGTTTCCGAAAATATATGTAACTAGATGTTCGTATCTGCTTTTGTATTTTCGTCTGTCTATAGCTGTAGCCTGCGTTTTGCTTCTTTTGGACTTTAAAATGCAATCCTTTACTGGAGGTGTAGTCCTGTGAATGTAACTGATTTTGAATAAACAGGGTATGCTCACCCCATACTTTATCTATGGTATTTTGTGGTGCTTGTACTAGAGAGCCTAATACAGCATTTGTATTTGACAAAGAACATCACATTAGGGGATTTTTGGTGGACCTATTGCCTATTTGTGCATGTAAAAATGCAAGCAAATAGATTTGAATGATATTTTGTGGACCTACTACTCTTTGGTACACCGGTAGTGCGAGTAATAGATTAGAATAATTTTTATGGACTTATTATCATTTTTGTGTACTGGCGATGCGAGTACTGATAATAAGTGGGGAGAAAACCAACATATTTACTCAAGATTTGAATGATATTTTGTGGACCTACTATACTTTGGTACACCAGTGGTGCGAGTAATAGATTAGGATAATTTTTATAGACTTATGACCATTTTTGTGTACTGGCGATGCGAGTACTAATAATAAGTGGAGAGAAAACCAACATATTTACTCAGAGGTAATGAGGACGTGGTAAATATGGGTCAAAACAAAGCTTTTCTACTCAGAGGTAATGAGGACATGGTAGGAGTCGGCCAAATGGGGATACACAGAACAACTCAGAGGTGTTATCAACGTGGAAGTTCTATGTATTGGGTGATTTCTTTGTGATGGACGGGAAAACAACTCAGAGCTAATATGGACATGGTTGTTTTTTCCCGTTGGAGAATTTTGTGGACCTATTACCCTTTTTGTGTACTGACAGTGTGAGTAATAGATTAGGATAAGTTTTATGGACCGATTATCCTTCTGCGCACTGGTGGTGCGGGTAATAGATTTTGGGACAAACTCTTGGTGGAGAAAAGCTATGGCTAGGAAGTTCATAGATATGACCAAGGGATGAGATATGAATTCATTCGGAGTAGCCAGAGAGTAAGTTCAGTGGTACCTAAGGGTACATAACTCAATAATCTGAGAGATAGTTTAGAAGATGTCGTTCAGACATATTATTTCTTGAGAAACTTGCCGTTAATGGGCACCATGAGAAAGTCTCCATTTTGTTTTACGAGACGGTACGTGCCGTTGGAGAACACGGTCTCGATGATGAACGGTCCCTCCCATTTAGGCTGGAATTTGTCGGTGGTCTTGTGAGTCATGACCATTGGTCTACGAATGGCCAAGATAAGATCATCGACTTGGAATATTCTCTGTTTGACTTTCTTGTTGAAAGCCCGAGAGATGTGCGCTTGGTAGAACTCTATGCTTTGTTGAGCTTGTAAATGCTTCTCATCTAATGCTTCCAACTCTTGTAGCCATCGGCAGTAGTTGTCATCCTACGTTAACTGGTAAGTAAGGGCCACTCAGAGTGAAGGGATCTGAGTCTCCAGTGGAAGGACTGCCTCGCTTCCGTAAACCAAGAAGAACGGTGTATTTCCTGTAGCCATCCGAATTTTCGTGCGATACGCCCATAAGCACTCGCTAAGCTTTTCATTCCAGTCGCGTTTGTTTACAGATATAAACTTTTTGAGGAGCTTGATTATGGTTTTGTTGAAAGCTTCAGCCAGACCGTTGGCCGATGGGTTACATGCTGTCAAGGCCATGTTCCGAATTCGATCCTTATCACAAAATCGATAGAAAGCATGGCTTACGAACTGCGGACCATTATCGTGAAAAATCCTCCAGGGCAGTCCAAAACGGTAGATGACGTGATTTTTTATGAAGCTAATTACGTTCGATGTCTTAACCTATGCCAACGGAACAGCTTTCGCCCATTTAGAGAAGTAATCGGTAATTGCAAGTATGAATCGATGCCCTCTAGATGACGGCGGGGGTGATTGGCCCAATGATATCCATTTTGTATGCTTCAAATGGCCAAGAGGCCACAGTCGGGTACAAGAATTCAGATGATAGATATATAAAATCTGCGTAGATCTGGCAAGCCTTGTATTTCTTTGCATAATCAACTGCATCTGCTACCATCGTGGGCCAGTAGTAACCCATCCGGCGGAGATGATCTTGCAATTTGGGCCAGGTTGGTGAGCCCCACAAGTGCCATCATGAGCTTCGCTTAAAGCTTCTTTGGCTTCTGCATTTGACAGGCATCTTAATATTAACCTATTATAGGATCGTCGATATAACATTTTTGTCTCCATATCGTAAAAGAATTTGAGGGAGCGTCTTCTGATTGAGGTTGCTTCCTTCACATTCTCTGGCAGAATTCTATAGACTGCAAGATGAGTGGACGTCTCCAGTCTTATGTGTCGTTGGTTATCTAGGTGGAGTAGCTCATACCCAGTTTAAGGTTATTCCTGGGGCAGACCAGCTCACGGCCTATTATGTCGACTAGATGATGAGTGTCATTTGGAAGCGCCAAGGAAGCGGCGAGACCTGCTAGGGCATCAGCTTCGATATTTTGGAGCCTAGGAACGTGCTCTATAAAGAACCCTTCCAAGGTTGTAATGATGGCAATTGCTGTCTGATAATAGGGAATCAGGTCCTCGTTGCGAACCTCATATGAACCTCGGATCTGGTTAACAACCAACTGCGAGTCACCATATGCTTCCAGGTACATGATCCCCACTTATTTTGTGAGTTGGAGCCCGATGACTAGAGCATTATATTCGGCTACGTTGTTCGAACAGGGTTCTGTAAGAGAATATGCCCGGTTGACTACTAGTCTCGAGGAAGAAATTAACACCACCCCGACTCCAGCGACTATATCCCCTTGTAGCCCTATTCTTGAAGCACCGTCGAAGAACATTCGCCAAATAGCGTCGTGCGAAGTCATGTTCGAGACGACGACTTCGTCGGGAATTTTTTCATAAATTTTGGCTGTTTCTGAGCCTGTATGGGCTACTAAGAAGTCAGCCAGGGCTTGACCTTTGATAGCCTTTTGCGAAAAAAAAAAACCATGTCGTATGGAGATAATAGTATCGCCCAGGTGGCTAGACGAGAACTGAGTGCACCGGGCTTGGTCATGAGAACCCTGAGAAGATTAACTCGTGAAATAACATGGATGGTCTGCCCTGTCATATAATGTCGTATTTTCTGAATGGCGAACTCTAGGGCAAGATACTCCTTCTCCACGGCGGTGTACCTATGTTCTGGTCCTACCATCATCCGGCTGAGATAGTAAATGGCTTGTTCATGTCCTGAATCATTATTCTGTGCCAGCAGAGCACCGAGGGAGTGCTCCATCGCACGTACATAGAGCAGGAAGGGCTTTCCAGAGATCGGGGCTACCAGAACTGGCAGATTCGTCAGTTACTCCTTAATATCATCGAAGGCACGCTGGCATTCCTCGTTCCATACGAAAGAGATACCTTTTCTCATAAGTTGAGTGAAGGGTTGACATCGCCCTGAGAGGTTAGATATAAACCTCCTGATATAGGCTAATCTTCCATGAAGGCCACGGAGTTCACGGAGGTTCCTTGGTGGGATTATCTCCAAGATTGCTTTTGTTTTGTCGGGATCTATGTAAATGCCTCGGGAAGTAATGACAAAGCCCAAAAACTTTTTGCTAGACACCCCCGAAAAGACTTGGTGGGATTCATCTTCAGGTTGTGCACTCGTATGAGGTCAAATACTGTTCTCAAATCATGTAAGTGATCGCTTTTGGAGCGGCTCTTGACGGCGATGTCGTCAACGTAACACTCCACCGTCTTGCGCAAATGATCTCTGAAGATGACACTCATAGCCCGTTGATATGTAGCACCGATGTTCTTCAGGCCAAAGGGTATGACCGTATAACAATATACGTCGATCGGTGTTCGGAATGATGTATGCTTCTCGTCATCATGAGACATCTTGATTTGATTGTATCCTGAGAAACTATCCATAAAGGACATGTGCTCGAAGCCATACGTATTATTGATCATTATATCGGTGATCGCAAGAGGGAATTCATCCTTAGGGCATACCACATTCAGATTACAGAAATCGATGCAAATTCGTATCTTTCCGTTCTTCTTGATGACTGGTACTACGTTGGCTACCCAGTCTGGGTGCTGCTTTTTACGGATAAAACCGCTAGCTATGAGCTTGTTTACTTCCGCTTCAATGGAATTCATGATGTCTGGAAGAAACCGTCGCTGCTGTTGTTTGACTAGTTTTGCGTCTAGAAAAGTGTTGAGCTTATGAAGTACAATCTCGGGGTTTAGCCCTGGCATGTCTTCATAGCTCCAAGCAAAGACGTCGATGTATCCTCTGACTAGTTGTAACAACGACTCCCGTTCGCCATCTGTCAGGCTTTTACTGACGAAGATTGGCTTTGGAGAGTATTCATCGTCGAGGTTAACTTGCATAACCTCATCCTCAGTGGGAGGATCACGAAGTTCAAAGCGTTTCTTCTATTATGTATCTAGTTGTTGGACCCACGGCTCCAACTCAAGTGGTTCGAGTAGAACTTCGGCTTCCTCTTTGATATCAGCGGATGTCATATTGACAGATAATATCTGTCTAAATATATCTCCAATACTGTTATCAGAGTCGTAAATGGGTGACTCGGACGAATGAGAGTGCCACTCGCATTCTTCATCGAAACTTCCAGGCGTTGTTGATGGTATAACATACCCGAGGCCGCGTCTGGATTTGTGATAATGGTCCTGAGGTTTTTCTGTCGGTGCCGACAGCTGTAGAGGCAATCGCCGACCACTGCCATGATTTAGATCCGGGGTAGCCTCCATGTCGTACCCCTGCTTTTGCTTGAAGTACTTAGCTTGAGGACTATACAGGTAGAGCGGTAATCTTCCAGCCTCAGATCCGAAATCGGACTCCTGTGGTGTAAAAGATTGGGACCTTCTTTCCGGCCGAAGATGATCGTGTGATCCCATCCTCTTCTGTCTGGGACCAGAAAGTAGGCACCTATAACGGAAGCAAGTCGATTTGGGGTATGGACGGTTGTCACCCGTGTGTATAGACTGACGTCTAGACACTCCCGTACAGCATACATTAGATTAGGCTTATCATACTCTGGATAGTCTAACGACAGCCTCTTATTGATGAAATAAAGAATTTTGTCCACATGGATTATATTATCAGGAGAGGGGCTATCCACCTGTGTAACCAAGTATTTGGCGAGCTCCACGTCTTCTTTGGCTACCCCCTGCGAGCTTAGAGGTCGGGATGCTGTCTTGGGCAACTTGACCGCCAAGGGTTCAGCTTGAGGTATTGGCTTGCCCGAGAGTGTTGGATCGGCACTTGGTTGCCGACTCATCTTGGGAAGACGGATGATAATTAGTTCGGCAGGGGACTTTGTGTCTTCAGATTGCCTTTGAGTGGACTTTGGCAATCGGATCACCATCGGCATTATAGAGGGCTTCGCATCTTCTTATTGCCTTTAATTGGATTTCGGCAATCGGATCACCATCGACCCCGTAACAGGCTTTGGCTTCTGGATGGATCTCAGAAGCCATATGACCATCGGTTCTAACTGCATAAGTGGGGCAGGAGAACCGAGCACCTCTTTATGCAAGGTTGCGAAGAGGGGTACGGCCTTGCCCGGTTTGTGAGCCTGGTGACGGATTCTCAAGGGTTCTTCCAGCCCTATGATAATCTCCAGTTCGTCAGTTATATGTTTCCTGGATTCGTCATATAGACAAGCCTTTGAAGAGTAATAAGCTTCAACCCATTTGAAAGGATCGATGTCGACGAATTCAGTTTTCACGGAACCGTGCATACTGACATACTTGAAACACTGGTGAAGGGTGGATGGCACGATCATATAGTCATGTATCCATGGACGTCCCAGGAGGATGTTGTAGGAGGTGTCTGCATCTATTACGTAGCAAGTAACCTCCATCTTCAGGTCACCAATCTGACATTTCAGTCGGATCTTCCCTAGGAGATAGCTCCTCCCCAAGTTAAAACCGTTAATGGCAGTGTTGGTCGCCGCTAGCCGGTGCATAGCAATGCCAAGAAGTTGGAGCAGGCTTTTCGAAATGATGCTTATTGATGAGCCAAGATCGATATGCATCCGATCCACCTTGATGTTGTCTATGTATCCAGTGCAGTACAAGGGGCGATCATGCAAATTGGACTTGATCAACATGTCCTGTGGAGTAAATATGATGTTGGGCATTGCATCTGTGCTATCGCTGCCCTGTGGATCTGCTCGCAGGTCTTCCCCTGGAGGCTTGACCTGAGCTAAGTAGGCGTCAGCTTTTTGGAGTGCTTCGCTTAATACGAGAGTGCTTCGCTTAATACAACACGAAGATCCTTGGAGAGCCTTAGGAGCTCGTATAACGACAACTTTGCTGGCGTATTAGCCAATTGTGCTAATATGTCAAAGTTGTAAGGTCTCTCCAGTCCCTGAGGTACATCATTACGGAGTGGCCTGTCGAAGCGGGCTTCTTTTGTTTTGGACTTATCCGCCAGTGGAGGCTGAGATGGCCTTGGAATATCAGAGGGAGACAACGTTGCCAGCTGAGGATCTTCCGCTGAACTATCCCGTACGGGCTGGACTTGTGCTCCAGACCGGGTAACAATGGCTGCAACTTCTTCAACTTCAGCTGAAATTGTGTGGCATGCTCTAGACTTCATGCTTTTTTTCTTGCTGGTAAGAGATGATACCTCCTGGGTAACTTCGGGCACCAAGTCTGGATGCACCCACATGATCTCTCATCGCGATGTGGTGAGGGGTACCAATCCAGTTGTCTGGCTCCGGACGGATGGAAGATTAGTAACCTCCATCGTTGCCCGAGGGATAGGTATGGCCCTGTCTGGAGTACTTGTTGGAGGAAAATCGTCAAACTGAATAGACACCATGTTTGCCGTCACGGTAACCTCTTCAAAGTCTATCGACAGAGCTTTGGAGTCGATATGACTCTGAATATGCTTCTTCAATTGGAAGCAATCATGAGTGGCATGATGGACATAGCGGTTGAAGTGATAATATTTTCGGTCCTCCATTTCTGCCGCTCGGGGTTCGTGCCTTGGTGGAGGGAGCTGGATCCTACCCCCTTGTAAGAGCATATCGAAGATAGGTTTGACATGACTATCTTCAAATGAGTAATTAACCTTCGTCCACGGACCTTTCGTCTATTTTTGTTCGGATTTCGGAGTCGCATCAGTGACCATGGCCTGTTTGCCCTTATTGTCCCGGTTGGTGGTGGCGCCACTGTTGTTGTTATTGGAGGTGGAACCGGGACGTCTGCCCTTATCTTCTCCGTCTGGGATGTGTAATCCTAGCTGGAGAGCCTTCTTCAATTTTTCCTCTGCGTTGGTAGCACTTATGATGAAGGTCGTCCAATCCCTGAACTGATCGTCACCCATCCAGAGGCTAATTACAAGGAGCAGCTTCTTCTGGCAGATTTTAATCAAGGAGCTCTCGGGATTGCCTTGGGGCAACATCATTGCGGTTTGACAGAACCGCTCGATATAGTTCCTCGCTAGCTTCCTCTCTCCCTGAACGACGTCCATGAGAGATGACATCTACATCATGTCCCACTTCGTAGAATCTTTCCAAGAACATGTGCTTGAAGCCGTCAAAGAAATGGATGCAATTATCGAAAAGGTTGCGGTATCAGTCGAACGTGATCCCCTCCAATGCTCCGATGAATAATCGCATAAGGATGGCATCTCTATGTGGCAAGTGGTCAGTCGTGACTTCAAAGTAAGTTATGTACCAACTAGCAGAGGTCTTCCTGTCATGCGAATCGATATGGAATGACTTGTACCATGGAAGAAAAGGCACGTCTCTCCATGCAACAGGATACGGCTGCCGTATTCTGAGATCCTGAGAGGAGTCTCGGGCATTGAACATTGCTCGAAGCTCCTGGACTTCCCTTTTTGCCTCCTTGGCTTCATCTGCAGCTGAAGGAACGGATGTTGCTAAGGGATCAATACCCAAAGGAGGGGTCGTCGTGTTGGAGTCCGCGATGACTGCGGGTCCCAAGCTTGTTTGTCCGGGCGTCCTTGCTGGTTGAGTTAGCAAGGCGGCTTTGATCTCGTCCACGGACTTGACCAAGGACAGGAGCATGGCTTCCAGCACTTCTAGCCGTTTTCGGTCAAAAGGCGCTTGATGATCATTGTCAGCCATAAAGACTATCCTTACGTGGATAGAGGTGGAAGGGATTATGGTAGAGGTACTTTCTGTGTCGTACCCTTGTATAGAGAAATCATCAGGAAATGTCGAAATATCATCTTCCTCTGACTCGGAAGGGGTGCTACCCCCTGTGCAGGAAGCCGCATTATCTTGGTGAGGGTGGTGGCCGTCAGGGAAATCCAAGTCCATTGTACAGTTCTGGGGGATCTCTACCCCCTGTGTGTGCTCTTGGTACACCAGGTTGTCGCATATATTGAAGGAGACTGCTACCCCCAGCTTCTTCTACTCTCAAAGAGGCCGAAGATGCACCTCCCGGTGCTGGAAGCTTCTTTTTGGATCGAGTGCCTAAATAGACACCCCACGTGGTTGTCGGTGGGAACCCTCCAGATGAGGGTCTCCTCGCAATACTGGCCGAGATCGCCGGGCTGGAAGAGCATGCCTTCTTTCCTCCCTTGCGAACCTTCTGAGCTGAATTACAGGAAGTGAGAGGAAACCCCTCGTCTCCCAAAATTTGCATATGTTTCTTGAGTTGTTGTCGGACAGGTGCTGGCTGCTGCAGTCGTTGGAAAACTGACTGCCGATCTTCAGGTGCTGCTAATTTATTGCAGCAGCAGTTGATGATGACTTGGGTGCAACGACGCCCCGAGAGGGACTCATTGCATGCCGACGCTGCCATCTTGCGTTTGTGAGTAATTACGTCACTTAAGTCAGCAGCAAGCTGCTCTACCTTCTTGTGAACTCGGGTATCCCGAGCGCACGGGTGCTTAGGCATCATGTTTGCTCCCTGATCCGTGGCTAGTAAAAGCACTTGCTCTGGATCTTTGGAGGAAGACTTTAAAGACCCACCCTATCCGTTAGCCCTGGGGACTGGACGCGGGTGGTTCTGCACAATTTTTCGTTAGGAGCCCGTGTAACAGTCAACGGGTCCTGCTAACAATTGGCAACTTGGACAGTTAACTGGGCTGGTTGGGCCCGCATTGCCCTAGACTTTTTTGACTTAGCACCCGAAGGCGCATGGTAAAAAGAGTCCAAATTGGTACATCCCACATTCTCAATGGGCCGCATGGTGTCGGACCCGCATGAGAGGCAGTCGAACACAGAGCTTCTGACAGGGCCGCATGAGACATCATGTCTGAGGCCAGGATTGGCTGTCGCATGGACCATCTTCTTGCGGTTAGAGCTGGCTGTCGCATGGACCATCTTCCTGCGGCCAAAGTTGGCTGCCACATGAGTTGTCTGCCTGCGGCCAGAGTTGGCTGCCGCATGGACAGACTGTCCATCTCTCTTATGCGGCTTCTTCTATGTTCGCATGGATTTCCCTTGTGCCCCCAAAAACTCATCATCGTAGTGTTTTCCTCTGCTGGATTTGGGGACAGTGGGGTCCTCTGCGGTCGGAAGCAAAGCCGCAGGAGAATTTTGGTCACCGTCTTGGGCTGCAGAAGGAGCTTCTTCGAGAACTTGGTCGGGGGCAACAGTTTTGCGGGCCGACATCCTACGAGTCCTCTTTGGGTTGGCTCGCTTCTGAGACGGGCTGGTGCTCCCTTCAGAGAGCATTTCTTCGAAGGCTTGTTGGTCGAAATGAACCACAAGCATTTGCTGCGTAGAGCTGATCTTGGACACATCAGATTGCGTCACCAGCTTCTCATCAGAAGAGAAGGACGTCCCCAGCAAAGTCGCCATCGTGTTTACCATAAAAATATCAAAGATAGGTATTACATAACACTGAAATTGACTGCAAACTCGCTTGTACAAAGAAAATCCTAGAAAGAAATTCTAGGAAACAATCTAAGTACAATTGTTTAGTTTTGATTCTGGAGGATGACGGTGGAGGCTCGGGAAAGTGCTATCAACTCTGCCTTACTCCGTGGACTATCTTACGCAGTCTTTAAATCTTGAAGAAATTACTTTCTTGAAGGTTGCCAGCCTTTTGCAGGGGAGTAGCACCCTGCTATTTATAATAGAATGTATGTTGAGCCGCATAGATGGCCTGTGGCCGCGTGGCTGATTGGCACGCGAAGACCCGCTCTTTGGCTGCCATATGTTCATTTGTTGGGATTCTGTTGCAGCAAATCTGGGTAGTTTAGGACTTGGTCAGATTGCCATGCATCCTATCGCATGAATTATTTTTTTAGCCGTATAGATCTCTCAGTTTTCGACCATGTGGGACCGCATGAGCCTCATGCGGCTTAAGTCGTAAACTTTTTTAGTCCAGACATAGCTTAAGGATTTAAGTCGCATAGATTCTGTATTTTGGTCGCATAAAACTCATGCGGCTTGGATCACAGTTACTCTTGGCTGCATAAAATTTGGAGACTTTGGGGCCACATATGTCTGAGCCACATAAGGTTCATGCGGCTTAGATGACACTCCTTCTGGCTGCATAAAGGCGTACGAACCCTGCTTTTGGGCGACGTCGCATGTCTTATCTTTTTGTCGAAGTGTCAGAGCTGACATTTTTGTCAGTTTTGTCAGGACTTGTCAGGTTTATCAGACGAACTGCTCCTCTTGGCTGTATATCTTTCTTCTACAACTGGTTGTCGACGAGCCGCATATGTCGTTAAACCAGTCATACAGCTTTCCTTTATGCGGACCTGTTTGGCCCAAAGTACCTATGCGACAATTTGTAATCTACATGAACCCCATATTTTTCATGCTTCTACAGCGGCTGCTACTGCTACTGAATGCTGTTGTGGCTGGTGCCATTTGCAGCATCCCCCTTCCCCTCTCTCATCTACCTATATATCCATTTATCTATCTATCTATCTATCTATCTAACTATCTATCCATATATATATATATATATATATATATATATATATATATATATATATATATATATATATATATATATATATCCATGAACACCCACACCTCTAACACACACTCACAACACATCCTTCCTCACAACACCCACACCTCTATCTATCCATGAATGTGTGTGTTAGTGTTGTGAGGAAGGATGTGTTGTGAGTGTGTGTCAGAGGTGTGGGTGTTCATGGATATATATATATATATATATATATATATATATATATATATATATATATATATATATATATATATATATATATATGAATGTGTGTGTTTGTGTTGTGAGGAAGGATGTGTTGTGAGTGTGTGTCACACCCCTAACCCACACTCACAACACTAACACACACACACACACACACACACACACACACACACACACACACAGAGATATATATATATATATATATATATATATATATATATATATATATATAAACACCCACACACCCCTAACACACACTCACATCACATCCTTCCTCACAACACTAACACACACATTCATATATATATATATATATATATATATATATATATATATATATATATATATAAAATATATATATATATATATATATATATATATATATATATACTCAAAACATTCCGAAACCTATCTGAATACCCAAAATATATATATATATATATATATATATATATATATATATATATATATATATATATATATATTTTTTTTTTTTTTTTTTTTAACATTCCGAAACCTATCCGAATACCCAAATCCTCACAATTCTACCCACTAGGGCTTAGACACGTGCCCCACACAAGCAATCTAACTCGCTCACGCGAGCGAAAACGAGAAACAAGACCCGAATGGCCAAATGGCAATTTTGGGGACTCCGGGGTGTCCGATTCGTGATACCGCACGATACAGTCACCAAACCTATCCGATTTTGACCCAAACTCTACCCACAAGTCCTAAATAATGATTAGAAACTATTCTAAGTGCTAACTTGCCGATTCTAGTGTTGGTGCAAAAAGTCATCCGTGTGTTGGAATCCGAAAGTCCTGAAAAAGTCCATTTTCATGATTTCTCGCGAAACGACCCCACGTATCCAAATATGGACAGATAAATAGTCTCATCTTACCCAAACTAACCTAATTAGGTTAGGAGCAACACCCAAACATGTCAATTTAGGTTTTTTCCTAAAATTGGCACTAAACCTAGGTCGGAAGTCCCAAATTGAGTCCAATGGGTTCCAAACCTTTTCTAATTGGTTATCCTACACCTCGGACATCCTCTATTATGCAAATGATACTAACTAAAAGTAATTACAAAGGTTATAGTGAGGGTTTACCTCTTGGGAGTTGGAATCCCAAGGAAAAGCCCTAAATTCACCTCTTTTGTAGGTCTAAGCACAAGATCTATTCTCCTACCACCACCAAGCTAGATCTACCTAGATCAAAACCACAAATGAGAGATAAAAAAAGGGTTAGCACCAAGATTAGA
The DNA here is from genome assembly GCA_029216955.1 of Iris pallida. NCBI lineage: Eukaryota > Viridiplantae > Streptophyta > Magnoliopsida > Asparagales > Iridaceae > Iris > Iris pallida. The sequence goes on from JANAVB010025196.1 coordinate 16,070,446, forward strand.
GAGGGATCTAGAGAAATTGAAGAGATTTGCTTACTTTTGGAGCTTAAAATGCAATGGAAAAAGAAGGATTTTGTGGAATGAGAGAAAAGGAAGAGAGAGAGAGAGTGTTCTTGCAAATGAGAGCATGAGGGTGCATATTCTGGATGACCATATAAAATTGGGGATTTGGGGCATTGTGCAAAGTCACAAATGCCCTCCAAGTCAAAGAATAGAAGGGTTTTGAGTTGGGGTCAAAATGGTAACATGGAAATTCTAAATTTCAAGTTCTAAATCTAATTCTAAACTCTAATTCCTACTAAAATCAAATGGGATTAGTCATAATAAATATCTAGGTTTGGTCATAACAAGTTGGACGGATCCAATTGGGTCCAAAACTGACCCGGGTTACTAACACAAGTCGAAATGAGACAAAACTCAAACCCGATCAAATAAAACCCTAGAACACAATATTAATAAATAAATATTTACAAAAATATTAGAATATTAAAAATGACAATTTTGCCCTCAATTTTGAAAACTGGAAGTGACAGACCATGATGCCCTCTATCCCCAGGACCTCCTTGGGGTTCAAGTTCATAAAGTCCTTGACATTCCCAACCCTCGGCTGTGGCTCTACAGGTGGTGGGGTCAAGGTACGCTCCGCAGTGAGCTCCATCCTCTGGCGAAGTAAGGCGGCCTACTCCTGATGGGTCGTTAGGAACCCATGGAATAAGGCGAGTCGCTGGTTCCCGTCAAGAGTGACGGTGGTATAGACTGGTATGATAGTAGGTAGTGGTGGTAGCATCTGGGCCTGCTGGGGCTGGGGCTGGGGTGTGGGAGGTGGTGGAGGCATCTCGGTCTACTGGGCGTGCTGAGTAGAAGGTGGGGGGGGAGGGGTATTTGGGTCTGGAGGATAGTGGCGTAGGGAGGTATGGTAGGGTGCGTAGGTGGAGGGGGTAGAAGTGCTACTGTCACAGCCATCGGGTCTGTAGGCTGAGCAGAAAGTGCACTGTCATCAGAGGCGGCTGACTGGGTCGAACGTGTGTGCACCATCTATTTTGAAGACAAATAAACTATAAGGTCTTTAAGAAACAATCACAAACAAAAGTCTAATTACGATTAATGGTCCTATGCTATGATGAGTTTTCCTATGTTGCAATCCTAGTAATCCTCACGGTGTTCTAAATGTTGTTCCTAGTGTTATCAAGTTATCATAAGATCCTAATTGCAGGCATGCTTGGTACAAAACGTAACCAAACAACTTAAGTTTAGACCTTTATGGGCCACCACTAAAAATATGTCACAACCCGCTACCCAAATTGTTGGGCCGGGCCAAGCCATGTCCAGCCTACACTTGTGTTTTAGCATAGTAAGCTGTTCTCAGAGATAGACAATATGGTTCTAAGTATGCTAACAGTTCTATTATAGTATTTTAAGAGTTCATCACAACACAACATCTATAAGTCAAAGCGAACAAGTTTAGTTGGTTATTACACTTCCTAAAGTATGAAACTGGAGACGAAGTCCAGTAACCAAATATAAAGTTATAATAACCCATATTCTAAGTCCAAGACAACTAAACCACTAGGCGAGGTTCCCTACGGGGACTTCCTCAGGAGCTAAGTCCTGGTCCTTGGTAGTAGCCTCAAAAAAGGTATCACATAGCATCTCCTCCTCGGAAAGTACCTGCAACGTTATTCTGTCAGGAAGGGAGCAAGTACTGGTTCTACAAACTGAACATACTGAGCATGGAATAAAATGAGATGTAGTAAATTGAATCATGGAATATCACAGTCTATCATATAGCAGATACATTTATCATGACGACACATGTATATATAATGTTTAAAATTGGAGCAGGTACGTTATCGTCAATAGGTATAAAATGTACCAGTGTACAAGTATCATGTAATAAAATTTACTTCTGTACAAGTGCACAAGCAATAGATGTATACGAACAAATATGCAGGATAAGGCCTATGACAAAGTTTGCATGTAATACGACCTTGTTCGGTACATACGTACGAAAGAAGGGCATGATCACGTAATCAACTATCAGTTCTCCCATGTCCCAGTTATAATCATGTGAGAGGTACGAGAACAATATAAAGCATGTTGAGCATGTAAGAAGCATGTGAGATATAATTTCAGTTGTAAAATAGTCAAGTTAACATTTGTTCATACAAGTTCATTATCATATGCAGTAAATAAAGTTTGTAGGGGTACTTGCCTCATGCAAATCAAGGATACGAGTATGAAGATATAGATGTCTGGTGTCCTGTCAAAATGATACACAATCTCAGTCTCTAAGCTATGTTCAAGTTTTACATTAGTGGTGTGACACTGCTTCTAACTGGACACTAGCTAAGTGATTCTCTAGTATAGAAGTCTAATGTGGGATGATACAACATCTAACCCAACACTTAGGGTCTCTACAGTAAGGTAGGGTAAGGTCCCAATACTAAAATATCCCAAAAACCCATTAAAACACACAAGGCAATATTAATTAATTAATAATTCAATTTGTGCATTGTGTTCCAACAATTATTAAAATATGTATAAAGATCTAATTTATATGAAATAATATACCAAAATGATCCTTGTTATCTGTCATAATTTATTATAAATTTTGTGGAATTTATAATCCGGTGTAAGTATTTATTAAAAATCAGTTTACATTTGTACTTTGAAAATGAGTTATGTTTTCCTATTTTTAGACACTGGCAAAAATGTAAACTAAATTCCAGAAAATTTATATTAAATTAGCTTGATTAACATAGTATTTAGTTATAATTTTGTGGAATTTATACAATATTTAGAAGTTGTCTACAAATTTAAATACAGTAAAGTACATATTTTGAAAATAAATAATTATTTATCTAATGTATTTATCCACGTATACGAAATTGAACCGAAGTCCAGATACTGGACCCAAGGCAATGAATCAAATCCGATATGACTCGTATAGACCTTGAATGTATTAGACTCATTTGGGTCCAAAAACCATGCTAGGTTTGAACTCAAATGGCCACAATTAATAAAATACTTAAAAATAAGAAATTAGACATAAATATAAAAGTGCGTAGTAAATAAATATAATAATATTTTAATGCAAAAAAAAACATAATAATTACATCTATTGGTAATAATATGACAAGTAAAATTACATATAATAAAATACAGCATATACACTACCAGAATAAGGCAATTTAGCGACGCCTAAAGACGTCGCTAAAACGCCTAAAGACGTCGCTAAACAATTGTAGCGACGTATTTAGCAACGTCTTCCTCTTATCGCAGAAACCTTATTCGTTGTTTGGAAATACGTCGCTGATCGTCGCCAACACCGATGTTTACCGACGCACAGATACGTCGGTAATATCCCGACATTTACCGTCGTTTCGTCGATGAACTAGCCACGTTTATGATGTCGCTATACGTCGGTATTCCCTGGAACAATTACCGATGTTTTTGCTGTCGCTATGCGTCGGTATATCCTAGGTAAATGAGGTAAAATTTTGGGATATTTAGCGACGTCTACCAACGTTTACCGACGCATACCGATGAAACTGACGTCGCTATACGTCGGTAACCTAACAATATATGCCAGTTTAGCGACGTTTACCAGCGCATCGTGTCACCGGAAAGCATCAGTAAACGTCGGTAGACGTCGCTAAATTTGAAAAAAAATAAAAAAAATAAATTACAGTATGCAGTTTTCTCCACAGAATTATTTTCTCTCTGTAGTTTAATCTGAAACACAATACACAAGCACATTTTATCCCTGGGTTCGCCGACCCCTTCGGTGGAACACTCAACACCGATAAATTAACATCCAAATGAAACGAATAGTCTAATACAAAAACAACCCAATACAATCCAGAGATTGACACGGTACTAATTCATATATGTAGTCCAATACAAATGTCTAATACAAAAACAACCCAATACAAATAGTCCAATACAAATAAGTACTAATAGCTAATGAGAACCACGCAGCTCACGCAAACGCTCAGTGATACGATCACGTAACCACCTCAAATAAGTGGGATCGACGGCGGAAGGAGAGATGTAGTCCATTGCAAGTGCTCTATAAATAGAACTCCCGGTCTCACTAGCTACCGGTGCTGGATGAATGGAACTCCCGGTCGCACTAGCTACCAGTGCCACTTCCTCCTTAACAGTAGGAGGAGCCACCTCAGCAATCTGTGTTTCCCTCAAACAACATGCCGTTGCTCGGGTCATGGGTGCCATCTGGTAAAGTCAATATTCACAGGGGAAGCGGTTGAAAATGAATGAGAGAACTATCAGAGAATCACAGAAAACTAACTAGAACTGAATTACAGTAATTGACAAATAAATGAAAGAACTATCAGAGAATGTACTCGTCTGCTACTCTAAAAATAGTAGTACAATATCAGATGTGATACTTGAGTATCAATGCGATACTCGAGTGTCGGTATTGTGATTGCGATACCGATACACATAGGAATGGTCTGATACTCAGAGTATCGGTATCGGACCATTCCGTATTGCGAGGGAAACAACACTATTGCATTGATAGCGAGATAGATAGAGAGAGACACACAACTAAGTAGCACTTCAACTTTAACTAAGTAGCACTTGTAACTAATGTACAAAATCACCTATTGATACGATGCAATGATGGATTTTAATTACAGTAATACAAAATGACAAAAATATAATATGTATAAAGAATTAGAAAACTTACATAAGCTTTGGCAGCCATCTTCTTCGTCATCTCTGTCCAGAAATCTGCTCTGAGTCAATCCTTTGTCCTGGAGCTCGAGTGGACATCCTTGAGTAGAGCTCGAGCGAGAGGTTCCTGACAGCATGGTGGTCTCCTTTGTCAAATGATTCTTGCTCGTCCCACAACCAATCGAAAATTTCTTCATTTCTAATATCTTGAATATGAATCTTTGTTTCACATTTGGTTCTTATATACCCGAAGGTAGAGCCAAATGTGAAGTAGAGCTTTATATTCAAGAGATTAGAAATGAAAAAAATTGATTGGTTGTGGGACAAGCACGGATACTTTAACAAAGGATACCACCATGCTGTCAGGAACCTCTCGCTCGAGCTCTACACGAAGGATGTCCACTTGAGCTCCGGGGTAAAGTTTTGGCTCAGAGCAAGAATCTGTTGACTGAGCACATCCATCATCTGTAACTGTGAGAGACCCATCTGAGTAGGACGTATACTCTGATAATATCTCCTCCAACACTCAATCCCACTACTGATATCATTCTTGTAAAGGTGATCTCTCAGAGTATACGTCCTACTCAGATGAATCTCTCAAAGTATCCTCTCCGGTTGGTTGTTGAGCCATAGGGTACAGTCTCTCCCGGTCGAGCCAGACCTACCGGTGATTACATGTGTACCTATATTAATGCTTACCTATATATTACATTTCATATGTTATCCAAACATTACATTTATAACTTGCATATATCCATGTATTCCCATTTGTATACATATATGCATATTGCATTCATATATGCTTAACAACATGCATGACGTTACACATATATGATTCATTACATACACATGTTGTGTGTCCATGTGTTTCAGGGAATCAATGCAAGGTGAGTGAAACTATAGGGTGTGTATAGTGGAGAAACAGGGAATAGGTTAGTTCTCATGTTTGGATGAGTGTGATTGAAACAGTGATGTGTGTGTAAACTGACAGAAAATCATATAGAGTAATGGGTGTAATATGACATAAATTAATAAGGAATGTGTGTGTATGTGTGTAACATAATGTGCAATAGGAAAACAGTAGATAGGTTGTGTAAAAATCAGTAAAATTTGCACTTAATCTCAGGAATTAGTTCTCAGGAAAACAGAGAACAATGCAAGTCCTATTGACAGTCTACATTTTAATAATCTAATATATGTGTAAATGAACTAATCCTGATCATTAACATCAATAATTCAGTTAAAAAGTTCAATAAAAAAAACTCATATAATTGAATTTGTAAACTATGTATCACGAAAAATGGGAAAACCTTATTTGAAAACCAAAATGCAGTTAATAACCAAATTTATTGGTTGGTAACAAGGACACACATGTGCACGTGTCTTCCAAAGGGTCTATGTCTCCAACCAAGTGGACACAATCGTGTCCACGACACAAAAATCAATACACGAGCACACACATGGTGCACAGCCTCGTGCACGCGTACACACGCATCTAGCACATGACATAGGCCACATGGTGACACGTGGATGTGCACACATGTACGCCAGGGGTAGGGCTACATGCCCAGTGGCCTAATGCTTGTCCACGTCGTGTCATGTGTAAACCCAAACTTATCCTAAACTGGTATGTAAATCCACAAACTGAACTGAACTACAACCCAAGCTAACTCAGAGACTCACAAACTCAACCTGGGAATCAAACTCAAAATCAAACCCTAACTCAGAACTCACCCAAACTCCCAAATAACATACAACATTCAATTATATAGCATATTTATATAAATACAGAAATAATATAAGAATCGTATCAGTCTACAGGACTAACATTTAGGTTAGGGTTTACCTAGTCGGGGCCGGAGGAGCGGGTCGTTGAGGGGGCAGGAGGTCGCCGGTGGGGAGCTGGAGATGAGGGTGAGCGGGGTCGCCGGTGGGAGCAGGGTCACCGAGTGGGGTCGCGGAGGGTCGGGGGCCGAGGGGGAGGGCCGCCGAGGGGGGAGGGGGTCGCCGGAGGTCGAGGGGGGAGCGCGCTTTCGTTTGGGAAAATTTTGATCGAAAAATAATGGGGGGAATGAAAACTGAAAGCCCTATATTTTCAATTTAGCGATGTCACACATAAAAGTCGGTAAACGTCGCTAATATTAGTGAAATAAGCAACGTTACAGTAGTTACGTCGGTAAACGTCGCTAATATTAGTGATATTTGCGACGTTTGTCGACTTATCCGTGACGTATATTTTCTTATACATAAAAAAGTCATAAAATGTCGCCAATTGTCGGTAATAGTGACGTATTGCGACGTTTATAGAGTACGTCGCTACCCTTAAACGTTAGCGACGTTTTAATAAAACGTCGCTAATTGCGTCGCTAATATGACTTATTCTAGTAATGATATATATAAATACTTAGTTATATAAAGATAAGTAACTATATATACATATAATAATACACACACACACACACACACACACACACACACACACACACACACACACACACACACACACACACACATATATATATATATATATATATTTTAAAAACCAAAGTCGGTGGACGACTCCATCCGACCTTAGCCCGGAGGCCGTGGCCACCGCCACCCAGCCACCTCCGTTGGAGGGAGGGCTCGAACCCGGCCCTCACCCCCGATGCACGGTGGTGTTACCAGTACACCACGACTCGATGTGCATATATATATATATATATATATATATATATATATATATATATATATATATATATATATATATATATATATATATATATATAAAATATATATATATATATTTTTTTTTTTTATATATATAAAATATATATATATATATATATATATATATATATATATATATATATATATATATATATATATATATATTGTAACGTCCAGTCCCAAAATACGTAGGACTAAGTACGTAAATATGCCAGCTGTACTATACGAAGAATACACCAATATATGGTAATCCCCGTATTGGTACATAAGCGGTAATAATAATACATGATAAGCCACAATAATATAACTAAATCTCATCCACAGCTCAACACAGAGAATATAATAAGTCCACTAAAATAAGATAATGATGATATCAAAATATAGCCGGGTAGACATTCCCACCCAAACAGCTATGGAAAATAGTCTCAACTAAATGGAGTCCAACCTCCTCAAACAGCAAGAAAGAATGATAAAAAGATGTCCAATACATGGTCTCAGATAATAAAGAATAAAACTAAGTAAGAGCCTAAGGTGCCTCGTCACCGATGTATGCTGGATCCAATGCGGCACCGTACTCCTCTGGATTGTTCTGCTCGTCTAATCCTGGAGAGATGACCAGGTCCTCAGAGAGACGTAACAAGATACAAAAAACATGCCAAGTAACTGAATGTGCAAATAAAATATGCAGCTATAACTCTACAGGATCTCCTAACCGTCTATGTGAGATGCACTTTGAGGACAACGTTCTACGCAGGGGCTGTAAGATCAGCAGAGTAATAAGAGTGGCCGTCAAGTAGCGCTCATCCGAGACGCTATCGGCCGGGACAGAAAATAGTACTCATAGGAGTCACTCTCGGCCCCAAAAGTGTGTAAAAAAATAAATGTAGCCCCTACGCTAGTAGCTGTCCCCTCCCCCCAACTGCTCCTGTCCAAGATGTATCCACAGCCTGTCCAGTTGGCAACTGCTACGGCTTCTAACTCGACACACTAGTAGCAGTTACCTCCTAACCGTCGCACGTCCCGTACGTATCGATGGCCAGTCGAGTACGCAGGTCCGTGTCCTATATATCTCACTCATCACGTGATACACATGTGTCAAGGCCATAGGGGATATGAAAATACCCTACATACTCATAGGGTAGTCAACTGACACAAGGTCGACATGCAAATAAAGACATAATAAATATAACGACTAAATGTAGCCGCTTGCACCCAGGTGTGACTTGGACGCCTAATAGAAACAAATGACAAATAAGAGAAAGAAATATACAATAATAAAATATACTAAAAATAAATGAGCACAATCAGAATCTATGGCAAGGTATACTTGCCTGCGGTGCGAGAAAGGCAATCCAAGAGTAGCAAGTGTCAGCACCAAAACTCACAAATTACAGATGACTCCAAACGCTGAAACAAACATCAAAAATGATCTCGGTGAAGAAGATATACCTAGGAAACGCCTGTCCAAAAGTCCAATTCTGAAACAGGGGCAAAATCGTAATTTTGGGTCAAAATGATGTCCGTCGTTGGACCCGCTTTGCACCGAAACGCGTGCCAAAGTCTATGGTCTCTAAAGTCGTCAAACTACATGTCTACGGATTCAGTTTGAGGAGAGGAACTCAACGGTATGTCCAGTTTTGGATTCCGATCAGCCGTGTACAAATTCGCCCGTTTGAGTGGGTCGCGGGCCCGCCAAAAATGGGTTCCGATTCGACCTTCTCAGAATCGAACCAAACTTGGCATGCAGGACCAGAATTTCGATCCGGACCTGTTGGCGCAAGTTTCGTCTCGATTCGACGACTGTACACAAAGTTATGGGCAAGTTTGTAAAACGCCGATACGGGGGTATCTCGACGGATACGCGTTGATTTCGTCGCACACCCGCGACGAAACTGAGTTCCGTCAGTTCCCACACTTCCGCAACGTCCATACGCGCCTTTCGATGCATATAACGCACGACCACGTCGCCCGGTTTGTCGGGGCGACGTCGTATCGGACAAAAATTTCAAAATTTTATTATTTTGAAAACAGTTTTTCGTACAACTTCAACACTGATTTAATACACACACAGAAATCTAAATATAGTTCTACAAGTTGCGTTTCCATCGTGGTTAGGTTGTCTTCAAATGTGTTCAATTAGTTTTTAGGAAAGGTTAATGAACAGCGAGAAAAGTGGCCGAAAAGTTGGCGTTTCAAAACAGTTTTTAGAAATCAGAAAAGTGGGTTTTTCTCCAACTTCGTCTCGGTTTTTCGAGCAATCCTTTGGGGTTCCCAGGATTCTACCTGAAGGAGATTGGAGGGGTTCATATGGGCTACGCATAGAAATTTATAGTTCGAGAAATCATCGAGCGTGCATGAAGAAAAGTGGATTGGAAGAGGGGTACCTCGCTGTTTGCAAAAACTGAGAACGCTCGAATTGTGAGGTCGTCGTGGGCTCTCCGGTAGCGCTCGCGCGGTGGTGCGACGCCGCCAACGGCCTGGAGAGCTCGTCGGGGATTCGAGAGGAAGAGGAGATATGGAGGTGAAGAGTTTGGAAGAGTTAGGGTTTCGGTTTTTTTTGGGTGGAGTTATATATGCTCTCAGTCGACTCCTAATATAAATAAGTATAGGTTTTGCTCGGGTTACTAACTATTCGGCTCGGGTTGCTAAGTAAGGAGCAGCTTGGTTGTTGGTGCAAAGAATATGAGTCGGTGCTAATGTGTTGCAAAGTTGAATTGGGAGTGGGGTCGGCTCTAATGGCCACAGCATTTGTCGCTGTTAGCAAAGTGTTGTGGGGGTATTAAGAAGTTGGGGGGTCGGGCGTCAAGTGGTTGCAGCTATTGCTGCTTGGGATTCACATTGGGGGGGGGGGGGGGGGGGTCGGGCCCACCCCTACCCGCAGCTGTTGCTGCATGGGGTTCGGCCCCCCTCCACTATATATATTTTTTTTTTACAAACAATAATTAAGTATATATATATATATATATATATATATATATATATATATATATATATATATAAGAAAAATTATCTAAAAATTCTTAATGAATAATAAAAATATTTATAATAATTGTAGGATATAATTAGTAGTATTTAAAATATACAAGCACGCAACCATACATATATGATACACACCTATAAATTCGTACAAATACCAAATAAAATCAGAAAAATATAAAAAAATAATTTTTAAGGTATTAAATTAATTAAAAAAATATTGGGGTTTTACATCCAACCCAACTTGAAGAAAATTTCGTCCTCGAAATTAAACTAAGGTCGGGGGATAAAATACAATGCAAGGAAATTGATAATAACAAAAAAAACTTCAATGCAAGACATATCTTCGTCTTCAAACAAATGCGGGTAGCGATTTCGGATGTCGTCCTCGCGCTCCCAAGTAGACTCCCCTGGCGAGTGATGCTTCCATGCTACGCGAACCAATGGAATAGATTGGTTCCGCAACACCTTCACTCGGCGATCGAGGATACCTACTGGTTGCTCTTCGTACGACAAGCTCGGCCCAACTGTGATCTCGGAGTGGTCAAGCACATGATTGCTGTCCGCCACGTACCTCCTCAGCTGAGATACATGGAATACGTCATGCACTCCCTCCAGCGACGGTGGCAAGGCCAATCTATAAGCAACCTCTCCAACATGTTCCAAGACATCGAAGGGCCCGATGTACCTTGGACTCAACTTGCCACGTCCTCCGAATCGAATCGTACCTCTAGTGGGGGATATCTTCAAGAACACATGGTCGCCATCCTTGAACTCCAAAGGTCGACGACGATTATCTGCCCACTGCTTCTGACGATCCTGCGCTGCTCGCAGGTGGCCCTGAATCTTTTTCACTGTCTCCACTGTGCTCAAGACTAACTCGGGACCCAATAGCTGTCGCTCTCCTATGTCGCTCCAACAAACGGGAGACCGACACTTCCTACCGTACAACGCTTCAAACGGAGCCATCTGAATGCTCGCTTGATAGCTATTGTTGTAGGAAAACTCCACAAGATGAAGATGGTCCTCCCATGAACCGCCAAAGTCAAGCATGCATGCTCTCAGCATATCCTCTAGCGTCTGAATGGTACGCTCCGACTGGCCATCTGTCTGCGGATGGTATGATGTGCTGAACTTCAATCGAGTGCCCAAACTCTCTTGCATGCTCCTCCAAAAGTGCGAGGTAAATCTCGAGTCACGGTCCGACACAATACTAACAGGCACACCATGCAATCTCACAATCTGCTCCATATACTTCTCTGCCAATACCTCTGTCGACTGGCCCACTCTAAAAGGTATGAAATGGGCTGACTTCGTAAGTCTATCAACAATCACCCATACTGTGTCATGTCCTCTAGGACCTCAAGGAAAACCCGTGACGAAATCCATAGTAATGTGCTCCCACTTCCACTCAGGAATGGGTAGCGGCTGCAACAGTCCAGCTGTCCTCTGGTGCTCTGCCTTCACTTGTTGACATACCAAGCACTTGGCAACAAAACGAGCTATCTCTCGCTTCATTCCGTGCCACCAATAATACTGACGTAAGTCACGGTACATCTTAGTTCCTCCGGGATGAATAGAATAAGCCGAACTGTGAGCCTCTGCCATCAGCTCCTGCCGCAACTCTCCATTGGGAACATAAATGCGATCACCACATCGCAATGTCCCATCAGAATGAATCCTCAATCCCGTCTGCTCTCCTGCTTCGGTCCTCTCTCTGAGCCGTCGAAATCTAGCATCATTAGGCAATGCTGCCTTGATGCGCTCTACCAATGATGATTGCACTTGGAGGTTGGCTAATATGCCATCGGCTCCAGGTAATACTACCTCAATACCAAGCTGCTCCAAGTCTCTAATCAACTCCCTCTGTGTAGTCAAAAAGTGTGCCATGGGCTTGCGGCTTAATGCGTCTGCCACGACATTAGCCTTGCCCGGATGATAATGCAGCTCGATCTCATAATCCTTCATCAACTCCAACCAACGTCGCTGTCGCATATTCAACTCCTTTTGTGTGAACACGTACTTGAGGCTCTTATGATCAGTGTAGATATCAACCTTCTCGTCGTACAAGTAGTGTCTCCATAACTTCAAAGCAAAGATAACCGCTGCGAGCTCTAAATCGTGGGTCGGATAATTCTTCTCGTGCACCCTCAACTGTCGCGATGCATATGCTACTACCCGACTGTGCTGCATCAATACGCATCCTAATCCTTTCCCGGATGCGTCACTGTAGATCACAAATCCTCCCGGGCCTGATGGTAGTGTCAAGATCGGTGCTGTGGTCAATCGCTTCTTCAACTCATCAAATACGGCTTGACACTCGTCTGTCCATACAAACTCCTGATCCTTACAAGTTAATCGAGTCATCGGCCCCGCTATTCGAGAGAAATCTTCTACGAACCTTCGGTAGTAACCCGCAAGTCCGAGGAAACTTCTCACCTCTGAAGCTGATGTGGGAGCGGGCCATGATTCGACTGCTGTGATCTTCTCTGGATCTACTGATATGCCATCACCCGTAACAACATGACCGAGAAATGATACCTCCTTGAGAAAGAAATCACACTTACTAAGCTTCGCAAAGAGTCTCTCATTCCTCAGTGTTCCCAAAACTATCCGTAGATGCTGCTCATGATCCTCTTGACTCTTGGAGTAAATCAAGATATCATCTATAAAGACTACTACAAATTTGTCCAAGTACTGGTGAAAGATCTTGTTTATTAAATTCATAAAGACTGCGGGTGCATTGGTCAAACCGAAAGGCATGACCAAGAACTCGTAGTGTCCATACCTCGATCGAAAAGCCGTCTTTGCAATATCTTCCTTCCGAACCTTCAATTGGTGATAGCCTGATCGTAAGTCAATCTTGGAGAATACTTTTGCTCCACTCAATTGATCAAATAGATCATCTATACGCGGCAATGGATACTTGTTCTTCACTATCACTGCATTCAATGCTCTGTAGTCGATGCACATGCGCACTGTCCCGTCTTTCTTAGGCACAAAAAGAACGGGTGCTCCCCATGGTGACGCGCTGGCACGAATAAAGCCCTTCTCTAATAAGTCATCAATCTGCGTCTTCATCTCTACCAACTCCTTGGGCGCTAGTCGATAAACTCGAGATGAAATAGGCTCTGCTCCCGGAATAAGCTCAATAGAAAACTCAATGTCTCGGTCAGGCGGCAGTCCTGGCAACTCCTCGGGGAATACATCCTCGAACTCGGTGATGATAGGGTACTGAGGGGTGTCCTGCATCATCATGTGAGTCCCCGATGCATCGCTCCTCAAGGCATCCTCTTTGGTGAACTCGAACTCCGCATCACTCGGTGGTCTAAAGATGATACTGCCCCTATGGCAGTCAATGAGAGCGAAATGCTGGCTCAACCAGTCCATTCCAAGAACCACATCGAACGTCGGCATCGGAAATACAAGAAGTCGTGCTTTCATCTCTCTACCATTTATCACTACAGGACAATCTCTACAAATACCACTAACCATACCTGCTATGACCTCCACCTCTGGTTCTGTCTCCTCTGCAGCTAGTGCAAAAGCCTTCCCCACCCTCTGATTGCCCGTCGGTGCTCTAGCCTGCTGGAATTGGGCTGCCTGAGGGGGTAAAGGTGGTCGTGGTGCTCCTGGTCCCGCAATCGCTGGCCTCTGCTGCTGATGATGTGAAGTATTTCTCTGAAAGTGGTAATCCTTGGTCTGGTGCTGGTTCGATCCACAAGCTAAACAGTGTCCCAGCCGGCGTCTACAATCTCTCAGGATATGACCAACCTTGCCACAGTAATGGCAAATGGCCTTCTCCGGTGTCTGGTATGGCCCTGTCCTCTGCTGATGCTGATGTGTGGGAGGACGTCTCACTGGCCCTCCTGTAGTGGTCTTAGCTGATCCCATAGTCGATGTAACTCGTCGATTTGCCTTCTTGCTTATGGCCTCCTGGGTTCTAGCCTCTGCCAGAACAGCTGCTTGGGAGACCCTCGACTCGGAGCTAGTGTACCTCTGCAACTCTATACTCAAGCCTCTATGAAACCTTTTGGCTTTCTCCAGCTCTGTCGTAACCAACCCTGGTACAAAACGACTCAGTCGACTAAACTCGGCGTCGTACTCGTCAACTGTCATATTCCCCTGCTCCAAGTGTAGAAACTGTTTATATAAAGCATCCTTGGCAGTGTTGGAGAAAAACTTCTTATTAAACAGTTCCTTGAATTCCTCCCATGTCTGATTAAGTCCTAGCCGCCTCTCCTCTGCGGCCCACCAATCATAAGCATTTCCTTCCAGCTGTAACTTCACTGCCGTCATCCATAGATCTGCCGATAACTCTGAAGCCTTCAGGAGATTCTCTGTCTTAACCAGCCAATTGGTGATCCCGATAACGTCTTCTGTGCCCTTGTGCGAAGGATTCATGTTACGGAACCCTTCGATAGAACCCACAGTGGCTTGTGGTGCTCGGGCAAATGCTGTCTCTAAACTCCTCCTGATGGCCTCGCTCTGCTGCATCTGAACCTGTACTAGGCTCTGGAGAATCTGCTCTATAGTAGCCCCACCAGTCTGAGGCATGGGATGCTGTGGGGGCATGTATGGCATCTGGGGCATGATCTGTGGGGCACCCTGTGGCCCGTACTGTGGAGGATATGAAGGATATGGAAAGGGATATTGTGGAGGGTATGTGGGTGGATACTAAGGTGGATATGATGGTGGATATGGTGATGGGTATGGAAGAGGCTGCTAGGGCGGATAGGATGGTGGATACTGTGGTGGCTGTTGTGGGGGATATGATGGTGGTGGATATTGTGGAGGTGGTGGAGGTGGATATGATGAGGGTGGATATGCGGGTGGAATCTGTGGCAGAAACGGAGGTGGATATGGTGGTGGTGGTAGTAGGTACTCTCCCTGGGGTGCAGGATCCTCGGGACCAGTCTGCTGAGTCGTGGCTGGGGTCATCACTGGCTGAGGGGATGGCCCGGATGGTGCTGGAGTGGTCGAAGACATAGCTGGCTGCTGCAAATTTACTGGTTCCTCGCGAGCAGTAGTGTTTCCGTCAGTAATGGCAAGGGGAGTAGTGAAACCGCTACGAAGATTCATCCTATATTGGCACGAAAATTTAGAGTTGGTTAGAACAATTTCAAGCTGAAAGGAATTCAATAAGTTATAGGAAAAAATAGATTGAGTAGGGATCAAAGAAGGTAGTAGTAGTGGATGAGATTTTATATCCTATTCCTAGTTTGCAGGCTTGCTGGGCACAGTCATGTAACCCAACAAAATTACTGGACCTGCATGGGCCACCACAAAAACATGTAACGCTCCAGTCCCAAAATACGTAGGACTAAGTACGTAAACATGCCAGCTGTACTATACGAAGAATACACCAATATATGGTAATCCCCGTATTGGTACATAAGCTGTAATAATAATACATGATAAGCCACAATAATATAACTAAATCTCATCCATAGCTCAACACAGAGAATATAATAAGTCCACTAAAATAAGATAATGATGATATCAAAATATAGCCGGGTAGAAATTCCCACCCAAACAGCTATGGAAAATAGTCTCAACTAAATGGAGTCCAACCTCCTCAAACAGCAAGAAAGAATGATAAAAAGATGTCCAATACATGGTCTCAGATAATAAAGAATAAAACTAAGTAAGAGCGGAAGGTGCCTCGTCACCGATGTATGCTGGATCCAATACGGCACCGTACTCCTCTGGATAGTCCTGCTCGTCTAATCGTGGAGAGATGACCAGGTCCTCAGAGGGACGTAACAAGATACAGAAAACATGCCAAGTAACTGAATGTGCAAATAAAATATGTAGCTATAACTCTACAGGATCTCCTAACCGTCTATGTGAGATGCACTTTGAGGACAACGTTCTACGCAGGGGCTGTAAGATCAGCAGAGTAATAAGAGTGGCCGTCAAGTAGCGCTCATCCGAGACGCTATCGGCCGGGACAGAAAGTAGTACTCATAAAAGTCACTCTCGGCCCCAAAAGTGTGTAAAAAAATAAATGTAGCCCCTACGCTAGTAGCTGTCCCCTCCCCCCAACTGCTCCTGTCCAAGATGTATCCACAGCCTGTCCAGTTGGCAACTGCTACGGCTTCTAACTCGACACACTAGTAGCAGTTACCTCCTAACCGTCGCACGCCCCGTACGTATCGATGGCCAGTCGAGTACACAGGTCCGTGTCCTATATATCTCACTCATCATGTGATACACATGTGTCAAGGCCATAGGGTATATGAAAATATCCCACATACTCATAGGGTAGTCAACTGACACAAGGTCGACATGCAAATAAAGACATAATAAATATAACGACTAAATGTAGCCGTTTGCACCCAGGTGTGACTTGGACGCCTAATATAAACAAATGACAAATAAGAGAAAGAAATATGCAATAATAAAATATACTGAAAATAAATGAGCACAATCAGAATCTATGGCAAGGTATACTTGCCTGCGGTGCGAGAAAGACAATCCAAGAGTAGCAAGTGTCAGCACCAAAACTCACAAATCACAGATGACTCCAAACGCTGAAACAAACATTAAAAATGATCTCGATGAAGAAGATATACCTAGGAAACGCCTGTCCAAAAGTCCAATTCTGGAACAGGGGCAAAATCGTAATTTCGGGTCAAAACGATGTCCGCCGTTGGATCCGCTTTGCACCGAAATGCGTGCCAAAGTCTATGGTCTCTAAAGTCATCAAACTACATGTCTACGAATTCAGTTTGAGGAGAGGAACTCAACGGTATGTCCAGTTTTGGATTCTGATGAGCGTGTACAAATTCGCCCGTTTGAGTGGGTCACGGACCCGCCAAAAATGGGTTCCGATTCGACCTTCTCAGAATCGAACCAAACTTGGCATGCAGGACCAGAATTTTGATCCGGACCTGGTGGCGTAAGTTTCGTCTCGATTTGACGACTGTACACAAAGTTATGGACAAGTTTGCAAAACGCCGATACGGGGGTATCTCGACGGATACGCGTTGATTTCGTCGCACACACGCGACGAAACTGAGTTCCGTCAGTTCCCACAATTCCGCAACGTCCATACGCGCCTTTCGATGCATATAACGTGCGACCACGTCGCCCGGTTTGTCGGGGCGACGTCGTATCGGACAAATTTCAAAATTTTATTATTTTGAAAACAGTTTTTCGCACAACTTCAACACTGATTTAATACACACACAGAAATCGAAATACAGTTCTACAAGTTGCGTTTCCATCGTGGTTAGGTTGTCTTCAAACGTGTTCAATTAGTTTTTATGAAAGGTTAATGAACAGCGAGAAAACTGGCCGACAAGTTGGCGTTTCAAAACAGTTTTTAGAAATCAGAAAAGTGGGTTTTTCTCCAACTTCGTCTCGATTTTTCGAGCAATCCTTTGGGGTTCCCAGGATTCTACCTGAAGGAGATTGGAGGGGTTCATATGGGCTACGCATAGAAATTTATAGTTTGAGAAATCATCGAGCGTGCATGAAGAAAAGTGGATTGGAAGAGGGGTACCTCGCTGTTTGCAAAAACTGAGAACGCTCGAATTGCGAGGTCGTCGTGGGCTCTCCGGTAGCGCTCGCGCGGTGGTGCGGCGCCGCCAACGGCCTGGAGAGCTCGCCTGGGATTCGAGAGGAAGAGGAGATATGGAGGTGAAGAGTTTGGAAGAGTTAGGATTTCGGTTTTTTTTGGGCGGAGTTATATATGCTCTCAGCCGACTCCTAATATAAATAAGTATAGGTTTTGCTCAGGTTACTAACTATTCGGCTCGGGTTGCTAACTAAGGAGCAGCTTGGTTGTTGGTGCAAGGAATATGAGTCGGTGCTAATGTGTTGCAAAGTTGAATTGGGAGTGGGGTCGGCTCTAATGGCCACAGCAGTTGCCGCTGTTAGCAAAGTGTTGTGGGGGTATTAAGAAGTTGGGGGGTCGGGCTTCAAGTGGTTGCCGCTATTGCTGCTTGGGATTCACATTGGGGAGAGAGAGGGGGGGGGGGGGGGGGGGGGGGTCGGGCCCACCCCTATCCGCAGCTGTTGCTGCATGGGGTTCGGCCCCCCCTCCACTATATATATATATATTTTTTACAAACAATAATTAAGTAACTATATATGTATATATATATTTTATATATATATATATATATATATATATATATATATATATATATATATATATATATAAGAAAAATTATCTAAAAATTCTTAATGAATAACAAAAATATTTGTAATAATTGTAGGATATAATTAGTAGTATTTAAAATATACAAGCACGCAACCATACATATATGATACACACCTATAAATTCGTACAAATACCAAATAAAATCAGAAAAATATAGAAAAAAAAATTTTAAGGTATTAAAATAATTAGAAAAATATTGGGGTTATATATATATATATATATATATATATATATATATATATATATATATATATAATACAGTTTTAATATATATATATATATATATATATATATATATATATATATATATATATATATATATATATATATATATACTTTTTTCGATCATGCTCCTTTCTCCCCTTCTCCCGGCTCCACCCCCTCGTTCTGTCTCCGTCTCGCCCCTCTCCTCCCTTCCCTTCTTCGCTCCCGTACCGACCGACGGTTACCGGAGCAGCACCACACCCCACCCTCTTTGTTACTCGACCCCCTCCCCAGTCTCCCTGTCGGAGGAGGAGATGGCGCTCCCGCCATCCCTACCTCCCTAGGCTTAGGCCTCTGCGGCAGCCACCCCTCCCTTTCGCCGCCGCGACAGCCACCCCCTGCCTCCTTCCCTTCCATCCTGGGCGCTCCCCCTCTCTTGTACGGAAGATCAGCTGGCTTTAATTGGGCGCTGGTGGGTTCGGGACCACCCGAACGCCGTCCCATCGCTGGCGTCTTCGCCCTTGACCCTCCGGCCAACTACAGTTCTGGAGCAGGTCGCCGAGCCCGCTGCTCGTTCTGCCTCTCCCAGCCACCCTCCCTCGCTAGAGCTACCCGCAGTTGCTTCCCCTCCAGCCGTAACGGGTGGCGTCACAGGCCCGGCCACCGTGCCCATGGCTCGACCGTCTCCCCCAGCCCCCTCGGGATGGTACCCCCTCCAGTCGTAGCAGAAGGCATTGCCGGCCTGGTCTCTACACCCGCTGCCTCGGGCTCAGCGTCGACGCCTAACACGAGTAGGGTTGCATCAGCCACCTACCATCTCCTCTCGGAAAGCGTGTCGTCGATTGCGCTAGGCACTGGTCCCGAGTACCTCTCATCCCATCCACTCGATGGTCCCAGAGTCTTCCCCCTCGGGCATGGTATGGAGCAGCACCTCGGTGCGCAAGCAGCTCGGGCGCTTCTTTCCTCTTTGCGCCGTCTTCCCTCGACCAACCCCTTGGGGTGCGAGCCTGCTTCCTGCCAGATGTCCTTCTCCCCCCTCTGGCTTAGTGCAGAACAGCACAGGAGCTTCTTCCCCCCTTGTGCCAACCTCCCCCGAGTTGCCCCTCGGTGCGCGCGCCAGCTTCCCTTTGGCGCAACCCATGGGTTGTGCCACGTATTCCTTTCTAGGAGAGGTAGGGGCCTACGTGGTGGGCACACCCTTTCACTCGTGGCCGCACGTAGTCTATATTGGCACCTTCGGTTCTAGATGCGCGCTCGCTGACTTGTGCACCCCACCTTCTGTCCTCCCCTCCGGCGTAACCTGCGCCCGATGCTGGCTGGTTGACCCAGACGCCTTTCCTTTCTCCACCTTGGACTCTGCACTGGCGTTACGAACGTGTAGGGTCGCACCTTCCTCCTGTTCCCTCCCCTCGTACGGTGTGACGTCCCTTATGCCAGGCGCCGGTCCTGACATCTTCCGGCCATTTCCCTCCAACACCACCCGAGTGTCCTATCCCCTCACCCCCGTCTCGGGCGGAGCGTAGAGCGACCCGGGCGCAACCCGCCCGCTTGTGCCACACCATCCCGTGTTCCTCCGCAGAGCGCCATCTTCTCTCCCCCCGACGCAATCCAAAGGGTGCGCCTCCCGACCCTTTCCTAGTGTTGCAGGCGATCCCTCCTCACCCCGTGGCTCCCGCGGCCCCACCTGGTGCACCCGACACTGGGAGACATTTCTACTCTCCCAATGCCACAGGCGCTGGACAGCGCATCCCCTCCTCTGTGCTATCATTCGGCATAACCTGTGCCCAATGCTGGCTCTGCGCGCTCTGGCGCGCCCTCTCTACCTCTTTTAGTGCTAGGCGGTGACCTACATTGTCACGCGATGCTCGCGCTGGCTTATGGCCGGACGACCCCTCCAGCGACCTCGCTCCCCCCTTCGTTGAGTGTCGCCACTTTCCCTGGCAGTGTCGGCGCCACCCAGCCTATCTCGTGCCATCCCTCCATCCACTCGCTTTTTGGCGTCGGCCCTGCCTCGGCATCATCCATCCCCTTCTCGACGCTCTCCTCTGTCGAGATTGATCCCGTGGGCCAATCGCACGCGTTCGCCGCTTCGACGACATCTCCATCAGCTGGTAGCCCTGGTCAGCACGACAATGCCGTAACGTACCTCCCTTTCCCAACCGCCAGCCAGCAGGTGCCCAGCTCTACTACTTCGGGCTATCCCAGCGCAACGGCTCCACCCGGAGACTCCACCTCCTCGGACATCCCCGGCGTGCTCCCTCTTACGCCGCGACCATCCGCCAGATCACAGACGGCCCTTTCCCCAACCGGGGGTTGAGATTTAGCTTCCGGACGAGGAATTCCCGCAACCCATCGACGGCGCCCCCATCCATGTACCATTAGACGCGTTGGCTATCTCCTCCCTATCCTCCTCCTTTACTAGGACGTTTGTCCTCAAATTTGGTTCCGGATGCCCGAAAATCACAACAGTCATGGAAGCGGTCGCAAGATGGGGACTCTCCGCAGCCCACCGAGTTGCTCCGCTTGACCCCAAGCATATGTTCCTCCACCTTTCATCCGATCGGGACTTTTCTATAGTTCGAGCCAAGGGCACTTCTAGAATCGGCACACAGACCACCAAAATCGTCAAATGGCTTCCTAACTTTAACCCAAAAGTTGACTCGTCAATAATATCCACTTGGATCACCCTTCCCAACCTTCCCCTGATCTGTTTCCACGCAGCTCCCCTCAAACGAATTGTCAGCTCCTTCGGTACCCTCGTAGCTATTGCTGAAGAAACACGCAACTTCTCCAAGTGCAACTACGCAAAGATATGCATAGAGTTAAACCTTGCAATTGACCCTCCCAAACTTATAGAGATCGAGCTCAGAGATCAAACACACCGCCAACTGCTGCTATATGATAACAACATCATCTTTTGTAATCACTGTCAGATGAGTGGTCACTCTATGCAGCTCTACTTTCGTGCCAACCCCGAGCTAAAGAAGTCCTCCTCATGCAACCCCGTGCCCCGACTGCTTACCATAATTACGACACTATCCATCAGACTGCACCTTCCAACCCTACCCTGTTAATTGACGGCCCAATACTTCTGCCCCACCCCCGGTCGGACGTCTTGAATAACTCTGCTATCATCCCTTTCATCCCACCTGCTATCTCTCTCAACAATTCCTTTAAACTCCTCAGATGCAACAATTTCGATAGTACAACCGACAACTCAAGTGAGCCAGTTTCTTCCTGTCCCGACGGAGACGTCCAGCCAGATTCCCCAAAGCCTAGCTGTCATACAGAGCAGCATAACCACCCCAACATACATCAACCTAGCGTCGACGTAGCTCACAATGCGCCACCCATCATCTCAAACCACAAACTCCCTGAGCACACTCCCCCCCTCCGACGGTCTTTCAATCTCTCTCTCTCACCACCAGCCGCCCGGATCACCCCGGAGAGGTTCAGGCGGAGAGTCGCACTAAGCATCAATCAGAAGCTCAGCCTACCGACGACCTCCCAACTTGTCTCACACTAAACGGCAGGTTCTGGCAAGCCAAGGAAGCAGGTTTCCTGGATCGTGACAATCCACTATACGCACTCGAAGAATACGACAATGATATTACTACCTCTTTGATAGGTATCAATAGTTGCACCAAGCCCGACCGTACTAGCAAAGGCTCCAGAGCCACTAGGTCAACCATCACACCCACCAAAAAAACCTCCTCCAAGAAGAACAGAAACAAATAAAAGCAGCAGACGGTTATGACAACAAGGTCCGCCACGAAGCTCAATCACCTCCCTACAACTAAAACACGAAATGCTTAACGTCATCTCCTGGAATGTGAGAGGTCTAGGAAACAAACCGATACTGAATAGAATCCTCAGCCTCAAGAAAACTAATCAAATTGACCTTTTAATCGTCATTGAACCTAAAATTCCCCAAAGCAGAATCAAAGCCACTCAACTCAAGCTTGGTTTCCCTCAAGCTATCATAGGATGGAACGACATCTGTATTTTTTGGCACCATATTTCAAATTCGACATCATAAAAGATTCGCCTCAGGCCCTCTCTTGTTGGGTCGAACATCCGGACCTCAAGTCCCGCTCCATCCTGTCCGTCGTTCATGGTAGTTACGACATCCCGAGCGAAGATTACTTTAGGAAGACCTATTGGTAGCTTTTTCACCCAACCAAGGTCTATCGTGGCTCTGCATCGACAAATTCAACACATCAAGTCCCGCTCCATCCTGTCCGGACCTCAAGTCCTGCTCCATCCTGTCCGTCGTTCATGGTAGTTACGACATCCCGAGCGAAGATTACTTTAGGAAGACCTATTGGTAGCTTTTTCACCCAACCAAGGTCTATCGTGGCTCTGTATCGACAAATTCAACACATTGTCTTGCAGAGAGAAGAAATTCGGTGGCTGTCCACCCCCCAAACTGCGATGGACGATTTCAACGACTTCATCATCCACGAAAACTTAACCCCCATACCCTTCCAAGGCAGTAAATTCACCTGGTACAACATGCAAGAGGGACATCGGCGGCAGTACTCCCGATTGGATCGGGCGATGATCAACGACTGTTGGTCTGACATGGGCCTGATCACTTACCTATCCCATCTGAACTCCACTGAGTCAGATCAGTCCCCTCTTCTCATCAGGATCAGCAACAATCTCTCCATCACCAAAAAACCATTCCTCTTCCTAGACTTCTGGCGTCATCATCCCTAATTCCAGAACGTCGTGGCAGCCGCTTGGAACTCAGTCTCGGATCTTGACCCACTGGCACGGATGGCGGCCAAACTAAAAGCCACTCATAAGGCATTAACGCCCTGTAGCAAAGAGGCTTTTGGAGACATCTTCTAAGCGATTAAGGTGGCAGAGGATGGCGTTACCCGCGCTGAATCCTCGTGTGCATTGACAGATCTTCTGCTACCCGCGCCGAGCTCAACCTTGCCAGAGCGCTTCTTAAATCCAGGCTGAAATTCGAAACGGAGTTCTGGAGGCAAAAAGCCAGACTGACTTGGGACACCGACGGGGACCGTAACACCAGGTTCTTTCACGCGTGTGTCAAAGGCCGCAGAAACAAATTAAATATACACCGGATCTATGACGAAAATGGCGTCATGGTGGACGATCAGGATGGTATCCAGACTGCGGCTAAGAACTTCTATTCTAACCTTTTCACTAAAGAGCCCATCGTTAAAGACGATGCACTTTTATCCTAAATTTATTCCCTCATCAGCAGCAGCGATAACGACACCGTGTTGGCTACTCCTTCGGAGGAGGAGGTTAAGGCGGCTGTCTGGTCCATTAACGAACACAGTGCTTCGGGGCCGGGCGGCTTTAATGGTGTCTTTTTCAGAGCTTGTTGGGACATCTTAAAAATCGACTTATTAGAGGCCACTTTAGCCTTTTTCCAAGAAGCGCGTTACCCCAATTCCATTTTCTGCGCCAACATCATCCTTATCCCCAAGAAAGCTAACCCAAAAACATTAAAGACTTCCACCCTATCAGCCTTTGCACCTTCACCAACAAGATTATATCAAAAATTGTTGCCAACCGGATGTCCAATCTCCTCCCTAAGATAATTTTCGAAGAACAAAACGGGTTTGTTAAAGGCCGCAACATAACTGACAACATTCTTCTCGCCCAAGAGATGATAACTTGTATGAAGTTCTCGTCCAGAAGGGGGAACATCGCCATCAAACTGGACATGGGGAAGGCATACGACCACCTAGACTGGCAATTCACGATTTGGGTCTTCAGGTCTTTCGGCTTTTCCGAATCCTGGATCGACATCATTTTCAGATCCATCAGCAATGTCTGGTTTTCCACCGTCAACAACGGCCAAGAAGCGGGGTTCTTTCGATCTTCCCGTGGGGTTAGACAGGGGGACCCCCTCTCCTCCACTATTTTTATCATTGTGGCAGAAGCTCTCAGCAGAAGCCTCAATAGCATGCCCAGAACGCCCGGTTTCCACCACTTCCACACCACGACTGGCTGCCCACTGATCACACACCTGGCGTACGTGAACGACATCCTGATCTTCTTCTCTGGAGACACGGATCGATCGAGGTGGTCCTGAGAACAATTTTGAGATACACCACATGCTCCGGCCAGCGTGTCAACAACAACAAGAGTGTCATCTACACCCATCTCAAAGCTGACAGAACCCGCTCGACCCTGCTCTCCAACTTAACCTCCTAGGGATCGTCTTACCCACCTTTTCTTTACCTGGACTGCCCGCTCGTGTACGGTAAGTCCAACTCTGGGATGTACGAACACCTAGTCGACAAAATCTGCAAGCTGATTGCTGGATGGCACAACGCAATTTTATCACCAGAGGAAAAGATGATCCTCCTCAAACACGTCCTCTCCTCCATCCCGTTGTACACCCTGGCCGTCTGCTCCCCTCATAAGAAGGTCCTTCATAATCTCGAATCCCTCTTTGCCAAGTTCTTCTGGGGGCAGAGCGACGGCAAGGACAAACATCATTGGGCAGGTTGGGATACTATGGCCAAACCTACTGAAGAAGGAGGTATGGGCTTCAGCAGACTTGCCCACATCGTGGATGCCTGCTCCATGAAGCTGTGGTGGAAGTTACGCACGGAGATCTCGCTATGGACGAGATTTATGCGAACCAGATACTCCAGAATCTCCCATCTGTCGGAGGTGGTCACTAACAACAGATCTTCGGCATCTTGGCGCCGCATAATTCGGAGACGCAATATTACAGAACCTTTAATCCGTCTCTAGTTGGGCGACGGTCGCTCATCGGCCTGTCAGAAACGGTGATTAGGAGAAGACACCATACAGCCCAACGCCAGGGCTCCTCAGGGATGCGTAATCAGGGACCTATGGGAGGGAAATTCTGGATGGAATTGGAGAAAAATTATAGATTGGTTTGGTCAGTCGGCGGTAGACGGTGTTCTCGCTGCCAATCTTCAGGTCACTGACATGCCCGACACGTGGACTTGGTCACCTAACCCGGGGGGAACTTTCACGCTGGCCACCGCCAGACTTATGGCCAGAGGCAGAGGCGTGCCGAATAACACGTGTGCCAAGTTCTGGCAGTCTTGCATTCCCATCAAATGGTCTATCCTTATCTGGCGAGCTCTGCGCCGGAAGCTCCCGATGGACGATCAAATCACATCAATCAGATTTAGCCTCGCGTCTAGATGCCACTGTTGCATGGAGCACTCATCAGAATCGGCAGAGCACGTCCTCCTATCTGGTGAGTTGGCGATTCAGATTTGGTTCCATCTACACGATAGGCTGAGTCTTGTCCCCCCGACTGGGGGCTTCCACGATCTCCTGGCCAGCTGGAGCAGATCCCACGGACATCAGATCATCGTAGCCGCTGGTATCTGGTTACTATGGAAGAACAAGAAAAAATTTATATATGATGGACACCAACTTCCTCCCCCACAATTGTTCAGAGAAGTCATCAGACAAATTCACAAAGCCAGGAGGTGCTGCACCCACACATCCAATACTTTTTGGGAGGCCCTTGCTTAGGCCATTCTCTGGGTTCCCCGTGCCTCCCCTGTCGGCTGCAGTTGAGGCCCGATTCCATTTTGTGCGCGTCAAGCGCAGTTTTTTTTCGTTCATTCTGACGCGTTGAGTGCGCTTACTTGTATAGGCTTCGGAATATATATATATATATATATATATATATATATATATATATATATATATATATATAAGTTAAATAAACAGCCCAAAACCTAGCCCATACCCATGCTACAGTAACGAATCCAAACCCATAGTGTGGTTTTGTGTCCGAACAGTTAGGGACATGAAACAGAGAATTCGGTACGAGTCCCATGTAGAAGGCTAGAACTGTAGATACGACATGAATTTTCTGTGTCCCAGCACACTACGAGTTTCCTCGAGATAAGACGAAGCACATAGGTGAAAACGAGACACAAATGTGAAGAAGACACGAAGTGACACGTACATGTCCGACGAATGGGGGTTGTCAGGGTACTACGCGGCGGAGGAGACATCGGGGTACGACGAAGAAATTATATTCGTGCTCGTCTCATCGCAGCGAACAAGGTGGTGGTCGTCAGAGCTCCTGGTGTGGGCTAGATTGACGGGAAAAGTGAATATAGGGTTCCGGCAAGTCTCGTCGGAGAAGAAGGTCGGAACGGTGGTTAGGGGGCTCGGGTGTGAACTAGGGTTAGGGTTTCGAAAGGGGGGAGTTTTATAGGCTAGATTTGGGGGTCAATTTAGGGTTTCTAGGTAGAATTTAGGAATTAGGGTTTAGGTTTCGTCGCAGTGGCCGATTGGCATGCGGCCAATGCCATGGCCGAGTCGTAGGTTAATTTTTGTAGAAAACCCCCCGAAGTTCCAATAATTGCAAAAACAACCACGCCTGTCAGTGTGCAAAATCCACATTTGCACTCCCGCAGTATTCTGTGCAAATATAAATTTGCACATACAAATATAATATTGCATTTTGATATAAAAATATTTTAATTAATTGCAAACTTAATTCTAAAATTGTAAAATAATATTTTTAAGTTTTAAAAATTATTTAAAAATTCTAGAAAATTTCTAATAACTATATTAAATTATTAAGGCTATAGCCGTATGTGATCAAAAAAATTCAATTTAAATATATTTTAATTTCAGGGGCCTGCAACAAACGCAGACACACACACACACACACACACACATACATATAGCAGGTGACGCGGCTCGAGCCATGGCTTGGCTTTACACGGGTCATCATCTGGTGCATCCCGCCTAAAATTAGACGGCCAGATGGTGACCCGGGTTGGCTTGATCTGAGTTGGCGAGCCGGGTCTATATTAGGAAACCAGAGCCCAGTCAGCCACTGACTGGAATGACAGGTGGCCTGCTCCACTCATCTTGGGTGGCTGACGGGTGGGCTACTGCCTGCTGAATAGGTAAATAAATTCAAAAAATAAATTTTAAACCATTTTAAATCTAAATAAATCCAAATAAATTGCAAAAAAATCCCAAAAATTTTAGTAAATTCTACAAAATATTTCTAGGTGTTTAGAACCTAAATAAAATATTTTAACCCAAAACATATCCTGTGACCCCACAGTAAATCCCAAAAGCCTATGAAAAAATAAATTTTATAGGTTTTAATTATCTAAAAATTCCAAAAATTTAAAAAATTCAGAAAAATTAAAGAATATTTTAGAAAATATTTCTAGCCGTCTATAGCCTAAATTAAAAAAATTTGATATCAAAATATCCCCGAATGATCTTAGAATAAATCCTGAAAGTCCTTAAAAATAATAAAGCTTAAATATTAAAAACCTAAAAATATCCAAAATTTCTCGAAAATATAAAATAGATAAATAATAACCATAAGTAACCTAATTTTACCATGCTTCACATATAGGCTTGGTTATGATCTCAAAATAAATCCTAAATAAAATTAAATAAATTCTAGGAAGCAGGTGCTAGTCCTAGGGATGGCAATGGGGCGGGTAGGGGTTGGGGACCATATCCCCCATCTCCATCCCCGAATAGTGTTTGAATCTCCATCCCCGTCCTCATTCCCCGTCGGGTTTTATTTTTTACCCCCATCCCCATCCCCGTTAAACAATGCATTCTCCGTCCCCGTCCCCGCCCCGTTAGCACTTTCGGGGCCGAATTTTCTCATCTCCGTCTCTCGTTCGATTAACAAATTTTTATGTACATTATATAAGTTTAAAAAATTATTTTCATTCAAAAAAACTACATGGCATGTTAATAATGGTTTTCATAAAATAGATATATATATTACTAGTTAGATCAAGAGAACATACCATTTTCAAAGGGTTGCACATATGGATATGAATATAAGTAATCAGGGTTGGGGATTTATCGGGGCGGGGAGTACTATACCCATACTCGTCCCCGAATCCGATCGGGGATTTTTTTAATCCCCATCCCCGTCCCTATCCCCGTTTTTAAATCCCCAAACCCGTCCCTATCGGGTAAAAAAATCGGGTCCCCGTCGGGTTCGGGGGGATATTGCCATCCCTAGGTGCTACAGTTTATTTTAGAAAAAAAATGTTCTGCAGAAAAAACTTTTTGCTCAAATAAAGTTTCAAAAAGCATTAATTCTGATATTATATTACTTTAGTTTAAATTTGTTAGTCCAGTACTAATTGATTGTCCTTTCTATGCTCAAATGTTCGTGTTCCAATTTCGACCATAGTAACATTCTATGTGATGTTATATTTTTCTAGTCTAATACATTATTTGTCATAATGCTAGTGGATCCACAGAGTGGTATCAGAGCTTTGGTTTCAAAAGACGTATCAGAGTTGTAGCACCCAGTTTCCCAAATAAGAATAATTTTAAAATTTCGTGTTTATAATTATTTTAATAATGATATTTAATTCATGATATGATTTTTGGTGATTGTTAAATCATTTTAAAATTATTTAAATCAATGACTTGTGGTTTTGACATTTTGCTAGTGAAACCCTAGAGACTGTTTGACCTAGAGCCTAACCATGTGATTATAATATTTTAATGTCATTTTTGGCCTAAGGATATTTTTGTATTTGACCTCTTTGAATTATTTTGATATTATTTTATTATTTATGATATTGTTTTGGGGTTATTTGAGTCGGGTTCGAATTTCAACTCAATCCGACTTGAAACGGGGACCCGGGGGTAGTTGACTCTAGTGGGACCCACACACTAGTTAGGCATGGCCCACATGATATTAATTTTAGTCCATATGATAGAAATATTTTAGTTAGAGGTTAGACTAATTATTATGGATAAGGTTAGTGTGATTAGAGACTTTAGAATGACTAATTTAGCCCCAACCAATTAGCCCTTTCCTAATACTCATAGAATAGGTTAGTGGGGGCATTTTGGACCTTACCATAATAGGACAAATAGCCCCATATGGCCAGCCACTTTGGGAGAGGATAGGCTCAAGTTCATTTCATTATTCTCATCCACACTCTCTCTCTTGTTCTATCCCAAATTTCTAGAGAGCAATCCCTAGCAATTTCTCTACCAAATCCTTTCATTTTGCCACCAAATCTTCTTCTTTCCTTCTCCATTCTAGCCAAGGAGGAAGCTACCCAAGTTTGGGAGGATTCGGAGCTCGTTCGTGTCCTTTTGGAATCTTTACGTGTCGGTGTCGCTCCGGTAAGGCTTTTCTTCGATTCGATCGTCCGGAAGGTATAAATCCCTTTTCTTTTTCATTTCTTCATGCATATAGGTCTATTTTGAACCCATAGGAATGACTCCCATGGTTGTATCTCCATTTGTGTCCATTTTGTGTCCATTTGGAGGTCATAGGAGTGTCCTTTGTGTTGTGGTTGTGTCCATGTAGAAAAATCCCAAATTTGGACACACTATGTGTTGTTGTTATGTATGAATGAATTATTACATGTTTAATCTCATATTTTTGTATTGGAGATGTGTTCTATAGTGTCTCATATATATATATTAGTGTAGAGAGTGAGTTCTTGATATATTATGTTATATACTTGTGTTCTTTTGTCTCAAACTACCCAAATCCGTCATAATTTTTATCCACGTTTTTAATTTCAGCCCTAACTTAGAAATGTCATAACTTCTAGCTCAAAGCTCGGTTTAATCTTCCATTTTTTTTGAAGAAGCGTATTGAAGTTAGCTTTCCAAAAACATATATTAATAGGCCTAATTCTTTCTGTAACTTTCTGGAGAACTATTTGAGTGTCAGCTGTATGAAAGACAAACGCGTTCTCGGTGTTTTTGCGATTCCGGGAGTTTTCGGAAATGAAAACGCGATCCGTTTGAAGTTTCGGAAAGCTAACACATAGATCTATAACATACTTTAATCCTAGATTTATTTCATGCTGAGATGGTACAGTATTGATTATTAGTAGGAGTTACTATTCGGAATATGTATTTTGTGCACCCTTGTGTGTCATATAATATTCTATTTGATTTTAACCCATGTTAATGTATATACATTATGTAATTAAATAGAGAATGCAAGCATGAGTAAATGTTTAAATAAATGATGTATGAGGTGTAAGTATCCTATCTAATGTAAGCATGTATAAGTATGACTTTTAATGAATATGTAGGTTCCATAGTATGTAATGTATGGTGCATATAGTAGTACAAGAGAATAAATGAATGATAAATGAATGCAAGCATGAATGTAATGTAATAATAGATGTAATGTGTGCAATATACAAGTTAATGAGATGTAATGTTCTATGTTAACACAAATCCTATATTACCTCATGTACCCCTTACACTATGTTGACACTATCACACTTGACACTTTGTTCACTTACACTTTGACGCTCTTTGATATGTATACACTATGTATGTCCATTTAACCCTCACTTGCCCCCTTTGCCATATTCACATACACACACATAGCCTCTTAAATAAGTATTTATGAATATAGTTAACTTAGCTATGTATGTATATTATGTATATGGTAGCATATTGTATTGTAATATATAAGTTTATATAGCCATTGAAATGCCATGATTATAGACCTAATGTTGAATACCAATATATACATGTGTATATATGTGTAGACATGTATAGCTTAAAGTAATAGATTACCTAGTGTATATCTAATGTGAATTCTTGCCTATTTGAGTATTGAATAATTGCATGCTATATAGAGTTGGGTGTATGTTGGCTTGTATAGCCTTGTACTGATGTGTGCTTGCTAGGATAGTCTTGGTTAGGCCTAGTAAGACTTGCTGGGTTAGGACATGACCTAGCTTGACCTAGTTTGACTAGTGCAGTTGACCAGAGTTGACCAAGGGTTGACTTTGGTCTAGTTTGACCTAGATTTATGTAGAATGTATTGTAGTACTTTATATTACCCTTCTGGACATGTTGTGACTTGTGCTATTCTAATTAGGAGCCAGACACCCCTCCTCGGACAGTATCTTTACCTTGGACATTCAGATATCAGGCGAGTACATTTTCTGATCATTTTATAACTTGCTTAGAATTATATTCCTGCTCTAGTTTACCTTATTTGATGCTGTCACGATATTATCACGGATTGGTACTATATGGATCCCTACATTGAGATGTTATCCCCCTCGGGAGCATCGGATACATTGTGTCATGTGTTTCATGTATATCGTGTATTCCTCGCTCTCATGTTATTCATGTTTCTCATGTGCTTCATGCTCGCTCGTGTACTCTCATGTGCTCTCATGAATCGGTCATGTTTCTCATGTATCTCATGTATAACCTATATTACATGTGCACTCATTTATGAGCCTTCATGTGAATTTCATGTGCACCCATTTATGGACCCCCATGTGAACTTCATGTGCACTCATGTATGAGCTCTCATGTATACTTCATGTGCACCCTTTATGGGCTTCATGTGAAAACCATGTACGTAACATAACTTGTTTGGATCCTTGTGTATTGATTGGGGTGTGGGAGAGTATAAATAGTCATATGAACAATTCCAAAGTAGTATAGCCATGTGCACCTCTTTAGTATAGTCATGTGCATATCCAGCTGTTCACATGTCGACTTTGTACTCTAAAACACTAGTCACTGGTAGCTCTCTACTTATAGTAGATATTTCTATTACAGTTCTCTCTCTGTTTACATCATGTACTTTCTTTCAGTTTTATGTATCGTACTCTCTTGCATGTTTATATTTTCTAACCTGTTATGATCTGCGTGAGATGTATTGTGCTCGCTCCCGTCCTGACTGGACCTGTTGATAAATTTTACAGATAGACTGGAGGTTGCCTGCTAGCTTAGAGGAGACACTTTAGAGGTTGTTTAGATAGTTATTTCATTTTGTCTGGAGTTGTATTTACTTTGTGGATTACCGTATTTGAGTTTTGAGATGTATTTCTGGGTTTATGTATCTTAGACACTTAGACTTCTATCTCCTGTATTTATTTTGGATTTCATGTTTTATCTATCTTTATCATGCTTTATCCTAGATGTGATTGAGACTGTATCTGCAATGTCGCCCCCATTCGGGGAGTATAAACTGTTTAGTCTTATACTGTTAGATGCATTGAGACCTAGGACAGCGTTCTACCGCCGACACTGCGACGTAGGCTGGGCGTTGTTACGTTCTCGTGCCCTAACTCTAGGGTGCGGGTCGTGACACGTTTTTAGTGGTGGCCCATACAGGTCGAGTTTATGTAGTGGTATTCGAACTTGAGTACCACTACAGCCTACAGTAGGAATAGGATATATCTTGAAGGTACTCAATCACAGTTAGGAACCCTTGAGAGATTCCCGGAACGATCCTTGAGAATCTTATTTTAACTTCGATTTGAAATCTGTTTTTCTCTGATTTGATTTACCTTTACTTCCTGTTATTGAACTTGATTTTGATGGATTATTGTTGAATTTTGAATCTTGATGTTAGTAGTTGAATTTGAGTCTGTATTTTTATGATTTTTGATGGATTATTGTTGAATTTTGAATTTTGATGATAGTGGTTTAATTTGAGTCTGTATTTTTATGATTTTTGATGGATTATTGTTGAATTTTGAATCTTGATGTTAGTTGTTGAATTTGAGTTTGTATTTATATGTATATGTATATTTTTTTGGAATTAAGGTATAACCTGATAACATACTTGGTAAGGACAGTGAGAAAGGTAAAAGTCTACTTTATTATGGAATTTAGAATTTATTGCAGTCATATTTGCTAGCATGACAAGGACGTAGAGCCTGATATAGCTATACTTATCTTAGTTATGAAATCTAGATTTTCTTGCAGCCATACCGGGTGGCGTGGTAAGAATTCTAGATAACATGATTTTAGGGTGTATGCCTTATTATGGACTCTATCATTTATTGCAGCTATGCTTATTGGCGTGGCAGAATTCTGACAACATAATTTCAAGAAGACGCATATGATTATCAGATTGTACCTTAAATATTTTTGAACATGTTTTCTCTATTTTTGTTTCAGTCCTTCAAAAAAAAAAGAGAGAATTGTTATTTGTTTGTTTTGTTTTGTTTCTCATTTATTTAACTTAGGAGTAGCTTTAGCTGTTTTTATAAACTTTGTGTAACTTCTTACTATGAAATTCTTCTTAATACAATGAATCGATGATTTTGCTAGACTTTATCTTGGATTTGAAAATTTAGCTCTGGGTTTCAAAATGGGTTTTTCTTTTAAACAGATAAGCAAAAACAGATTTTATCGTTATTTCTTTCTTGCTATTATTCTTGTATTAAATAATAATAATACAGTCTTGATTACGTCAATCACCTGCTTGCAACCTTGGTAGGAATCTAATGGTTGGTCTTAACGTAGAATTAAAATTTTATATTGGGATATGAGAATATATATGAATATATATAGTGGACACTTTTCTGACACTTATGTATGCTACACTTGATTTTCACCTATCTGAATACATATTAATATGTCGTTAATGTTTAAATTTTCAAAACCCCAATATTTTTGATTCTCTGCTTTTCCTAGCTTAACCCATAATTTAAATATAAAATTTCATGATAATAGTTTTATTTATACTACTGCACATGTATGTTATACATAGGGTGTCAATTCAAAAAAAAATTTGGTTGAGTTTTGTGTTAAATTTGAAAAATCTGAGACTGTGTGCATATTAACCCTTAATACTGAATTCCAAATGTTTAGTTTAAATTGCTGTTTTATTTTCTTTAATATAATATTTAAAGCTGTGTACATTGTTGTATGTAGCAATATTTAAAGCTGAATTTACATGTTAGTTTGTGATAAACATTGAGTTGGTTTTAATGTTCAAATTTCTCCAAAATCTTGAAAACTAGTTACATGTTAACATTTTTACATTGATTTCCATGTTTATTTAAATTTCATATTTAACATGTAATATCGAACAGTATGCGTAGATAAATGTATTGGTAATATGTTAGGGTTTCATTTCTATCATGTTAGGATGTATTGGGAGCATTGAGATTAGTCGTGATGTTTCAACCCCTAAATTTTGAAATTGCATTATGTTAATATTGCACTGGTTTAAATGTTAGCTTGTTTTCAGATTTTATATGTAAACGTTGAACTAAAAGTGGGTTTAACCTTTCAATACTAAGTTATAACCCTGTACAAGGACACACACACTCTAACATAGTATATATTGTCTTTTAACCAAACCCTTCCCCTCTATGTTATGATTATATATCTAGATAGATATATATAGAGCTTAGGCATACATGTTATAATATATATAAATACATAACTAAGTCTCTACCTTTTTATATATATATATGGTTAGCCATGCAAGTTGTGATTAAATAGATTGTATATTGTAGATTGTTAACCCAAATGCCATGATTAGTGTAACTTGATAGCTGTTGTTTTGGAATCCAATTTCTCATATACAATTTCATATGTATTCACGTACACACACGCCTACTATCTAACCATATGAACATGTCCCTATACACATAATGCTAGTTTTTTCCTCTCTAACGCTCTGTATATATTGTGATTGGATTTCCATGCAATTGACTTTTATTCCTTAACTAGTGATTTTGATTTTTCCTTGAATAGTACCCTTTTTCAGATAATTGGTAGTTACCTTCATTTTATTTTTTGATGAGTACCAGTTTTCATATAGGA
Source organism: Iris pallida (assembly GCA_029216955.1). Classification (NCBI taxonomy): domain Eukaryota; kingdom Viridiplantae; phylum Streptophyta; class Magnoliopsida; order Asparagales; family Iridaceae; genus Iris; species Iris pallida. Next base: position 16,105,781 of record JANAVB010025196.1, read on the forward strand.
TGGTAGACTGCCTTACAGTTTTAATGGTTTGTTGTCTTTGTAACTTTTTTGTTTCGCACCCTAGATTGCTTGTGTGTTTTGATACCCTATAACCGTTTTGGTTAGCATGACTAGTATACCTAGATGAGACTTACTGCCACCGTATGCCATGACCATGTATGTCGTCCTTTTGATGGTATGATTTGTTCAAGATCTGGGACTTTGATTGTGGGGGTTTGACCTAGAGGGAGTATGGACATTTTAATTTCGAGAACGAAATTTTTCTAAGGTGGGTAGAGTTGTAGCACCCAGTTTCCCAAATAAGGATAATTTTGAAATTTCATGTTTATAATTATTTTAATAATGATATTTAATTAATGATATAATTTTTGGTGATTTTTAAATTATTTTAAAATTATTTAAATCAATGACTTGTAGTTTTGACATTTTGCTAGTGAAACCCTAGAGACTGTTTGACCTAGAGCCTAACCATGTGATTATGATATTTTAGTGTCATTTTTGGCCTAAGGATATTTTTGTATTTGACCTCTTTGAATTATTTTGATATTATTTTATTATTTATGATACTGTTTTGGGGTTATTTGAGTCGGGTTCGAATTTCAACTCAATCCGACTTGAAACGGGGACCCGGGGGTAGTTGACTCTAGTAGGACCCACACACTAGTTAGGCATGGCCCACATGATATTAATTTTAGTCCATATGATAGAAATATTTTAGTTAGAGGTTAGACTAATTATTATGGATAAGGTTAGTGTGATTAGAGACTTTAGAATGACTAATTTAGCCCCAACCAATTAGCCCTTTCCTAATACTCATAGAATAGGTTAGTGGGGGCATTATGGACCTTACCATAATAGGATAAATAGCCCCATATGGCCAGCCACTTTGGGAGAGGATAGGCTCAAGTTCATTTCATTATTCTCATCCACACTCTCTCTCTTGTTCTACCCCAAATTTCTAGAGAGCAATCCCTAGCAATTTCTCCACCAAATCCTTTCATTTTGCAACCAAATCTTCTTCTTTCCTTCTCCATTCTATCCAAGGAGGAAGCTACCCAAGTTTGGGAGGATTCGGAGCTCGTTCGTGTCCTTTTGGAATCTCTACGTGTCGGTGTCGCTCCGGTAAGGCTTTTCTTCGATTCGATCGACCGGGAGGTATAAATCCCTTTTCCTTTTCATTTCCTCATGCATATAGGTCTATTTTGAACCCATAGGAATGACCCCCATGGTTGTATCTCCATTTGTGTCCATTTTGTGTCCATTTGGAGGTCATAGGAGTGTCCTTTGTGTTGGGTTGTGTTCTTGTGGAAAAACCCCAAATTTGGACACACTATGTGTTGTTGTTATGTATGAATAAATTATTACATGTTTAATCTCATATTTTTGTATTGGAGATGTGTTCTATAGTGTCTCATATATATATATATTAGTGTAGAGAGTGAGTTCTTGATATATTATGTTATATACTTGTGTTCTTTTGTCTCAAACTACCCAAATCCGTCATAATTTTTATCCATATTTTTAATTTCAGTTCTAACTTAGAAATGTCATAACTTCTAACTCAAAGCTCGGTTTAATCTTTCGTTTTTTTTGAAAGAAGCGTATTGAAGTTAGCTTTCCAAAAACATATATTAATAGGCCTAATTCTTTCTGTAACTTTCTAGAGAATTATTTGAGTGTCAGCTGTACGAAAGACAAACGCGTTCTCGGTGTTTTCGCGATTCCGGGAGTTTTCGGAAATGAAAACGCGATCCGTTTGAAGTTTCGGAAAGCTAACACATAGATCTATAACATACTTTAATCCTAGATTTTAATTCATGTTGAGATGGTACAGTATTGATTATTAGTAGGAGTTACTATTCGGCATATGCATTTTGTGCACCCTTGTGTGTCATATAATGTTCTTTTTGATTTTAACCCATGTTAATGTCTATACATTACATTATGTAATTAAATAAAGAATGCAAGCATGAGTAAATGTTTAAATAAATGATGTATGAGGTGTAAGTATCCTATCTAATGTAAGCATGTATAAGTATGACTTTTAATGAATATGTAGGTTCCATAGTATGTAATGTATGGTGCATATAGTAGTACAAAAGAATAAATGAATGATGAATGAATGCAAGCATGAATGTAATGTAATAATAGATGTAATGTATGCAATATACAAGTTATGAGATGTAATGTTCTATGTTAACACAAATCCTATATTACCTCATGTACCCCTTACACTATGTTGACACTATCACACTTGATACTTTGTTCACTTACACTTTGGCGCTCTTTGATATGTATACACTATGTATGTCCATTTAACCCTCACTTGCCCCTTTGCCATGTTCACATGCACACACATAGCCTCTTAAATAAGTATTTATGAATATAGTTAACTTAGCTATGTATGTATATTATATATATGGTAGCATATTGTATTGTAATATATAAGTTTATATAGCCATTGAAATGCCATGATTATAGACCTAATGTTGAATACCAATATATACATGTGTATATATGTGTAGACATGTATAGCTTAAAGTAATAGATTACCTAGTGTATATCTAATGTGAATTCTTGCCTATTTGAGTATTGAATAATTGCATGCTATATAGAGTTGGGTGTATGTTGGCTTGTATAGCCTTGTATTAATGTGTGCTTGCTAGGATAGTCTTGGTTAGGCCTAGTAAGACTTGCTGGGTTAGGACATGCATGACCTAGCTTGACCTAGTTTGACTAGTGCAGTTGACCAGAGTTGACCAAGGGTTGACTTTGGTCTAGTTTGACCTAGATTCATGTAGAATGCATTGTAGTACTTTATATTACCCTTCTGGACATATTGTGACTTGTGCTATTCTAATTAGGAGCCAGACACCCCTCCTCGGACAGTATCTTTACCTTGGACATTCAGATATCAGGCGAGTACATTCTCTGATCATTTCATAATTTGCTTAGAATTATATTCCTGCTCTAGTTTACCTTATTTGATGTTGTCACGATATTATCACGGATTGGTACTATATGGATCCCTACATTGAGATGTTATCCCCCTCGGGAGCATCGGATACATTGTGTCATGTGTTTCATGTATATCGTGTATTCCTCGCTCTCATGTTATTCATGTTTCTCATGTGCATCATGCTCGTTCATGCTCGCTCGTGTACTCCCATGTGCTCTCATGAATCGGTCATGTTTCCCATGTATCTCATGTATAACCTATATTGCATGTGCACTCATTTATGAGCCTTCATGTGAATTTCATGTGCACCCATTTATGGACCCCCATGTAAACTTCATGTGCACTCATGTATGAGCTCTCATGTATACTTCATGTGCACCCTTTATGGGCTTCATGTGAAAACCATGTATGTAACATAACTTGTTTGGATCCTTGTGTATTGATTGGGGTGTGGGGGAGTATAAATAGTCATGTGAACAATTCCAAAGTAGTATAGCCATGTGCACCTCTTTAGTATAGTCATGTGCATATCCAGCCGTTCACATGTCGACTTTGTACTCTAAATCACTAATCACTGGTAGCTCTCTACTTATAGTAGATATTTCTATTACAGTTCTCTCTCTGTTTACATCATGTACTTTCTTTTATTTTCATGTATCGTACTCTCTTGTATGTTTATATTTTCTAACCTGTTATGATCTGCGTGAGATGTATTGTGCTCGCTCCCGTCCTGACTGGACCTGTTGATAAATTTTACAGATAGCCTGGAGGTTGCCTGCTAGCCTAGAGGAGACACTTTAGAGGTTGTTTAGATAGTTATTTCATTTTTTCTGGAGTTGTATTTACTTTGTGGATTACTGTATTTGAGTTTTGAGATGTATTTCTGGGTTTATGTATCTTACACACTTAGACTTCTATCTCCTGTATTTATTTTGGGTTTCATATTTTATCTATCTTTATCATGCTCTATCTTAGATGTGATTGAGACTGTATCTGCTATGTCACCCCCATTCGGGGAGTATAAACTGTTTAGTCTTATACTGTTAGATGCATTGAGACCTAGGACAGTGTTCTACCGCCGACACTGCGACGTAGGCTGGGCGTTGGTACATTCTCGTGCCCTAACTCTAGGGTGCGGGTCGTGACAAGAGTTGACAGTTAAACCAAGGAGTAAAGATGTTTGTGAAGCCCGATCGCATGGTGCACCTAAATGGTTCTAATTACCATGCACTATTGGCGAAACAAGATGAAGAATTTATTATTCGTCAAGGAGCTGCATCTTCCAGTATTTGCTTCAAAAAAACTTAGTGAAAAATTAGATGAGAATTAGAATTTCAAGCACAAAAGATGTGTGGGTATATAAGACAGTTCGTTGACGAAAACGTGTACAATCATGTCGTCAATATAGAGCATGCAAGAACACTTTGTGAGAAGCTAAAATTAATCCTTGTACCCAAAGAAGACCAAGGTAAATAAGTTATTCATGATCCGACAAATGATGGATCTACGGTACAATAATGGTACATCTATTACAGATCACCTGAGTGTGTTTCGGGGCGTAGTTGACCAGTTATCTTCTATAGGAATAAAGTTCGACGACGAAGTTTAGGAGCTATGGTTGTTGTGTACTTTGCCAAACTCGTGGAAAACCGTACAAGTGTCCAGATCGCTTTTGCTCCAGAAGGCGTGGTCATCCTAGAGTTTTCCAAGAATTAGAGTATTGAATGAAGAAATGCAGAGAAGATCTCAGGCATGTCATCAACATCCCACTTAGAGGCACTAGTTTCAGAGAGCCATTGAAGGAGTAAAAGATGACGAGCTAAAATGTGTAGTGTGTGACAAAGATGCTATCCAAGATTGGATGAAGGTAAACACCTGTTTTATGCCTCTTTCTTTTATCTATCATGTGTTTTTTAACACAAAATTACTAATTTATTGGTCCAAAATTATATTTGAAAGTAGTGAACGAGTTTGATTTTTATCAAATATATTGTTAGAAAATGCTAGTACTTCACTTCTGAGTTCTGTGAAGTTGAAAATGTCATCGAGGCTTAAATCGTGCATTTAGCAGCATTTTTCTTAAAGTATTTCAGGACTCCGGTAATGTCTTGGAGTCAGCACGCCAAAATACCTAGGATAAGACAGCCTTCTGCCGGAGGTTCACCAGATGTTGTGAGACACCGGCGTAGGAAAGAACACCTTCCAGGAAAACTTTGGAAGAGAAAAGAAAGAGAGAATGAATACTGAGATTCTGTGTGTTTTAGACTCAGATATTTGTAGTATATATAGATGGAATCGTGTTGTTTCATGAAGTCGCGACCCTTCCGAAACAACATTCATTCACCTGTTCGTAGGTTCATTCACCCCTTCGTTTGTCTGGGCTGCAAAAATGGGCTAACAGTGGGCTACAAAAAATAGGAATTCTCGGGGCGAGAATTGCCGCGAGGAGCCCGAGGCTCGAGCCTACGCCGCTCGCCCGATGCCACGTTGCCTAAGTGCACAAGTGCGTCTATAATGTGCCACTATTGCCTCTACGCCCGAGCTCGTGCCCATGCCCGAGCCGGAGCCGGTGTTACCAGTGGCAACACTGGCTACATTTTATGAAGAAGATAAAACAACAACCAATGGTCACCCACTAGCAACCCTTTGGTTGTTGCACACTCCTCATGAGTGCACATACCTATTTAAGCACCCTCGAACCTTTCTCTCTTTCCGATGTGGGACTAAAGGCCCTTCTTCTTTTTTTTCATCCTTATGAGCAATAAATGGAATTAAAAATTCCAACAATCCCCCACTTGTTCCATAAATGATGGAAAGGAGTTCCAGAATACATCACTTCAAGAATGTTAATACAGTTAGGTATCTTTCGATTTGAGCCTAACCTTAGTAGATGCAACACAAAATTTTATCGGAATCTCTGGTAGCTGGACTTTGAACCAGTTATTCCTTATGATAAAATCGGTGTTACTTTACACACATTCTTTTGTAGTTCTTCGCCTACATCTCTCGCTTAGCACTATTAATGGCCATGTGCTAATCCTGTCTCGTGAATTTTTTATAAGATAAACTCCAAATCTTACTGAGATGGCACCATCTCTAAATTCACATAGGTGAAGTTCTTTCAGTATCTCTGTTGCTTTATAGATACATGTCAACATTACTGAACTTCATTAAAAGTTTTATAAACTCAACCCTCAAATTGCAACAGTCGATATTATCATGTCGTATACATCCAAATCAACAGTTTGTTGTTACCCATTGGATCTAAGGTTAAGGTTTTCTTAACATTAGATTGGGTTGCCACTGTTGTTGGAACTCTTACTCAAGGAGTTTCAATCCCATACCTCTCGAGGTAGATTTTACTAAATCCCTAGCTAGTATTTTAGTAAAGTGATCAGCTAAATTATAGCTGGTACGTACATACGTAAGATAAATGATTCCATCTTTGATCAATTTCCTTACGTAGGTATGTCATAGACTTATATGTCTAGACTTTCCATTATACACTTCATTGTAGGCTCTTGCTAGAGTAGCTTGACTATCGCAATGTATTGACACTTTTGATACATTGTCCTTAGCCAGCGGAACTTCTAATAGAAGATCCCTCAACCACTCAGCTTCTTGTCCTGTAGAAGATAGAGCCACAAACTCTGACTCCATGGTCAAATGGATAATGCACATTTGTTTCTTGCTCTTCCAAGAAACTGCCCCTCCGGCAAGCGTAAATACCCAACCTATCGTAGATTTGTTATCTCCGACACTTGATATCCAACTAGCGTCAGTATATCCTTCTAATATGGCAGAAAATCTACCATACTGTAATCCAATATTCTTGGTTTTCAAAAGATAACCAAAAATTCTTCCGATAGCCCTCCAATGCTCATTATTAGGGTTGCTAGTAAATCTACTCATTTTACTAACTGCAAATGCTATATCAGGTCTTGTGCATTGTATCAAATATATAAGACATCCAATAGCACTTGCGTATTCTAATTGAGCGACGGCTCTTCCAGAATTCTTTTCTAGTTTAACACTTGGATCAAATGGAGTGTCACTCCACTTCTTTGAACTTTAGGTATTTGAACTTGTCTAGCACTTTCTCAATATAGTACGACTGCGTAAGTTCAAAACTCCCACTGTTTTGTATTACTTTGATCCCCAAAATAGTGTCATCTATTTCAAGATCTTTCATCTTGAATGTGGAAGTTAGAAACCTCTTCGTTTCTGTAATTCCACTCATCTCGTTGCTAATGATCAGCATATCATCAACGTAGAGACAAAGAAATATCACGATATTTTCATATACTTTAGTGTATAAACACTTATCACAAACATTGTGAACAAAGCCATTAGAAATTATGAATGAGTCAAATTTTTGATGCCACTGCTTTGGTGCTTGTTTTAATCCGTACAAGAATTTAACATATTTGTATACCTTTTGTTCATTTCCCAGGAGCACGAACCCTTCCGGTTGCTCCATGTAAATCTCCTCATCGAGATCTCCATTTAAGAATACCGTTTTGACATCCATCTGATGAACATTAAGATGATGTAATGAAGCTAACGCAAACAATATTCTAATTGTAGTCGTTCTTGCTACTGGTGTATATGTGTCAAAATAATCAATTCCTTCTCTTTGTCGAAATCTTTTGGCTACTAGTCTAGCCTTGTAGGTGTTTAAAGTACCATCACTATGATACTTTCTCCTGAACACCCACTTACATCCAATAGGTCTTGACCCTTTGGGCAGATCGACAATTTCCCAAGTGTGGTTAGATATTGTCGAATCCATCTCATCTTGGATAACATCTTTCCAAAAAAGATGAGTCCCGCAAAGCTATTGCTTCCTTAAAGGTTTTAGGATCATCTTCTACCTGAAGAATGATAGGAATCTTTCGAATAAATTTCTCTGTATTTCCTTCTACTAAGTAAAAAGAAATTAGTTGAGAATCTATTTCGTCAGATCCTAGATTCTTAGCCTTTCGAACTCTCTTGCTGATCCGAAGCTCGGATCGTTTTTAAATTAACCGTGAAGAGCTCTCCTCACGAGACTCTTCATTAGCAGGAATCTCAGAATCCTTATTCTTAGTAATAAGGTTCTCAAAAAATTCCACATCTCTGGATTCGACAATAATGTTAGATTCTAAGTTTAAAAGTCTATATGCCTTACTATTGGCAGCATACCTTACAAAAGCACTTTTGATTCTACGAGGACCTAATTTAATCCTTTTAGGATCCATATTTTTGTAATAAGCTATGCACCCCCACACTCTAAAATAACTGATATTAGGCTTACGGCCTTTCCATATCTCATATGGTGAAATACCAGTTTTCTTCAAAAGAATTCGGTTCATTATATGACATGCAGTAAGTATAGCTTCTCCCCACAAACTAAATGATAATTCAGAATGTATTAGCATTGCATTTATCATTTCTTGATATGTTATATTTTTTTCGGCTAGTCCGTTCTGTTGTGGTGTCCGTGGTGCAGAACATTCGTGAATAATACCGTTCTCTTCACAAAAGGTATTAAATTCAAAAAAAAGTATTCACCACCTCTATCACTTCTAAGTATTTTAATGTTTCTACCAAGTTGATTTTCAACCTCTGATTTGTATATTTTAAAAGCATTAAAGGCTTCATCATTATGCTTTAATAAATATACATATGTAAATCTAGAGTAATCATCAATGAAGGTAATAAAGTATTTATTACCTCCTCGAGATAATGTGCCATTAAATTCACATAAATCAGAGTGAACTAAATCTAGTAGGTTGGTATTACGCTCTACACTGTGAAAGATTTTTTAATCATTTTAGATTTTGTACAAATTTTACACTTATCTAAGCTTCAGAATTGTATAAAATTAATCCAGATTTAATTAATCTTTTCATAGTGCTAATACCTATATGCGCTAATCTACTATGTCATAAAGTAGAGGACTCAATCATGTAAGCAGAAGTAGAAACTTTATTGATATTATTTTCAATGATACAAAGTTTGATCATACCCTCATCGGTATATCCCTTTCCAACAAACACACCATTACGGGTCAAAATTAATTTGCCCGACTCAAAGACAGATTTTATTCCTGGTTTACCCAACAAGACTCCACTGACGAGGTTCCTACTCATATCCGGGACGTGAAGTATGTTAGTCAGAGTTACTTTCTTTCCGGAAGTGAATTGGATTTTCACATCACCTGTTCCCACGACCGTTGAGTGTCCTTCATTTCTCATATGAACTTCTTGTCCATCATTGACTTTAGAATAGGTCTTGAATGCTGCTTTGTCGTATGAAACATGAATGGTAGCACAAGTATCGTACCACCATCCTGTAGCCTTTCCTTTTACCGTCATGAGTTGGCTCACCGTAGCAATTATGTCATCTGTCTCAGTGAGATTTACCTCGCTGTTTTGGGTCTTTCGAATATGACAGTCTCTGGCATAATGTCCTATTTTGTCACATATAAAACAGTCGGTCTTGGGTCCTTTGGCGGTGCTGGAGTTCTTGAACTTTTGTTGGTCCTTCTTAGGACCGAGAAAGTTCTTCTTTCCTGCAGGCCTCTTGCCTTTCACGCTCACCGCGTTAGTTTTAGAAACTCCGATGTTCTCGGATTTCTGTCTTTCCTTCGATTCCTCTTCAATTCAAATGTATTTTTTGAATCTGTTTCAGTGAGAAATCCTTAGAGCTATGAAGTAGTTTCAAGATGCTGGCAATTTAGTAATTATAGCACCAACTTGGAATGGTTCCGGAAGTTCTATCTTTACTGCCCTGAGTTTATTGACTAGAACTTGTAGTTCGTGTACTTGGGCGAGTATAAGCTTTGTATCAATCATTTTTAAATCAAAATACTTTGATATAAGAAATTTCTTTGTACCTTCTTCTTCTGTTCTGAATTTGAAATCCAGAGCCTTCCAGATGTCAATCGCCGAAGGATTTTCTGTGTAGAGGTCGTACAGTCTGTCCGATAGGGTGTTTAGAATGTGACAACGACACAGCAGTTCGTCCTCTTTGCGCTTTTTGCGTTCTGTCTTGACTGCATCAGAATCTGCTGGAGTGGGTTCTGAAATAGGTGGCAGATCTGGGTCGAGGACGTAGTAGATCTTCAGTGCCGTCAGGAGGAAGATCATCTTGTCCTGCCAGCGTGTGAAGTTCGTCCCGTCAAAGCGATCCAGTTTGACTAGATCCTGATTCATGACTTTGATGCTCGAAATTACAGCCTCGGACGCCATTATTTGTAACACTTTAAGTTTGTTAGAAATTGCTAGTACTTCACTTCTGAGTTCTGCGAAGTTGAAAATATCGTCGAGACTTGAATCGCGCATTTAGCAGCACTTTCCTTAAAGTGTTTCGGACACTCCGGTAACGTCTTGGAGTCAGCACGCCAGAACACCCAGGATAAGACAGCCTTCTGCCGGAGGTTCACCAGACGTTGTGAGACACCGGCGTAGGGAAGAACACCTTTCAGGAAAACTTTGGAAGAGAAAAGAAAGAGAGAATGAATACTGAGATTCTGTGTGTTTTAGACTCAGAGATCTGTAGTATCACTACCAAAATAAGTGGTTTTAGCGACGCCCAAAAACGTCGGAAAAACAACAAAATCCGTCGCTAATATGTATCACCGACGTATTTACCGACGTTTAGGTTTGGTCGCCGTTTCCTTAGTCGCTGATTACAAAAACGTCGCTGAACGTCGCAATTACCGACATTCAGCGACATAACATTACGTCGGTGAGTTATCGACGTTTATCGTCGTTCCGTCGGTATATTAGCGACGTATGTGTAGTCGCTACACCTCGGTAAATACCTGGAATAGTTACCGACGTCTACCGTCGTTTCGTCGGTAATATAGCGACGTGTATGTTGTCGCTAGACGTCGGTAAAGGTCCTGTACATTTTTTGCAGCTAGTGTCGGTAAACGTCGGTAAATACGTCGGAGAGCTGTTCTTTTTTGCAGTTAGTCGTCGGTAAATGTCGGTAAAACGTCGGAAAAATATATTATTTGCAGCTTGTCGTCGGTAAACGTCGGAAAAAGACGTCGCTAAACGTCAGTAAGCGTCGCTAAACGTCGCTAAAGTTGTAAAAAAAATAAAAAAAATAAAACACAGATTCTATATTACCACTCACAATTCTATAAAACACATATAGGTACACATTCAAATCCCCACTCACAATTCCAAATCACAGCGTATTCAAACCCCCACTCACAATTCCAAATCACAGATAGCTTTAATCTAAGTTAATTAACATCCAATCCAAACACAATTAACATTTATCGACGAAGGAATTAACATCCAATCCAAACAAGTCACAAGTCAATTCGATACAAACACAACTAACATCCAATACAAACATCCAATCATAAGTCACAAACATAAGATGATACAAACACAAACAAAAGTCCTAACTAGGACTACTAGTGATCTGGTGCAGGAGGGGCACCGCCGCGACGAAGGTGTAAAAACTCTTCATACTCCGCAAGTGAAATCGATACAGATGGAGCGCCAGGCTGTGACGTCGGTGGAGTCGGTGTCGAAGAAGAAGGCAGTGGAGGCGGCGGAGTCGACGACGATGAAGGCGCACCCAGAGTACCAGCATGCTCCAACGCTGTAAGTCGCTGGTTGTATGAATCCATGATAGATAACATTCTACCACTGCTCTGGACCATCGAATCCTGCGCCAATCTCACCGTCTCGGCCATGGTCACCTGTCCTGTCTGCAACTCCGTCACCGTGCGCTCTAACCCTCCAACGGCGCGCTCTGTCCTCTCAGTCGTCTCCCTGAGGTCTATAATGCCACGGTCGAGCGCATCCAATCGTGCTAGCAGCGTAGGATCGTCCATAGGATGCTGAGACTGCTGCTCGATCCGTCGTAGCAGGTCGTCACGGAGAGACTCCATCATCTGGTGGACTCGGGCAGACTCCTGGGATGGCTGTGGACCATGCACACTAGCAGGAGATGTCCTAGAGGACTGGGTCGCAACTAGGGCGCCGTAGGATCCCGTACCGTAGTACGTACCCCTACGGAGGCCACCAGCGGCGGTCATCCACAGCTCGTCCGCCGACGGAGCTTGAGTGGGCTGCGAGGAAGTACCGGCCTCTCCTGCATCAGGTGCACTAGCAGCCGCCCGTTTCCGCAGCCTCGTATACTCGGCCTAGAAAGTATGGATAGTACTCTATGATTTCTAATTTCTAATTAATGTACTTATTTTTACTAACTTCATGAATATTTATTTGCATCATATTTACTAAGTTATATTAAAATGGACACGAAGTATTAAATTAAGATAACGTATTGTAATACTTACATAGGTCTGCTCGGCCCTCTCGTCAATAAGGACTCCGCCCTTCCGATGGGTGGCCAGGAAGACGGTCACCATGTCGACGTTATCGACCTTCCTTACCTGTAATTAAATATATTATCTTAGTAATAATTTATCGGATTTGCATTAAAATAATATTTCTAAAAGAGAAAGACATACCAGACGACGGAAATGTTCCGTCATCGGAATCGACCCACCGCACCACTTCGAGGCATGTTGCCTAGCCGCCTTAGCCTTCTCCGACTTCTCCTTGTACCTTGGCTCGTTGAATCGAGCCTTCATCGCATTCCACTGATCAGGGGTGATCCAACCTTTGATCGGCTTTCCGGCACGATCACGTTCCTTCTGATCATTAATAGAGTCGCGGATCAGCTTAGCAGCGACGGAAGGAAACATCCCCTCGATCTGCTCGGCCCGGTACGGCGGATAGTAAAACATATCCTAGAACAGTACGAAACCAAATATTTATCAGTTATATATAATATGCATAAATTAAATGATTCATGTTAAAAACAAATCTATTTTAACCTTGAAGCGCGTAAACCAGAAGTTCTTCCTTTCGTCTGGAGCATCAGAGTAGTTAATCCAGGGACCACCATAATTATGCCTCAGCATATCGCCTAGGCGTCTCTGTACCCCTGGAGGACGATATCTATACATACATATTATATTCATGAAAAAAGTTAATTTATGATAAAAACAGAAGAAAAAAAAAATCATAAACCAAAATACCTACTTTGTACCGTCGGCCCAGATCTCCATCCTCCCCTCCTCCGGAGGTGCGCACGCATCATCTTCATGATGCTGGTCGGCCGTCGGCGCATCCTCCTCGGCCATCTGCTCATCCGTCTCCATCGTCGTATCAACATCAGGAACGCTAGACGGGGGAGCCCTCTCAACAGGTCTGGAACTACTCGTCCCAGGAGATATGCCACGTGACGTCGTCCCAACCGGCCCAGCTACTGTCCGATATGGAGGAGTAATCGGCGACGAGGATCCAGAGCCGGTACCAATAGGAGGTACCGAAGGCAAACTTCGTCCCCTAGCAGTACCTGTAGGAAGTACCGGAGGATCCCGACCTCCTCGTGGCCCTCGCAAATGTCCGCGACGACCTGCCATACCTGATAACAGCATATGATAGTACAAGATATAATAGAGACTAGAAATATGACAGTACAACAAATAATAGAGACTAGAAATATGACAGTACAACAAATATTAGAGACTAGAAATATGACAGTACAACAAATAATAGAGAATAGAAATATGACAGTACAACAAAGATAATAACCAAGGTAACATATGATGATACATTCTACAATAAACATCTAAGTCCAGATAATATATTCTAGAAGAAACATCTAAGTCCAGATAAGTATATCTCTCTCAATCATCTTCAGAATAATCATCTTGTTCGTCTTCCTCGACCTCATCTTCCTCTTCCTCCTCATCTTCACTTTCGTCTTCACCTTCGTCGGCTTCGTCTTCCTCTTCGGATAATTTTACATCTTCTACATTATGTGTCGTGTAATGCGTAACTTCCGTGGAGTCCACATCGACAATATTGGTTACAGGAGGTAGCTCGTCCTCCTGGTAAGCTTTTTCATCAACATCAAAAGTATCTCTAGCTTTAGTCTTGCATACTGCCCACCAGTCAGACTTCGTTGCTCCCCGTCTTGGATAAGCTGTGAAGTACCCGAGCTGAGCCTGAGTTGCTAGGACAAATGGTTCGTAGCCTTGATATCTACGCTTGTAGTTTATATCCACAAGACCATGCTTGTCAATTTTCCAGCCTTGATTTTCAATCGGATCGAACCATTCACACTTGAACAACACGAACTTTGCAGGTTCTCTGCCATAATTATATGATAACTCCACAATCTCTCGCAAGATGCCAAAGAAATCATTTCCTGGATCGACGTCTTTGTAGTTCGAAGACTTGATACACAAACAACTGTTCTTCGTGGAATCAAGATCCAGGAAGCTGTCTCTGATCGGAGCATTTGTCGACTTGAACCGAAAGCCATTGACACAATAACTTGGCCATGTTTTAACAAAAGTAATTGGTCCCTTGGCAAGAGTTCTAATTAATTCAATCTCGGGTGAAATTAGACGATCGACCTGAATATCAAAGAAGAGATAATAAGTTATTTATTGCGCAGTTGCATTAGAAGAGGCCAGTAAATATTACCGAACTGCTTACATATTCGCTCAACCAAGAAGGAAAATGATGTCTCATTTCTTGTTCTAATGCTTCGTCTGTTAGGTAGGGTCTAACCAGCCTCAACTCATCATTATATGTGCTGGAAAACAACGAAGCATTAGAACGATTAGTACAATAATATTAGCTTATACTATTACATTGAGATGACGTAAACTCATCATTCCTTACTTACCCCTCTAGCTTCTCCACTTCATCCTCGTCGCAATTGAGTAATACATACAACTGAGCAGCCCTTAGCTCTTCGTCATTCAAATATCTCTTCTTCATTTTCCCCGAAGGCTTTCCGGACGCATTGAATACTTTCAGTATTCCATTATTAAATTCTTGATATCCGTCGTCGTTTCTCGGAGCCCTCGTTCTATTCGTAGCAACATGAGGTTTGAAATAGGAGGAGCAGAAATTTGTAATCTCCTCGAGAATATAGGCTTCACAAATAGAACCCTCGATCCGAGCCTTATTTTTTACCGATCCTTCGCTGAAATCGACTACAACACCCATCAGTTCAAGTTCATTCCTATATGAGTATATTCCAATGCCATAGAGGAAGGTCAACAAACTGATGGCTTCTATGGCATTAGAATCTACTCATATAGGAATGAACTTGAACTGATGGGTGTTGTAGTCGATTTCAGCGAAGGATCGTCCTTTGTAGCATCTGGACTTCAGTTGCCAGCAGAGCCACAGGAGATGTTACGGCGGAAACTGCTCTCATGTTACTTCTCCTCCTCCACCATGGCTCTGGACCCATCTGCTCCTCCCTTCTTCCCTTCTTCTCATTCGACTATCTCGGCCTCCTATTCGGCCTACTATTCCGATACCGATACTTTGAACCTTGATCTTAACACAAACCTATATACTGATCGATACTAATCCGCTACGCCCGATACTAAGTATATACGGTCGATACTGATAGCGATAGTCCGATACCGATAGCGATAGTCCGACACCGATAGTTCGATCGATACCGATAGCGATAGTCCGATAAATAGAATTGTAAACTCGGAGGCATACCCTTAAGGGTTGAAACCAAATAAATTTTGACATTCGGAAAGGGGTTATTTAGAAGGTTCTCTTGCAACATAACATGTTCCCATGGGCTTGTGGGGAGAAAACATGGCCTAATGATTTAATTCGTTAAATGAGATCTTAGGGAAATGCCATGTTTGGTTCGCAGAATTAGAGCTGTGGAAAGGAAAGTGATGGATTCATTTTTCCCCTCTAAGATTCACTCTCTCTCCAAATATCTGTTGTTTTTCCAAACATAGGAATAGAAATGGATTGAAATTCTAATTTCACAAAGCTTACCTTTCCGCGAACCAAACGAGGCCTTGATAGCTACTTTGAGATTGAGAAAATGTAACACAATGTGAGGAGAAGCTCTACTTCAATCGATCTTCAGGTGATTGATGTAATAGGGAAAATAGATGGAGGTAAGTCCAACAAACTTATAAATAGCACACACAGTCATTCGAAGAAGACTGCTCAGGTCTTGATAGCTACTTGAGATTGAGAACCGCGATAAAAAAAAATCATCTAATGTTTATGATTTCCTTCTTACTGGCTACAATTTTAGGAAAGGAACAAATGTTTGCAGGTTATAAAGAGAGTACAACTTTGCAGAAGTTGCAGCAATAGATCATTGTTGCTTAAAAGGAGAATTTCTCTCCAACTCGTAAGATTAATGGATCTTTCCAAATGCTCTACTGGCCTTCTCTCTCTTTTTTGTCGGGGTCACGAAAACATCTCAAAGCCTCCTTCGAATTCTCAGACGAAGCCACTGACCAAGGCTTGAAGGTTCGGGGATGAGAAACCAAAAAAATTATGTATGCATTATATCGTGACTTCATCAATTACGTCACAGCAAAATCTCATATGTTTGCATGCTAATTTGCAAGATCAGGAGAAACTTAACTTGGCTCGAGATAGAGAATGAAGGAGTTAGGGTTAGGGTTTACCAGCCTTGGTCGGAGTCGCGTCGGGATCGTCGGGGCTGGAGCAGCGGTGGAGTCGGGTTGGCGTCGACGAGGGGAATCAACGGTGGAGGGGGACGCCGGAGGGAAGGGGGTCGCTGCAGGGAAGGGGGGAAACCGCGGGGAGGGGGTAGCCGGAGGGAGGGTTCGCCGGAGGGAGGGGGTCCCCGGAGAGGAGAGAGAAAGGGGCAGAGAAATTTGGGGAGCGGGAGATTGAAACTTTTTGGTGAAAGAAAAAAAAAGATCGATCGGGTGGAACCCTATATGAAATATTTTAGCGACGTCCACAAAGTACGTCGCTAAACATCGCTATTCAATAAAAACCTGGCGACGTCCCTAATGTGGAGTCGCAAATCGTCGCTGAATTAAAGAAAACAGCGACGTTCTGCGACTAGACCGCGACATCAGCTTTCCAAAGCATAATGTGTGTCGCTAACGGTCGGTAAACGTCGCTGATGGTGACGATCAGCGACGTTTTTATATAACGTCGCTAAATTCACAAATATTACCGACGTATATGACTTGCGTCGCTAAATTCGTCGCCAATATGACTTATTTTGGTAGTGTATATATAGATGGATTCGTGTTGTTTCGTGAAGTCGCGACCCTTCCGAAACAACATTTATTCACCTGTATGCAGGTTCATTCACCTCTTCGTCTGTCTGGGCCGCAAAAATGGGCTAACAGTGGGCTGCAAAAAATAGGAATTCTAGGGACGAGAATCGCCGCGAGGAGCCTGAGGCCACGTTGCCCAAGTGCACAAGTGCACAAGTGCGTCTACAATGCGCCACTATCGCCTCTACGTCCGTGCCCGTGCCCGAGCCGGAGCCGGTGTTGCCGGCCTAATTTTATGAAGAAGATAAAACAACAACCAATGGTCATCCACTAGCAACCATTTGGTTGTTGCACACTACTCATGAGTGCACATACCTATTTAAGCACCCTCGAACCTTTCTCTCTTTCAGATGTGGGACTAAATTACTTCTCTTTCCTTTTCATCCTTATGAACAATAAATGGAATTAATAATTCCAACATATATAACCCATGAATTCAGTTCCATTTTATTCTATTTCTGACAATTGTTTCAGCTTCCTTTTGTCAAATGCTATAAATGATTGAATTTCTAAAGTACGAGAACTTTTTTGGCTTCATGTTATTATGTGATGCTAGTTATATTACCGTTCATTATTTTGGTTATTATTCTTTTTCTTTCTGTCCTTGTTTGTATAATTTACAATGAGCCTGCTATCCATAGGAGACCATTAAAGAGAATATGACATTTCTTCTAATTATTCTATTTTTGTTCTGGTATGAAAACTTGTAACATTTCGTTCTTTAGAACTTGTAATCTAACATTTCTAAATTAGTTCATTCAAAATTTTAACTATGAGTTCATTACGACAAAATAACAAGTCAACTTGGAAATAAGGCCTTATTTTGACAGTACTTAGAGATTTGACTGTATATATCATGGCCAGGTTCTTTTCTATGTTTTTTTTTTTTTTTAAGAAAAGAGAGTGTGGAACTGGTGAGATATCATTTTTTATTTGTTAATGAAAATTGTTTATGTTCAAATGCAAATTTAAGAAAATAATATATATATATATATATATATATATATATATATATATATATATATATATATATATATATATATATATATATATATGACTGGAACAATGAATCTAGAGTTGTTATATAGACCTATCGGTAGTTTATACATGTATGTTCCTCCTTGAATAAATTATGCATACACAATCTTTGGTATAGATTCACTTACTGGATAATAAGTGGTGAAACAGGATTATTTTGATGTAGTGTTTGAGGAATATTATATTCCTAAAAGTTTATTTATGGTATTCAACGCATGCATTATATACCCCATAAATGAATCATACATACCCAAAAATATTATATTATATACCAAACTGGATAATAAAGAATATATCTTCAAATTAAATTTTTCGAAAATATAAAATTTACAAAAATATAAAATTTATAAAAATATAAATTTTTTGACTATATAGTATTCTGCGTAACATACGTTCCGTTAAGCAGAAAAAATGTAAAAAAGCTGTTAACAAACTCAACCCAAGAGAAGTATGACGTCTCTTTGCTAATATCCTAACATTGTCAAAGTCGCATTTGACGGTAGTCGGGGTATGATATCAGAAATCCGGTCGGACAACCGGTGCCGCTTTCCTGTGGGTCCGACCTCATAAAAAATAGACACGTGTCGTACCAGTAAGACCCCACCTGTCCAATCTTCCTTAATCCGACTCGTGCAGTTAATTTGGCACCAAGAGACGCAACTGTAAACGAAAACAAATCGACATCTCTCTCCATCTTTCTCTCCCTTAGGTGAGAATTATTCGATTTTGGACCGAAAATCGAATCGAACCGAACCGAATAAGAGGTTCGGTTAGGTTTTAAAAAAATTCGGTTCGGTTTCGGTTTTGAAAATACTAAATTTTTTTATTCGGTTTCGGTTTCGGTTTTGGGTTTCGATTTCGGTCCAAAATTAAAAACCGAATAAAAAAATTTAATTAATTAATTTATATATGTGTGTGTACTATATATATAAGTATTAATATATATAGGTATATACTAAATATATATAGGTATATACTAAATATGTCTATGTATATTTAGTTACTATATATATTAACAAAAAAGCTGAAAAAATATGAATAAACCGAAAATAGAACCGATTTAATTCGGTTCGTTTTGATTCGGTTTTGGGCTAATTCGGTTCGGTTTCGGTTTTGCTTATTCGATTTCGGTCCATTTCGATTTTGGATTATTCGGTTCGGTTTAAACCGAATAAACCGAATGCTCACCCCTACCTATTTTCTGCCATCTATATAAATCAGTTCCTTGGAGTCCTTTCTCATTCAAAACCAAAACATCAAAAGCATGGCAGTTTCTTCTTCTTACTCTCCTTCTCCTCTCCCACTCCATCATCAACGTCGTCATAAACTCCTCATGATCATCGTAGCCATGACTCTGTTGGGTTCACTAGTACATGCACATGGGGCCGAGTCTTCCTCCTATCGACGTCCGATGGCTAGGGAGACCCTCTCCACCCCCCTTGCTGATGATGCCGATGAACTCACTCCACAACAGGTACTATTGATTTTACCTTAGCTATCTATTTCAGCCTTGTTGGAGTCTGTATCCTCGTTATTATATACCCGCAGGGCCGGCCAACGGTCGGGTTGTCCTATTCGAAGCTAATTTTAGTTATCCTTTAATCTTTATTATGGATCGATTTTGGAGGTTGTCCTTTAATCACACCTGAGAGTTGTCCTAAGCAGAAAAAGATTGTCCAAATCGAGAGTCTTGTCCCTGGGCTGGCCCTGTATACCAGTCACACCGTTTTATATATATTTGCAAGTTATTCTCATGACTAGTGCTTGCACTGTCTGTGTCCGGCATGTATGATACATTGTCTATTAATAAGAAACGAGGGTTTGGTCGTCTTCGACCTCCAACTTTCGTTCTTTGTTAACGAAAGCACTTTTACTGTCCGACTTTTGTGAATCTAGAAGTTTATTTTTTTTTTTGACTCCGACAGTGAAATACTAATGTCTCCGACTGTCCCTCTTAATCATTATTTCGATCCTGAATGACAACATGTCAACATGCATAATGCGTAGCTTAGAAGAATAGTTGAATATGAATTTCCTGAGTGTATATTTGATTTCCAAGACGGATTCGAGTGTTGGCCATTATTCCGATGAGATCCCTTTCTTCTGATAACTTCTACAGCAAATTAGAGAATTAGGGTTACACTGTGAATCTCATCTAAGCCTTTTTTTTCCACTTCATTCTGTATACTCTAAGACAAGGATGGAAAATTAGTCTTTTTCTTTGGTTTCTTTCGACTATCACCATACTTAGTATGCCAATCAATGGTGTATGAATTTTGGTTAGCTGGTTAACCTTAATTGAGTACAGGGCCAAACAAAGCTGTATACGAAGCAAAAGTTTAGTAGAATTATAGGGAGCCAGAATTAGTTAGAATTCATTTTTCATAATGTACTTATATTTGCTCACCTTTAATATTTTGACAATTGATGACTCCATAAATGTATCCCATTTTTTGACAGACACAAAGAAAGGGGCTTCACCTTTTACCATCTCTAGAATATTGTAGAATATTGTAGGTGCGCTACTACGTTGCCCGCGGCCTGTGACCGTGGACAGTGACCACGGGCCACGTGTCAACGTCTCATTGACTGAGATTTTGTTGACGGATCCAAACAAATAGGAGAGGAGGGCAATGGGATCGAGACATGTGGCCCGTGATCACAGCCTGCGGGCACAGACCACGGGCCATATATAATTTTCCTTGTAGGTATGAGTGACATGGGTCACCTATATTTGCTGTAAAATCATTTTGGTTCCCCCCCCCTCTGCTGATTGAACTAGTCAAATGGTAATATTGTTCTTGATCAATAGTTTCGTTTATGACTTCGTGAGTCTTTGATTGCATCTCTCTTTCAAACACGTTGGTCTATTAATTACGAAGCCAAATTTTTCTTAAAAAAATAGACATTGAAATTGGAACTAGATTTTCTATGTTCATATATGCATTCGGTACATTATTTTTGAGACAAATATTTGAAGGCAGAGACTGATAAAGTTCAAACGTGTATCATTAGGAAGAAGAGAATGGAACAAATTGTATGTGCATCAGTACAAGTATTAATTAATCAGGATAATAACCATTAGAATGAAAGAAACTAATCTACCATCTTTGTCGTTGTGGTTGATTAATGGCCAGGTGCATATATCTCTAGTAGGGCTGGACAAGATGCGAGTGACCTGGATCACTGATGGCGATGCTCTTTCGGTTGTCGACTATGGAACCACCTCAGGCTCGTACGCCTTCTCGGCCTCTGGCTCCGCGGATTCCTACTCTTACATGCTTTACAACTCGGGCCGAGTTCATGATGTCGTTATCGGACCCTTGAATCCCGATACGGTCTACTACTACCGGTGCAGCTCCAATCCTGCTCGCGAGTTCTCCTTCAAGACGCCTCCAGCCCAGCTCCCCATCAAATTTGCTGTCGTCGGTAAGAAGCTCGCCTAATTCCCTTATATTTCGTCCCTCTTGTGCGTTTTTTTTTTGTCCCTATCAATTGATGAGAAATAACCTTGTCTGTTCATTATTTGTAAAAATTTCCGCTATATGTAGTTTATGAAGTCAATGTTAAGAAGGTTAAGAACGTTCTTCTGCATCGTCTTTTCATTCTTGGTCTAAATTGTTCTTGACAAGTTTTCTCAAATTGATTAACAAGAATTAGACCACTAAGACATTTTATTTTCAAACTATACAAGGATTAATTCTCATTTAGATGAAGTACTTCATGATCATTAAATCCAATGTATATATAATTATGTATATAGTGTTGGTGTTTTTGCCTTTGGACTAGAAAAGATAGTCCCACATCGACTACACCAAATGGTGAGTATCTCAATATAATGCATTGCTTGTGTTGAGGTGTGCACATGAGGTGTAGTGGGGCACAAGTTTGTGCCATGTGGAAGTATTTTCCTAGAAGGAAAAAGGATTAAATCCAACAAGGATGCAAGTTAATTTTTGTTGTGCGGACTCGGACTCGGACGCGGACTCCAAGATGTCTCGTGCATGCACGGGAGGGTTCGGGGGGTAGGCGTGGACTGGCACACTTCTATGCTGATTGTGGGATGATCTAAAATATCAAACTCTATTTTTGAGTATTGGTATTTTAGTCCCACATCGGATAGGAGAAGAGGTGAAGTCTCAACTCCACTCTATAAATAGAGCCCCTTGGCCTCCTTTGAAAGATGCACCAAGAAGAGAGTTGAGGGAGTCTGTTAAGTCCAGGAAGCCCGTTCAAGTCTCAAATATTGACTTACGAGCGTTCCAGAAGTTCTCCTGAACTTGCTGGTTCCTGGGAGCTTATCCGTACTGCGGGTATAGCTTTGAGCGCCGGTGTTCAACACCCCAGCGAGATCCGCTCTTCTTCTTCCTTCCTCTTTCTGTTGCCTTCGAGAATCTGAGACTCAACTGTTGTTGATCATCTCTTGTTGCCTTCGAAAAACCGCTATTGCAAACGCGATTCGATTTTTTTTTAATCGTTTAGGCTACGCAATCAGCATTATTTGCATCTCTTCTTAGGGATTGCAACTGAGTTTTTCCATCGATTGTTTGCAAATAGACTAACAATCTCAAAGCTATACGATTCAATGGAAAACACTCGTGCTTCGCTTGTCGATACCGGCTTTAACAAGTTGGAGAAATTCGACGGCGAACACTTCCAGATCTGGAAGCGAAAGGTGACTCTGAACCTTCAACTCGTGGATGTTGATCACGTGTTGGATGAGGAAGAACCAATCGTTCCAGCAACAGGATCTGCTGCTGTTCTGGCCGCTGCTACGAGCAAGCAGACGAAGTGGAAAAAGGATAACAGCATATGCAGGCTGCTGATCCTGAATTCCATGGAAGACTCTCTGGCCGAGTCCTACACAAAGAGGACTTCTGCCAAAGAGATCTGGGAGTCCGTGGGGGAAGCTGTATGACGACGACGAGGCCCGGTCGAAGATGTTCATGGTTGAAAAATACCACAAATGGGTCTTTGAAGACGAGAAGACCATGCTGCTGCGCCAGAAACTGGAGGACGATAGCATGCCCCTCGTCGACAAGTTCGTCGTTGGAGGGATCGTGGCAAAACTTCCTCCAGGATGGAGCAACATCTATGCAAGGATGCATAGGAAGAAGATGGAGATTAGCCTGGATAATCTCCTCAGCGAGATTCATGTTGAGGACGAGATGCGCTCTCAACAGAAGTTGGACACCCTGTCCAAGCAACTAGCAACGGCGAATCTGGTTCAAGCCACCAGAGAGAACAAAGGGAAGCAGGCGGCTTCTCACCACAAGAAGAAGGACTTCTCGAATCTGAAAGTGAAGGGTCCAGGATTCAAGCAACAGAAGTCCAAGTCCCATGTGACTTGCTTCAACTGTGGCAAGAAGGGTCACTATAAAAGTGAATGCAAGTCCAAGCCCAAAGAGCAAGGTGAGCCTAACAAGGTTTCTTTGGTTACTAATCAGGTTGCCATGATAGCACAGGTTGCAACTGTGGGGGCAGACTTGGACTGGTGGATAGACACTGGCGCGACATGTCATGTCTGTTCAGACAAGGACTGGTTCGTCTCCTATGAGCCTACTTCCGAGAAAGTCATGATGGCGAACCA
Organism: Iris pallida; assembly: GCA_029216955.1. Lineage (NCBI taxonomy): Eukaryota > Viridiplantae > Streptophyta > Magnoliopsida > Asparagales > Iridaceae > Iris > Iris pallida. The sequence goes on from JANAVB010025196.1 coordinate 16,129,502, forward strand.
GGCACAAGCTGAAGTACTGGGGATCGGGACGGTGGAGCTGAAGCTTACATCGGGGAACATTCTGACACTTCAAGGTGTGAAGCATGTTCCTGCAATCGCAAAGAACCTGATCTCTGGGAGCCTGCTCTGCAACGCAGGCTTGAGGATGGACATCAATGCTGGCCAAATGGTGATGTCCAAGAAGGGTACTTTCTTCGGGAAAGCTTTTCAGACTGAAGGAATGTACAAAATTCAGCTTGTTGTAACCCAGCATAATAATGTCAATGCTATCACTAGTTTGAATTACTCTCTTGAGTTGTGGCATAATAGACTAGGACATGTTCATTGTAAGCGAATAAACAAAATGTCTAGTCTAGGACTTATCTCCAAGTGTGGGGGTAAGGTAGAGAAATGTGAGATATGTGCTCAGACGAAGATCACTAGGAAACCCTTCCACAGGGTCCATCGAAGCACAGATCTTCTGGAGTTGGTTTACTCAGATATCTGTGACTTCAAACAATTCTCTACAAAGGCCGGGATGAAGTATTTTATTACTTTCATCGATGACTTCTCCAAGTATGCCTTCGTCTATTTACTCAAATCTAAAGACGAAGCATTCGAGAAGTTCAAGGAGTTCAGGGCCGAGGCTGAACGGCAAACTGGACAACAACTCAAGAGGCTGAGGAGTGATCGAGGTGGGGAATATAGGTCTCATGAATTCTCATCATTCTGCAAAGAACATGGAATCATCAACGAGACGACGGCTCCGTATTCTCCACAATCCAACGGAGTAGCAGAAAGGAAGAACAGAACGTTGACAGAGATGATGAATTCTATGCTGTTGACTGCGGGTCTCCCAAAGTGCTATTGGGGAGAAGCTGCATTAACGGCCACTTTCATTCTGAACAGAGTGCCGTATGCAACTTCCGACATAACTCCTCATGAACTCTGGTTCAAAGTCAGACCCAACCTGAATGTCATTCGAGTGTGGGGGTGCCTGGCTTATGTGAAGCTCCCGGATCTAAAGATTCAGAAGCTGGGGACAAGGACTACTAAGGCGATCTTCCTGGGGTATGCCGAGAAGAGTGATGCTCGGAGATTCCTTGATATCGAGTCAAATCATATTATCGAATCTCGCGATGCTGAATATTTTGAAGAAAAGTTTGCAAGGCACAAGAACATTGTTCTCGCGGACATTCCGGAGAATAATGAGGGTGCGGAGCAGACAGAGATCTTTATCGAACCAGTAGTCCAAGATGGAGTTGTTGTCGAGGAGACACCAGCTGAACCAGAACTCGCTGAGCCGTCAACTAAGCGAGCGAGGAGGCCGAAAGACTTCGGAGATGACTTCGTCACCTATCATGTGGAAGCAGATCCGCTTACCTATGATGAGGCGATGAAGACCAGAGATGCTATATTCTGGAAGGAGGCGATTGATAACGAGATTGACTCAATCACCTCCAATAACACATGGGTATTGGTCGACCTACCAGAAGGAGCAAGACCCATCGGATGCAAATGGATCTTCAAGAAGAAGATGAAAGCAGATGGAACCATTGACAAGTTCAAGGCCAGGCTAGTGGCCAAGGGGTTTGCTCAGAAGCAGGGAATCGACTACTTTGACACTTATGCTCCAGTAGCTCGGATGACAACTATCAGATTGTTAATTGCTTTAGCAGCAATACACAAGCTGGTGATACATCAGATGGATGTGAAAACGGCATTCCTTAATGGCGAGCTGACCGAAGAGATCTACATGCAACAACCAGAAGGTTTTGTCGTCAGAGGTCTGGAAGACAAAGTCTGCAAGTTGATGAAGTCTCTGTATGGTTTGAAGCAAGCTCCCAAAATGTGGCATGAGAAGTTTGACAAGGTGATAAGGTCAAATGGCTACAGGGTCAGTGAAACAGACAAGTGTGTCTATACGAAGTTTGCTGACGGAAGAGGAGTAATCGTTTGTCTATACGTGGACGACATGCTAATCCTAGGTACGGATTTAAGCTGCGTCACAGAGACAAAGAAATTCCTCTCGACCAAGTTCAGTATGAAGGACTTGGGGGATGCCGACGTAATCTTGGGGCTCAAGATCATCCGGACAGGCACTGGAATAGCGCTGTCACAGTCTCATTACATTGAGAAGATGCTCTCTCGCTACGGGTATCAAGATCTTCCTATTATTGATACACCGTACAGGAGTGATCTGAAACTGGAGCCAAATTCGAAGGAGAGCGTCAGGCAGTTGGAGTACGCTAGCGTCATCGAAAGTTTGATGTACGCTACTACTGCCACAAGGCCTGACATAGCCTTTGCAGTGGGAATGTTGAGTCGATTTACGAGCAATCCAGGCGTAAAGCATTGGAAAGCTGTGAAGCGTGTTATGAGATATCTCAAGAAGACTCAGACATATGCACTATACTACAGCGGAGATCCGTCAGTAGTGGAAGGCTTCAGTGATGCTAGCTGGTGTTCAGAGGTGGAGAGCGAATATTCCACAGGTGGATATGTGTTCGCCATGGGTGGAGCTGCTACATCGTGGAATTCGAAGAAGCAGACTATGTTATCTCGCTCCTCCATGGAATCTGAATTCTTTGCATTGGACGCTGCAGCAGATGAAGCAGAGTGGCTTCGGGAGCTCATGTATGGCCTTCCAATGGTTGTGGCTCAGATACCGGCGATTCTGATATACTGTGACAACCAGGCGGCAGCAGCAGTGGCATCAAATGAACTCTTCAACGGGAAGAAGAGGACTGTGCGGTTGAAGCACAGAGCAGTGAACGATCTCATAAAAAGGGGCGTCATTGCAGTGATCGATGTTCGGAGTCAGGAAAACCTGGCGGATCCGTTCACGAAGGGTCTCAAGCGTCAGCTGGTCGAGGACACAGCAAGGAAGATGGGCTTGAATGCATTCTAATATTGTGTCATTATAATCCTATCAATAAATTTTATGTTATTGGTTCAAAGAGAAATCTACCAGATATCTAATTTTTTGATTCAAGGGAGGACTATTGACTGGAAAAATATTAGTTAACAGTGGGCACTTGTTCTGCGGAACATGTAAGGGTTTCGGACCCAGAACCACTGTTGTCTACTATGAATTTTCTACGGAAAATTGATCCTGTGAGAAGGATGGCATAATGCCTTAATGAGTTCTCAGACTGAGTGAAGGTCTGTTATGCTTTACAGGAAGCATGGTGGCGCAACAACCACAAAGGAGTGTTACAACTCCATGCTACAGTGGGGTGACTCCACCATGAGGTTCCCAGGTAGGGGTAATGCCTCGGCTTTGTTAGCCAAGTTACAGGCGGCGTAGCACCGCATATAGGCAGGTAGCCTAATGTTGCATAATCGTAATAAAGAGATGTAGGCAGCACTACAAAGAGGCCGGTGTCCTCATGTTACAGTGGCATGACACCACGATGAGGTACCCAGGTAGGGGTAAAGCCTCGGCTTTGCAAGCCATGTCATAGTGGCGTAACACCACAAGGGAGCGCAAGGCTTCATGCTGGATAGTTTGGCACTACAAAGAGGCTTGAGACCTCATGCTACAGTAGTATGACACTACGATGAGGTTCCCAGGTAGGGGTAATGCCTTGGCTTTGTCAGCCATGTCATAGCGGCGTAGCACCGCAAAGAAGCGCAATGCTTCATGCCAATGACTCTTTATATAGAACTCACCTATAGTGTATGGACAGAGATATCAGGCCGTCTCTTGAGGGTAAACTTGTAGACGCCCAAAAATTATACACTGAAACCAGGCTGGCACAAGGCCTTCAATGTGCAGCCAGAAGCACAGTTGATGTCACTATGTGAGTAGGAAGAATTGCAGTTATGGTGCAGAATTCAAGGCTTAGTCCATTCTTGTATCATGCTGTTATTTAACCTATGCGGGAAGATTCAAGTCGTAGCGACATCTCTCCTAATGCATGATGGACAATCACTGTGGGGAACGCTCAACCCATATATTGAGATATGTGGGGGATTGTTGGTGTTTTTGCCTTTGGACTAGAAAAGATAGTCCCACATCGGCTACACCAAATGGTGAGTATCTCAATATAATGCATTGCTTGTGTTGAGGTGTGCACATGAGGTGTAGTGGGGCACAAGTTTGTGCCATGTGGAAGTATTTTCCTAGAAGGAAAAAGGATTAAATCCAACAAGGATGCAAGTTAATTTTTGTTGTGCGGACTCGGACTCGGACGCGGACTCCAAGATGTCTCGTGCATGCACGGGAGGGTTCGGGGGGTAGGCGTGGACTGTCACACTTCTATGCTGATTGTGGGATGATCTAAAATATCAAACTCTATTTTTGAGTATTGGTATTTTAGTCCCACATCGGATAGGAGAAGAGGTGAAGTCTCAACTCCACTCTATAAATAGAGCCCCTTGGCCTCCTTTGAAAGATGCACCAAGAAGAGAGTTGAGGGAGTCTGTTAAGTCCAGGAAGCCCGTTCAAGTCTCAAATATTGACTTACGAGCGTTCCAGAAGTTCTCCTGAACTTGCTGGTTCCTGGGAGCTTATCCGTACTGCGGGTATAGCTTTGAGCGCCGGTGTTCAACACCCCAGCGAGATCCGCTCTTCTTCTTCCTTCCTCTTTCTGTTGCCTTCGAGAATCTGGGACTCAACTGTTGTTGATCATCTCTTGTTGCCTTCGAGAAACCGCTATTGCAAACGCGATTCGATTTTTTTTTTAATCGTTTAGGCTACGCAATCAGCATTATTTGCATCTCTTCTTAGGGATTGCAACTGAGTTTTTCCATCGATTGTTTGCAAATAGACTAACATATAGCACCAAAGCGCTCAATCTACAACGATGAACTTGCTTGATAATAACACCACAATGACCACATTACTCAGCACGATATATGAATTGAACTTGCAGAAACTTACATCGATGCATATATTCATTGTGTTCTTGGAGCGAACGGAAATAATCACCTTCCTTAAAATTAGAATATGTTTTGTAATCATTATAGTGAAATTAATGCAGGTGATTTGGGCCAGACTGGCTGGACTAAAACAACCTTGGAACACCTTTCTCAGTCCAACTATGATCTCCTGCTGTTGCCGGGCGACCTCTCTTACGCCGACTACTACCAACCCCACTGGGACTCGTTCGGTCGGCTAGTCGAGCCGCTTGCGAGCAGCCGTCCCTGGATGGTGACTCAGGGCAACCACGAGATCGAGAAGATCCCAGTAGTCGAGCGGCCATTCAAAGCCTACAACGCCCGTTGGCGTATGCCTTACATCTTGAGCGGCTCGTCCTCGAACCTCTACTACTCGTTCGATGTTGCTGGGGGTGCGATTCACGTTATCATGCTCGGTTCGTACACAGACTTCGATTCGGATTCGGACCAGTACAAGTGGTTGGTGAGTGATTTGGCGAAAATAGACCGCAAGAAGACGCCATGGGTTGTCGCTCTAATACATGCTCCATGGTACAATTCCAATAACGCGCACCAGGGGGAGGGGGAGGACATGAGGAAGGCTATGGAGGAGCTGCTCTACAGGGCTAAAGTCGATGTTGTCTTCGCCGGGCATGTTCATGCCTACGAGCGCTTTGTAAGTATACTGGTCCTTCGTTCACTAGCTATGTTATATGGATGTGGATACGACCCGACACGAATACGGCACCTATTTTTGTGTGGCTTAGTATTTTTTGGAGTGTCCTGGTTGTGTCCAACAGGTGCCTGACATGACACTACCGTGTTTCCTAATTCACTAGTCATCATATTACATATTAGAGTAATGTTGGTTGCAAGCAGTCAAATGATGGGTTTTATAGCATGAATTTGTGTCATTCATCGTATCAAAATCGACAATTGGGCTCAACGGGTAGTATTTTCTTGCAGACGAGGGTGTACAACAACAATGCCGATAGTAGCGGACCGGTGCACATAACTATCGGAGACGGAGGCAACAAGGAAGGATTGGCTAAAGGCTACAAGGACCCTCCTCCAGGTATTTCACTGTTCAGGGAGGCGAGCTTCGGGCACGGCCAGCTCGAGGTCGTCAACAGAACCCACGCACTCTGGAGCTGGCACCGCAACGACGACGATGAGCCGGTCGTGGCAGATCAAGTCTGGCTGACCAGCCTCTCGACCATCCCAGCTCGTAGCAGCAAGAAGAACTAGTCCATTGGAGTCTAGCTATGTTCGCAAGAAGAACTAGTAGTAATGTTTCTCCATTTAGAGTCTATGTTCGCCCGACCAGCGTACTTGTTTGTAATCTGTTTCAAATTTCATCATTTTATAATCGAATAGGACATTAATGGCGACCATTCTTCTCTGATACTTTAGCATCATCTTGATGGCAAGTACCAAACATGTTCATGCAACAAACGCGACATGATCAACCAAATAATTGTAGCAACACACTCTAACACTATCATCTTCATCGTATTAAGTCCAGGCTAGACTTGTTCAGTGTTTGACACTATGTCATGCTCCGTGTCGTCTGCGATCGCCCAAGGACTGATGATCACAATCACTCATCCGTTTCTTCGGAAGCGAGGAGAGGTTGGAGCACTAATAAGAGTTTAGATGTAGCTTGGAGGCTGAGCTTGCCGGAAGGAGCTGGTAGGGACGATTGGGCGAGCAATCTCAAGAAGGGGGGAGGCGGTGGACTGGCCGAAGTTCCCGCAGCGGCAGTGTTTAACACTCGCGGAGATGGATAGATGCGTCATGTATGTATGCGGGTTCCTCAAGGGGAAAGGAGTGGAAGTCGAGCTGGTCGCGTTGCCGAAAGGCGCCAAGACCATGGCGTTCCATATTGTCAGTCCCGTTGCCGAAAGGCCAAGAACTCCCTGGCATTGTTTTTCAAGATTTAGCTCAGAATAATTGAAGGTAATTAGATAGAGCATAAAACTTTCACAAACATGCATTTGAGACGCGCAAACACCAATCATACTCTATGGAGGTCCATAGAACACAATATAATAGGAGTAACGTTACTCGTACCTCCAAATTGTCTCTCCAAACCATCCCTCCTTACGTGACAACTGACGTGGCATGTTAAATAATATTATGTGTCATCTGACATGGTAGCTGACATGGTAAATTTTAATCTAAAAAATTAATTATCCAAATTTTCATGTTAATATTTGTTGGTATATTTGGTATTAGAATAAGTTTATGGTATATTTGGTATTAGAATAAGTATATTGGAATATCCTGTTGGTATATTTGGTGCGTCAGAATATGCCACAGGATATTCTACAGAGGTTTTAATGAAATGAGAAGGATTGTAAGGATATATATAGCCAAGAGACTATCAATAAAAATCATCACAAATATTCAACATGATATCAAAGCCATAAAAACCCTAGCCGCCGCCACCTTTTCCAAACCCTAACCCTAGTCGTCACGCCATCACCATCCACACCACCACAGCCACCACCGCCACCAGCCGCTGCACGACCGCAAGTCGACCACCGCGCGCGGGAGCCGGCCGCTGCTGCTGCTTGCGACGACCGCTCTTCGGAGACACGTGCCCAACGATGCCCTCGCCTTTCAGTTGGCCCACCGGCCCCACCACCACGAAGCTTTTTCGAAGTCTCCCACGGGGTCGTTTCGGACGTTGAAGGCCTAGATCCGATAGGAGAGAGACATGATCGGATATAGGAGAGAACGAAGAGCGTGAATCGTGAAACGGGTGTGAGATGATCGGAGAAAAAGAGGATCGATGGAGGAGATCATCAAGAAGTTTGACCATGTGGAGGTTGCAACCATGATGAAGCTGATGAAATTGTCGGCTCGTGAGAGCGCGATACAAACATCGACAAAGTTGGAGCTTTCCTTCATCGATCTAAAGCTTGATGGACCAGCTACCTACCTGAGTTGGTTACGGTGGGTAAGGAGAACCCTTACAGGAATGAACCTGGAGGGTTTTCTGTCAGGAGAGCAGACAGAGCTGGACGAGAGCTCGGCATGACGAGACAAGTGGAAGTGCACTCATATGGTGATCTACATTTGGCTTCTCAATTCTTTTAGTCCACTCGATCGCCGCCACAGTAGATGGCATCGAGATGGTGAAGGACGTGTGGGAGAAATTGAGGAGGACCTACGATGGTGTAGGAAATAACTTGCAGGTTTTCCAGATCAAGGGGGAGATCGAAGACACCGTACAGGAAGAGAAGACAGTGCAGGAGTATGCCACGGAGTTGGAGCGTATGTGGTTGGATTACGATTACTCCTCATATCGGGTGAGCCGCGGGGACCCGAATTGTAAGGAGAGACAGGTATGTCTACAGGAGACGATGAAGTTCCTTAACGGGCTGACTGTAGTGTTTGCTCATAGGACAACACTACTTCTAGCCCAACCGATCCCCACCCTTGAGGAGGCTATCTCGACCATGATCTAGGAGGAGACTCGCATCAAGCTGCAGGTGTTTGCAAAAAACAAAAAGTTGTTCTAACAAACTTTTGAAAAATGAGTACAAGTGTATAATTTGAATTCTGGGGAAGTACAACTGTAGGAATCTGATCAGAAGATGATCACTTTATCCCTTGGACTATGTGAACTTTGAAGACTAGAGCCTCTGAAGAATGCAGCAGCAATTTTGCAAGAGTTCTTGATCTCTGTCTGTGCTCTCTATCATTGATTGGAAACTCTATTTATAGAGTTCTAGAAATAACTGTTTTAGCAGTTATTTTGATGTGCGCGAGGCTGGGTTGCGCCACATTGGGTTGCGCCAACCTCATGTTGTGCCAACTTTCATTCAGTTATCAGTCGTGTACTAACTGTATTTAGACGCATGGCATCATGTGATTAAGATGCGCGTGGTCGTGTACAGGATAGTAGACACGTCTTGAGAGATTAGTGGCATGTGCGCCACGTCATCCTGCTTTGAAAATGAAATTTGTCTCAACTTTATCAGGTTGCGCGAGCTTCAGTCAACAAGTTAAACTGCGCCTGATTAGACTGCGCCTGGACATGTGGCAGCTTTTGAGAAAAAGTCGTTCAGATTGCGCCCAGGCACAACTAAGAAAATTGTTTAGATTGCGCCTAAGCGCAACTCATAAGATGTGCAGGACAGCTGTCAGTCCAATCTCCTCGAGTGGCACAATTCGAGGGATTCGAAGAGATTTCCCTCGTTCACTGTGTTGTCAGTTGTCAGTGTTGTCAGGTAATGATGGCCATTAAATGTCAGACGCCACGTAGACTTTGGCGCAACATAATTGGGCGCAGTCTGATATCAGGCGCAACATGATCAGTGGTGCAGCTTGATCTCTGAGCTTCAAAACAGTATCGTAGCTTAATTTTTAGGGCGCAACTTGATCACTGAATAGTAGATACATGGCGCAACTTAATTTTTAGGCCCTACAAGCCCTCCTTCAAAGTTTTCAAAACTTAAAACATTTCAAAGTTTTTGAAATACTTTGAATTTATAAAAGTTTTGACTGAGTCAAGTTGCGCCAGTCTCGCGCAGTCTGTTACGACCAGTTATGATTTCTTATGCACCATTGGGGGTGACTGTTATGATTCTGACTTTTGGCTATAAATAATCTCTGTTTAGTCCACTGTTATTCTTTACTTTCACTTTTAATCTTCTAAGAAAATTTCTTGAACTCTTGCGACCCTCTTTTCCAACCATCTTTTCGACGACATGGCCCCCCAAAAGACTTTTGCTGACAAAGGGAAGGCCATCGCCACCCCTTCAACTCGTGCTTCATCCACCCGTGCACCATAATATGCGTCGCCTTCTTCTCGACGAGAGACAGCCAACCCAGCAATGGAAGGTGATTAAGGACTAGCCGATTCGTTCTATGGACGATGATTCCATTACTGATTGATTTGTGCCCCTTTTTTTGGAGTGTGGTGTATCACAAACTTTGCGCCACCCCTTCTTAGGGTGTGGTTGCATTTTTCTTGAACACTGTTTGTTCTTACGAACCCTGTCAATTGTTATCACTAGCATAGCGTGTACGAATTTTAGTCGGGACCCTTTCAACGCAAGTAGCGAGCCCCGCTGAAAGTTTCTGCCTAACCCGTGTTATTATCCATCACAGCTATACTGTGTTTCCTCCTAGGCCGAAGCGGTCCCGTGGCCCCGGGGTATCGTTCGAGAAAACTTTTATCTTGTCAACAAGTTGTCCATGACCGTGCTAGAACAATTTAGTTACTAAATTATGGTCTACATTTTTTAGAACTTAATCATTTTATCGTGTTCCGTCTTGCCGTAGCCTCAATTTATTTGAGTCAATCTTTTGTTAACCCAATTCTACAAAATAGCAGTGTGTCCATGCCTTTGCATCTATCATTTCATTTGCAATAAGGTTATCGATTGAACTAAGAAGGGGGTCGAGAAGAGTAGGGTCAGCCACTCACCTTGATTTTTGTTTGAGGCGAGAGACTGGTTTGCTGTGCTAGACGGTACCTACACGATCACTTAAAATTGTATAAGCAACTGATTCGAACACTGTGCCATTCAAGAAGTTCGATACGAATACGAAGTTCGAAAACGCAAGCCATGAAAACCATCGAAAATATTCACGAAAATGCATTCATGAAAACCAAAGCCAAAGCTCAAGTGCGGCATAAAAAGCAGAGCAACGGAAGATCTCTTCCGACTCAGCTGCATATTCTATCCTCGAGGTGCAACCTGCTGAATATGGGACTTGATTCCAAAGAAGCCTTTCAGTAATGAAAAAGGATCTTGATTCAATTGTTCCCGTTCGACCAATTCAATCGATCCCGATCTATCGGTTCCAACTCAATCGGTAGCGATAGTGTTTCTTTCTCATGCACCCCGTGGATGAAAATGGGACACGATGTAGGGACGGGGAACTACACTTGTAGCTGAACAAAGAAAAGAGTAAGATATATTTTAGTACGTGGTGTCGTGGCAAAGATGTGAAGGCTTCACGGAATAGGATCCCGAGAAGGGAACTTCATGTTATATACCTCGGCATCCCCCCTTCCATCAACTACGCCTGAGATGTGAATTGTCACAGTCTTAAAGAGTTTGCCCAGCGGCGCGTAGAGGCAAGCAATCAGTCTATCGTTCGGGGGACGTATCGAGCTGGTCAAGACAGTTATTATAGAAATTGTAGGTTACTGGCTGCAGGCAATTAAGCTTCCATTGGCGACTATTGGAAGGTTGGAGCATATTTGTGTGGATTTCATATGGCGAGGGGGTATTCATAAAATAGCATAGAGCTCACTATGTCGGCCACAAGAAGAAGGTGGAGTCGGCATTCGCTCTTTACAAACAATGAGGAAGGTAGTAGGAATGAGGCTAGTCTGGCGCTTCCTGCAAGGGAAGTCTATGTGGGCAACATGGATGCAGAATTATTATATAATTGACTCCAACTTTTGGGCATACTCTACAATGAATAATGAGTCGATAACCTTGTCACTTCCCGTTCCCAGAATACGTATTTTAAATACATGTACTGCTGGAATATATTTATTTAATATTTATCATGTATTGTTCTGTATTTAAATTCCTTCAATTTTACGTTAATTAATGTTCCTGCAATTTTACTTTCAGCATTTTACTTTCTGCTTTGCTTTTTGGGTTTGGCCTGAGTTGGTTTATTTTTCGGCCATTGGGTGGTTCAACAATTTCCCACCTACCACCACCCCCATTTAAAGTCCCAAACCCTTTCTCTCTCTTCATTACTTCTCCTTCTCATTAACTCTTCTTCTTCATCCTCCATAACTCTCCCCCACCTACCCAGCCGCATAGGCAAGTGCCAACTTGCTTCATGATGGAACCCCAGTATTATTGTTCCATCATCTTCCTTACTTGATCTTAAGTCTCTTTAGTATTTAGCATTTTTAATTTTCATGGCTCATTTCATGTGGATCGAAGTTTAATGCATTTTTGGATTTCTTAGATTTTGATCTAGTAACTTTGTTATTTTTTATGTTTTGACGGTTCCATGTTGTAGAGAATTTCGTTCTACCCCATTTTGACCTATGGAAGTCCAGATTTGGGCTTGGAATGAAGGATTTAGAGAGATTGGAAACAACAGCTTCCATGGTTTTGTTCTCAGAAAATTCGGAGAAGAAGAACAGTTCTGGTCGTATGGCTCCTTGCCGCAGCTTAGCCGCATGAGCATCCTGGCCGCATGGAGATTCTGGCCGCATAAGCTTTCAGGCCTCATGGCACTTTTTGGCCGCATAGAGATCCTGGCCGCATGGCATTTAGCATTCAGCCGCATAAAGCTTGCCACTTCTCAGCCCCATAAGGCTCAGCTTTCTAGCCGCATATGGATAATTATATCTCAGCCGCATATGGATAATCTATTCAGCCGCATGAGCTCATCTCAGCCGCATGGCCGCATGTCATCTCAGCCGCATAGGCTTTGGTGATTCTCAGCCGCATGAGGTTTCATAATCCCAGCCGCATGTGACTTTCCTATCTCAGACGCATATGCATTCAACCATTCGCAGCCGCATAAGACTTGATTTGCCGCAGCCGCATAAACTTCAATCTTTTCCAGCCGCATGTGATTTATCATTTCTAGCCGCATAAGGATTTGTTCCTTGAGCCGCATAAGGATCAGTTCCTTCGGCCGCATGGAGACCCCAGCTGCATGAGTTTGAGACCCGAGCCGCATAGGGCCCAGATCCCCTAGCCGCATAAGACCCGATCTTTCCTGGCCACATGGCGTAGAGCCGCATGAGATTTGATTTAGTAAGCGCATGAGATTTGATTTATTGAGCCGCATGTGATCTGATTTATTGAGCCGCCTGGACTTAGTTTCCCGTACGGCCCATTGCCGCATGAACTCTAGCCCATAATGCCTTTTTACTGATTCTTGTCTTAAATTGACATTGATTGTGACCTTGACAAATAATTAATCATGCGTTCCTAGATGGAACTAAGAGACTGGTTAGTCGTCTTATTGAATTGAATGAATGAGACACGTTCATATTAACTATGAACTATTGTAATCGATTGGCCGATGCCGAACATTGGCATACAGGCACGTGAAGGCTTCAATTTATTTACTTTACAAAATCAGCATGTGTACTTTATGGTCAAGACATGATTATTCCGTGGTTAGTTTTGATTTTTGCATTACGCTATGTAAGACCTACAACATAACCGCACAGGTATCGTTGTGGAGTTGGGCATATCGTACTTTGTACGGAAGTACTCATTCTGAATGACCATGATCCACGACATGGGATTTCACTTAACATAGAGGCTACTAAGTTAAATAAAATAATGATTGCATGGAGAGAATGGATTCTCGAGTTCTTACATGGCAGCCCTCTTTGGGACTATTAGTGCCCGACAGGCCGGCAGGTTCCCACAGATACTACAAATCTGCCACACGGACAGAAAGCGGTATTTGCTTATATTATTTATTGTATATTGATGACGGGCGTCCCGCTGGGACTCGTCTAATTCATGATTGGCGCAATTGACTGATGGGTGGACTAGCCTTGCTTGCTCATAGTAAGTGCTGAGGTATCCTTATTGCATATTTCCAGGGTAACTTGGAACTCACAGTAGCAAGCCGTAGTGGTTGTATAGCCGTTTAAGTTGACTTGTTTGTGTACTGTACCTACTCTGTTAACTAACTGAGATGATCAGAATGTCAGACATGACGGGCCAACTTCTGTCCTTGTTTAGTTGGGAGGTTGGTTCGAAGTGTCGTGATGTTATGTGAATCCCAGAAGCAAGCAGAGATCTACTTATCATATTTTCTTATTACTGGTTCTAATTCTTCATATCGTGCTTCCTTGTGGTACTTGCTATTAGAGGTCTAACCTCTCTAGTTTTGCATGGCCAGATTTTGAGCCGGTTCCCGAGGACTCAGCTTACTTCCACTTCTAAGATGGTCAATACTAGAGGATGATCGCAGGAGGACTCGAGTGGGTTCCTTACTTCCCCGCTCATTTTGTTACTTACTTTATACTTTGCCGTTTGGCACCAACATGTTAGTCGGATTGTATTGTACTTACTTTTGCATAATTGTAACTAAGTCAGGCTGCAGCTGATAACAATTGTGTATACTTTGCTACATCATCTGGCTATGTTTTGTAAAGCCAGATATCAAGAACATTTTGACTGAGCGTTTGGGATGCCTTACTGCTTTATCTTACATGTTCTCTATTACTGTTTCTTGTTTGAATGATTGAGACAATAGATGTGAAGTGACCATAGCGAGACTTTCATGTAGTATGCACCCCTCGTCTTTTAGACAGCATTGATCGTATTATACAGTATTCCTCTATCCGTAATACGTATCTGGCTGAGTCATTCCCCTGCTCTCCAGTATTCTGGTTCTGGGGCATGACAAGATTTTAGTGGTGGCCCATGCAGGTCTATTTCAGACTTATGGGGTATTTTAATTTATAGCATATCTCAATCACATATGTTCCCCCTTGATCTCATGATTCGTTGTTCTAAACTCTAGCTTGACATTCCAGTATCCTTCGACTTCGTTGATCCTTCATGTCCGGTCGTTTGATAGCTCTCTTGTCCCTTTCCTTAGGGGCACTTCATCCGTATCTGTCAGGACTGGACAGCAACAACAAGGGCAATATGGACAACATGACCAGGTTGGTCAGCAACGAGGGCCAGTACTACTTCAAGAGACTATCTAAGAAGAAGTGATAGTGGAACCAACAGCTAGACCGTAATATCCGGAGGTTCCTACACCGCCAATAGTTCCACCTACCCCTATGGAAGTGGACACACCGGCCCTTCTGGAGATCATAAGAGGGATGATGGCTACTCAGCAACATCAGATGTTAGCCCAGCAGCGCATGCACGCTCAGTTGTAAGAGCAGAATATATTACTTAACCAAGGATTGTAGACGGCTTTGGAAAGAGGGTCAAGGACAGATTCAGGAGCATCAACCAGATTTTGTAAGTACAAACCCCGCCGTTTCGAGGGAACGGAAGATGTCATCTCATCAGATGCATGGCTTAAGGATATTGAGGCTATTTTGACGGCGGCCAAGGTACCGGCAGAAGAACGTATGGATCAAGTGAAGTTGTTACTTTAGGATCTCGTACGTGATTAGTGTTAATCAGAGGAAGTGGGCATCAGACGTCCTGTTGCTTGGGACGATTTTACTGCAAGATTCAAGACGAAGTACTATGGAGTTGTGGCGCAGTTTGAGCTACAACAGAAGTTTATCAGCCTCAAACAGGCTGGCAAGACAGTAGATGCTTATGCAGCGGAGTTCTACAGACTGAGTAGGTTCGCCCCAGAGATAGTAGCAACGGAGAGCCAGAGGGCCATGAGGTTCCAGCAAGGGTTTCATCTTGAGCTTTCACAATTGATAGAAGGGCACAACTACCAGACTTTCGATGAGGTATTGACGGTAACCCGGAGGCATGAGATCACCATTCAGAGGATCACGACAAGGACTGGAGGTCAAAAGTGTAACGACCCAGAACCAGAATACTAGAGAGCGGGGGCATACAAAGCCAACTACGTATATTGAAGTGCAACCCACCTCACTATACGGTCACGGCAGTCTAGATACATGAGGGTTTAACTACAAGTCATCAGTCTCTTATGGTCATGAACAAGCCTATTGTCTCAATCTCAAGCAAGCAATAACAGTCACAAGATGTCAGAACACCAAATATACAATAGTAAGGCGTGCCATATATTACATATTCGGATGATCATGAAGCTAGTCGTACAAAATATCAAGACTAACAAGAGTTTCAGTCATACATGATCAACCCTAGGATTTGTCAATCATGTTACAGCCCGTAGGCAGACAATAAACAAAGGTGCAATATGAGCTAACACGTGCTCACCGGCTAAACGCCTCAAAAGAATAATTTTACAATAAAGTGGGAGAACAAAAAAAACCCACTCTTTGCCAGGGTTACGCCTGGTGGTCACCATCTGGCTGGGAGACAGGTAGATCCTCTGGAGCTGCTCCGATATCTGGCCACACAAAACCAGCTGGGTCAGACCCCAGAAAGAGCAAGTGCCACAAAGGAGGCTTCACTTAGGAACTAAAACCAACATATCACCATAGAATGTTAAAGATGATTATAAAAATACTGGTAATAATAAAGATAACAACAGTAAATTGAGTATGAGGAAACCATTCAAGTAGCCAGGTCACAACCCTTAAACCAAACAAGGACCGGGGTTGTAACCCTTCACCTGAATAGAAATCCGTCTCAACTACTTGTTGGTAAGCAAGAACATATGGTGAAATAAGTCAATAAACGAAGAGAGGACACAGAACTGCTCCGGGGGCCAGGTTACAACCCTTAAACCAAATAAGGACCGGAGTTGTAACCCTTCGCCTGAACAAAACTGGACCCCTGATCTTTATTGTTAAGGCCAGTATAAATAATCATGCTATTGAAGTAAGATAAAACATGACGAGCATGATAGGGGGTGCAATAAGATAATAAACGAAGAGATGACACATAACTGCTCCGGGAGCCAGGTTACAATCCTTAAACCAAACAAGGACCGGGGTTGTAACCCTTCACCTGAACAGAACTGGACCCCTGATCGTTATTGTTAAGGCCAGTATAGTTAATCATGTCCTGTCACAATCTTGCACCGGATTGAGACAAGGCTGGGCAAGACTCCATTCAATCAATCACAGCCAAACAAAGAGTACGGCTTGATACTTTAACTAACTAGGGTTATCACATACCTAGTTACTAGCAAGATGCAATGAGATTATCCCAATAGCCACAAGCCCTGCAGACCGTCCAGGTTATCCAGGTCGAATGTCCGTTTATGAAGGATGCAACACGTGACTGTGTGCTGGAAATGTGCCCTACTCGTCGGTAGGATACAAGTCCACTTAGTGTGCCCAGATAACGGGATTACCTGTAGCTGGAAAATCTCTTCATGACTACTGAATTATTCTAGTTTATTAGCCTTAGCCAATTACAGTAGGTATCCCCGACCGTGGTACTCAGGGATCCCTATCCTAGACATGATGCAAGACAGTAGTAGTTTATTTGTACAAACACAATCGCCCACAGTATCCAGGTCATTCATACTTGTCATGACATGCTAGCCGTCGTAACAGCCTTCGAGATATATATCATGTCATGTTCACTGTCAGGAGTGCGCCATAACGGGCCACTATCACGTCATGTCATTGTCAAAAGTGCACCACAATGGGTCACCAGCGTGTCAGGAAACATATTTAAATTAACAAGGCACCAACATACATGTAGCACTAAATAATCAAAAACGGATGCAGGAAACAGGGGGAGTCATGCGACACAGGGAGCAGGGCGCATGCGGCTGAGAGCCATGCAGCTGGGAATCAAGAGAAGTTCATGCGGCCACAGAAATTCATGCGGCCACAGAACTTCATGCGGCCACGGAAGTTCATGCGGCTGCGGAAGTTCATGCGGCTGCGGAAGTTCATGCGGCCGCGGAAGTTCATGCGGCCACGGAAGTTCATGCGGCTGCGGAAGTTCATGCGGCCACGGAAGTTCATGCGGCTACGGAAATTCATGCGGCCACGGAAGTTCATGCGGCTACGAAACTTCATGCAGCTACGAAACTTTATACGGCTACGGAAGTTCATACGGCCACGGAAATTCATGCGGCTACGGAAGTTCATGCGGCCACGGAAATTCATGCGACTACGGAACTTCATGCGGCTACGAAAGTTCATGCGGTCACGAAAATTTATGCTGCTACGGAAGTTCATGCGGCCACGGAAGTTCATGCGACTGCAGAAGTTCATGCGGCTGGGAACTGTTCTTCTTCTCTATTATTCCGAGACGAAGAACCATGCAAGCCATGGCTTCCAAGCTTCATAAAACCTTCATCTAGAGTCCAAGTTCGAACTTCCATATGTAAAAATAAGGCAGAATGAAATTATCTACAACATGGAACCATCAGAACTTGATAATAACAAGATAAAATAGATCAAACCCATAAAATCCAAAAATAAAATAAACTTAGATCTACAAGAAATGAGCCATGGAAATTAGAAATACTAAGTATTAAAGTGTGTTAGAATCTCATGAGGAAGAGAATGAAATAATAAAAATAGAGTTCCTCCATGAAGCAAGCTGCACTTGCCTAAGCTCTCTTCCTGGTAGGTGAAGAAGTAATGGTGGAGAAGAAGAAGTGATAGAGAAGAATTATTAAGGAGAGAGAGAGAGAGAGTGACGTAGAAATATAAATGATGGTGGTGGTGGTATGTGGGGGTTTGGTCCACATAAAACCAAGCCAAGTCGAACCAGCAAGTTGAACCGAACCAAGAAATGAAATGCCAAAATAACCATACAAGGAAATATGCAATACGAGTCAAGATATGCACACGTATACCAAAATACGTAATACGAACTATGGTCATTACAACTCTACCTACCTTAAAATAATTCCATCCTCGGAATTTAATTAAAATGCTAGAGAAGCTAGGACAAGCTATACTAATCACAGGCAAGCTATACTAATCAAGCAATCGAGCAATTATTCATACAAGCAAGGAATCGGAGGCATGAGGCATAAGAAAGATATTATACCTCACGAGTCAAACAGGTCGGGATATCGCGATCAGATATCATCCTTACGCTCCCACGTTGACTCACCCAAGGAGTGATGACCCCAAGCAACACGGACTAACTTGATAATCTTGTTCTTGAGTATCTTCTCTCTTTGGTCCAATATGGATACGGGCCTCTCCTCCTACGAAAGGTTGGTACCAACAAACAATTCTGAATGATCCAGGATATGACTCGGGTCCGAGATATACCGTCGTAGTTGGGATACATGGAACACGTCATACACCTCACTCAGAGACGGTGGAAGAGCGAGACGATAGGACACATCTCCTACTCGCTCCAGAATATCGAACGACCCTATATACCTAGGACTAAGCTTTCCCCGTACGCCGAAATGAATGACGCCACGGTTAGGCGAGATCCTCAGGAATATATGGTCACCGACAAAAAATTCAAGGAGACGCCGATGAGAATCGGCCCAATGGCACTGACGATCTTGTGCAACGCAAAGATGATCTCTGACTTTCCTGGCCACCACAACTTTCTGAGTGATCATCTCTGGACCAAGCATCTGCCTCTCTCCAACTTTGTCCCATGCTAGTGGGGATCTGCACTTCCTTCCATACAGTGCCTCGAACGGTGCCATCTGGATACTAGCTTAGAAACTGTTGTTGTACGAGAACTCCACCAGGTGCAAGTGATCTTCCCACGACCCATCGAAGTCGAGCGTACAAGATCTCAACATGTCTTCCAAGGTTCGTATGGTATCTGTCTACGGATGATAAGCTGAGATGAACTGGAGGCGAGTTCCCAAACTCTCTTGCAGGCTACGCCAAAAGTGCGACGTAAATATTGAATCTCTGTCCGAGGTGATACTGACTGGTACTCCATGCATCCTGACTATCTGTCTGAGGTACATCTCTGCTAGCTGAGCCGCCGGCTGACCGACTCTGAATGGAAGAAAGTGAGCCAACTTCGTGAGTCTGTCTATAATAACCCAAATAGCATCTCTGCCAGCCGGGGATCTAGGTAATCCAGTCACGAAATCCATGGTTATATGCTCCCACTTCCATTCTGGAATTGGCAAGGGCTGAAGAAGTCTAGCTGGCCTCTGATGTTCAGCTTTAATTTGTTGGCAAACCAAACATTGAGAGACAAACCGGGCTATCTCCCTCTTCATGCCATTCTACCAAAAGTGCTGACGAATATCACGGTACATCTTCGTACCGCCGGGATGAATAGAATACTGCGAACTGTGAGCCTCTGTCATGATCTCCTGTCTGATATCTCCATTGGGTACACAAAGACGCTTTCCATGTCGAAGTGTACCATCTTCATGGATACATAACTCTGGTCTTCGTCCTGCCTCACACTCTGCTCTGAGTTCCTGAAGCTTGGAATCTGCTGACTGTGCCATCCGGATACTCTCGACTATAGTGGACTGAACTTGCATAGTGGCCATCAACGCCACACCGGTAGGATGGAAAACTTCTATATCCATCTTCTGAAGATCTGCTAACAGCTCTGGTTGCGCTGTTAGAAAATAAACTCCGGCTCTCCTGCTCAATGCACAACGTTGGCCTTCCCTGGGTGATACTGTAGGTTGACATCATAATCCACAAGTAGCTCTAGCCACCTCCTCTGACGCATGTTAAGGTCCTTCTGGGTAAAAACATACTTCAGGCTCTTGTCGTCGGTGAAAATCTCCACCCTATCTCCATACAAGTAGTGCCTCCATAACTTAAGTGCAAATACTACCGCTGCCAGCTCCAAATCATGGGTTGGGTAATTCCTCTCATGATCACGAAGTTATCGTGATGCATAAGCTATTACCTTCCCATGTTGCATCAGAACACATCCTAAACCTCTGCCCGAAACATCATAATATACTGAGAATCCTCCGGTTCCATCTGGAAGCGTGAGAACAGGAGCCGTCATCAAGCCTCGCTTCAACTTCTTAAAAGAATTCTGACATTCTGCTGTCCAAGCAAACTGTACATCCTTGCAGGTCAACTGGGTCAATGGCGCTAAAATTCGAGCACAGTCTGAAATAAATTACCGGTAGTAGCCGACCAAGCCAAGAAAACTGCGAATTTTTGCCACTATGCTAGGTACCGACCACGTTTTAATGGCCACGATCTTCTGGGGATCCACTTCTACCCCTTTTCTGGTGATGATATGACCCAAGTACGAAATACGATCGAGCCAGAACTCGTATTTACTAAACTTGGCATGCAACTGTTGCTCTTTGAGAATCTGAAGAATAACTCTGAGATGCTGCTCATGCTCCGCCTCACTCTTGCTGTAGACCAGGATGTCGTCTAGGAACACAATCACGAACTGATCCAAGTAGGGCATGAAGATACGATTCATGAGGTCCATAAATACAGTTGGCACATTGGTTGCTCCAAATGGCATCACAAGGAACTCCCAATGCCCATATCTAGACCTGAAAGCTGTCTTCGGGATGTCCTGCTCTCTGACTCTGATCTGATGATATCCTGAGCGCAAGTCGATCTTCGAGAATACTGCTGCCCCCTTGAGTTGATCAAACAAGTCATTCATCCTCGGAAGAGGATATCTGTTCTTGATTGTCAATGAGTTCAAGGTACAATAGTCGACACATAATCTGGACATACCATCCTTCTTTTTCACAAGAAGCATCGGGGCTCCCCAAGGTGATCCACTAGCACGAATGAATCCCTTGGTTCTGAGTTCTTCAATCATCTTGTACAATATCTCTAGCTCTGATGGCGCCATCCTGTAGACTCTCTCTGACACTGGGGCTGATCCGGGAATCAAGTGGATGGTGAACTCGATCTCTCGCTCTGGCGGCATCCCTGGAAGCTCTTCTGGGAAAACATTTGGAAACTCTTCAACTATCCGGGGTAACTGCACTACTGCTACTGCCATTCGCAACACCGGAGAAGAAGGTTCAACTTCGCCTCGGGAAAAGAAAAACTTCGGCTCGCCTGGAATGCTAAAAACAATCCTGCCAATATGGTAGTCTATCCTAGCATGCTGACCAATCCATCCCTAAGACCACATCATAATCGGCCATCGGAAACTCTATTAATCTAGCGGGGAATTCTCTACCGCTAACCACGATCCGACACGAGGAAAACACTCTATCTACTCCCACAAGTCCGTTACCAGTAAGTATATTGAGCCTTACTGATAATGACTCGGGCTCCAGTCCTATCCGTGTCACGAATCGTGCAGACATAAATGAATGCGAGGCACCAGAATCAAATAATACGGAAGCTGGAAAGGTGTTTACGAGAATAGTACCTACCACTACCTCACCTGGTGCCAACCCTTCTTCTTCCATGGTCAAAGCCAGCACTAGACCATGTCCTCTGGGTGCGGGTCCCCTCTGCTGAAAACTTCTCTGCCTGCTCTGGATCAGGGCTTGGGCTTGGGCATACTGCTGCGGTCTCTGCTGCTGGAATGCCTGGGCCTACGTCGGCAATGGCCTCGGGAACGGGTACTGCAGCTGTTGCTGCTGCTGGACTGGTGCTGGTCCTCTAACTAAAGGACTAGAGAAAGCTGATGATGAACTCCCCCTGTTCGGGCAGTTTCTAATCCTGTGGTCTGGGGCACCACAAACTAAGCACAAATCCTGTGCTCTGCGACACTCGGACACCACATGCCCCGGCTTCCCGCGGTGTGAACATCCCACTTCGGAAGACTGCTTCTGCTTCTGCTGCTGAGGGTGCGTCGGGGTGGAATGCTGAACCGACGTCACTGAGGCCGCCCACCTCGGAGCTCCAATGGTCAAAGCCCTGGCTGCCAGGGCTGGTGCTGATGACTGATTTATCTGACCGTGGGATCGCTTTCGACCTCCGGTCCTATCCACGATCCTCTGGGAGGTATACTCATGCCTCCTAGCTGCTCTCAATACTGCATCAAAAGTCTGATGCTCAAACTGCTCTACTGCCAATAAAATCTCCAGGTGAAGCCCCTGCTGGAACCGCTGGGCCCTATCGAACTCGGTCGCTACCAAGGTGAAAGCAAACAGACTAAGTCTCAAAAACTCGGTCGCATATCCGTCGACCGTCCTGCCCATCTGCTTCAGATTGGTGAACCTCGCCTGTAGATCGTATCGAGCTACAACATCGAAATACTTGGTCTGGAATCTCTCCCTGAATACTGTCCATAAAATAGGGGCCACTAATCCAACGGCCTGCGCCGCCCACCAGCTGCGGGCAAGATCCAATAACTGCAGGCGTACTACGGCCACCTTCTCGGCTTCTGGAGTCCTGGCAGCTTCTAGAATCACCTCTGTGTCCTGAAGCCATGCATTGACAGCGATAACATCTTCACTGCCGTCGAAGAAGGGAGGGTTCAAGCGCTTGAAGCTGTTGGCCGCGCTGTTACCCTGATGACCTCCTCTGGTCAAAGCATCTGCCACCACCTGGTGCAAGGCATCTCCCCGACGATCCTGGGAAGCTAATAATGACCTGATGAGACCCACCAAAGTGCCATCATCAGGCTCTGCAGGCTGGACGGGCTGAACTGGTGGCTCTCCTCTAGTAGGCATGACTCTGGAGGCTACTCCTGAATATTGGGCTTGATCTTCGGGTTGCTGCTGGTCTACAGGAGGTGCTCCGTCTTGCTGATTGGCAGGTCCAGGAACAATGCCGCTGAAGAAGACAACATAGGAAACAATAAGGAAGGACCAGGACAGATCAACGATACAAGCATATGATCAGGTCAAGATTTTCAGGGATTTAGAAGATACGAGTAGAGATCAAGGGCGAGTACTGATTGAGACATCTATTCGGTAAACCCTCACATATCTTGATTTACAAGACCTGCATGGGCCACCACTTAAACCATGTAACGTCCCAGAACCAGAATACTTGAGAGCGGGGGCATACATAGCCAGCTACGTATATTGAAGTGCAACCAACCTCGCTATATGGTCACGGCTGTCTAGATACATGAGGGTTTAACTACAAGCCATCAGTCTCCAATGTTCATGAACAAGCCTATTGTCTCAATCTCAAGCAAGCAATAACAGTCACAAGATGTCAGAACACCAAATATACAATAGTATGGCGTCCCATACATTACATATTTGGATGATCATGAAGCTAGTCGTACAAAATGTCAAGACTAGCAAGAGTTTCAGTCATACATGATCAACCCTAGGATTTGTCAATCATGTTACAGCCTGTAGGCAGACAGTAAATAAATGTGCAATACGAGCTAACACGTGCTCGTCGGCTAAACGTCTCAAAAGAATAATTTTACAATAAAGTAGGTGAACAAAAAAAACCCACTCGTTGCCAGGGTTAAGCCTGGTGGTCACCATCTGGCTGGGAGACAGGTAGATCCTCTGGAGCTGCTCCGATATCTGGCTACACAAAACCAGCTGGGTCACACCCCAGAAAGAACAAGAGCCACAAAGGAGACTTCACTTAGGAACTAAAACCAACATATCACCATAGAATATTAAAGATGATTAAAAATATACTGGTAATAATAAAGATAACAACAGTAAATTGAGTACGAGGAAACCATTCAAGTAGCCAGGTCACAACCCTTAAACCAAACAAGGACCGGGGTTGTAACCCTTCACCTGAATAGAAATCCGTCTCAACTACTTGTTGGTAAGCAAGAACATAGGGTAAAATAAGTCAATAAACGAAAAGAGGACACAGAACTGCTCCGGGGGCCAGGTTACAACCCTTAAACCAAAGAAGGACCGGAGTTGTAACCCTTCGCCTGAATAAAACTGGACCCCTGATCTTTATTATTAAGGCCAGTATAAATAATCATTCTATTGAAGTAAGGTAAAACATGACGAGCATGACAGGGGGTGCAATAAGACAATAAACGAAGAGAGGACACAGAACTGCTCTGGGAGCCAGGTTACAATCCTTAAACCAAACAAGGACCGGGGTTGTAACCCTTCACCTGAACAGAACTGGACCCCTAATCGTTATTGTTAAGGCCAGTATAGTTAATCATGTCCAGTCACAATCTTGCACCGGATCGAGACAAGGCTGGGCTAGACTCCATTCAATCAATCACGGCCAAACAAAGAGTACGGCTTGATAATTTAACTAACTAGGGTTATCACAGACCTAGTTACTAGCAAGATTCAATGAGATTATTCCAACAGCCACAAGCCCAGCAGACCATCCAGGTTATCCAGGTCGAATGTCCGTTTATGAAGGATGCAACACGTGACTGTGTGCTGAAAATGTGCCCTACTCGTCGGTAGGCTACAAGTCCACTTAGTGCGCCCAGATAACGGGATTACTTGTAGCTGAGAAATCTCTTCATGACTACTGAATTATTCTAGTTTATTAGCCTTAACCAATTGCAGTAGGTATTCATGACCGTGGTACTCAGGAATCCCTATCCTAGACATGATGCAAGACAGTACTGGTTTATTTGTACAAACACAATCGCCCACGGTGTCCAGGTCATTCATACGTGTCATGACATGCTAGCCGTCGTAACAGCCTTTGAGATATATATATATATATCATGTCATGTTTACTGTCAGGAGTGCGCCATGACGGGACACTATCACGTCATGTTATTGTCAAAAGTGCACCACAATGGGTCACCAGTGTGTCAGGAAACATATTTAAATTAACAAGGCACCAACACACATGTAGCACTAAATAATCAAAGGAGAGTGCAGGGAACAAGGAGAGTCATGCGGCACAGGGGGCAGGGCGCATGCGGCTGAGAGCCATGCGGCTGGGAATCAAGAGAAGTTCATGCGGCCACGAAAATTCATGCGGCCACGGAAGTTCATGCGGCCACGGAAGTTCATGCGGCTGCGGAAGTTCATGCGGCCACGAAAGTTTATACGGCTGCAGAAGTTCATACGGCTACGGAAGTTCATGCGGCTGCGGAAGTTCATGCGGCTACGGAAGTTCATGCGGCCACAAAAGTTCATGCGGCTGCGGAAGTTCATGCGGCCACGAAAGTTCATGCGACTACGGAACTTCATGCAGCTGAGGAAGTTCATGCAGCTGCGGAAGTTCATGCGGCTACGGAAGTTCATGCGACTACGGAAATTCATGCGGCCACGGAAGTTCATGCGGCTACGGAACTTCATACGGCCACGAAAATTCATACGGCCACGGAAGTTCATGCGGCCACGAAAATTTATGCGGCTACGGAAGTTCATGCGGCCACGGAAGTTCATGCTGCTACGAATGTTCATACGGCCACGGAAGTTCATGAGGCTGCGGAAGTTCATGCGGCTGCGAACTGTTCTTCTTCTCTATTATTCCGAGAAGAAGAACCATGCAAGCCATGGCTTCCAAGCTTCATAAAACCTTCATCTATAGTCCAAATTCGAAATTCTATAGGTCAAAATGGGGCAGAATAAAATTTTCTACAACATGGAACCATCAGAACTTGATAATAACAAGATTAAATAGATCAAAACCCAAGAAATCCAAAAATAAAATAAACTTAGATCTACAAGAAATGAGCCATGGAAATTAGAAATACTAAGTATTAAAGTGTGTTAGAATATCATGAAGAAGAGAATGGAATAATAAAAATGGAGTTTCTTCATGAAGCAAACTGTACTTGCCTAAGCTCTCTTCCTGGTAGGTAAAGAAGTAATGGTAGAGAAGAAGAAGTGATGGAGAAGAATTAATGAGGAAAGAGAGAGAGTGAGGTGGAAATATAAATGATGGTGGTGGTGGTGGTGGTAGGTGGGAGTTTGGTCCACATAAAACCAAGCCAATTCGAACCAGCAAGTTGAACCGAACCAAGAAATAAAATGCCAAAATAACCATGCAAGGAAATATGCAATACGAGTCAAGATACGCACACGTATACCAAAATATGTAATATGAAATATGGTCATTACAAGAAGAGACACCACAGTCAGATTGAAGGAGGGGGAGTAGCGCCCTGGACAACAGTACCGTCCCTTGGCATTCGCATTCACGAGGTGGCAATGTGAGGGCCAGCACCAACAAGACAGCAGCAGCAACAACAATAGAGAAAGAACCAGCAACCCCCAGCGGACTGCACTTATTGTGGAAAGGTAGGGAACACTAGAGATGTGTGTCGGACATTGAACGGGTAGTGTTTGATATGTGGAAGTCCAGATCATCGGGTTACCACCTGTCCCATGAATTCGAGGTCAGGAGGACCAGTACAACAATTTCCTGCTCTGCCAGCACCAGGGGCTGGCCAGTATCGAGGACCAGCGATGGCAGTGAGACCGTTGGTACAATTGTAGGAACCCTAGAGGGGGGTGAATAGGGTCAAGCTAACTAAGCAAGCACTTAGCACAAGCTAATTGGCAATTTAAAAATATAAGTGCAAGATAAGAAGCAAACACAATACCGACACCCGATATATCCTGGTATCCTCCTAAGAGGCAGTCCAGTCCCGGAACTCTCTCCGGCTTTAATCCACTATTTAAGCAAATAGTTACACACGAGTTTGGATCCGAAGAACTCGCCAACTTCTTACACAAGAGCTTTAATCCGAAGGGCTCTCCGACTTCAACCGAGAGTTTGGATGCGAAGACTCCCCAACTTCAACCGAGAGTTTGGATACGAAGACTCTCCAACTTTAACCTTTCACAATAGGTTTTGATCTCCTTATACAATAAGATGAAGATCTCACTTTTCAACTCAATAACTCTAACACAAGTTGTGGATGGCAAATGAAAGCTTTGTAGAGTTGTTTGTGGATAGGCTTTGGTGGTTTTGAAATTTTTAGGCTTAAAGCATCAACCTTGAATGAAGGGGTTCAAGGCTATTTATAACCAAAGCATTGAAAAGAGCCAAAGGCAACTTTTCAGTCACGAACCGGCATACCGCCGGTATGATCCGGCATACTGGCGGTATACCGGTCTGGGATTGCAACGGCTAGAAATATAGCCGTTGGGATCATTTAATGCTGAAAATCCGACCGTTGGAATTTCAACGTTACTGAATCGGTATACCGTCGGTATGATCCGGTATACTGTCGGTATGCCGATTTTGTGGACAGAAACTTTCTGTGAACAAAATCGGTATACCGCCGGTATGCACCGGTATACCGTCGGTATGCCGGTTTTCAGCCAAAAATGATCCTGGGCTAGTTTCTGCCCTAGCTTTCGATTTTGCCATCCATTTTTTGTGTTTACAATAATTCCTAAGACTCATTACAGACTCCAGATAAACTTAGGCAGGTGCAGGCTTCTTCAGAGTCTTGGAATGATGATGGCATGGCTTGGCTTCTTCCTTTGATAGGAGGCAGGT
Organism: Iris pallida; assembly: GCA_029216955.1. Taxonomy (NCBI): domain Eukaryota; kingdom Viridiplantae; phylum Streptophyta; class Magnoliopsida; order Asparagales; family Iridaceae; genus Iris; species Iris pallida. Next base: position 16,157,157 of record JANAVB010025196.1, read on the forward strand.
ACAGGCTTCTTCAGAGTCTTGGAATGATGATGGCATGGCTTGGCTTCTTCCTTTGATAGGTGCTGGCTTTTTTCCTTGGCGGCAGCTGTCGTCGGGTGGTTCAGAGAAATCTTGTGGGATCCGTCGTCTTTGGCCCACTATGATTTCTTCATTGCATATGTCCACATTGATCTTGCTTATTGCTTTTCTGCATGTACATGTTAGACGAACAAAGCAATATACATAGTAGCAAGTATGATAAATTAAAGCACATTAGGACTATGCAAAGTTTAAGTATAAGTGCTAAGGTGATGGCATAAAAGTTAGTGATATCATAATGATTAAACTTAATTGAATGACCACAATCAAAAACATAGTTTTGATTTTGGCAACCCAATTAAATTTAAGATAGATAAGCTCATAGCACTAAGATGTAAACCAATGGGCACATATCACCAAAGATATAAGTATAAGTAGAAATGCTATAGTGATAGTATGAAGATTAGTGATAATGAAATGCTAAACTTAACAGATTAACCATATTCAAAAATATGATACAATCATTGGGCCAACAACAATGTCCGTTCATGTTACAGGCTCAGATGTTTCGGCAGCAGGGACCGCCGATGAAGCAGCAACAACATAGACCACCCCAGCATTACCAAGGTAGGGGCCAGCAGCAGCACCAGACAAGGCCGCAGCATAGGAACCAACAAGGAGGTCGAGGGCAGGCATTCACTCTGTCCTTGGAAGAGGCATTGGCATCGGGATATGTTATGGCAGGTAACATTCTCATCGCCTCATATCCCGCAGTAGCAATATTTGATTCGGGAGCATCACACTCATTTATATCTGCACAATTTACGACACGGCTAGGAATGGAGTTCGAGGCATTGCCAGGGAGGTTGAATATACTCACTGGTAATAGGCTCGTAGAAGTTAGTAGAGTTATTATAGCGTGTAGCATTGTAGTTTGCGAGCATTCCTTACCCGTCCGGTTGATAGAATTTTCTGTTGAAAATTTTGACGTTATCTTAGGCATGGACTGGCTGAAAGACAGTCATGCGATAATAGATTGTCGTAGGAGGAGTGTATCTTTTGATATTCTAGGCATGAAGCGGTTCACGCTAGTCAGATTAGTGGTAACTCAACAAAAAGAAGGAGTAGTAACGGCAATGGATGAAGTTCAAGTTCCGAAGGTAGTTGAAGAGTTTCTAGACGTATTTCCTGAAGAACTTCTAGGTCTACCACCGGTTAGAGATATTGAGTTTAGTATAGAGTTGGCACCTGGAGCTAAACCGATATTAGATCGAGTTTACAGAATGGCGGATTCAGAGCAGGCCAAGGTATATCAGCACATAGAGGAACTGAAGACGAAGAAGTTCATCCAAGCTAGCATATCACCATGGGCAGCACTACTGGTACTTGTGGAGAAGAAGGATGGGTCATCCAGATTGTACATCGATTACAGGAAGCTTAACGCAACAATAGTAAAGAACAAGTACCCATTACCCAGGATCGACGACTTGTTTGATCAGTTAAACAGAGCTAGAGTTTTCTCCAAGATAGATCTTCGTTCAGGGTATCATCAAGTGAGGGTTCGGAAGGAAGATATTCCCAAGGCAGCATTCAGGTCGAAGTACAGGCATTATGAATTCTTGGTAATGCCGTTTGGTTTGACCAATGCTCCAGCAATATTTATGGATTTGATGAACAACATCTTTATGCCATATTTAGATCAGTTTGTCGTTGTATTTCTTGACGAATTCTCGTATACTTTGCCAGTGAGGAGGAGCATGAAGACCACCTCAGGAAAGTGTTACAGGTTCTGAGAGAGAACCAGTTGTATGCCAAGCTCAGCAAGTGTGAGTTCTGAACGGATCATATTTTATTTTTAGGGCACATCATATCAGGAGCTGGAGTAGCATTGGATCCCAAGAAGGTAGAAGCAGTAGAGAGTTGGCCAGTACCCAAGATCGTAGCAGATGTGCAGAGTTTTTTGGGATTGGCAGGATATTAAAGAAGGTTCGTATCAGACTTTGCAAGACTTTCAGCACCCATGACCCGCTTGACACAGAAGGACGTGCCATTCGTCTGGTCGGCAGAATGCCAGTCATTATTTGAGAATCTGAAGCAGAAGTTGATATCGGCACCTATTCTTACATTGCCAGTTGGACCCGGAGGTTTCATTGTATGTTGTGATGCATCGAGAAAAGGGCTTGGATGTGTCCTCATACAACATGGAAAGGTGATAGCATATGCATCTAGGCAACTTCGAGACCACGAAAAGAATTACCCAACTCATGACTTGGAGTTGGCGGCAGTAGTATTTGCTTTAAAGCTATAGAGGCATTACTTATACGGTGATCGAGTGGACATGTACACAGACCACAAAAGTCTGAAGTACATCTTTACTCAGAAGGAACTGAACATGAGGCAGAGAAGATGGTTGGAGTTGATCAAGGATTATGACGTGGAGCTTCAGTATTATCCAGGCAAGGCTAATATGGTAGCAGACGCTCTTAGCAGAAGAGGCGGAGCATTTATGTTGACAACACAGAAGCACATTTTAGAAGACCTTCACGAGATAGGCATCGAAGTTATACTTTCTAGTGATATAGGAATTCTAGCAAGTCTACAAGTTTAATCCGACTTGGTAGACAGGATCAAGGCAGCTCAGGCACAGGACCCAAGGATTCAGAAGCTTAGGGCAGAATGTGAGCCAGGACTCAGAAAGGAGATACAAATTCATAAAGATGGTACACTTAGGTTTGGATCACGTCTATGTGTGCCTAGTGGAGATATCAGTGTCATGACCCGCACCATTTTTTTTAAAAAAATAGATACGAGACGTGTCCAAGCCAGCCTACGCCGCAGTGTCGGCAGTAAAACGCTGTCACGGCCATGGAGATCAAAATCACAAATAATGCTCATTCACAAAAATTAATTTAACTTACAATGATCACAAGATTTACATTTGCAAAAAAATATAAACTTGTACAAATATTGGAATGACTACAACTCCGCTATCTAGCTAGTTTCTAGGCTTTTGTCTGCAAGTATCCCCGTATCTCCCATGCTAAGTGAATCCACGGCGAACCTGAAAAATATTGGTTTCCAGTCAGGAATGGAATGAGCACAATTCACTGAATATAATTTCAAATAAAGAAATTGACTATACAACAGAGGTTAGACATCAATTACATGTTTTTGGAAAATAAACAGAAAGACAGAAAGTCAATAGCAAATAAATAGACACAAAACACTTTCTCCAACTGTTAGAAGTACCCTTGATATGTGATCGGTCTAGGGCACTACACCGCACGGTCTACGATGTCTACTTGCATGAAAATAAGCACTGTCTACGATGTCTACTTGCAGAAAATAAGCACTGTCTACGATGTCTACTTACAGAAAATAAACACTGTCTACGATGTCTACTTGCAGAAAAATAAGCACTGTCTACGATGTCTACTTGCAGAAAAATAAGCACTGTCTACGATGTCTACTGCATGAAAATAAACACTGTCTACGGTCGGATCACACATCCTTGGTACTTCTTATTCCCGACTCAACAATTTATAATAGGGTATAAAAATCACATAACCAATGGCCAATCAATGAAATATAGTAAAGATTAATATTCGAAATGCAGACAATAAACTGTACTCGCCTGAGGTCCTTAGCTGATGAAACCTGATAATTCTGTTGTGTCCAGTATAGTCTGGTTGGCTAGGGCTGATGTAAAGGAATTTGGATTCGCAGGGAAAATGAAAATATTGGGTTAGTCGTGATCGAAATAATCTAAGGAGAAATTTTGATGTAGGAAAATTGATCTCATAGTCACTATATACCTTAGAAATTATTTAGAATAACTCTATTAATAATATTTAATCAAACAATATTTTTAGAAAGTATTTCTTAAAAACATATTTTAGTCATATATATAAAACCATCAGTCATTTATGTGCACAACCATAAAATATTATATTAGAAACTCATAAGTTGTAAAGCCCATTAACTTAAAGTCCCAAACCTATTAGTTCAAAATCTTTTTATGGTCTGACAGCCCAGTAATACGCAAATATAGTTACCAAAATAACTTTAGATAAGGCACGTAGGCCCAAAAATCCAAATATACATATATATAAGTATTAAACAAATATAAGGCTTAAGGCCCAAACGCTATTTACGTTACAACATACTTTAGAAATTCGTAAATATTTTATTTATAAAACAATACTAAAGCTAATAACACTACCCAAAATAATATTAACAATAATGGTATAATAATAGGTCATTCTAACAGCATATATATTAAGTGTATGCGTTCATCGTATAATATTAAAAATTACAATAATCCTTATTTCTTTCCCAAAAGTCTAAATAATCAAACCTGGTTCAATGGTCCAAATGAAATCCACAAAACAAATTTATTGAGACAAAATGTATTTAATAGAACAACCCAAACCACAACCCCATTTATTATACTAAAAATATTTATCATGGGCTTAGCCCAAACCCAACACAATTACCCAATAACAGAAAACCCATTAATCAACAACCCAGTACCCATTAACCCAATACCCAATTCCTATTTCTACAGAACTGAAAATAAAAAAGAGAGGGATTTGTAAAGAAGGAAATAAAAAGGGAAAGTGCTCACCATGATCGGGAGCTGGCCGGAAAGCGCGGCTCGGCGAAGGCCACTCGCGGCGAGGTACGGCGGTCCAGTTCGACGACGCGGGCCGGCGGTGGCACCTGCGCTGGAGGAGCGCGAGGAGGAGGTACTTGTCGGCGGGCGCAGGGTTGTTCTCGGCCAGGGGTGGCGAGAAATCGGGTGACCGGTGGTCTACGACATTGGCGGCGGCTGTGGTGGTGGCGGTCACGGAGGAGTCCATGGCTGTTGCTCGTGAGTTTTACCGAGATTCGAAGGTCGCTGAAGGGATGGTATGGGTCGGTGTAGGCGGAAGCGGTCGTGCTCTGGTCTGGGGTTTGTCGACGCCGGATCTCCACGGAGGAGGCGATGGCTCGTGTCACGGCGGCAGGAGGGTGTTCGTACGACAGGGCGAGGGAAGAGCGGGCTCCGACCGGTTTTGGTGCCGGAGGTCGATCCGCTCGAGGTGGCTCAGATCCGTGTTACAGACCGGTACTGGGTCTCCGACGATCGTTTTGAACGGTGGAAGCGGCGCCGCACTCGGTCGAAGAAAGGAGGTGGTGCTCCCGCTGATGATGTGTGCACGGCTACGGCGCAGCTGCTGGCGAGGGACAGCGGCATGTCTCGGCACGACGACAGGTAAGTCCTGGTGGCTGTGTTGCTACTGGTGGTCGGAGATATTGTTGGTGGCGGTGGTGAGCCACGACGGAGGAGTGGGTTTGGCGTCCGGTTTATCGGACACGAAATTGGCTTGTAGTTGTAATATTAAAATAAGATGGGAATGCAACGGACGCTCAGGTCCGGACACGATTGATTCTGAAATATTTGTGGTGGATGCACGGACACAAGCAGACACGGATACTGTGTGTGATGGTGGGGTGGTGAGGGTTATGGAGGATGCCCTGATGTTGTCGCGGTTGGGAAGAAGGGCTGGACTCAGTGGTGATGGCGATGGTCGATGGTGTCGATAACAGGGAAGGCATAGTTGCCTGTTGCAGAGAGGAAAAGCTTGAGCGGTCCTGGTTTTTCCAGGAAGTAGGGAGGAGGTTAGATGGGAAGGGATCGGGTGATTCCCTTTACCCCTATATGTACGGATATATTTGAATTAGAAAGGGTTTAAGTGCAGGTATCTCCTTATCAAGTCAGGATTTGGATGTGGGGAGGGATTAGAGTATCTTATTTAACTTGATCTACACAGAGTTGACCCTGGGCTTTCTACTCGGTTTGTAACTGAGGTGTAAAGGAAATCATCCCAATCTTGTTTCTGAGATTTCGAATATAGATAATGACAAACACCCCTAATCTCCTCTATATATTTAATTTAAATAAACAAAAACCAGATTGACAAAACCTAAATAATTAATATATCAGAATAAGAATATAGATAATAGTCAATATGATCAAATAATATTTTAGTAATATAACTCCTTATTTAAGATAATTTTGGCGATCCTTTACGGATCAAAGTTAACAATAGAAACCTCTTTTTTTTAATAATTTAATCAAATTTAATTAGTTATTAAGGTCGTCGAAAATAACATTTGATACCATCCAAATAGTTTTAAGCCATCTTTCTAAAATAAAATAGGATAATAAAGTTTATTGATCAGAAGTTAAAATTGATAATAATGATAAAACTAAATCAATCAAATTATAATACTCGATATCACAACAACAATAATTTTAAGAGAATATTCAAAATTCATTAAAATAATTAAAATCATATAGTAGATAAATTTAATCAAAATTTATAAATGATTGCAAATGACATTAAAGTATTATTCAATAATATCCAATCTTAATCCAAATAAATTATAAATCAACTCATAAAAAAATAGTTATTATTGTAATATAAAGATACCATTCGATTAATGTAATTTAATCAAATCTATTTAAAGTAGTTTGAACCAATAGTTCAAAACTAAGGACATTGTATTTATGACGCCAATAATGAAATTCAAGTCCAAATCCTTATTACCAGAACTTAGTACATTCAAACCATTTATTTGAAACTAGCATATTAACATTTATATGTTTCAAGGAAAAATATTTGATTTCAAAAAAATAGAAAATAAATAATAATAAAATATTCAAAACTCGGGAAGAGGGGTTACAAGTCTACCCACCTTAGAAATAAATTCGTCCTCGAATTTAAGGAATGTCCAGGTTAGATTGGCTCGATAGGTCCGAAGGAAAACGTAGTAACATAAATTTTCTTAACAAGAAACAGTGGTCACAAGAATATTGATCAAGGTATTGACGAAGGAAGGATGGAAGTGGAAAGTTAAGTAGATTGGGCTTGATATTAGAATCTTTAGGCTATGGTCTTGAATCATAAAAAGTTCTAAGTGTTTTCCCAAAATTCGGCACAAGCTAATAATGACCTCAAGGACAATTCATCAATAGAAGCCGCTACCCACCTTAGAAATATTATTCTCAAAATTTTGAAGGGCACAATTAGTCATGATTAAGGATATATAAAAAAATGATACGATCATTGATCAAAATAGGTTAGATCGTGAATAGAATCGAACATTTAAGAAAAGATACTACGTGGTATGATTAAGGTATAGTCCAAAGGGTCTAGTCACAATGGTAGAGTCTAGTCGAATAGGGTTAGTTTAAACAAGAAAAAGTCGTTAGGCACGATTATGGTTATAGTCAAATACTTTAGTCACGATAAAAGCCTTTTAGGAAGGATCAAAATTAAATTTTTTATTTGGCACGATCAATATTCGGTCAAATGGTCTAGTTGGCAACCTAATGTTTTAAGGATGCTTTAAATTCAAAATCATTTCGATATGCTCAAAGTATTTATCCATAATTATTTAGGCACGAGTTTTAGAAATCAAAAGTATAGATATGTTTTAGGAATCTAGTAGAAGGAATCAAAATAGGTTGAAAAGGTGACGATTCGAAAAAAAGGATAAGGAGGGAGAAAGAAATACCAGTTTATTGAGAAGATGGTAACTAGGAATAAGGCGCAAGCCAATTTGAAAACTTAATAGTCAGATGCCAATAAAGAACGTAGCCTCTATGATATTCGAAAACCGTAAGCACACTTGAAATCATTTATCGAGAATTCATGCCTCGCCAGTGTACATCTGGCTGTAGTAAACTCTTGGTTTCATGACTCTAAATAGGATACGGCATCGAATATTCTATTAACTATATCCAATGTTGGCATAATAATTCAAAGATTAAATAGGACAAATAAGACATAGTTTTGATAATATACAATAACCTACGCTTACTTGGAATTACTTCAACTTAAGGATCCTGCCGCGCCAGTGCGCTGCTGGTTGCAGTGAACCCACGATTTCCATAAGTCAAGTAAATGGCGACAATACGCTTCTGTCTTGCCATTGTAAGTCACCGATCATTCTTTCAACTATATCCATACCATTTCAAAGGGGCTTCTAAAATTTTTAAACAAATTGACTATGATGGAGGAAGCTAAAAGTTTGAATAAATTGATCATGATAGGTAAGTGTACGTATCTGTCCTTGAAGTGAAAGTATCTGTTCTAAAATCAGACGATTGCTTAGGAAGGGAGTGATCGAAGATAGAAGAAATACAAACCTTAATTTCTGTTTTCTCTATTATTCAAGATTGAGGAAAAATATATGTATAAAGCACTACGTATACCTGTTATGAATATACATTACACGCAAGTATATATGTATATCCTAAACAAATCCGCAAAATCCCAAAAATCAATCTAAAGGAAGATTATACTATTTCCAAGTAAAATATAAATTTAAATAGCAATAATGCATATATTATATTCGACAAAAAAATTACATAAATTATTCACGAGACAAAAATAGACTAGCAATATACATCTATATATCTACATGGACGTCATTGGTCTCTTTACATGACTACCAGGGCTTGGGTTGGTTTCGGGCTAGTTTGGAACAACCGGGCCTTCTAAAAGTTGTATTATTATTAAATAACTAATTAAATTATTTATAAGGATCAAGTCACAACTTTGCGTGGTTTTTCTATTTCAGACACTCTTATGGCTCGGTCTTCCCTACCATAGCTAATACACTGGTCAAGGCACGTCACTGCACTTTTCGTGCCACCACTTCTAGTCATTTGGCACTCCAAAATTTAACCATGACTAAGGCATCCTTAAATATTTATAAAATTCTAAAAATTATAGTTTAATTCAAATAAATAGAGAGAATATTTTCAAAATTTCGAGAAGAGGGTTAGGGAGAAAACAAAGGGAAGCCTCCCCTATATATAGGAGGTGGGAAGCCCCAAATAGGAAAGGTCAATTCTATGAAACAAATCTTCCCATGAATTAATTTGGGTTTGATCCAACCTTATTCCAAATCAATCACAAAATATTATCCTATATTATTAACTAGTCTTTAAAATAGATTCAATCATCAAAATATTGTTAAGAGTAATTTAAATATTTATAGATGTACATTTATCTTAAATGCAATATCTTCTAAAATAATACAGCAATAATTTAAATCTAATAATAACACTTGATAATAATCAGTTAATCCTAGGAAAAAATTTCTTCTAAAATTTGGCAAACTCCTTTCTTTTCAAAATATCTAAAATAGAAATATAAATGAAAGTTTGTTCTCTAACTAGGAAATACTTAAAACAAAAAAAAAGTAGAAAATTTTCAAAAAGTCAAAAAATAGACTTACAAATCTTAGGTTATACCATCGCATCAAATTACAATAGTACCTCCTTGTATAAAAGTCATCTAATAGAGTTTAGAATTTAGTGAGACCTATGTAACAACCTTAACTACCCAATCGGTCAAACTAAAATAGGGACTCCTAGTCCTAACCTTTCTCCTAAAATTGACTTACTCCTAGTTGTGAATGAGGTTATGACAGAAGCTCACAGTTCTCAGTATTCTATACACCCTGGAGGGACCAAGATGTACCAAGATATCAAGCAGCACTTCTGGTGGAATGGAATGAAGAGGGAGATAGCTAGATTCGTTTTCTGTTGCTTGATATGTCAGTAAGTGAAGGCAGAACAGCAGAGGCCAGCTGGATTATTGCAACCGCTTCCTATTCCAGAATGGAAGTGGGAACACATCACAATAGATTTTGTGACCGGTTTACCGAGATCATCAAGTGGTAAAGATGCTATTTGGGTGATAGTAGATCGGCTTACAAAGGTGGCACATTTTCTTCCTTTCAGAATAGGGCAATCTACAGAAAAGTTGGTAGAGTTATATATGCAGCAGATAGTCAGGCAGCATGGAGTCTCTGTCAGTATTATGTCAGACAGAGATACCGATTTTACATCACATTTCTGGAAGAGCTTACATCATAGTCTGGGTACCAAGTTAAGATTTAGTACGACTTACCAACCACAGACGGACGGGCAATCAGAAAGAACAATTTAGACTTTAGAAGATATGTTGCGCTCTTACACCCTAGATTTTTAAGGATCTTGGAAGAGCCACCTGCACTTAGTCGAGTTCTCATACAACAACAGTTATCAAGCCAGTATCCAGATGGCGCCATTTGAAGCACTATATGGTAAGAAGTGTAGGTTGCCACTAGCATGGGATGATATCGGAGAGAGGAAGATGCTAGGCCTAGAAATGATTGTTCAGACAGTTGAACTGGTTAAGGGAATTAGAGAGCGACTTCGAGTTGTACAGGATCGGCATCTTCATTGGACGGACCAGCATCGTAGACCGCTAGACTTTTCTGTTGGGGACCACGTGTTCTTGCGGATCTTACCTACCCGTGGGGTCATTAAATTTGGCGTTCACGGGAAGTTGAGTTCGCGATACGTGGGCCCATTTCCTATCCTTGATCGAATAGGCGATATTGCTTATCGTTTATCCCTTCCACCTTCGTTACGAGAGGTGCATGACGTGTTCCATGTATCTCAGTTACGTAGGTATATTTCGGACCCAAGCCATATCCTTGATCATTCTGAGCTGGTTGTTGGTACCAACCTGTCTTACGAGGAACAACCGGTATCTATTTTGGACCAAAGAGAGAAGATACTCAAGAACCGAATAATTAGCCTTGTCCGGGTTGCTTGGGGTCATCACTCTTTAGAGGAGTCAATATGGGAACGTGAGGATGATATCCGATCACGGTATCCGTACCTGTTTGACTCATAACGTATATCTCTTTCTGTATACCTTGATTGTCTTAACTCCTTATGCATGTCACCTTATGAGTAGAACTGCTTGATGTCGTAGAGTGTTAAACATAGATATGTTACTTTCTATTGACATTATAAAATGATTGCTTGTTTAAATTGCTTGTACTTAGATTAGTTTAGTTTTGATGTTCCTATCCTGCTTGGATTTGAAATTTTGAGGACAAAATTTTTCTAAGGAGGGTAGAGATGTCACTTCTCGTTCCCAAAATACGTATTTTAAATACATGTACTACTGGAATGTATTTATTTAATATTTATCATGTATTTTCTGTATTTAAATTCCTTTAATTTTATGTTAATTAATTTTTCTGCAATTTTACTTTCATCATTTTACTTTCTGCTTTGCTTTTTGGGTTCCGTCTGAGTTGGTTTATTTTCTGGCCATTGGGTGGTTCAACAATTCCCCACCTACCACCACCCCCATTTAAAGTCCCAAACCCTTTCTCTCTCTTCATTACTTCTTCTTCTCATTAACTCTTCGTCTTCATCCTCCATAACTCTCCCCCACCTACCCAGCCGCATAGGCAAGTGCCAACTTGCTTCATGATGGAACCCCAGTATTATTGTTCCATCATCTTCCTTACCTGATCTTAAGTCTCTTTAGTATTTAGCATTTTCAATTTCCATGGCTCATTTCATGTAGATCTAAGTTTAATATATTTTCGGATTTCTTGGGTTTAGATCTAGTAAATTTGTTATTTTCAAGTTTTGACGGTTCCATGTTGTAGAGAATTTCGTTCTACCCCATTTTGACCTATGGAAGTCCAAATTTGGACTTGGAATGAAGGATTTAGAGAACTTGGAAACAATGGCTTCCATGGTTCTGTTCTCAGAAAATTCGGAAAAGAAGAACAGTTCTGGCCGTATGGCATCTTGCTGCAGATTAGCAGCATGAGCATCCTGGCCGCATGGAGATTCTGGCCGCATAAGATTTCAGGCCGCATGGCACTTCTTGGCCGCATGAAGATCCTGGCCGCATGGCATTTAGCATTCAGCCGCATAAAGCTTGCCACTTCTCAGCCCCATAAGGCTCAACTTTCTAGCCGCATATGGATAATTATATCTCAGCCGCATATGGATAATCTATTCAGCCGCATGAGCTCATCTCAGCCGCATGGCCGTATGTCATCTCAGCCGCATAGGACTTGGTGATTCTCAGCCGTATGAGGTTTCATATCCCAGCCGCATGTGACTTTCCTATCTCAGCCGCATATGCATTCAATCATTCGCAGCCGCATGAGACTTGATTTGCCACAGCCGTATGAACTTTAATCTTTTCCAACCGCATGTGATTTGTCATTTCTAGCCGCATAAGAATTTGTTCCTTGAGCCGCATAAGGATCAGTTCCTTCGGCCGCATGGAGACCCCAGCTGCATGAGTTTGAGACCCGAGCCGCATAGGGCCCAGATCCCCAGCCGCATAAGACCCAATCTTCCCTGGCCACATGGCGTAGAGCCGCATGAGATTTGATTTAGTAAGCTGCATGAGATTTGATTTATTGAGCCTCATGTGATCTGATTTATTGAGCCGCCTGGACTTAGTTTCCCGCATAGCCCATTGTCGCATGAACTCTAGCCCATAATGCATTTTTACTGATTCTTGTCTTAAATTGACATTGATTGACATTGATTGTGACCTTGACAAATAATTAATTATGCGTTCCTAGATGGAACTAAGAGACTGGTTAGTCGTCTTATTGAATTGAATGAATGAGACACGTTCATATTAACTATGAACTATTGTAATCGATTGGCCTATCCCGAACATTGGCATACATGCACGTGCAGGCTTCAATTTATTTACTTTACAAAAGCAGTATGTGTACTTTATGTTCAAGGCATGATTATTCAGTGGTTAGTTTTAATTTTTGCATTATGCTATGTAAGACCTACAACATAACCGCACGGGTATCGTTGTGGAGTTGGACATATTGTACTTTGTACGGAAGTACTCATTCTGAATGACCATGATCCACGGCATGGGATTTCACTTAACATAGAGGCTACTAAGTTTAATAAAATAATGATTGCATGGAGAGAATGGATTCTCGAGTTTTTACATGGCAGCCCTCTTTGGGACTATTAGTGCCCGACATGCCGGTAGGTTCCCACAGATACTGCAAATCTGCCACACGGACAGGGAGCGGTATCTGCTTATATTATTTATTGTATATTGATGACGGGCGTCCCGCTGGGACTCGTCTAATTCATGATTGGTGCAATTGATTGATTGGGTAGACTAGCCTTGCTTGCTCATAGTAAGAGCTGAGGAATCCTTATTGCATATTTCCAGGGTAACTTGAAACTCACAGTAGCAAGCCATAGTGGTTGCATGGCCGTTTAAGTTGACTTGTTTGTGTACTGTACCAACTCTGTTAACTAACTTAGATGATCAGAATGTCAGACATGACGGGCCAACTTCTGTCCTTGTTTGGTTGGAAGGTTGGTTCGAAGTGTCATGATGTTATGTGAATCCCAGGAGCAAGCAGAGATCTACTTATCATATTTTCTTATTACTGGTTCTAATTCTTCATATCGTGCTTCCTTGCGGTACTTGCTATTAGAGGTCTAACCTCTCTAGTTTTGTATGGCTAGATTTAGAGCTGGTTTCTGAGGACTCAGCTTACTTCCACTTTCAAGATGGTCAATACTAGAGGAATGATCGCAGGAGGACTCGAGTGGGTTCCTTACTTCCCCGCTTGTTTTGTTACTTACTTTATACTTTACCGTTTGGCACCGACATGTTAGTTGGATTGTCTTTTACTTACTTTTGCATAATTGTAACTAAGTCAGGCTGCAGCTGATAACAATTGTGTATACTTTGCTATATCATCTGGCTATATTTTGTAAAGCCAGATATCAAGAACATTTTGACTGAGCATCTGGGACGCCTTACTGCTTTATCTTACATGTTCTCTATTACTGTTTCTTATTTGAATGATTGAGACAATAGATGTGAAGTGACCATAGCGAGACTTTCATGTAGTATGCACCCCCTCGTCTTTTAGACAGCATTGATCGTATTATACGGTATTCCTCTACCCGTAATACGTAGCTGGCTGACTCATTCTCCGCTCTCCAGTATTCTGGTTCTGGGGCGTGACAAACCTTCCAGCAGATGCTTCAACTGCGGGCATCGGTTAAATAGCTTATTACCAGAGTGATCAGGTATGGGAGGACAACTGACTTATGGTTGGACCAGTGGATCCAACACGAAGGGCTGTTAGAACGGGTCAATACTGTTGGATATATGTTGGCATATCGGAAGGAAACTGTGGCGACTTTCATAGCTGATGGGTGATGGAGTATTCCAGCAGCACGGGTGTCTGGTGGATGCGCGACTGCCATAAGCCAAGTTCAAATTGACCAGAATATAGCCAAGGATGCCTAGGTATGGGATGGCATCACCAGCGCCAGTTCGAATACAAGGGAGCCTACAACCAGGTCTATGAGGTAGGTCCGGCTTAGGAGCTAGCCGTGATTATATGTGTTAAAGGGTGTGCAAGGAAATTTCAAATGTGTGTTTACAAGCTTCTGTTGGGTCGATTGCCAACGACTGACCGCCTCACTCAGTTTGGAGTACAAGTCGACAGTAAATAGTACATTTTATGTAGACAGGCCGATGAATCTATGGATCACAGGTTCTTTATATGTGTCGGAACATGGAAAATATGGCAGGTACAAAGGAATAAACTTCGTCTACCAACACAAGGGAGCTTGGACAAGGGATTGGATACAGTACTTCAAGACATTATATTTCAGAAAAGACAGGGGACTCAATGGTATCGGAAAGCCAGAATTCGGTTAGCGGCTGCAGTATGCCATATTTGGCGAGAACGGAATATTCATATTTTCGATATATCTCAAACATCGACTATAAGTATTATCAATAACATCGAACATGATGTGAGGTACCTGGGTGTGTAAAATGTGTCAGGACAATGCATGTGATATACGGAGTTTATTATATATATATATTTTTTGATCAATATATATATATATATATATATATATATATATATATATATATATATATATATATATATATATATACACACACACACATCCCTATGACACTTACTTAATGCCAAAAGCCAAACACTTTGTGTGCATCACCCTCGTGTGTGTGTGTGTGTATATATATATATATATACACACACACACATCCCTATGACACTCACTTAATGCCAAAAGCCAAACACTTTGTATGCATCACCCTCGTATCATACTAATCTACGATATTCTTGTGATACGTCCAAAATACATATACCAAATCTTGTCCTAATCTGCCCAAATTATGAGCAAGCCTAAAGTATAAGTTAGAGTCTAATTAAAACAATCTATCGCTAGTACAATGTGTCATGAAGAACTAGACATGTGTGCCACAAGTGTCAGAGAAAAAAACTCCAAAATGATTCCATGTCCTACTATATCATGATACGGCCTACTCGCATCCAATTGTGGACATGGATCTAGACACAACCAAATCTAGTCTAAATAGATTTAGATTACCAAATGACAAATACTTGGTGAACCAATCTCGAAATTCTTCCAAAATTGGCACAAATCTCAACATAGCTTTCACATAAAGGGTCATTAGAGCCTAATTCTTCCTTCCATACGTACCCGTAGTCCGTGGATGAATTTCTAAGGGTTAAATTGAACAATTAGAGTCTAATTAGAGAGAAAATTAAGTTGTATACCTATTGAGAGAGGGATTCCCAATGCAAAGCTAAATGGACACGATCCGGACACGAACTCCTAGTAATTGGCCTTCTCTTTTGGTGCTCCTCGCCACCAGGCTCCTAAGTTCCTCCAAGTAATGAAATTGAAGAGAATTGGAAGATAATTGGAGTGGAATTGAGAATAATTGGTGGAGGGATGGATCAATTTGGGGAAGAACACCAAATTAGGATGAAATGGCACAAAATAAAATGAAGAGAGAGAGCGAGTACTCCCCCCCCCCCCCCCCCCCCTCATGGCCATCCATTCTAGGTCATTCCTTGCAAATGGAGAATGTCTAGTGTGCCCCTCTAAGCTTGTCACAAAGGCTAATTAATGCATGGAAGTTTCCAATCCTATTTTGGTAATTAAACTAATCTCTAATTAATAAATGGAATGACTAATTGGGTCTAATTAGGCCTAGTCCAAAATATTGGTCCATGTGTCATGTCATACTAATTGTTGGGATCTAGTGTCATATCTAGTATAATTGATCCACTAACAAAAGTCAAACCAATATGCTAATTCACCAACCATAATAACTAACACATAATAAATAAATAATAAATATGCACAATAATATATTATATATAAATTGACAAAATTACCCATATTTGAAAAATTGTAGTGACAACTCGAGAAGAAGGACACGACGCTTAAGAAGGTTCTCACGGAGGACAATGGACGAAATATGCTCTCGAAGGTTCTTATGTTCGAGTACTGCAAGAGGATCATTGGCATGATAAGCTCCTCCAACTAATTGAGAAGAAAGAGATTTGTTGGAGTGTGTGGGTTTTCCAACCTATATGGAGAATATCCCGGAGTACGGCAAACGTCATCCGTGTGTCGGAGAAGCTCGAGAGTGTGTCGAGCGCCATATATTGGACCATATATGGTAAGTCTATATATGATTGAATTTTCATATCTTTGACTTTTATATATATATATATATATATATATATATATATATATATATATATATATATATATATATAATATATATATATATATATATATATAAAAGACTTTCTTTATATATTGGACTTCCATATATAATTTTTTTTTCATATACGGTAACCCTAATCCATGCAAGGTTGATGCAAGTTGATGAATACCAAAAGTCAAGGTTACAACTTTCGGGAGAAGAAAAAGAGAGACCGGCGGCTACTTCGAAGAGGTGATCATTTTCGGATAATTCTTTCTCGTCGTGTTCGTTATTCGTGAGTCTATAATCAATTTTCTATTCTAAGGAGTTGTGAGGTTCCATTTGGATCGGTAAGAAGCTTGTAAGGAGTCAGTGTATTTCTTATTCCATTAGTAGAGGTTTTTTATGGTTAGACTCGGATCGTCCCGTGGTTTTTTTTCGCAATAATTTTTCACGTAAAAATCAATTCTTTTGTGATTATTGACTTGATTTTGTGCACTTTTGTTCGATTTTCTTGCAACTTCTTGGTTTGGGAAACAATTTTTTCTTTCTGTTCCAACAAGGGAGGCTAATACCTTTAACTGCTAGTTGGTTTTCATTTATGACTTAGAGCATCTCCAACCCTATTGTCTTGTTAAGTGTTGTGAGTCTTAGGTGGCTCCTATGTGGCATGAGCCACAAGACAATGTCTTGTTTATGTGGCAAAATTATATCTCAAAAGACAATGAGATAGAAAAACTCTCTCAAATGCAAAAGTATTGAGGAGACAATAAAAAGTATTTTTTCCAACTTCCGAGGCAACTCCTCCACTTCTTCAACTTTTTTATAAATACTATGATGTGGAGACAAAGTCATTGTGAAGTGCATTGTCTAGATCTAGACAACCAACTTCACATTCTCCTTGCCATGTCATTGCCATGTCAACTTCATGTTTATTCTACATTTGCATTGGAGAAGAATTTTTGGAATGAAAGTTTGTCATTCCTATGTGGCAACCATTTTTTCTAAACTCACAATGGGGTTGGAGATGCTCTTAGCTGGAAAAGAAGGAATATGAAAGATTGAAATGACTAAATTAAAACTTCATAGAAGAAAAGTAGAGTAAACGATTGGGGAAACAAAGAGAAGTTGTTCAGTTATTGGAACAGGCATCGATACAAGTCGACGTCGTTAGTGATTAAGCTCAACATTGGTATCCTCTTCCCGATCCAGACATGACCCGCTAATTAATCCCTTTTAAAAAATAGCGCCCTCGCCGTGTACCCCAAGACCGAAGAACTCTTGTCCTCGTTGAAAATATAAGATATGTAATAGAAAAACTTGGCAACGATTAACATGATTTTCTTCCTTATATAATGGAACGAATAGTGGAATTACCAACCTTGATCCAAGAAAACCTGAAAAAAGATTTAGCTTATGGAGCAAAATTGTTGTATACTAAATTAGATATTAACAAACTATTAAATGTGATTTTCTCGCTCGTGGGCATATTGGACTTGTACCGACACAAGGCGATAGATATGCTAACGACAAAGGCGATAGAATCTATTTGTAGCAAGCTTCCAACTTATACTACTCTTCGACTTATATTTCTCATCTAATTTCCTAGTAACCTCCTTGTGTTCGAGTCTTGTTTCCTTATTCTTCTCAATATCGTTTAGCCGCAAAAGGATCAGTTCTCAACTTACGTCTTGGATTCATTAGCTAATAATTGACTTGTATGATATTCTAAATGTCATTTTCCACAGCTCCCCCCTTTGAAATGCAAGTCATAAAGCAACAGAAACATAGGAAGAGAGCCAAAGAAAGACGTAACGTGCCTTCTATGATTTGAGCAACGAGAAGCCCTTTATTAGTTTGGATATTCCTCTTTATATATGCATACCCCACTCTTTCTCTCTCGTTAGAGTCATTACAGAAAATGGCACCTTTGTGTTCTTCCCTTCGCATACTTGCGGTGCTAACGATGGCTATGGCGTGCCACATTCCTCCGTCTCTTTCGTATTCGCGTCCACCAGCAAGAAGGACCCTTTCTGTTCCCCTTGCCGAAGACGCCGATGAAGTCACTCCCCAACAAGTAAGCAAACCTGCTCTCCTCCCTTTCGGAATTAGTTTCATAATTTTTAGCAAGCACGGAGCCAAAAATTCAACCTAGGGCTGGGGTGAGCTGCCTAGAGTGGGCTAGGATGGATTAGACGTAGACTTGTCTCATACGGGAATATATATATATATATATATATATATATATATATATATATATATATATATATATATATATATAACAAAAGAGAAAAAAAATTGGGGTGGTCTGGCACCCCAGCCCTTACCTAGTTCCGCCATTGATTTTTAGATCAAATCCCTTAACACAGTTTAACAGCATTAACAGTGAGAGAAAAAAAACTCAAATTAGGAAAATCAAGGATGAACTCAAGCATACTTGGAAATTATATACTGTAATACTTGGATTGGGGTTGTAAAATAGATATGGGTTATAGATATGGGTTCTTTTAAGGTGGCAAAGGACATGACCCTTGACAAGTATAATGGCCGCACATATTTAAATTAGGCTGACATGGAAAAATTGCAATAATTGCTATTTATATGATCTGGTTGTTTTTGTTGTTATTATTATTTTACACCTTAATACTTATGAATTAAGTTTTAAAGAAGGGTCATGACTTTTGTTAAGTCTTACACGGACAGCTGATTGAAAGAAAAAAGGATATGCAAACAGCCGACCTTAAAAATATAGAATAATAATTTTTTTTAGATGCAATAATTAAAAACTGTGTTGTTGTTGTTGTTGATAATTAGTAATACTAAAATTATATGAACAATTTAGTCAAAGTATGGCCAACAAATCATGATCTAAATCGCCATCT
This sequence comes from Iris pallida, assembly GCA_029216955.1. Classification (NCBI taxonomy): domain Eukaryota; kingdom Viridiplantae; phylum Streptophyta; class Magnoliopsida; order Asparagales; family Iridaceae; genus Iris; species Iris pallida. The sequence goes on from JANAVB010025196.1 coordinate 16,176,496, forward strand.
AGTAAAGTGAGAATTATAGGACATGGGTGGCTCACCACCATAAACCTTTCATTTAGAAGTTGATCAAGTTGAGTTAGGTGTTGCTGGTGAGAATTACTACTATACACTACAATTTCAGGCAAGATTGTATGTAATACGTCAACATGTAGAACTGGGGCATGTCCATAGACTAAGCAGTGGCGTAACAATTCCATTTGTTTGTTAGTAGGAAAATTAGGTAACCTCTGAACTTTCGATCGGTTACTTTGTACGTAGGTGCACATATCCCTGGTAGGGGCTGACAAGATTAGAGTGACATGGCTCACCGAAGGCGAAGCACCGTCGACCGTCGACTACGGGACCTCGAGCGGCGTATATCCCTTCTCCGCGTCGGGCTCCGCCTCGTCCTACTCCTACGTCCTGTACAGTTCGGGGCAGATCCACGACGTCGTCATCGGCCCCTTGCAGCCAGACACCCTCTACTACTATCGCTGCGGCTCCAACGCTGGGCGCGAGCTCTCCTTCAAGACCCCTCCTGCCCACCTCCCCATCAAATTTGCAGTCGTCGGTAATTACTCGATGTTCATACAATCATACATATTTGTAATGACAAATTGATTGTCGAAGCAATATTGTTGATCTCTTTAGTCTCATGGTCTGTTTCACTGATATATACAGGTGATTTGGGCCAGACCGGCTGGACTAACTCGACACTGAACCATGTTTCCGGGTCAGGCTACGATGTCCTCATACTCCCGGGTGACCTGTCCTACGCCGACACTGACCAGCCACTGTGGGACTCCTACGGCCGGCTGGTCGAACCACTCGCGAGCAGCCGGCCCTGGATGGTTACCGAGGGCAACCACGAGGTCGAGAAGATCCCTATGGTCGAGTCGACGCCTTTCAAGGCCTACAACGCACGGTGGCGCATGCCATACGACGCAAGCGGGTCCAAGTCGAACCTCTACTACTCGTTCGACGTGGCCGGCGGGTCGGTCCATGTCGTCATGCTGGGCTCGTACACCGGGTTCGGTTCTAGCTCGGACCAGTACAGGTGGCTTGTAGAGGACCTGGCTAAGGTGGACAGGAATAGGACATGGGTGGTCGCGGTCGTGCACGCGCCGTGGTACAACACTAACAAGGCGCATCAAGGGGAGGGAGAGGACATGATGGACGCCATGGAGGAGCTTCTCTACGCTGCCCGTGTCGATGTCGTCTTCGCTGGACACGTCCATGCCTATGAACGTTTCGTAAGGATACAGACATCTTGATCCTCTCTACTTTATGTCATCAAAGTTGCACACGGATACACCATACAGACACGACATTTATTTTAATGTATTCTAGTGTATTTTGAAGTGTTCTTAGGTACTTCAAACCTCTAAACTTTTTTCCCCCTGTTGTAGACACGGGTCTACGACGACGGAGCCAACGGTTGTGGAGCTGTACACATAACCATAGGGGATGGAGGCAACAGGGAAGGGCTGGCCGAAGACTTCCAGGATCCTCAGCCGGAGATCTCGCTGTTCAGGGAGGCGAGCTTCGGGCACGGCCAGTTGGAGATCTTGAACAGTACGCACGCACTTTGGAGTTGGCACCGCAACGACGACGATGAAGAAGTAGTGTCGGATAAGGTCTGGCTGACAAGCCTCTCCTCCAACCCAGCTTGTATAACAAAGTGAACTAATACTCTATTGAACCTGTTATATGTATCAGTCTTTGCTATTGATCAGTCTTCCTGGTAAATAGAATTTTTGTATCAAGATCAAAACTCTGGATTTTCGAAAAGATGCTGTATGTTTCACATCAAGAACTTGATCAAATTAAACAGAAAATACACTTGGTGATTCAGAACGATGGACAGTGTTGATTCTTCACTTGTACTGTATCTGCTTGTTTCGTCTGATCATGTTGGGAGGTTGTTTATATATAGTATTAATAAAAAACTGCTGGAGCCTTTAGCAAGGTGTGTTACATGATGGGTGGGTACATTACTACATAACGAAACTCTTGTGTGCGATAACAAGGAAAATTAGCTTGGTTGCCTCCTGATAGAACGAAGAGTATCACCCTTCCTTTGTGTGAATGCCACCTATACCCACTTAATAGGTATGCAAGTGACCAGATCAGCTCCCAAGATCTACTAGATTCGGCTTGACTCAGTTCCACTAACGAGCCGAACTTGAACATGAAATAAGCTCGATTACCTTAACCAGTTGAGTTTGAACACGAAGTGAGCTCGGCAACAAACTCTGCTCATGAACCCGTGAGCTCAGCTTGACGAGTACCGGGCTTGACTTGGCTTCACTTCTATGACTCGACTTGACATAAATATAATCATCTAATTTCTACATTTACATGTGGGTGCCAAGAAAGTTTGATACATATAGCATATCTATTAGTCCCCGTAAATGATATTTTGTCTGCGGTTTGTAATCACGGACGTGACTGTGGTCCGACGTGACAGCCAACTATTATCTACTCCTGCTATCGTCGGATCCCTTCCGAACCGGAGGCCAATGGCAGGCCGCCACGTCTGTCGGCGGTCATGTCCGCGGTCACAAACCGCGGAAAGTCCCACATTGTTTGTAACTCACTAGTAAAATACAATTGTTGGAACACAGCAAAAATAAACCTAAGAAATCAAATAATACTTCAGAAAAAATTTACAACCGCAAAGACAAGAATTTATATAATTGGACCAAGATGCTTACTTACACAGACGAGGTGAGATCAGTTTCACTATTAAGAAGAAAAGGAATTACAATAGCTCTCTCAACACTTCTCTCATTGCTCTCAATAACTCTCTACTACAAAGATAAAGAAGAAAACAAAACTCTCTCAAACATTTGTGTTTAACTTATTAATTCAACAACTTTAGCATAAATTGTTAAATATGTAAATTTTACACTAAATTAACTAATTTTTTCCTCAATTAAATTAATTAAAGGACTAGGGGCTTGGATTTACCATTGTCGGAGATGAGCGGACAGCTCCTGATAGCTCCTCCGTGCTCAATGGACTTACTCGGCTGGGGACTTGGGCGACGGATGGACTCGGGCCGGCTTGAACAGTAAAGGTCTCCTCGAACACCAATGGACAGAGGATGAGGATCGGGTGTACAAGAAGGCAGAGAGGCGGGAGATGGAAGAGGGATCGCCAAGGAGGGGAGAAATTATTTGGTGGTCGGGGCTCACCACCTGACTATGTGAATGGTGAGTCCGGCCACTAATATCTTGATATTGGCATTAAAAATTATATATATATATATATATATATATATATATATATATATATATATATATATATATATATATATATATATATATATATATATAGAGGAAAATGTACCTAAGGTCGACCTCATTTTCCTCACTTTACAACATTTTTTTCTTGAATATTTTTTTATGGGATTGATCTACACCTTATTGATTGGCAACATACCAAATTTCAAGTGATTATAATATTGTTTAGCCCCCTATCTATCCCTTGCAAAATCGACGGTCTAAAACTTTGCTGCTACACCGTCGATTTTGCAAGGGATAGATAGGGGGCTAAACAATATTTTTCTCACTTGAAATTTGGTATGTTGCCAATTAATAAGGTGTAGATCAATCTCATAAAAGACATTCAAGAAAAAAATGTTGTAAAGTGAGGAAAATGAGGTCGACCTTAGGTAACTTACCTAAGGTCGACCTTAGGTACATTTTCCTCATATATATATATATATATATATATATATATATATATATATATATTTAAAATATATATAAAATTATATATATATATATATATATATATATATATATATATATATATATATATATATATATATATATATATATATAAAATTAAAAAATATATTTTTTTCAAAAATATAAAAAAAAATTGAACTAGAAAATAGAAGAAGTATAGTGATATAGTAAATTATACCAAATGCCAATATATTAGTGGCCGGGCTCATTATTCACCATAGTCAGCTGGTGAATCCGGACCACCCAATAATTTGGGTTAGTCGCAGCGGAGTATAGGACGGTTTCCGCAAAGGAGGTCGATAAAGGAGCTGGCCTTGGGGCGATTGTCGCCAAGGAGCAGAAGCGGTGCTTGGAGGGATCGACGGACTGAGACCAGAGGATGGGGATTGAATTTGGGTGGTGGTGGGGCTCAACTTTTTTAATGAAATGAAATGCTCCAGCTAGATCAGCAACAATTCTAGCCTATCGACGGAATTTCATTCTCTACTCGACATAGTCATCAATAAATTAGCGAATAATTTCTTGTTATTATATAATAAGTCAACAATGAACTGTCTTTCACACCCGAGCTTAAAAGGTACTAAAGTCGCTATGGACTAGCTATTGAAGGTTAGTCATGTGTAAATTAATTCAAAATTCCATCACTAATTTATTGTTACTCAGTGACGGAATCGTATCCATCGTCGATTTTGTCGGTATTGGCTGTATTTTTGTGGTGACTTCACACTTATGACAGATGGATTAAAAAGTCATGGGTCACAAGCAACATGATCCGGTCCGAGCTCGCACTACTAGGATAAGGGCTTTAGGTGACTAGTAGGTTTTTGTCGTCTAAATGTAAAATTAGTTGCCTAAGGTTTATCGTCGCTAAATTCCATGGTCGCAAGCATCGTCGCCTTAGGCTCTTGACCGAAAGTCTGGGACGACTAATTAAGCATTTTAGTTGCAAAAGATCTTTGGCTACTACATTGTTGCAAGAAAATGTCTTTGTTGTCCAAACTTTTGGCCAATAAGGCTTTGTCGCCTTAGGTTGTTTGATTTTTAGGAGGGAGGTACCTTTACCGACTAAAATAGTTGGCATAGGTAGTCTATGGCAACTATACCTGGTTGCAATATGTAGTATGTGATGACTATTATTAGCCCCCCAAGGTTGTCTATGATGACTATGATTTTTCATAATAGGTAGTGTGTCGCGAGAATCATTGTTGCCTAAGACACATTGTGGCGACTATGCTCGGTCATAATAAGTAGTGTGTGGCGAATATCATTGTCGCCTAAGACACTTCATGGCGATTATGCTTGGTTACAATAGGTAGTATATCGATACTATTATTGACAGACAAAGTAAGCCTGTGGCGAATATCATTGTTCGCCTAAGGCACATTGTGGCGACTATGAATGGTCGCAATAGGTGTGTGTGGACACTAATATTAACCCCCAAAGGTAGTATGTGGTGACTATCGTTGGTTGCCTAATACACTTTGTGGAGACTATGATTGGTCGTAATAGCTAGTATATGGAGACTACTATCCGCCAAAGATTGTATGCGACAAATATCATTCGTCGCCTAAGACACTCTGTGGCGACTATGATTGGTAGTAATAGGTAATATGTGGAGACTATTATTGACCACCAAAGTTGTTGGCCCATTGCCTAAATGGTCACACCTGATTTTGATAATCAACGACAACTTAAGTCGATACGTAAAAATATACAAACTGCTACTAATGTTACAGGTCACTGAAATCAATATCAAAGAACGTACTACGTAACACATCATGCGTCTACAAAGAGCATTCGAGTCATCATCCAAAAGCAACTGTATCAGAATCCAGATCGAGTCTTTTTATATTTTTTTCTATATTTTACTTTTAATGAGTCTAGAAAATATAAATGTAAGATCGATCAGGATATTACTAGCTTAGGTTTTCTCAGTCCGTAAAATCCAAAAAGCTTACCCAATTCCACAAACTCTACATATCCAAATAGCCTAAAAATTATATGCAATTTGGACCCCAAAAATCCTATTCTGCTTGGAAAGAATTCGGATAGAACTCTGGCTGAGTTCGGTCCGAGATTTTTGAAAATATTTGGCCTACAAATTTGCATCCAACGTTCGTTTGCGAGATCTTAGCATCCGAACTCAGTCCGAACTCTGTCCGAGTTCGGTCCTCAAAAATACTATAAATAGAGAAGAACTTTCATATTTCTAATCACTCATTCACTCTTCTCTCTATCTATTTCTAAGTGTTTTTCAGTGATCTAAAGCTTTCACATTTTGCCTATACTACTCTTAACCGAAGCCAGTAAACATTCTATTCGATTTAGAGTCTTTGGTTTATAGAGTTGTAAAGAGGTTGCACGTCAGAAAACTTTTCAGTTTTCGGAGTCGGTCGTGTGCTCGTCACCAAGCACGGTGTTGTGAAGTCGGTCGTGCACTTGTCGCCAAGCACGGTTTGTAAAGAGACGGCAAGCTCTCATTTAGCTTACAAATAGTGGATTAACAACGGGCAAGAGTACTTGCGACTGGATTAGTCCTCTCAGAGGAAAACTAGTACATATCACGGTGTTCACTGAGTTTGATCTTCTATCTCTTACTGTTATTTAATTTACTGTCTCTTATTCCTGCCATAACTTATAATCTGTTAATTTTTTAAGTGGCGATTATTTTCTGCTGCATGCGCACATACTCTATTCACCTTCCCTTTAGAGGTATTCAACGGTCCTACAATTGGTATCAGAGCAGGTTATATTATTATATAATACTACAGAAAGTATATATGGCAGCCGTTAAATCAATATTTAATGGTGAAGGGCAATCCATAAATAGACCCCCACTATTTGATGGAACAAACTACAGTTATTGGAAAACACGAATGAGTTTCTTTCTAAATTCTCTTGACTTTCATCTTTGTTCTATAGTAATTAACGATTATAAGAAATCGACACCAATAGTGATTGAAGGTGTACTTGTAGACAAGCAACACGATAAATACACAGATGAAAAAAGGACAAAGGCTAGTCTAGATGCATGTGCCATCAATGCACTATTATGTACAATTGACAAGACGGAGTTTAATTATGTTTCTACCTATACTACATCTCATGATATTTGGAGAGTTATTGAGGTAACTCATGAATACTTCCCAAGTGAAGGAATCTAAAGTCAGCAGACTAACACAGGAACATAAATCATTTAAGATAAAATCCAACGAGTCAATTACACATATATTTACTCGTTTTCTAGATATTACAAATCCTTTACAATCTCTTGGTAAGGATTACAGTAACCATTAGATGAACAGAAATGTGCTACGGGCTCTAACCAAGAATTGAAATCCAAAGACAACTGCGATCATTGAAGGAAATGATCTCACCACAATGACTCTTGAGACACTTATGGGCAAGCTAATGACCCATGAGTTAGACTTGCAAGAATTTGAAGAAACAACCCCCAAGGAAAAATTTATCGCCTTCAAAATACAAGCCAAAAGAGTTGCAAACAATGATTCTGACAAAGAATCATCAAGTAGTGATAAGAAAGCCCTGCTAGTAAGGAACTTCAGGAAATTCTTAAAGTTTGAGAGATCAAACCGAAAGAATAAAGACGTCCATAAAAGAAACGAAGAAGAAACAATATGCTTTGGATGCAAGAAGTCGGGGCATATGAAGAAGGAATGTCCACTATCAAAGAAAAGCAGGCCATATGATAGATCAAGATCAAGCAGAAAAGCTACAACAGGTCGAAAGTATGCAAACACAAGCATTTGGCACGAAAGTGATGCCAGTAAATCAGAGGAAGAGGACAGACCCTGCAGCACTGCTAATGTCTGTCTTATGGCATTCGATAAGGTATCATCTAACCCACTGTATGATGACTTTACTTTCGATGAATTAGAGACTGCCTTTAACGAACTACTTGAAGAACACAAAAAAGTGTTAGACAAATACAAGCAATCTCGCAAAGAGGTTAAGGCATGCACAACCGAAGTAGCAAGATTGTCTCATCTTCTTGAAGACATTAAAGAGACATCTGCTATCAGTAACACGGATGAGATAGCCAAGCTCAAAGTAGACTAGCATGAGGCTATCCTCACTATCGAAAAGAAAAAAAAGAGACTATGTCAAAATACAAAAGCTTTATGACATAGAGAAGAAGAGACACTTAGTCGCAGAGCAAAGACTCGTTAATATGATTGCCAAATATGAGGAGTCTTGTGCGGTCCCTAAAAAGTTAGAGATCAATTTAGACAAATAGGCCATTCATGTGACACAGCCTAAGGTTAGTCCTAATGCTAAGCATACAACTAAGAGGACTAAACCACAGAAAGCACGCAAGCAATATGTTAATCATAATTATGCTATCACTTATAGGTTTTCAAAGAAGACACAAATGCATATCAACATAGAAACAAAGAGCACTTTTTCAAAACTTATTTGCACATACTATGGTACTCACAGGCACATATCACAGTATTGTCTAGCAAGAAAAATTTTTGACAATCAGATACTTGTTTGGATACCTAGAACTAATCTAAATTGACCCTTCAAGAAATGGGTACCAAAGGATTCATCTACTCGTTCTGTAGGTGTCACCCCCAGTTTTCAAGAACAGAGATATTTTGGTCATTTTTCAGTTTAGAATAATTTTGGATTTTTTTTATTATTTATGATATTATTTTGGGATTATTTGAGTCGGGTTCGAATTTTAACTCAATCCGACTTGTATCGGAGACCCGGGGTAGCTTTGACTCTAGTGGGACCCACTCATTAGTTAGACATGGCCTGCATATGACAATATTTAAGTTTGTATGGTTAGACTAAATTTCATGACTAGGTTGGGTTAATTAGAGATTCAAACTAGACTAATTTAGCCTCAAACCAAAACCCTAATTTAAGTTGAACCAATAGGAGATTATAGAGGGCTTTTTGGACTTTTCCTAAAGGGGACACCTAGCTACTTGGGGCCAGCCACAAGGAGGAGAGGGGTGAGTCATCCTCTTTCATTCTTAGCCACAAATTTCTCTCTCCTTTGTTCTTCCCCAAATTTGAGAGGAACCTCCATTGATTTCATCTCCAAATCAATCCTTTCCTCCAACAAATCTTCATCATTTCTTCTCTACTCCATGAAGAGAGGGTACTAGCCAAGTGGGAGGATTTGGCATTGGTTCGTGTCTTTTTTGTGATTCCTTCGTGTCGGTGCCGTATCGGAAGGAGTTCCTTAAGATTTTGCCTTCCGGAAGGTAAAATCTACCATCTATTTCAATCCTACATGCATATACGATCATTTTGAACCCATAGGAATGACCTCCATGGTTGTGTCTCCATTTGTGTCCATTTTGTGTCCATTTGGAGACATTTAGGAGTGTCTTTGTTGTGCTTTGTGTCCATGTGGGAAACCCCCAATTTGGATACATCTTGTGTTTGAGATATTGTGTGAATGACTTATTTCCTATTTAATCTCAGATTTTAGATGCTAGAATGTTGTTCTTCATGTATCATATTATATCTTAATGTATCATATTATATATATATATATATATATATATATATATATATATATATATATATATATATATATATATATATATATATTTCATGGTTATATATTTAAGTTTGTGTGTGTGTCTCTTTACATTTGAGGGTATATAATATATATGTATTGGTAGATGTGTGTGTGTTTATTTTCATGTATCATATATATATATATATATATATATATATATATATATATATATATATATATATATATATATATAAATATATATATATATATATATATATATATATATATATATATATATATATATATATATATATATGGGTGTGGATGTATATATATATGGGTGTGGATGTATATATATATATATATATATATATATATATATATATATATATATATATATATAAATATATATATATATATATATATATATATATATATATATATATATATATATATATATATATATATATATATATATATATATATATATATATATATATATATAGGTGTGTGTGTGTGGAGTTGAGAGTGAGAGAGGGATATAGAGAGTGAGAAGAGAGTGATAGAGAGAGTGTTAGAGAGTGATGGAGAGAGTGTTCGAGAGTGAGAAGGAAGTGGAGTGAAGGAGGGAGAAGGAGCTGCTGCCCATGGCAGCAGCAGGTCAGTAGTGAGCTACTGTCCTCAGGACAGCAGCAGTGGGTAAATGAGAGAGCAGCAGCAGTAGCAGGACATCCCCCCTTTTCCCAGTTCAATTCAACCCATTAATCTATTCAGCCATTCATCCATCTAAACCCATTAATCCATTCAGCCATTCATTCACCCAATCCATTCATTTAATCCATTCATTCATCCATTCATCCATCCATCTCATTACAAATCAGTCCTACCATATTACAATACAATCCATATGCTCATTCACAAGTCCATGTCTCACCACTCCACCATTCCATCATTCATCCATACCTCATCCATTCTGTTTTCATTTCACCCACAAAATTCAGTCCTTGTATGTATGTTTTTTTTTTGTGTGGGGGGGGAGTAGGTTGAGTGTTAGTTTGTAGGTGTTGATATGTTAGAAGGGTAAATGTTAGTATGGTGGTGTAGGCTAGTTAGAATTAGTATTAGATATTAGTTAGAGTTAGAGTGGAGTGGTATCGTAGGATACCAAGTTGGTATCGTAGGGTAAATAGGATTTACCTTATTTGAGTTAAGGTATTGAGATACCTTCAAGATACGATGTTAGAGTATCAAGATACCATGGCATGGTATCGAGATACGAGGGCATGGTATTAGGATACCATGTTGAGGTAGAAAAGTACCTAGAAACTAAGGTAGAGGCTTGGTAGTGAGTTTATCTTGGTAAGGTAATAGGGTAAGTTAAAGTAATTACCTAGAAGCTAAGGTATGAGTTTAAGGTGTTAAGATATAAGTAGAATTTGGTTCCCTTGGTTGGTAATGGTCAGGATTAGTGCTCTTAGACTAGTTTTGACCTCGGTTGACCGTTTTGACCAGAAGTCAATAAAAGTCAAACGAAAGTCAAACATAGCCTAAAGGTGACTAGAACTTAATCGGACTCAACCAGAGTGACCAGTTGACTAAAAGTCAACTGTTAGTCAACATTTGACTAGTTTGACCTAGGGTTGACCTAGAGTTGACCAGGGTTGACTAGTTGACCAAAAGTCAACTGTAAGTCAACCTTTAACCTAGTTTGACCTAGTTTGACTTGGATTGACTTCCTGTGACCTTGTTTGTTCTAGTATGACATAGTTTGGCTCAGTATGACCTAGTTTAGCCTGATATGACCTAGTTTGACCTAGTTTTGACTTAGACTTGTATATCATGACTTGATTAGTTTTTCTTTCATTATTAAACCCTGTTTTGACTTATAGTATCACATCTTTAGGTTTGTGATTGTTAGGGTTATATACTAAAAGCATCACTTTTGTAGTAACCTTATTTTCTTAAATTTTGAATGAGAATTATATGGACAAATGTTTGCATATTGTATTTGTTACAAGTGTTAATGCAAATGTCTGATATTCTATATTGTAGATAATATGGTGTGTGGTGTCACACAGAAGATCATATTATCAGTTTCCTATGGAGTATATAAATAGTTCACAACCTAGATGGACTTGGACAATCTATTAGAAAGGTTGTAGTGTAATCTGGTATTAGTCTATCTTGACTATAGGTTTACACTAGTACACTTTGTGTGTATTGAACAGGACCACTTGAGGTTGTTCTCTTTGTACTGACTACATAAGAGAACAAACACCTCTGTTATTATGGATGCTTGTGCTCTTAATCCGGATATAATAACGGACATGTATATACAGTGTGCATTATTTTGACTCATAAAAGAGTGAGATTCATTATGAATCAACAACCTCTATGAATTGGGTAATAACATTGTATGTATGATGGGCTGTTGATTATAAATGGAATCCTTGTCCCGATACATCGGGTTGATGATGTCCTCTTAAGGAGCTCATAAGGATTGTCATGTAAACCCTGCATGTGGATTATATCCGACATGACAAATAAAGTTGAGCAGTACTACTTAAGGATAAAAGATGTCGAATCAATATAGTTGTCAGTAACTTAATTTGATCGACGGACATACGATATCTTAACATGGGGAGCCAAACGAGCATATAATAAAAGGAGCCCACAAACATAATTTGGGATTAAGGAGGTAGTGCAACAATAGCTCATTAGTGGACCGAGCTATTGTTAATGGGCCCGGATTGTGTGTTCGGGCTGAACACGGGATATCCAGATCCGTTAGGAGGCCTAACCCTAATTTCTCCTCATGGTCCTTGCCCTAGCCTATATATATCCTCTATTCTCTGGCCGCCAAATTATCGATCAGAAATCTGAAACTTTCTCTAAATTCGTGATTCACGTAAGGAGAGAAAGAGAGGGCTGCCAAGGAGAAGAAAAGGTTGGGAGATCGTCGCCCACACGACGTCCAACTTGAGAAAGAAATACGTGCAGAAGATCTTGGGGTCGTCCGCTTGAGATTGCCAGGAATTACTTGTCTCCTTTCCGCCGCAGGTACAATTCGTGAATCCTAGTTTCCGCCTATGAAGGGTTAGAACACGTATTAGATCTGTTTAACTTTCTATCGATCAATACGCACACCAAAGGAAGGGTCCTGGGAATCCCCAGTTCCATCAGTGATTACTCTGAGCATCTGTTCACCTTATCAGATCAGGACCACAGGCGAGTACATTCATTGATAGTTTTATTGTCTTGATATCTGCTATATCCGATTCAGTTGTAGTGTCTTACTTGATTTTCCGACATGATGGTTCAAGGACTAGTATACGTCGGATCATGACATGAGATGTTGTTTCTAGATTTTCTTGCTATATTGGTACATTTCCTGTCTTATTTTATGTACTTGTATAGACACCGATTTCTGAGAGGGAGTAGCTACCCTCTTAGGAAATCTCGTATCATGACGTGTCATGTCCGGATCCATTATACTATTCGGGGATGGGGAATTATTAGGGGCTATGTGATCAATACCATCCTGTCACTATATTCTTGTGCTTGTGCCACTCTCACCTCACGTAGGGTGTAGCGAGATCTTATTCCTTGTGCTCGTTATCCAGGTTAGCCGGCATGACCCTTTCTAGTAATTTTCATGTGATTGTCGGGTCAAGTGGATAGTCTGTCCTGTTTTCCAAGCCTATCACATAATGCTCTAATAATTCATGGCACATTTTATATTTATTTTATTACATCATATATCCTACTCAGTTCTACATTCAGTACTTTTCTCACCATGTTATGATATTCAGTATTTATATCCTGTTATATATTTTCTGTTGATTTTGTCTTGTATTTTATTATATTATCTCTTATAGAATTTATCAATTCATATGGAACTGTTATAGTGTTTGTATTTGCTCATTTTTCTGACAGGATACCGTTGATATATTACAGATGATTCAGAGGCAGACTGTTCGACCTACAATGGGGTCGGCGCAGATGGAGACTTAGGCCAGGACTGTGACCTGGCAGTTGAGCCACTAGATTTTGCACACCTGGACTAGTATAGCTTGGTTAGGTTTGCCTGGACTGCGATCCAGCTAGTGTTTTCAGACTGTAGTATTTTATATTATATTTTGAGATTCTGTGATGTATTAATATCTCTGAGCTTGTGTTGGATCTTGAACTCATTTTCTGTTTTTACTTCTATCATATTTCCATTTCGTACTATCTATCCTAGTTTGTCTTGTGATTGAGTTATGCCATATTATTCCTCCGTGCGGAGATGACAGGTACCATTATATTTTGTCTAGTTGTAGTTTTTATAGACGACCTATACAGCGTTCTACCGTCGATTCTGCGGCATAGGCTGGACGTAACCACGTACTCGAGCCCCTAATCAGGGTGCGGGTCGTGACAGTAGGTAGACCCACAATCCTCTTATGCTAGAAGTAATTGGATCCTCAAAAGCAAATATTCGTAGCACATGACTAGTGATGCATCTCTGTTCGCTACGCTATCGATGAAGAAAGAAGGATACATTTTCGTCGAAAATAACTTGAGAGGTGATATAATTGGAAATGGCACTGTTGGTATGTCTCCTTACCCAGTAATAAAAGACGTTTTTCTAGTTACGGAGTTGAAACAAAACTTACTGAGCATATGTCACTTGGCAGATAATGGTAATGGTATCAACTTTGTAAAAGACAAATGCTCTATATATGAAATATCATCGGTTAATCCTGTATATGAAGGGATTAGGAAAGACAACATCTATGTTTTCTTTTTAGAAAGTACTAACAATGCAGGAAGGTTTCTAGTAGCAAATCAAGATGAAAGCTGGCTATGGCACATAAAGCTAGGACATACAAATATGGATACTATCTAACGACTTTGTACCAAAAAGTTGGTAAAAGAACTCTCCAAAATCATATTCAAAAGAGACATGGTATGTGCTGACATTGAAAAGAACAAGACAACTAGGCCATCTTTTAAATCCATCAACGATGTAAGTACTTCTAGACCCTTGCAGTTAATTCATATGGATTTATTTGGTCCTAGTAGAATCGCTAGTCTTGGCGGTAAGCTCTACGCTTTTGTGATTGTTGATGATATCTTTCGTTATACATGGGTTTACTTTTTATCAAATAAAAGTGATGTTATTTTTGAATTTTAGATATTTTGTAAAGTACAAAATGAAAAAGGCTTCATGATTACTCGTATCCGAAGTGATTATGGTGACAAATTCATAAATGTTGATTTCAAAAAGTTTTACGATGATAGTGGATATTACCACGAGTTTTTTTGTCCAAGAATTCTCTAAATAATGGTGTTGTAGAGCGAAAGAATCATACTCTAAGCGAGATAGCTAGAGTCATGCTGAATCAGCATAATCTTCCTAAATATTTTTTGGCAGAAACTGTTAGTACAGCCTGTCATATTTTAAATAGGGTGTTGATTCGACCTATCTTAAAAAAATACCATATGAGCTGTGGTTTGGAAGGATTCCAAATATTTTTTATTTTAAAGTTTTTTGATGTCGCTGTTTTATTCTGAACACCAAGGACAACTTGGAAAAGTTCAACTCTAAAGTAGATGAAGCAATATTTCTCGGATATGCTGCTAAGAGTAAAGGATATAGAATTTTTAATAAAATATCTATGATTATTGAAGAATCTATTAACGTTACCATTGATGAGCTCAATAGTCACAGATCTAGCGACAATGATGATGAAGATGCACAGATTAAATGTAAGTCATCTAAAGATACTGCTACCATAGAGAGCCCTGTGGAAGATCTAAGAAAAATGTTCAAATCTTGGAAATTCTTGCCAGATCATCCAGAGATGCTCATCATAGGTGATGTATCAAAAGGTGTAAGTACACATTCTTCTAGTAAAGACTCTGATATAGCAGCTAATGTAGCTTTTATATCTCAAGTAGAACCTAAGACAGTAGCTAATGCTTTTAATGATGAATTTAGATTGATGTCATGCAAGAGAAACTTAATGAATTTAAGAGAAACCAAGTTTGGGAACTTGTTCCTGAACCTATTGGTCAATCGATAATTGGTACCAAATGGGTGTTCCAAAATAAATTAAGTGAGGGTGGGCAAGTTCTACGCAACAAAGCACGTCTAGTGGCAGAAGATTATAATCAAAAATAAGGTATAGATTATGACGAAATATATGCTCATGTTGCTAGACTAGAAGCTATCATCATGTTTTGTGCATTTACATGTTTTCACAATTTCAAACTATTTCAAATGGACGTGAAAAGTGCATTTTTAAATAAATTTTTGAAAGAAGAAGTTTTTGTGAAACAACTCCCTGGTTTTGAAGATTTTCAAAAATTCGATCACGTCTTCAAACTTAGGAAAGCAGTCTATGGACTCAAACAAGCCCCTCGTGCTTGGTATTAACGCCTAAGTGTCTTTCTACTTGAAAATGGTTTTTCAAAAGGAAGACTTGATACTACTTTATTTATCAAGTCTTCAGATGATGCTATTCATCTTATGCAAATTTATGTAGATGATATAATATTCGGTTCTACTAATGAAAAACTTTGTCGAGAATTTTCTAAGTGTATGCAGAGTAAGTTTAAAATAAGTATGATGGGAGAGCTAAACTACTTCCTAGGACTCCAGATCAAACATCACTCACATAAAACATTCATCAACCAAGCCAAGTATATGAAAGATTTACTGAAGAAGTATGACTTCGACCAAAGCCTATCGGAACTCCAATGGCTACATCAACCCGGCTTGACATTGATAAAAGTGGTAAATCAGTCGACCAGCGTAAGTATCAAGGTATGATATGTAGTTTATTATATTTAACTACTAGTCGTCCTGATATCATGTTTAGCGTTTGCATCTATGTTAGATATCAAGCTAATCCTAAGGACTCATACTTATGCGCCGTTAAGCGTATCTTTCGATACCTTAAAGGAACTTTTACAGTAGGCTTGTGGTATCCCAAAATTACATCTTTTGACCTAATCGATTATTCAGATGCAGATTTTACAGGATGTAAAGTAGACCGTAAAAGAACCAATAGTACGTGTTATTTCCAAGGAAAAGCTTTCGTCTCCTGGTTTAGCAAAAAAAAATATTTTGTAGCACTGTCAACGACTAAGGGTGAGTATATCGTTGCAGGACGCTGTTGTGCTCAAATTTTGTGGATGAAGCAACCCTAGAAGACTATAATTGTAACACCCAGTTTTCTAGAAGAGGGTAATTTTGAAATTTTATAATTTTAGTCTTTTAATAATGATATTTAAATCACGATATAAATTTTGATAATTTTTAATCATTTAAAACTATTTTAAATCATGACTTATGATTTTGGTGTTTTGATAGTGTAACCTTGGAGACTGGTTGACCTAGAGCTTAGCCATGTGATTAGGGTATTTTGTTTATCATTTCTAGTTTGAGGGTATTTTTGTCATTTTTGGGGTTATTTGAATTTATTATAATTTATTTGAATTTATGGGAATTTTTTTAGAATTTATTTTGGAATTGTTTGAATGAGGGTTGACTAGGTTGACTTTGACTAGCAATGACCATGGTAGACTAACCTAAGAGCTAACCCTAGTTGAGTTTGGACTTGGTTAGGTTATGCAACCCTAGTTAGACTAGAGTTGACCCATGATTTGGTTATTTGACTCAAGTTAGATTATTAAGTCATAAGCCATGATTTGTGATTGAACCTTAAATCAATAACTAGCCATAGAGGTCCAAAGCCCATTAACTAATGCCTAACCCTAACCCTAACATTATTTGTCCAGCCACTACACCCATTGGGAACCCCCCTATAAGTATTCTCCTCCATTTAGGGCTAGCCTCTTTAGGAAAGAGCATGCTTAGAAAGAAGTATTTTTCCAACTTCATAAATCCCTAGAAAATCTATTTTAACTCCTTTTTAATCCAAACAAATTGCAATAGATTCTAATTGATGTTTTCTTGCTGTTAGAATTTGTTTATCTCAGTTTTCTACCAATTTGAAGGAGTTTGGTGGCTTCTGGGAATCCTCATTCAAGGAGTTTTTGTGTTGGAGAACACCATAGGTAAAATCCTAATCCACCCATTAAAATTTGGTTTTAATTACATGAATGCCTAGCCCTAAGTATCCTGACCCTGTAGGAATAGGATTTGTAGATTTTTGTGTTATGTACGTGTCCGTATCGGACACGTATCAGTGATGAGCATAAGTGTTCGACGAAATACCCCAATGGGCATTTTGATTCATTTTTGTAGAAGTTTTTGAATAGGAATTGTTGTTTTGTAGTGGCCTACATGTTTCTATTGCTCTGAGCTTGAATCGAGTTCGTGTCGTGTCGCTTGACACTCGTGCACACGTTTTTGGACAAGCACGCGCGGCCTAGGCGCATCCCCTGCTACTCGGGGCTTCTGCAGGACACGACACGAGGTTGTTGGAAACAAAACTTGGTGGACTCGAGGGGGCATGCACTGACATCATGCCCCCAAAGTTTCATCGAGTCTTGTGTACGAGTTGGGGAGTAATCGGTCGCGCACGGGGTTTGCACTGTTCTGTGCACTGTCATTTTTAGCTACTGATACGGTTTTATATTTCGAACACGCGACACTATGGACACGTTGCAGGCGTTGGGACACGTGCACCTAGACCTAACCTAGGTGTGGACACAACCACGAGTCCTAGTTCGTGTCATGTCGGGTGCACGACACGCGTGCACTTGTATACGAGACAGTGCACTGTGCAGTGTCTGTGTGCCCGAGTGGTGTTTGTTTGTATGTGGACACGTCGTGTCATATTGTGGTGGACACGAAACACTCCCTAAGACACGTGCACAAGTTATAGTTTCATTACAAACCAATTATTGTACATATTAACATGTTTTTATTTATCAAATTCTATTTCCCCAATTATTCTGATACCTAGTATATTTCAGCTTGTTTCCAGTCCTGAGTTCAAACTTTGGCAATCATTTTACCTAGTTTAGATACTGTAAATTACCTGTTTAGTCCCTAACTTTGTTCTCCTATAAGTTATCTACATGTATGCTCATTTGGGAGGATTTTGGTTATGATTTGAATTCGAAATGGGAGTAATAGAGTTGGACTGTTTTACAAAGACTAAAAATTGATTTTCCTGAGAATTGTTTGATGTTGAACTCAAATCTGAGTTCACATATAACCTGTGTTGATGTTAAATCAGTTTATTGCTAACCTGAGATTGTGGGTTCATTCCTACATGTGCTATTGACTGTCATGAATTGAAGTGAACCTGAGTTGGTGTAGGAAAACTGAATTGATTTCCTCCCTTTAACTGAGTTTTGTATATATGTTGAAATCTGAGTTTTGGATGGGATTTCCCTTCTATAATTCCTAAACTGAACACATATATGCCTAAGCACACACACACATTCAGATTTCACTCACACACAATTCTCCTTCACAGTTCACTCATATGTTCACACAACTCACATTCTCTCACTCTCACACACACCATTATACACACACACAAATCATGATATACACACACCCTCACACTCTATGCCATTCATTCACACACAAGCAATCACACACACACCCTAGGTTCCTGTCACACAGGAACAGCCCCCTCTTTCACTCACTTACTCACTCTCTATTTTCTATCCCTCTCTATTATATATATATGTATGTGTCTAAAGGATATTGAATGTATATATGTAATACATATAATATATAATATGTGTATCTGTATAAATAATATAAGTTTGTGTATTATATCTAATATAGATACTTACAATGGGTGTATAGGTAATGTATGTATATATATATATTTTAGTATCATAAAATATGTGTATATGTGTTTACTATATATGTATTATATATATGTGTTATGTTTTAGATTATATAAATATATCAAGAGTGTATTGTTTAGATATAGATTTTGATTTGGGTATGTGTTAGGGTTGGCCTATAGGCATGATACAGCCTATGGCATATATGTGAGTCTGTTTGACTAGTGAGCCTAGATTGGGCTTGTATAGCTTTGATTAGACCTAAAATAGATTTGCTAGACTAGTGTAGACTTGTTTGACCCAGTTTGGACTTGTTAGACCTAGTTTGACCATAGTTGACCTAGTTTGACTTCTAGGGTTGACCAGAGTTGACCAAGAGTTGACTTTGGCCTAGATTGACCTAGATTCATGTAGAATGCATTGTAGTACTTCATTTTACCATTATGGACTTGTTGTGACTTGTGTTGTTCTAAATAGGAGCCAGACACCACTCCAAGGACAGTACATTTCAGTTGGACACTCAGATACCAGACGAGTACATTCTCTGATCATTTTATATCCTGCTTAGAATTATTTTCCTGCATTAAATTACTTTACTTGATACTGTCACGTTGGTCACACGGATTAGTACTATATGGATCCCTTCTTGAGATGTTATCCCTTCAGGGAGCATCGGGTACTACATATTCTGTGCGTTTCACTTACATGGCGTATCACTATGCTTCTTTGGTTCTTTGATCACTTGTGACATATACTCTTATGATCACAGAGTCTTCTTTGAATCCTTATCCCATTTATTGGGTTTTCCAGAATCCCCATTTATGGGACATCTATGTATCACCCCTTGTGGGCCATTACATGGAATCACAACATAACCTGGTTGGATCCTTGTGTATTGATTGGGGGTACGTGGGAGTAGAAGTAGACATGTGAATAATATCCAAGTAGTGTAATTCCCAGATCACTCTATAGTATAATTCCCAAAATCTTCTATGCCATTCACATGTTTATGTTGTACTCTGACTCACTAGCCACTGTTAGTTCTTTATTTATAGTAGATATTTCTATTACAGCTCTCTCTCTCTGATTATATACTACATTTCCTTCAGTATCTATATCTTACTTTACTGCATGATTATATTTTCTAACCTGCTATGAACTGTTGAGATGTATTGTGCTCGCTCCTGTCCTGATTGGACCTGTTGAAAATATTACAGAGGACGAGGAGGAGGCCTGTGTGGATACCTGCTGCAGGACAGCTCTAGCTGACGACGTTACCCTACTGCCTAGACTAGCTTAGTTAGGCTTTATCTTACTCATGTTGTCTTGAGACTAGTAGTTAGACTTTATTTCTGTCCTTGAGATCTGGGTTGTATATTCTTTCATATTCAGTAGCTGAGACCTTGTACTCTGGATATCTGCTGAGATGTTATCTTAGACTATTTGATCATCTGTATTTTCCTTGAGTTCTATATCATATCGTGCTTCTTCTTCCTTAGTTGTGATTGAGTTTATTATCTGCTATGTCACTCCCATTCGGGGAGAATAAACTTCTTAGCTTTATATTGTTAGATGTTGTGACCTAGGACAGCGTTCTACCGCCGATACTGCGGCGTAGGCTGGGTGTAGTTACGTTCTCGTACCCTCACAGTGGGTGCGGGTCGTGACACTAATCTACACTATTCTAAGATTCTCATATATTGTGATAATAATAGCACGATTAATTTGACTAAGAACCCTATTTGTCACACACGCACAAAGCACATAGAGATACGTCATCACTTTTTACGTGTTCACCAACAACACGGAAATATTTTCTTAGAATTCATTAACACAGATCATCAACTAGCAGATATTTTTACAAAACTGCTGGATGAAGACCGTTTCAATTATCTACGACGTGAACTAGGAATACTTGAATTTTCAGATTCATAATGCATTATGTTTATAACTTAAGATTTTGATATTTATTAATTAAAGTTATTTTGGGTACAAGCCGAAAGGGTCCTTCTGTCAAAAAGACGTAAAAATCTAAGCGACACGGTGCCAAGTGTCTTCGGACTACTGCTAGCTGGGATCCGACCGCTACAGCTAACCCAAAGTAATGAATATTATTAAATTGAATATTTAAAGGTTGTTAAATCTATTTATTATTCGGGATTCGGCTCCTACCGCTAGCTGGGATCTGGCCTCTTCTAATATCTCTGTTGAATTCCTTTTCCTTTCATAATGGCCTCCTGTTTTCTGGCCTCTGTCAACACCTCCGCGTAAGAGACACCGACTTGAGTGCTAGTGAATTATTGTAGCATCTGAGTCAAGCTATGGTAGAATCTATTCGCCTTCTCTAAGTCGGCAGGGATCAGGACGGTGCCGTATCTGCGCAATCGGCTGAACTCTACATCGTGCTAGCCAACCGTCTTATTGTCACTCCCGTTTTTCGTTATACATATTTTTAGTATACGTGTACAGAATTTCGATATTTGTCAGGTGACCCATGTTTTGACTTATCTTGCTTATGCCTTGTCTTGGTTTAATCTTGACTTGGATTAGTTTTGGTTTAGTTCACTTTGTTTTGGCTTGGCTTGGCTTGGTTTGATTGGTTTGAGATGAGAAGGGATAGTATCTAAACCAAATCCTCTCTCTCTCTCTCTCTTTATTACTTCTTATTTATTTCTTCTTCTTCATTTACTCCTTCCACCAACCCAAGGCAAGTACAACTTGCTCCATGGAAGACATGTTGGATCTCTATTTTTTTATTGTTCTATTCTTTTCCCCATATGATTCTAAGCATCTTTAGAACTTGAAATTTTCGGTTTTAATGGATAGATTTTTGTAGATCTAAGTTTTAATTATATTTTTTCTTTGTTTTTCTTGGTTTTGATCTCTAAAAACTTGTTATTTCCAAAAACTAGTGGTTCCATGTTGTGGGTAATTCAATTATACCCAAATTTGGCTTTTGAACCACTTGATTTCGATTTATTTTGAGAAAGTTATGGCATTTATTGTGTTCATGGGTTCCCTACACCTTCGATGATGCCGGGATGATGAACAGTGCGCCGCACGCCAATTGGTGCCATGGGCCAATCGGTGTCACGAGCCAATCGGCACCACGTGCCAATCGACGCCACTTTGCTAATCGGTGCTGCGTGCCAATCGGTGCCGCATGCCAATCAGCGCCACATTGACAATCTGTGCCGTGTACCAATCGACGCCGCGTGCCAATCGGCGCCACATTGACAATCGACGCTGGGTGCCAATCGGCGCCACATTGCAAATCGGTGCCGCATGCCAATCGGCACCACATTTCCAATCGATGGCACATTGCCAATTGGTGTCGGGCGCCAATCGACGTCGCGTGCCAATCGGTGCCACATTGCCAATCGGTGCCGCGTGCCAATCAGTGCCACATTGCCAATCAGTGTCACATGCCAATCAGCGTCACGTGCCAATCGGTGCCACGTGCCAATCGGTGCCATATTGCCAATCGGTGTTGCGTGTCAATCGGTGCCGCATGCCAATCGGCGTCGCATTGACAATCGGTATCACGCGCCAATCGGCGCCGCATTTCCAATCGATGCCACCTTTCCAATCGGTGCCGCATGCCAATCGGTGCCACATTGCCAATCGGTGTCGCATGCCAATCGGCACTGCGTATCCGCGCATGAATGACTATTTTTGCCTATTTAAGCTATTTTGTAGCAAAAATCTTGAAAAACTCAAAACATGAAAGTTGAAGATCTTTGTCTTGGCTTCAAGAATCTTTCTGTCACACTTTAATTAGAATTCATATGCGACTGATAGTTTCAATCACCCATGGGTGTTCTTAATCTTCTTTTAATGTTTTATGTACTTGGCCTAAATTGCGACGACCCGACTTGATAATCTTGAACTAATAACTTGAACTGAATGTCATGACCCGCTCCCGAATATTCAAATACGAGTCGAACACGTCCAGCCTACGTTGGAAGACTCAACTTAGTAAGCTGTACCAAGATAGGGAAACTAACAAGTCAATATGAATAAGTATAAGTCACAGCATCTATATCGTCCCAGAGAATCAAAGTACATGATCAGTCACTTATTACATTCATCCAGAAATGGTAAGGTAAAGTAATGTCTGAGTCTCAAATACAAGAAATGGAAAAACATCTAAAAGGGTGAGATAGCTAGGCCTCCTCGGCCTCTAAGTCCAGAGCAACTCCAACTGGCTCTACTATACCTCCAGGCTCCTTCCCGTAGTATGTGTCACACAAAGCCTCTATCTCACCTGCAACATATCCAATCAGGAACTGAGCGAAGTATATCTAAGGTAATGAACAAGTACCACATGGCATGAAAAGAATACAAGGTACAAAAAAAGTAAAGTACAGGAAATGAGTGCAGAAAATAAATACAGGAATCACAAGGAACATGATATGACCTGAACATGAAATAAACAAGAGAACAAGACATGTGTAATATTTCAAATACATCCAGGATGTGTGACCGGCTTGGGTAGTACAGGGCACATGAACAATGGTGCATCTTAGAGCCCGCGTGTACAGTGCGAGGCCTAAGCTATTCACATAAGTTTGTTTGGGTTTGGTCACACACCGGTAGTATTTTCCCTCCCAGACACAAGTACAAGATGTGAAAGTACAAGAGTACATTATAATATGTCACATCGTGTCACAAGAGTGTATAGGATATGAATGTAAATGAACATGAACCATAGAATATACTTGCCTTGCTCCGGGTAATCAAGCGTAGGGAAAAAAAAGCTGGATGTCCTCCTGATTGGTGCAAGTTGGTTAGCGTCTAATAATAATTATTAGCTAAATACTTGCTAATGCTAAAAGGTCACAACTACTAATTAGTTAACTATAAAAGTTAGTTTAATCTATCACTAATCATAAACTTATTATTCAAATCCTTTACCCATCAGTCTATGTTCTATAGAAATTACTTATATTAGCAGATGCCATATCATCAGAAAATAAAATTAGTTTTGATAAACTCACTGTTCATAAAATAACATTTTTATTTTAGGATACTCATACATTAAATACACTACTAAATCTTAACTTAATGACTTCAATAATAGAAACAAATGCTAACACATTATAATCTATACGAAACAATCACTACTATTTTGCTTCAGATTTCTTCCCTGGCCTAAACTGGCCAGGCCCAAAACTATACTTCTAAACTCCACAGCCTTAATTTGATTCTACCATTGATAAAAGCAACTCTCTGATCCCAGTTGAATTGGAACACCAAAGCAATTCAACCCATACAGTGCCTAGTAGGCCCAAATCCAAACTGAATCAATTTTTTATTGTTCTGACATGGCCTACTGATGCTAGTAGGCCACCCTCAAATCCCAGAAACATATTTAACACCCAAGTCTTATTAAGTATGGCCAATCCAACTACTCCACAGTTAAATTAACTCACACAGGAAATTCTCTAACGGCTATCAGAAATATATGTATTCAAACTATTCTTTGCACAAAACTAAAATTATACAAGCGAGAATATACACAAATTACTTGAAAGAATATACAATCCTATTGAAATCAAAATAGGAATCAACCACAGCTTCAACTCGAGAAATCCTTGCATCAATTTGCCTTTTGAAACCACACATGCCAATTTAAAAACGAGCGCAGCAGACACGAACCCATACATCTGGACACGACCCAAACTCAATACGAACTGGCACATAATCTCAGACACGGTCTAACGTCAATTTGGTGCAGACACAACGCTCATCCAACACGAACCCGACGCATGAAACAAACACCATAGCACGGAAATTATGACCAAACAACCCAGCATAATTCTGAACAAATGAGATTGGAGTACAATTTACCTAAAGGAATTCCTCACAAGGCTGAGGACACGGCCCAACAACTTGGACACAAGTCCAAATTTCGAGATTTACTGTGGTATTCAACGAACAGTCTCCTCGAACAAAGAATCAAAAAGGAATTTAGAGTCCAGAACAGTAATTCAAGAAATTCGTGAGGGAACCCAGAATCAAGAATACCTCAAATAATATTCCCTATCAACTGGTTTCTCAATCGAAGTCCATTTAAATACATAGCCAAAGAACTGCTCACGAATTATCAAAGTAGAAGGAGCAAATAATTAATCAGCTAATTTTTGAAACAGATCTCTATTCATCACGGATCAAACAGTTCGAACGGCCAAACAAAACAAGAACAACTGTCACGACCCGCACCCACTTTTTGGATACGAGACGTGTCCAAGCCCAGCATACGCCATGGTATCGGCGGTAGTACGCTGTCTAGCCCGCAATAAATAAAGTGCTCATAAATACTAACTGCTAATTCACAACAACTAAATCAACTTTACAAAATATAGAAGTTTTACATTTGAAGAAGAATGTAAGCTTTTACATTTATAGAAAACTACCACACAACTAACTAGTCTTCTATGGTTTAGCCTTCGAGTCTCTATCACCCTCTTGTATGGTCCATAGCGCAAGAGTAGGCACGTCAACCCCACCTATAACAACGATCCAGTCAGGAAAGGAGCAGAGTACAACTATATTGTAATTAATGTTGTTAGTCCAAAATAAGTTAGAACAAGCGAGAAACAATGATGACAAGGAGTATATAAAGAACTAGTACTAGCCACATATGAACGATCAAGATATGAACTAGCAAAATGGGATCTAACAAGATATAAACTGGCAAGATGTAAACTAGCAAGATATAAACTGACAAGATAATAGACTAGATGAAGGAAAAATAGGAACCACTATGTGTGTGTGAAATACATTTTAATACGTGAACGACTGGGCTAATACGGCACATCATACGATGGCTACCATTCAGTAATTGGTACGGCTAACTCATACGTGGGTGTGCATGACTTAGCTATCATTCGGTAACGGTAATTGGGTTTGTTCACGTATTTATCGAGTATTTTCCCTTCCGACTCTCTAACAATCAATAACGGTCAATGATACACTAAGAAAGATACGATAACTACAGTGTCACATTGGTGTCTCAATGGAATATCAAGCAATGACTCAACGGAATATCAAACAAGAAAACCATAGAGTAAACGATATAATGAACTAAAATATAAATGCAATACTGTACTTGCCTGAATCCTTGCACAAACCGTAGCCACAAGTAGAGGATGAGGGGAATGCTGATCTAGAAGCTGTCAACCTATAACACATATCGCACCATGAACCGTGCACGAAAACCATAAATCAATTCTAATGTTCTAGTTCTAAATTCATGGAATAGTGGCTAGTTGGATTACTAATCTAATAATAATTAATTCTAGAATAATTCACTTAAAAACCTAATTTAACCTAATAATAATCTGAATATAATCTAAACATGCAATTTTGGCCATCAAAAGTCATGTTTTCAATTTTAGAAACCATGGCACGCAAATCGAGACATACCGTTGACTTTTTAGTCAAACTTTGTAAACTCTGGATTTTGAAAGTGTATCTAGGTAGATTTTAGTGCCACGAGTGTGCTAGAATCAACCTGCCGTAAAATCATGTTTTGGTCAAAAGATATTGCCGTTATGGCTAATCGTGACCAAAACCGGAATCAACCGATCAGTTTTAAGTTTAACCGAATAAATAAAATATTAGATTAAAGAAATAATTTCTGGGAAAAATATATGTCGTAGAGCTCTGTGTTAGCTTTCTGAAACTTCAAACGGTTCATGATTTTGATTTTTGGTTCTCCCGGAATCTCGAAAACACCAAAACGTGTCAAGTTTCAGACAACCGACACTCTACGAATTTTTCCAGAAATTTAGGTTCAGAAATTACGAAAATAAATTAGATATTCAGAAACTATACCTCGATACGCTTCAAAAAAAAATGGCACGCAAAAATGAGGTCCGAGTTGACGACAATCGCTTCGGGAAGTCGGAGAATCACCGGGATCAAACTCCAAAAGGAGGAGGCTATAATTAATTAGGGTTTGTGAATATACAATGCATATATATAGGAGAGAGAGAGGCGGTTACTGTAGCGGGCGCCGACAGGAGGGCCCCCCGGGTGGATTATTGGATAATTATTTATTTAATTCAAAAAATCATTTAAAAATCATTTTAAGTCCAAATAAATCAAAATAAATTGCAGAAAAATTCTAGAAAATATTTTTAAGTGTCTAGAATCTAAATAAAATATTTTAACACAAAATATTATCGTGTGACCTCACAGTAAATTTCCAAAGCCTATAAAATATATATTCTATATGTTTTAATTATATAAAAATTCTCAAAATTTCTAAAAAATCCAAAAAAATTCTAAAATATTCTAGAAATTTTTTTTATTCATTTAGAGCCCAAATAAAAATATTTAGTCCGGAAATACCCCGGTATGACCTTACAATAAATCCTGAAAGTCCTTAAAAATAATAAAACCTTAAATATTAAATACCTAAAAATATCCAAAAATTATAGAAAATTGTAAAGTAGCTAAATAATACATATATAAGCTATCTAGAGGTCATATGACCTTAATATGGCCATAGTCCACCTACAAGCTTTTGTATGACTCACGATGACCATAAAATTAATCATAAACAAGTAAAATTAAAAAAATTAAAAATTTGGGAAGTTGGCTTACAAATCTACCCACCTTAGAGAAATTTTGTCCTCGAAATTTCAAAAAATACAAATAGGCATAACCAAGAATAGCATCAAAATATGACATGACCAATCGATATGAAAAAGTACGACAAAAAATATAATCAAGAAAATAATGTGATGAATGATCGAAATTGATCAAGCATATAGAATCAAAATATAAATACGTTTTAGAAATATAGTGGAAGGAAATCAAAATAGGTTTAAAATATAACGATTAGAAAATAGAAAAATATGAAAGAAATAAAGAACTACTAGTTGTAGAGAAGGTGGTAACAAAAAATAAGACCTCAAATAAATTTTAAAGAATTTTTTTTAATAGTCGTATGCCAATAAAAGATATAGCCGCTATGATATTCGAGAATCATAAGTATATCCGAAGTCATTTAACCGAGAATCCATGCCTCGCCAGTGTACATCTGGCTGCCGTGAACACTTGGTTTCATGACTCAAGTATAATATGTTATCGAACACTTTATCAACTCTACCCAATATTGACATAATAAATCAAAAGATCAATAATATAACTATGATATATTTTTAGTAATATTCGACAACCTACGCATACTTAAAATTATTTCAACTTAGGGGTCATGCCACACCAGTGCGCTGCTGACTGCAGTGAACCCACAGTCTCCATAATTCAAATAAATGGGGACAGTGCACATCTGCCTTACCATTGTATGTCACCAAAAATTATTTTAACTATATCCATAAGAATTTCAAAGGAACTTCAATAAATTCAATCAAGTCGATCATGATAAGAAAATATACGTATCTGTCCTTGAGTAAAAGTATCAGTTTTGAAAACAAAAGATCACAAAATGAACGAAGACAACTTGAATTAATATATAGATAATTGAACCAAGATTAGGAATTAAATAAAACGATCGTAAAATAGTTTTGAAAATAAAACGAGGTTTAGAGAAGGAATAAGATAAAATGGCACAAAAATGATCAAAATTAGGAATTGAATTCTATGAAGGCCTAACTTACCAAACGTATATTCTACCCACCTTAGATCCTACCAACATGTCAAAACAAAATAACATATTCTCTTAGAAAAATTATTCGATTTATCTATACCGAGACTTCAATAAATCATTATCTAAATCACATGGCCTATTTAAATATCTTAACTATCCAAGGGTCAAATTGAATAATGGACTCCTAGTCCTATTTATTCTCCTAAAATTAAATCAATCCTAATTATGAATGAGCACACTAGCCGCAGGCTTGCAGTAGTACTGCTAACTTAAGTACTACCACAAGTTCGCAATCTTTTTCGAAATCAGACCTGCATGGGCCACCATAAAAACTTGTCACAACCCGCTCCCGCTTTTTGGATACGAGACGTGTCCAAGCCCAGTCTACGTCGTGGTATCGGCGGTAGTACGTTGTCTAGTCCGCAATAAATAAAGTGCTCATAAATACTAACTGCTCATTCACAACAACTAAATCAACTTTACAAAATATAGAAGTTTTACATTTGTAGAAGAATGTAAGCTTTTACATTTATAGAAAACTACCACACAACTAACTAGTCTTCTATGGCTTAGCCTTCGAGTCTCTATCTCCCTCTCGTTTGGTCCATAGAGCAAGAGTAGGTACGTCAACCTCACTTATAACAACGATCCAGTCAGGAAAGGAGCAGAGTACAACCATATTGAAATTAATGTTGTTAGTCCAAAATAAGTTAGAACAAGCGAGAAACAATGATGACAAGGAGTATATAAAGAACTAGTACTAGCCACGTATGAACGATCAAGATATGAACTAGCAAAATGTAAACTAGCAAGATGGGATCTAACAAGATATAAACTGGCAAGATGTAAACTAGCAAGATATGAACTAACAAGATAATAAACTAGATGAAGGAAAAATAGGAACCACTATGTGTGTATGTGAAATACATTTTAATACGTGAACGACTGGGCTAATACGGCACATCATACGATGGCTATCATTCAGTAATTGGTACGACTAACTCATACGTGGGTGTGTATGACTTACCTATCATTCGGTAACGGTAATTGGGTTTGTTCACGTATTTATCGAGTATTTTCCCTTCCGACTCTCTAACAATCAATAACGGTCAATGATACACTAAGAAGGATACGATAACTACAGTGTCACATTCGTGTCTCAATGGAATATCAAGCAATGACTCAACGAAATATGAAACAAGAAAACCATAGAGTAAACGATATAATGAACTAAAACATAAATGCAATACTGTACTTGCATGAATCCTTGCACAAACCGTAGTCGCAAGTAGAGGATGAGGGGAATGTCGATCTAGAAGCTGTCAACCTTAACACATATCGTACCACGAACTGTGCACGAAAACCATAAATCAATTCTAATATTCTAGTTCTAAATTCACGGAATAGTGGCTAGTTGGGTTACTAATCTAATAATAACTAATTCTAGAATAATTCACTTTAAAACCTAATTTAACCTAATAATAATCTGAATATAATCTAAACATGCAATTTTGGCCATCAAAAGTCATGTTTCCAATTTTGGAAACCATGACACGCAAATCGAGGCATGTCGTTGACTTTTTAGTCGAATGTTGTGAACTCTAGATTTTGAAAGTGTACCTTGGTAGATTTTAGCACCACGACTTTGGTCAAAAGATATTGTCGTTATGGCTAATCGTGACCAAAACGGGGATTAACCGATCAGTTCTGAGTTCAACAGAATAAATAAAATATTAGATTAATGAAATAATTTTTGGGAAAAATATATGTCGTAGAGCTCTGTGTTATCTTTCCGAAACTTCAAACGGTTAATTATTTTGATTTCTGGTTCTCCCGGAATCTCGAAAACACCAAAACGTGTCAAGTTTCGGACAACCGACACTCTACAAATTTTCTAGAAATTTAAGTTCAGAAATTACAAAAATATATTAGATATTCAGAAACTATACCTCGATACGCTTCCAATAAAAAAACGGCACGCAAAAATGAGGTCCGAGTTTACGGCAATCGCCTCGGAAAATTGGGGAATCACCGGGATCAAACTCCAAAAGGAGGAGGCTATAATTAATTAGGATTTGTGAATATACAATGCATATATATAGGAGAGAGAGAGGCGGTTACGCGCCGACAGGTGGGCCCCCCGGGTGGATTATTGGGTAATTATTTATTTAATTCAAAAAATCATTTAAAAATTATTTTAAGTCCAAATAAATCAAAATAAATTGCAGAAAAATCCAAAAAAATTCTAGAAAATATTTTTAAGTGTCTAGAATCTAAATAAAATATTTTAACACAAAATATTATCGTGTGACCTCACAGTAAATTCCCAAAGCCTATATAATATAAATTCTATATGTTTTAATTATATAAAAATTCTCAAAAATTCTAAAAAATCCAGAAAAATTCTAAAATATTATAGAAAATATTTTTATTCATTTAGAGCCCAAATAAAAATATTTAGTCCAGAAATACCCCGGTATGACCTTAAAGTAAATCCTGAAAGTCCTTAAAAATAATAAAACCTTAAATATTAAATACCTAAAAATATCCAAAAATTATAGAAAATTGTAAAGTAGCTAAATAATACATATATAAGCTATCTAGAGGTCATATGACCTTAATATGGTCATAGCCCACCTACATACTTTTGCATGACTCACGATGACCATAAAATTAATCATAAACAAATAAAATTAAAAAAATTAAAAATTGGGAAGTTGGCTTACAATAACAGATTGGACTCACCTGGAGTTGCTTCCGTGATTGAAAATTGGGTCCAATCGAATTATCAAGATCAATAGGATCGTCGAGGAAATCGATCGCAAGCGTCGAGAACTGGTCGAGGAAATTGAATCAACAGCACTCACTCGATTCACTTAGGAAGATCGATGGATGGACTTTCCAAAACTCCGCTCGATCTGGTCAAAAACAAAAGGGAAAGGTTGTCGGAGTTGTCATATTACCACTGGGACACGCCACCACTGAATGGAAAGGATCGTCGAGGAAATCGATCACAAGCGTCGAGAACTGCCTCCAAAAGCGGCCGGGAAGGACACTCGTTCGTTGAGGTTGACGAAACACTGTCGCGAGCTATGGAGAGTGGCGCCGCTGGTTGCTCTAGTCGCCGGTGAGAATGGATGTCGTTGTCGCCATAGATGTCCGCCGAGGAAATGGAGTTAGGGTTAGGGCTCCGAAGGAATTTAGGGAAAAGCAATTTTGGAGGAAAAGAAGACTTTGCCTCTGAGAGGAATGAAGTGATTCCAATTCTCTCTCCACCCATACTTATATAGAAAGAGAGACAATGGTTCTTTTACAATTAGATCACTTCAAATCTACTATTTACAGAAAGTCCAAAAGTTTATTAGAAGAGGTGTTTCCACTAGTTTGGAAGGTTGTTAGGAATCTTTGGGGCCCACTCATGTTAGTTATAACTAACTAGGAAATTTAACATCCATGCCAACTATTTGAATTAGATAATTTTAGAAAATTATTAAATAAGAATTTATATATTCAACCAAACTTAAATTAGAGAAAAACTTTTAAAATTCCATAAAGTTGAAAAAGTGGGGTTATACTGAACATGACAATATGATCCCGTCTTTATAATCTTGATAGTGGTCCATCGAGGTGCACTCCTGACAAGTACACTTAACATGACAAGTAAACCTGATATGACATGTAAAATCTTGATTACTGTTGCGACAGCTATTCCTGTCTTGGTAAGTGTAACCCTTTTCTTGACTCTGTGGTTGATTTTCCTTGATTGTGACTGTACACGCTACTTGTCTCGTCTTGCATCATGTCTAGGACATAGATTTCTGGTTACCACAGTCAGGGATTCATAATGAATCTGACTAGTTTAACGACTAGATTGATCAAGTAGTTCATATAGAGAGATTTTTCAATTACAGGCGATCCCGTTATCCCGGCCACATATGGACTTGTAGCATGTCGTCGAGTAGGACACAATTCCAGCGCACTGTCATGTATTGCAATCCTTGTAAACTAAAAGTACTCTTAAATCTTGATAAACTATTGTAACCCTGCCTGGATAACCTGAATAATCTGCAGGGCTTGTGACTGTGGGAACATCTCAACTGCATCTTGTTACTAAGCCGGCATGTGATAACCCTAGTTAGCTAATAATAGCAAGTCGTAGGACTTGATTGGCCATGCCTGAATGATTGTCTCATGATTAACATGAGAATTATTCCACCTCTTGTTTTCCTAATGCAAGCTAGTATGTTCTACTAACTCTGTCTTTCATGTTATTTAATTATGTTCTTTTATCAATTCTTCTATTCATTTTTATGCTGGTTTTAGTTCATAAGTGGAGCCTCCTGTGTGGTACTTTCTCTTCTGGGTTCTGACTCAGCTGGTTTTGTGTGGCCAGATTTTAACGTAGTACCCGAGGATCTACCTACCTTCCAGCCAGATGGTGAACACCAGGAGTAACCGTAGCAACCATTAGGTTTCTTATTTTCCTATCCCACTCTATTGTAAATTATTCTTTTGAGGCATTCAGCCGTCGAGGAAGTGTTAGCTCGTGTTGAAACTAAATTTCTATCTGCCTAAGGGCTGTTACATAATTGGCAAATCCTAGGTTGATCATGTACGACTTAACTCTTGCTAGTCTTCATATTTTGTATGACTAGCTTCATGATCGTCTGAATATGTAATGTTTGGGATTCCTTACCTTGTATGTCTGATGATCTAACATCTTGTAACATTTATTTGCTTGCTTGAGATTAAGACACTAGGCTTCTTCTTGACCATAGGAGACTGTTGGCTTGTAGATAAACCCTCATGCATCTAGACAGCCATGACCGTATTACGAGGTGGCTTGCACTTCAATGTACGTAGCTGGTTTTGTATGTCCCCCGTTCTACAGTATTCTGGTTTTAGGGTGTGATACGGTTTAAGTAGTAGCCCATACAGGTCTTATGAAACAAGTTGTTTGAGGGTTTTACTGAATAGATGTCTCAATCAACATTCATACTTGATCTATATTCGTGCCTTCAAATCTTCCTAATTCTTGACCTGATAACATGCTTATATCATTGATCTATCTTGGTCGTTCCTTATTGTTTTCTATGTCATTTCTTTAGTGGCATTATTCCTGGTCCTACCAATCAGCCGGGTGGAGCACCTCCAGAGGACCAGCAGTAACAAGTAAACTAGCAGCAACGACCTGGGGACCAAGCCCAGCAATCAGGGGCAGCCTCTCGAGTCATGCCTTCTGGGAATCCAGAGCCACCAGTACAGCCAGCCTAGCCTACAGATCCCAAAAATATAGCCCTAATGGGACTCATTCGGGATTTGTTTGCATCACAAGATCGTCAGGGCGATGTCCTGCAGTAGATTGTACAAGCAGCCTTAGAAAGAGTTGGTTACCAAGGAAACAGTGCAGCCAACAACTTTAAGCGCCTGAACCCTCCCTCCTTTGACGTCAGTGAAGATGCTATTATTGCTGATGCTTGAATTCAGGATATAGAGGTTATTCTGGAGACAGCTCAAATTCCAGAGGAAGAGAAGGTGGTCGTTGTTCACTTGTAGTTATTGGACTTAGCTCGTAGCTGATGGGCGATGCAAGCAGTTGGTTTGGTGACGCTTGTCATATGGGCAGTATTCAGTGACAAATTTCAGACGAATTATTTTGATGCAGTAGCTCGGTATGATTTGCAGACAAGATTTAGCAATCTCAAGCAGATGGGAATGATGGTCGATGGATATACAGCCGAGTCTTCTAGGCTTAGTCGGTTTGCTCCCACCTTGATAGCAACCGAATTGGACCGAGCGCAACGATTCCAATAGGGACTCCACCTAGAGATTATTCTAGCAGTGGAGCAATTTGAGCACCAGACATTCGATGTTGTTTTACGAGCAGCTAGGAGGCAGAAATATACTACTCAGAGGATAGTAGATTAAACTGCAGGACCGAAGAGGCCTTATAGATAGTTATCTCAATCATCAGCACCAGCCCCGACATCAAGGGCCTTGACCATTGGATCTCTTAGGAGGGCGACCACAGTTTTGTCGGTTCAGCACTTGACTCCGAACTCGACTCTGACATACCCTCAGCAACATAAGCAGAAGCAATCTTCCGCAATGGGCTGCTCTTATTGTGGGAAGCTTGGGTATGTGATTTCAGAATGTCGCAGAGCACATAGGTTGTGCTTAGCTTGTGGGGCACAAGACCAAATGATAGGGTACTGCCTGCATAGAGCCACTTTATTTTCGTCAACCCTAACCAGTCCATCGGTTAGAAGACCAGCATCAGTGCAGCAGCAACAGCAGCAGTATCAGCTTTCGAGACTGTTGCCGCCTCAGGCTCAAACATTCTAGCAGAGGCTGCAACAGTTTGCTCAGGCCCAAGCCCAAGTTCAGAATAGACATAGAGGTCACCAACAGAGAGGACCAATACCAAGCGGAAGGGTCAAGCTATGGCTCTGACGATAGCAGAAAAATTAGCATCATGTGAGGTGGTGGCAGGTACCATTCTCATCAACTCTTTTCTAGCAACAGTTTTATTTGATTTGGGTGCATCGCATTCATTTATGTCTGCAGGATTTACAATACGAATATGATTGGAACCTGAGTCATTATTAGTATAACTCAATATCCTTACTGGTAACGGTCTTGTGGGAGTAGATAGCGTCTTTTCCTCGTGTTGAATCGTAGTTAGTGATAGAGAGTTTTCTGCTAAATTGTTATAATTTTCGATGGCGACTATGATGTTGAAGGATCAATACGCAAGAATAGACTGCCATGTTAGAAGAATTATTTTTGGTATTCCCGGCAAAGAAGATTTTTCGTTTTCCAAAGGCAAAGTAGAACCTTCTCCTTCTTGCGAATGGCAGTAGTAGAAGTAGTCCAATTTTCCAGAGTGGTAGAAGAATTTTCTGATGTATTTCCCGAAGAGCTTCCAGGCATACCTCCAGTGAGAGAGATAGAGTTTACTATTGATTTGCTTCCTGGGACGGCACCGGTAACAGAGAGAGTCTACAGAATAGCACCATCAGAATTAGAGATCCTGTACAAGATGATTGAAGAACTCAGAACCAAGGAATTCATTCGTGCTAGTGGATCACTTTGGGGAGCCTCGATGCTTCTTGTGAAGAAGAAGGATGGTACGTCAAGATTATGTGTTGATTATCATACCTTGAATTCTGTAACAATCAAGAACAAATATCCCCTACCAAGGATAGATGATTTATTCGATCAAATCAGTAGGGCAGTAGTATTCTCAAAGATTGACTTGGGGTTAAGGTACTATCAGATTAGAGTCAGAGAGCAAGACATTTCGAAAACGGCATTTATATCTAGATATGGACATTGGGAGTTTTTTGTTATACCATTCGGAGCGACCAATGCGCCAGCAGTATTAATGGATCTCATGAATCGTATATTCATGCCCTATTTGGATCAGTTTGTGATAATGTTTATCGACAACATCTTAGTCTATAGCAAGACTAAAGCAGAGCATGAGCAGCATCTCTGTGTAGTCCTTCAGATTCTCAGAGAGCACAAGTTGTGTGCAAAGTTTAGCAAGTACAAATTTTGGCTTGATCGCATTTCTTACTTAGGTCACATCATCACCAGAGGTGGAGTTGAAGTGGACCCCCAGAAGATAGTAACTATAGAGACATGGCCAGTACCCAGTACCGTCACATAAGTTTACAGTTTTCTAGGATTAGCGGGCTATTACAGGTGATTTGTATCAGACTTTGCTCGAATTTCAGCGCCCTTGACGTTGTTGACCCGTAAGGATATACAGTTTGCTTGGACAGTAGAGTGTCAGAGTTCATTCGAAAAATTGAAGCAAGGATTGATAACGGCACCCATTTCTACGCTTCCAGATGGGACTGGAGGATTTTCAGTTTATTGTGATGCTTCAAGCAGATGATTAGGAAGCGTCTTAATGCAACATGGGAAGGTATTAGCTTATGCGTCACGTCAACTTCGTGATCACAAGAAGAATTACCCAACACATGACTTGGTGTTAGCAACGGTGGATTTCGCACTCACGCTTTGGAGGCATTACTTATATGGGGATCGGGTAGAAACTTTTGCTGACCACATGAGTTTTAAGTATGTGTTTATCCAGAATAATCTAAACATGCGTCAGAGAAGATGGCTAGAGTTACTAGTGGATTATGACATTAACTTACAGCATCATTCTGAGAAGGCAAAAATAGTTGCAGATGCGTTAAGTAGAAGAGCAGGAGCTTATTTTCTAACAACACAACCTAAGTTATTAGCGGATCTTCAAAAGATGGATATAGAGATAGTTCTCCCTAACAACGTGGCATTAATGGCCAGTATGCAAGTTCATTCCAACATAGTTGAGAGGATCAAGACAGCTCAATCAATGGATTCCAAGCTTCAACGGCTTAGGACAGAATGTGAAGCGAGACAAAGAGTAGAGTTATGCATTCACGAAGATGGCACGCTCCGACATAGAAGGCATATTTGTGTACCCAGTGGTGACATCAGGCAAGAGATCATGGCGGAGGCTCCCAGTTCACACTATTCAATCCATCCCGGTAACACGAAGATGTATCGTTATATTTGTCAATATTTCTGGTGAAATGGTATGAAGAGGGAGATAGCTCGGTTTGTCTTTCTTTATTTAGTTTGCCAACAGGTCAAAGATGAACATCAGAGACCAGCTGGACTTCTTCAACCGTTACCGATCTCGAAATAGAAATGAGAGCATATTACCATAGATTTTGTAACTGGGTTACCTAAATCCCCAGCTGGAAGAGATGTTATATGGGTTATAGTTAACAGACTCACAAAGGTAGCTCATTTTTTCCTTTTCAGAATCGGTCAGTTAATGGATCAGCTAGCATAGATGTACCTCAGGTAAATAGTCAGATTGCGTAGAGTTCCAGTCAGTATCATATCCGACAGAGATTCAAGATTTACGTCGCACTTTTGGCAGAGTCTTCAAGAGAGTTTGGGAACTCGCTTTAAGTTTAGATCAGCTTATCATCCGCAGACAGATTGTCAGTTAGAGCGCACGATTCAAACTCTTGAAGATATGTTACGATCCTGTACACTTGACTTCAGTGGTTCATGGGAAGACCGCCTACATCTAGTAGAGTTCTCCTATAATAACAGTTTCCAGGCCAGTATCCAGATGGCACCATTTAAGGTACTGTATGGCAGGAAGTATAGATTACCTTTAGCCTGGGATGATGTCGGCGAGAGGCAGATGCTTGGTCCATAAATGGTTAATCAGACTATCGAGGTGCTCAGACAAGTTAGAGATTATCTTCGAGTTGCCCAAGATCGTCAGCGTCATTGGGCCGATTCTCATCGGCGTCCTCTTGAGTTTTTTATCGACGACCATGTATTTATTAGGATCTCGTCTACCCATGGCATCATTCGATTTGGCGTACGGGGAACGCTTAGTCCTATGTATATAGGGTCGTTTGATATTTTCGAGCGAGTAGGTGATGTATCCTATTGTCTCACTCTTCCGCCGTCATTACATGAGGTACATGACATATTCCATGTATCCTAATTATGACGGTACATCCCGGATCCTAGCCATATCCTTGATCATTCAGAATTTTTGGTTGGTGCCAACCTTTCGTATAAGAAAAAGCCCGTATCCATATTGGACCGAAGGAAGAAGATACTCAAAAAAAGGACTATTAGTTTAGTCGGTGTTGCTTGGAGTCATCACTCTTTGGGTGAGTTAACTTGGGAACGTAAGGATGATATCCGATCGCGATATCCACACATGTTTGATTCATAAGGTATAATGTCTTCTTTATGCCTTATGCATTGAATTCCTTGCTTGCATGAATAATTGCTTGATCGACTGCTAGTCATAAATTGACTGTAATTAGTATAGCTTGTCCTGACACCTCTAGCCTCTTAATTAAATTTTGAGGACGAAATTCTTTTAAGGTGGGTAGAGTTGTCACTCTCGTTTTTCGTTATATGTATTTTATGTATACGTATACAGAATTCTGACATTTGTCAAGTGACCCATGTTTTGACTTGTCTTGCTTAAGCCTTGTCTTGGTTTAATCTTGACTTGGATTAGCTTTGGTTTGGTTCACCTTGGCTTAGCTTGGCTTGGTTTGGTTTAGTTTGGTTGGTTTGAGATGAGAAGGGTTAGTATTTAAACCAACTCCTCTCACTCTCTCTCTCTTTATTAGTTCTCAGTTATTATTCTTCTTTATTTATGTCTCCCACCAACCCAAGGCAAGTACAACTTGCTCCATGGAAGACATGTTGGATCTCCATTTTTATTGTTCTATTATCTTCCCTACATGGTTCTAAGCATCTTTAAAACTTAAAATTTTTTGTTTTGATGGATAGATTTTTGTAGATCTAAGTTTTAAAAATTTTACCTTATTTTTATTCGTTTCGATCTCTAAAAACTTGTTATTTCCAAAAACTAGTGGTTCCATGTTGTGGAGAATTTAACTCTACCCAATTTTGGCTTTTGAACCACTTGATTTCGATTTATATTGAGGAAGTTATGGTATTTTTTTGTTCATGGATTCCCTACACCTTCGGTGCTGTCGGGACGATAAACAGTGCGTCGCATGCCAATCAGCGCCACAGGCCAATCGGTACTGCATGTCAATCGGCGCCACATTGCCAATCGGTGCCGCATGCCAATCAGCACCATATTGCCAATTGGTGCCGCGTGCCAATCTGTGCCGTATGCTAATCGGCGCCACATTATCAATCGGAGCCGTATGCCAATCGGCACCGTGTGCCAATCGACGCCATATTGCCAATTGGCATCGCGTGACAATCGGCGCCATATTTCCAGTCGGTGCCACATGTCAATCAGTGCCACATTACCGATCGGTGTCGCATGCCAATCGGTGCCACATTGTCGATCGGTGTCGTATGCCAATCGGCATCGCATGCCAATCGGTACCACATTGCCAATCGGTGCCATGTTCCAATCGGCGCCGCATTGCCAATCGGTGCCGCGTGCCAATCAGCGTCGCATGCCAATCGGCACCGTATTTCCAATCAGTGCCACATTACCAATCGGTGCCGCATGCCAATCGGCACCGTATTGCCAATCGGTGTCGCATGCCAATCGGCACCGCGTACCCGCGCACAAATGACTATTTTTGCCTATTTAAGCTGTTTTATTGCAAAAATCTTATAAATCTCAAAACAGAAAAGTTGTAGATTTTTGTCTTGGCTTCAAGAAGCTTCATGTCTCACTTTAATTAGAATTCATATGCGACTGATAGTTTCAATCACCCATGGGTGTTCTTGATCTTCTTTTTATGTTTTCTGTACTTTGCCAAAATTGTGGCGACCCGACTTGATAATCTTGAACTAGTAACTTGAACTGAATATGACAATATGATCCCGTCTTGACAATATTGATAGTGGCCCATCGAGGTACACTCATGATAAGTACTCTTGACACGACAAGTAAACCTGACATGATATGTAAAATCTTGATTGCTGTTGCAACAGTTATTCCTGTCTTGCTAAGTGTAACCCTTGTCTTGACTCCGTGGTTGATTTTTCTTGATTGTGACTGTACAAGCTACTTGTCTCACCTTGTATCATGTCTAGAACATGGATTCCAGGTTACCACGGTCAGGGATTCATAATGAATCTGACTAGGTTAATTACTAGATTGATCAAGTAGTTCATATAGAGAGATTTCCCAGTTACAGGCGATCCCGTTATTCCGGCCACACATGTGAACTTGTAGCCCGCCGTCGAGTAGGGCACATTTCCAGCATACTGTCATGTGTTTCACTCCTTGTAAACTAAAAGTACTCTTTTTTTCTTTTTTTCATTCCAGCATGTGCGGGCTCAGTTAAAT
The DNA here is from genome assembly GCA_029216955.1 of Iris pallida. Lineage (NCBI taxonomy): Eukaryota > Viridiplantae > Streptophyta > Magnoliopsida > Asparagales > Iridaceae > Iris > Iris pallida. The sequence continues at coordinate 16,216,959 of JANAVB010025196.1, forward strand.
CGTGTCTCCTCGCACATAATTTTTAGCCGGTTGTCATATTGCTTCGCACTTTTCATACGGATCTTGTCCGCACTGGCTTTTTTATTATAGCCCCACATGTACGCCTTGCACACTCCACGTGCTCCAGAGCCTCATGGGACGACCGATGTCTTTCGATGCCGGCAACTCAAAGCCTCGCTTCGCCCACGACGCCAAGGCTCCCCCGACGTCTTCACGACGCCTACGACAGCCGATGCCACCCAGCCACCCGCTCTATGCGCACGACGCCCTTACGTCGTCTTCTCGATGCCCATAGGGCACCGTACGACAGGCTGCATGGTCGGCCGTCGTTTATACCTGTGGTAGAATGGTGGCGGTCCTCGACCGCCCGCACGATGCCCTTGCCGTTGAGTTTTTATGCACGGGGCGCCCCATTCTGTCCCATACTAGCTCAGATCATGGCCATTTTTCGTCAGTCCTCCGATATTGTGGATGCCCCGCATCGTACAAGCCAGGCTCATCATCGTCCATAAAAGTAACTCTTAAATCTTAATAAGCTCTTGTAACCCCCGCTTGGATAACCTGGATAGTCTGTAGGACTTGTGACTACGGGAACATCAACTGCATCTTGTTAGTAAGTAGGTATGTGATAACCCTAGTTAGCTAATGATAGCAAGCCGTATGACTTGATTGGTCTTGCTTGAATGATTGTCTCATGATTAACATAGGAATTATTCTACCTCTTGTTTTCCTAATGCAAGCTAGTGTGTTCTTCTATCTCTGTCTTTTATGTTATTCAATTATGTTCTTTTATCAGTTCTTCTATTCATTTTTATGCTAGTTTTAGTTCATAAGTGGAGCCTCCCTTGTGGTACTTGCTCTTTTGGGTTCTGACCCAGCTAATTTTGTGTGGCCATATTTCGGAGTAGCACTCGAGGATCTACCTGTCTTCCAGCCTGATGGTGAACACCAGGAGTAACCATGGCAACGAATGGATTTCTTGTTTTGATCTCCCACTCTATTATAAATTATTCTTTTGAGACGTTTAGCAGCCGAACAAGTGTTAGCTTGTGTTGAAACTAAGGGCTATTACATGACTGGCAAATCCTAGGGTTGATCATGTATGACTTAACTCTTGCTAATATTCGTATTTTGTATGACTAGCTTCATGATCGTCTGAATATGTAAAATTTGGGACGCCTTAATTTGTATGTCTAATGATCTAACATCTTGTAACATTTATTTGCTCGCTTGAGATTGAGATATTAGGCTTGTTCTTGACCAGAAGAGACTGTTGGCTTGTAGATAAACCCTCATGCATCTAGACAGTCGTGACCTTATTGCGAGGTTGGTTGCACTTAAATATGCGTAGCTGGCTATGTCTGTCCCCCGTTCTCCAGTATTCTGGTTCTGGGGCATGACACTTGTTCCTCCGCTCTAGGTGGAGAAAATTGGTGTACAATGCATCCTTCACAGTGGCTGAAAAATATTTCTTCTCAAAATGTGCTATGAACTGATCCCATGTCTGGTTAGCACCATGTGAGCACTCTATTGACACCCACCATTGATGAGCGTTTCCCACCAGTACGGTCTTCACGGCCGTCATCCACAAGTCTTCGGGTAGTTGCGCTGCCTTCAAGAGCTTCTTGGTGCCGACTTACCACTCAATCTCTACAAAAATATTGGTATTTAGCGACGGACAATTCCGTCGCTAAAAACGTATTTTCCGTCGCTAAACCCATTTACCGACGGATTACCGACGGAAATATGACGTCGAAAAACATAACGTCGCTATAACAAAAATGTCGGTAATCCGTCATTATAGCAACGGATTTCCGACGAAATTACCGACGAAATATAGCGACGGATTAGCAACGAATTTTAAACGTCGGTAACCACAGCGACATATTAGCGACGAACTACCAAAAAATTTTAGTGAGCTAAAATACTAAATTTTCCAGAAGCTCAGCGATGGAAATTTTCGTCGTTGACTCGTCTGATATGATTTTGGTATCAGACAGAAGCGGAGCGACGAAAATTTTTGTCGCTGTGTAGTCGCTAACATAAATAATTTTCCAATTTTTCGTCGCTAATCCGTCGAAAACAGTCGCTAGCCTAGAAAATTTCCAGTTTTCCATTGCTAATTCGTCAATGGTTAGTCACTAAACTTTTTATTTTTACCAGATTAAATTGTACAGCTTTGCTCAAACTTGTGAATATAGATGTACATTACATTCAAATGATATACATTAAATATAACCCCAATATATAAAAAATTAACCCAAGTATATCGATCAAACAGTCAAATATGTTCAGTAATACATAAAGTCATCCAACAGTCGCAATATAGTACATATACAAACACGTCCAACAGTCAAATAATAGAAATACGTCCAACAGTCACAATATAGTACAAATACAGAAATATGTTCAGTAATACATAAACTCATCGAACAAAACCCTATAAAGTTCATACAAACTCATCGTCAAATACAACAAGAAAATAAACAAAACTCAAACTGATGGTGGGGGAGGTGGAGGAGGCAGCGGAGGCATAGCCGGCCGTTCGCATGAATATAACTGCCTTAGGACCAAAGTGATGATCCGCTGTACGTCCTGGGCAGGAACATCTGGAAGAGTCGGCGGCACGACAAGAGGTACTGTGGTCGAAGGAAGAGCCGGTATAGTAGGTACGTGGTCGGAGGAGCAGTCGTTAACGGAGGCACTGTGGTCGAAGCAGGAGCCGGTGCAGTAGGGGCATGCATCAGACCTTCTGTACACAGAACTCCACTTATCTGCCCCATCTGACCCTGGAGGGACACCAGAATCTGTGTAATCTGTCACAAGGTGTAGGTGTCGACAGTATCATCGGTTTATGAAGGTGGAGGTGGTGGAGATAGAGGAGCTCTAGAATAAACGGACGGCTGGGATGCCAACGATCTGGTACTGTACACACTGCCCCCTTTCCTTCTACCAACGGCTTGTATCCACAAGTCGTTCCTCACAGCCGGCGACGTGGGCTGACTAGTCCCAGCTCCCTCAGCAGTCCCTCCCTCACCGACTCGACTCTCTAAAGTCTCATACGTCTCCTATATTTATATAGGTGAATAGATTTAGGGTTAATATTGATATTTTAGTTACTATTAAGGATTGTTATGGTTACGTTCTCATACGTCTCTTAAACTATTCTTTGATTTAAAATGCTACTTAGGGTTATAATTTAGAGTTAATATTCATAATAGAGTTCGGACTAACTATTTTGGTAAACTAAATATAGTTAAGTATGTAAAGACGAAGAAGAAATGTAATTAGATATAGGACTCAAAAAACTTACATAGGCATTGGTCGTCCGATTATCTACGAGCTTCCCATCCTTCTTTCGCTTATGGGTACACTCGAAAACTTTAGGAAAGTCAACGGCGTTCGGATCTCCGCCTGCCTTGGTGACCTCCTCGCACTGTAATAATTAAACATTAATTTATAACTAAACAATAAATTTAAACAATTAAAGAAATAACAAATAAGAATACTCACCATCCGTCGATAATGCTCTGTAATTGGGATGGATCCACCCGTGTGGTGACCACCCTCAGCACGGGCAGCCTTGCCTTCTCACACTTGGCCTTATAGGCTGGAGTGTCCATATTCCTCTTCATCTCCTCCCAAAATTTCTCCTTCAACCACTCCTTGTAAAAGCACTATTTAGTAGAGCCAACGCCTTCTGGTCGTTGACCTTATCCCTCAACCTCTTGCTGGCGACGGACTTGTAGCACTTTCGGATCGCCTGATCTCTATACGCCAGCCACCAATACAAGTTCTGCAAATAAGGATAAATAAAAATAAATAAGCAAATATTTAAGAAATATTGTAAACAAAGATGATATTATTTAGACATACCTCAAGCATCTCGAGCCAAATGAATCATTTATCAACTAGGATGTCCCCGAAGTTCAGATAGGGACCATGGAATTGACGACGCATCAAATCCCCCAAATCTCTACCAACCTAGACCGGAAAGAACCTAGAATAAACAAAACAATGTACGATTAGATAATAAATAGAGTATGAATAAATTGAAGTATAGCATAGCAAAGTATATCGCAAAATTGGAGTATAACATAGCTGCAAAAATAATATGATAAAAAAAAGTTACAGAAATTTTTAAAAGTATATCGCAAAATTGGAGTATAACATAGCAAACTTACGTCTCTTACTTCTCTATATCTTCTATCTCCTCTATACCACTAATTAGGCAGATATACCAATGAGCAGCTTCAAACTCATCGTCCTCCAACTACCGTAACTTAGAAGCACTTGTAGGCTTGCCACCAACATTGAAGATAGTGAGGATTCCACGATTCGGTTCATCGACCTCACCTTCATCATTTCTTGGTGCTCTATTACAGTTTGTTCTGACATGAGTATCGAAGTAGATTGAGCAGAAGTTTGAGACATCCTCAATAATATATGCTTCGTATATCGAAGCTTCTACATGGGCCTTATTGCCCACCTTCTTCTTCAAGTGATGTAGATATCTATAAATAACATATTCAATATTAGATCTGTTTGAATAAGATAATTATTAGTACCTGATAATTAAATATTTTATATCTCTCAAATGGATACACCCATCGATAATAGACGGGAGCACCGATACGTGCTTCGTATGCAAGATGAATCGACAAATGTTCCATACCATCAAAAAAGCGAGGAGGAAACACCTTTTCTAACTTACACAATGTCAATACAATTATTTCCTTAAGTTCAAACATATGTTGCACCGTCAACTTAGTTGAACACAAATCTCTAAAGAATATAGATAACTCGGCCAACGGACCCCATACTTGAGAAGGCATCATCTCTCTCAGAGCGATAGGAAGTAAACGCTCCATGGACACGTGGCAATCATGACTCTTTATCCCTATCAACTTGTCAGCTTGCATTCTTTGAGATCGATACATCTTGCCAGATTCGACACGTAACCGTCAGGGAATCTCAACTTTGTAATCCAGTTGCATATTATCAATTTAACATCCCTACTCAGTGTAAATTGTGCTGAGGGCTTGACCCAGTTACCATTGGATCTTTGTGTTAGATGCAACTCTGGACGCCTGCAAATAATTTCCAAGTCCTTTCTTGCTTTGGGATTTTCTTTCATTTTTCCCTTGATATCCATCACTATATTGAAGATGTTGTCGAATACATTTTTCTCAATATGTATGACATCAAGATTGTGTCTTATGAGATTGTCCTTCTAATAAGTAAGTCCTAAAAGATACTCTGCTTCGTCCAATTATGGCTATGTCCTAATCCTTCTAAGTGATGGCCCAAACTCGGATCTTCCTTTACAGTCGGCAAATCCTCTAACTCTGCCCAAACGATATCTCCAGTCAATCTCAACGGCAGAGGAGTTAGTTTCTGTTTACCAGCTCTAAAGGCATCCATGTTCCTTCTCTATGGATGTGACATAGGAAGGAATTGATGATGGCAATTAAAAAAAAAGCTTTTCCTCCATTCTGAAGGCGAAATACCTTATTTTTTTCCATACATATCGGACAACACAAAATACCATGAGTACTCCACCCAGATAACATTTCGTATGTTGGACAATTATTGATGGTCCACATCAACATCGCTCTCATCTAAAAGTTATGCTCCATCGATATAACATACGTCTGAACGCCGAACTGCCATAATTGTTTCAACTCGTCCATCAATGACTGTAAGTAGATATCGATGTTCTTCTTTGGATTTTTTAGACCGGGTATGATAAGTGTCAAGAACATGTAGGGAGTCTTCATGTACATCCACGGTAGTAGATTGTAAAACGTCAAAATTACCGGCCAACAAGAGTACTGAGCCCCCAACTGTCCGAAAGGAGTGAATCCATCAGAACATAAAGCCAGCTAAATATTCCTAGGCTCTGCAGCAAATCCAGGATGACATCGATCAAAATGCTTCTACGTCTCTCCATCAGATGGGTGAGATAATTCTCCTTCATCCATCTTCCGCTCTTTACTATGCCAAGTCATGTGTTCTATAGTACTCGAGGACATATACATTCTCTGTAGCCTCTTTGTGATCGGCAAAAACTGCAAGTATTTGTAGGGGCAAAATCTTGCTCGTGTAGTTGATTTTCCTTTGCCCCAAATGGGCTTGTATCGGTCCTCGTGACAGAAAATATATTTGGCTTTATCATTGTTCTCCTTGTAGTACAATATGCAGCCGTTTCGGCAATAATCTATCTTTTCGTAGTCTAATCCGAGTTTTCGTATCATTATCTTTGACTTGTAAAAAAATTTGTCAAGTCCTTTGCTCCTTTTGGCAGCAACTCTCTAACAAACTGAATTATCCGATCGTAGCATTCTTGCAGTAAGTTAAAATCAGACTTGAGATTCAACAACCGCATCACCACCGACGGGACAGAATGAGAATCGTAACCCGGATATAAAGGAGTATCGGCATAGTTGAACATATCATAGAACTCCTTTGCAACAGGATTCGGATCCTCCGGATCAAAACTTGGACAGGCACAAGCCGCATCAAATGCCAACTCACGTGCCAAGTTTCGTTGCCGATATTGGAAGTGGTCTCCAAAAGTGGGGTCTTCCACCTCCGTATTGAAGGAGGACTGATATTGCAGAACCAAAGGTTCTCCTTGAGCCGTCCATTCATTGTAGTTCGGTACAAAACATTTCTTGTAGAGGTGCTCTCTCACGAGATCTACCTCTCTGAATGGTATATTACGACAATTGACACAAGGGTACTTTATGAGCCTTCCGTCCATAAAATAAGGTTGGCTACTCGCGCATCTCAGAAATTCCTCGACGCCCGCCTTAAAATCATCGGTCAAACCAATCTTGCTCTCATGTCACCGATTGTACATCCACGAACGGTTAACTAGGTATCGATTCATTGTTCAAACCAATTCTGCACCAAGTACCATATATCTTATAAATACAAGTAAAAATTAATATAGTACCTAATTGTAACAACTAAAGCTAACAATATCAGTATCGAAATCGGTATCACACCAATCCTATGAGTATCGATATCGAAGTCGGTAATATCGACCATTCCTATAAGTATCTATATCGAAATCGGTATCAGACCATTCCTATAAGTATCGATATCGAAATCAGTAATATCTAAATTGGGTTAGTTTCAGCCTATCGGATTAGTATCGGCCGTATCGGGTTAGTATCTACTTAGTATCAGGTTAGTATCGGCCTATCGGATTAGTATCAGGTTAGTATCATCCTATAGGATTTGTATCAGCCTATAGAAATTGGAATCAGATATCCTTATCGGTTTAGTATCGGCTGTATCGGGTTAGTATCGGCCTATAGGGTTAGTATCGGGTTATTATCGGCCATATCGGGTTAGTATCGGCCTATCGAAATTGGAATCGGATATCCTTATCGGGTTAGTATCGACCGTATCGGGTTAGTATCGGCCTATCGGATTAGTACTAGTATCGGCCTATCGAAATTGGAATCGGATATCAATATATCATAATCAAATATTAACGGATTCAATATCTTAATGGCCGTATCGGGTTCGTATCTGCCGTATCGAGTTATTATCGGCCGATCGAAATTGGAATCAGATATCCTTATATCATAATCCAATATTAACAGATTCAATATCTTAGCGTCCAAAAATATTCGGATATCCAATTCCAATTTTATGAATCTCGAATAATTTACGAAAACCCAAAACCCTAGCTACTACATTGTGTATGTGTCCGTGTCCGTGTCCAAAACCCTAGCTACTACATTGTGTTCGTGTCCGTGTCCAAAACCCTACCTATAATATTTACACAATTAAATTACAATGTCATAATTTTCGTGTCAAAGTATATGTTAATTAAACACCTACAAAAACTTATACCTGAAGGAGGAGGAGGCTGTGTCAGAGATCAACGAGGAGGAGAGGGGTTCTTCTGTCGCCGTCGCCGTTCGAGCCGGAGAGGAGGGGGTCGGGGGTCGCCGCGTGAGGAAGGGTTCGAGGGTTGCCGCGTGAGGAGGAGGGGGTCGGTGTCGCCGTGTGAGGAGGAGGGGGTCGGGGTCGGGAAACGGTCGCCGAAGGACAGCGGAGGAGGAGGGGGTCGGAGGTCTGAGGTCGGGGGTCGCCGCGCGAAGGAGGAGGAGGTCGTCGAGGGAGGAGGAGGGTCGGGAGTCGGTCGTCGAAAGGGGTCAGAGCTTTGGGGGGAAACAAAAATTTGGGTGATAATTTGAGAATGAGAAAGAAAGAGTTATTGACTTACTTTTACACGTGTCCAGCGACGGAACTGTCCGTCGCTAAACCATCACTATTTACTTAGCGACGAATGAACTAGTGACGGATCTAGTGACGTGTTTTAATACTATATTTTACATATGATATCAGTTGCTAGTCAGTCGGTATTCCGTCGTTGATTAGCGAAATTTTATCTTCCTTGGTAAATTCAGTCGCTCATTAACAGTATTTTTGTAGTGAATAGTCTCTTCTGGCCCTTTCGTATCGTTGTATGGCTCGATCCCCATCTTCCTGAAGTCCTTGACTGACCTAACACGTGCATGAGCTACCACGACTGGTGCTAGAGCTGGGGCGGGTACTGGCGCAGCCAGTCTCTCTAGTGCTGCAAGAAAATGCTGCCGCATCTCAGCAGCTTCCTTTCTCTGCTCAGCTGCTTGTTACCTCTGTTTCTCAGCCTGTGCGACAGTCAGCTGCCTTAATTCAATGGCTTGATATCTCATCTCTGCGGTCTGCTGCTGTTGTTGCTATATTATCATCTGAACAATCTGGAGCAGCTGATTCTGCCTATCCTGAGGTGCAACTGGAGCGGAGAAAGCTCCCCGGGTCATATGCTGGGGGTTCGATGGTTGTGGAGGAAGAAGTAAACTGTCAGTCTACGATGCCTACCCTGTAGAATGATCATCCAATCCAGATGACTGGTTGTCTCCACTGGTGTTACATTTTCTTCGCGAATATATTGTTTTGAAGAAGATAGAGCTAAGGATCTAGAAAAAGCACGGATGCAAGTGGAATCAAAGCAAAGGTATTCAAAAGATGTTATAATCAAGTGGATGAGACATAAAATCTTCTAATCCTATTTACAGGCCCGCTCGGCACATTAACGTAACCGAAATGGTTAACTAGAGCTGCATGGGCCACCACTAAAATATGTCACACCCCAGTCCCGTACTACGTTGGACCACGTACGCGAATACATATCAGCTGTACGAACAAGTATAAAGCACCAATAAGTAGCCTAACTAGACGTAGTTCGTTGTAATATAAACAAGCTATACAACAACACATGCAGGTTATCCAGTCTCATCCACAGATAATATCACAATGAAGGAACTGACTGAAATATAAGTAATGTTTCAAAAATCCACAGGTGAAACTCAAAGTCATGTGGAGAACAATCCACAGATAAAATGTAATAAAACAAGAGAAGTATCTAAGCAATAAAGAAAAAATGATGACATGCCAGCTAGCAATATAGAGGCACCAAAAGTAAGCAGAAAGTTTCTGACACATCAAGGGTACTCCAGGGGATCAACCTCTAGATCATCATCGGTAGAAGCTCCAACTCCATAGTCCGTAGGATACAGGTGCTCGTATAGATCTGGAAAGAGCCAAGTCCTCAGGGGACATACAAGTATACATAATAGCATGTTGAATGTAATATAGTAAACAGATATATAACTGGGTAAGCTAACCAACTATGTGAATATGCACTCGAGTCATTGCTAGGACGCATGGATAGGGATAGAGAATCCAGACATCCCCAAGGACGCTCAAAAGCGCATAGGACCATATAAAGAAGAAAGGTGAGATGTCCATATGCTTACTAGACGATGCTTCCCCTCCAATGTATTGTCCAACTGTGACGATAGACGATAGCATGCAAGTCGAATCAAAGCTACCAAGCTAACTCTAGTCCTCTATAACTATCGGTGATGTGATCATATGAACTGATGGCCAGTCACCACGCTAATCCACGTCCTCAAATGCACTTAGCTCACTAGACAGAAAGTGAGTCAAATCTGTGTCTAGGCCTGAAAATAACCGTCTACCTTCAAATATATGGGTCAAGTCGGCTAACCCTTAGGTCACGGACTCGCATAAAAAATTGACTCAAAGTCGATTTGCACCCGAGTAAGCTCAGACACACGTTCCTAGCTAACAAAACTAACTATATATAAATGTAACTGCAGAAATTTCAACAAGGTATACTTGCCTTCCAATTCCAACTATAAGCCAACTGAAGCTGCTCTGGCGTCCTCGAGAGAAGCATCGTGAATACCTACCTAGTTAAGGTAACACTAATTAGGCTCTACTTAACTAACTCCCTTGAGTTATTATCTAGTTATTAATTAGTAGGTTGACTACACTATCAAACAATCAGACTAGAACAAACTAGTTACCAAACTACACCAAAAATAACATCAAAACAATCACTAAATAAATCATGTTAATTCTGGGATGATTAGTAAAATTAAGATTTTTTATCAGGGTGACATCACCTATATGTTCTATGGTCCAAAACATTGAGTGAACTCAAAACTAGGTCGTTCCGGGTCGTCGGCTAGTCATAAAACCCAATAAATAGCTAAAAATTAATTGTGAAATAAACTTTCATTAAATCAGAATAAAATAGTAATTATAATATTTTAGAATTTCAAAATAATGGATTTTGGTCAGGGTTCAAGTCCAAGGTCGCCGGGGTCAACTTTAGTCAAAACTAGCTAGTTTTGTACATAAGATGCTACTAAAATAAATGTATGCACGAAAAATACAAATTTAAATAAATATCAAAAGATCAGAATAAAATATAATAAATATCTAACTTACTCTCAAAATAATTGGGGTATAAAGTTCGAAATTACCGGGGTCCAATTTTGTCAAACTAGGTCTTAATAGTTATATAAAAACACTTGGAAACCAATTTTATAAAAATAATACAAACCTGATTATAATTAATAAATTAGAATTAAATATTAAATATACATATTTTCATATAAAAAATCTAGGGTTTTTATTTGGGATCAATAAGGTCCAAGTCCGGGCACAAATCTAGTCAACTAGTCAATGATTAAATATACAAATAAATAAATAATAAATCTAAAATTATAATATTAATTACATAAAAAAAACTTATTTAAACCACGGCTTACAAAATGTGTATTGCATAATATAATAGATATTGCAAATAATGAAGCTATCCAATACAACTAAAATAATACACCAAAATACTAGTACCTTGTAGTATATTAAAAATAAGGTTTTAAAGCATAACAACAATTTATCATTATTCATAGATTACAACTATCATGCAAACCACCATTTCATTATCTAGATTAGTCATGAAATTAAAGATCACCTAATTTAACATTACATATAGTTCGTATAACCCATAGATCTAGGTTTCCATTAACCCAAATAAAATATGCATGAACCAATTTATCTAAAATTACGCATTCATCTTGTAACGTGTATATATATATATATATGTTAATTTATACAAATTAAATCTAAAAATTAAATAACAATTAATAACATTCATCCATAATATTCATCAATCCAATACATATTAGATCTAATAATTTAAATCAAGAACATATACATGCAAGCATAAAATTTATAGGGTTTATTATAGGGTTTATATCAATAACTTAAATCTGAGTTTATAACAACAAAACCAATTATCCTCATATTACAATTGATCCATAATCATCATCCAAAAAAAAACATCATCACAGCATATATATATATATATATATATATATATTTGAAAGCCCCTTCTTTTATTCATTATAAGGCGCAAAATGCCGAAGCCATTACAAGTAAGTGCAAAAACTGAAAAAAAAAATACAGAAGGGGCTTCTTCTGGCAATAATCAGAAGGATAGAGCGTTCCAGAAGTAGTGGTGCCCGTGAGGGAAAAGCCTGATGGTCTTTAGTATCTGGCGGATGACCTCCCTGTTAAGCTGGGTAACGGAGAGTTGGTAGCCTTCATATCTGGCTTTGTTGTGGTTCTTCCAGATGACCCACGTGGTGGCGGCTGCAACGATCTGTGGCAATGAGAGGTGTTAGCCCAAGTGGCCAGAAGATCGGAGAAGCTTCCACCCGCCAATGTAATCCCACATCGATGGGCGATTGCTGTCCAGACGTTAGTGGAAGACTCGCCGTTGCGAAACTTGTGGTCGATCGATTCCATCTGGATATCGATGCAGCAGTGACAAACGGATGCTAGAGAGAATCCTATAGTGATAAGGATATCGTCAGTTGGTAGTTTTTGGTAAACCGCTCTCCAAACCAGGAAAGAACATTTCTTGGGGATGTAGGAGTTCCAAAAGGCCCCCAGAATGGGCCTGGATGGACCAACTCAGCGGATGATCCTACTAGCGGAGGAGACTAAGAAGTTGCCATTAGTGTTGTCCGACCACTGGAGCTTATCTTCATCCATGCCGATCTTCAGTCTGGATTCCCGGAGGAGGTTGGCGACTTCGTCTCCGGTCCAGTCCTAGACTCTGTTCCAGTTTCAGCCCCCGTTGGAGCACCACATATCTCTAATTTTACTATTCATCGGGGCGGTTGGGAGGAGGGTAATAAGGTCCGTTCCCATCCACCTTTCTTAGAAGATTTCTGACTCGTCGGATCCTAGCGTGAGTCTGATAATTGGTTCAGCCAAAGTTCGACCATTCAAGATTATACGCCAAGCCACAGAGGATCTGGTGTTACAAATAATGATAGCTGGGTGAATGTGCTTGAAATATCTAGCCTTCATGAAATGCACCCACAGGGTGCGACTCACTCGGAGTTTCCACCACAGCTTCATGGAAAAGGCGTTCACGATGTGTGTCAGTCTCGTGAAACACTAACCTCCTTCGTTTGTGGGTTTAGCCATAGAATTCCAGCTGGCCCAGTGATGTTTGTCTTTCGAGTCGTTGTAACCCCATAGGAAGTTAGCGAATAGATTCTCGATGTTGGTGAGAACCTTCTTGGGGGGAGCATGCTGCTAGGGTGTAAAACAGGATGGAGGAGAGAACGTGATTAATCAGTACCATCTTTCCACCGGGGGATAGTGTTGTATTATGCTAGCCTTCCAAATTTTTTCTGATTTTGCTCACTAGCTCTTTGAATATGGCCGCACTCGATTTGCCGTATACCAACGAACATCCGAGATAGGGAAAAGGTGGATATACTACGAAGAAGGAGGTGATATTGGTGAGGGTGGTCGCGTAATCCCTATTAATATTGTGGTGGACGTAAATCACACTTTTGTTGGGTTAACTCGTTGTCCGGAGCATCTAGCTTATCTTTGGAGCACATTATGAACCACCTCTACTGACCCGACGTCACTGGAGGAGAAGATGAGGATGTCGTCGACATAGGTGAGGTGGGTGATCATCGGGCAGCCGCTGGCAGTATAAAAGTGCTTGAAGTGTGAGGATCTCGACATTTTGTTCAAGTTTCTGCTAAGGGCTTCTGCTGCAATGATGAAGATAGTAGACGATAGCGGGTCGCCCTTTCTAACTCCCTGACTGGATTTGAAGAACCCATCCGCCTGGCCATTAATGACCGTTGAGAACTAAGAGTTGTTGATAGATCTCCAAACAATATCGGTCCAGGTGGCCGAGAAGCCGAAGGCTCGAAAGTCCCAGATCATGAACTGCCAGTCCAGCCTGTCGTATGTCTTCTCCATGTCTAATTTAATGGCTATGTTTCCACCTCAGCTCGGGAATTTTATGTATGTGATCATTTCTTGGGCCAACATGATGTTGTCATGAATGTTTCTTCCCCGGACAAATTCGCTTTGTTCTTCGAAAATGATTTTGGAAAGAATAGTGGTCATTCGTATAGAAATAACCTTCGAGATAATCTTGTTGGTGAATGTGCAAAGGCTGATAGGTTTGAAATCTTTGAAGGTCACCGTGTTGTCCTGCTTAGGGATGAGGATGAGATTAGCAGAGGAAATGGATCTTGGGTACCTGGCTCCTTAGAAGAAGGTGGATGCCGCTTCGAGGATGTCTGCCTTGATGATGTTCCAGCACGTGCGAAAGAAAATATCGTTGAACCCGTCCGCCCCGGGGGCGTTGTGGGCCTCGAGCGCCCATATTGCCTCTTTTATTTCATGTTCAGTAGGGGGCATTCTAGGCGGGTGTTATTCGAGTCGTCGATGATGAGGGGGATTTTCGCTAGGAAGTCATCGTCCTTAATGACAGTTTCTTTGGAGAACAGCTTCGAGTAGAAGGTGGCCGCCGCCAGTTGAATACCTCGATGAACTTTGTAGATGCTTCCAGTTTTGTCGGCGATCTGGTGTATGGTGAGTTTTCGTCTGCGCCCTTTAACACAGGAGTGGAAGTAACTGGTATTTTTGTCATGATCGTTGTCCCATTTCAGCCTGACTTTCTGTTTCCAGAAGTCCGTTTTAATTTTCAAGCAGAATTTGAGGATGGCTTTGGTGAGGTTCAATAATGTTCTGGTGGCTAGCGATCTGTTGGACTCGAAGAGGGCTTCGGCACAAATGACATCGTCTTCGACAGTTCTGACGGCCTAAAAATATCCCCAAACGTCTGGTTGCTCCAATTGGTAAGAGCTCTTCTGGTCGCTTTGAGTTTATTAACTACGCAAATGAGAGGGTCAAGGGAGTCATCTTTCATCCATGCTTCTTCTACGATCCTCAAGAATTGGGGATGATAGCTCCAGAAGTCAAGAAAACGAAAACTTTTCTTGATCTGGTTTAGATTTCTGCTAATCTCGATGGGAAGAGGAGCGTGGTCAGACTCGGTGGCATTGAGGTGAGCGAGGTGGGAGGTGATGCCCATGTATGCCCACTAGGGGTTGAAGAGGGCACGGTCTAACCTGGAATATTGTCTACGGGTGCCTTCCCGCATGTTGCACCAAGTGAAGGCGTTTCTTGTGAACTGAAGGGTGGCTAAGTGGGCGTTGAATATAAAGTTGTTGAAGTCCTGCGTGGCCGCTGGAGGTGGAGCCGGCCGCCAGTCTTCTCTTCTCTGCAGGTGACTACGTTGAAGTCGCCCACACAAATCTAAGAGGGATTGGAGGTGCTCGTGCGCGTGGCCTGGAGGTCCGCCCAGAGCTGTTTTCATTCGATGAAGTCACAGCTACCGTGAAAGACAGAAATAAGGGAGGGGTTGGAAGGGTGGGGTGCGCCATCCAGCACGAGAGGGCTTGTAAGGTGTCTTGAATGACTGTGATCTGCACTTCCTGCGAGTAGAAAATCCAGATTCGTACCTGCCAACGATGGCAGAGTGGAAGCCCAGCTGGAGCTGGATAGATTTCAGCCTTTTGGGGGGTATTTTGGGTTCAAGGATGATGAGGATGTCAATTTTGTGTATTCTCTTGAGGCTGATTATTCTCCTCAAGGTTGGTTTGTTCCCCAGGCCTCTAACATTCCAGGTAAGGATATTGGGCATTGGTCTTGATGGTTGTTGGGGTTTGGAGATTTTTCCGGCGGACCTGGTGGTCATGGTCATGGCCATGGACTCAGTGGCTCCTTTGTTTTTTAATATTTTGTTTTTCTTTGTTTTGTTGGCCGAGTGTGATTTGATATTCTGGTTGACCAACGAGTCTTCTTCGTTGGGGTGTGTAGCTGATTCCTCTCCTGTGCGGGCTGCTGCGTCGAAGTGGATGGATGAGTCGAAGATGCCTGCTTCCATAGCTTGCTTATAGCTACGGATTTGGTCCGAGGATAGCCAGTGCTTCGGTATGAACTGGCTGTGCTTCCAGATTTTCTTTCCCCACCTTGTCGTTGGTTTCATCCTCCGGATTTTGGTGGTCTTCTGCCGCTCTTTGTGGCGAACTGGACGAAGGATCGCTCTCAACCGGGTTAACCCGACTTTCTTCTTGTATGTTTGAGTTGGCTGGGCTTGTGAGGTTTTCCATCGGGGTTGTGCTCTCTTCTTCCACCAATGCACTGAACCTGTTGGAGGTGTCGATGTTTGTGGTTTCGGTGGTGGTGGGAGAGGTTTCCTGTTCGGTGGTTATGCTGGGGTTTTGAATCGGTTTAGGGCTAGCGGCAAATCTGATGTGCGAGTGTTTGAAAAAACAAAAGTTTTATAACAAACTTAGAAAAGAGTATAAAAGTACAATTTGAATTTTGGGGAAGTACAACTGTAGGAATCTGATCAGAAGACGATCACTTTATCCCTTGGACTATGTGAACTTGAAGACTAGAACCTCTGGAGAATGCAGCAGCAATTTTACAAGAGTTCTGGATCTCTCTGATGCTTCAACAATGATTGTAAACTCTATTTATAGAGTTCTGGAAATAACTGTTTTAGGAGTCATTCTGATATGCGCGAGGCTGGACTGCGCCACATTGGGTTGAGCCAACCTTATGTTGCGCCAACTTTCATTTAGTTATTCAATTGTGTACTAACTGTACTTAGACGCGTGGCATCATGTGATTGAGATGCGCATGGTCGTATACAGAGTAGTGGACATGTTTTGAGATATTAGTGGCATGTGTGCCACGTCATCCTGCTTTAGAATGAAAGTTGTCTCAACTTTATCAGGTTGTGCGAGCTTCAGTCAACAAGTCAAACTGTGCCTGATTGGGTTGTGCCTAGACACGTGGCAGCTTTTGAATACATGATAATAATTTATCTAGATTGTGCCTAGACGCAACTAAGGAATTTATTTAGATTGCGCCTAGGCGAAACTCATAAGATGTGCAGGACAACTGTCAATTAAATCTCCTCGAGTGGCACATTTTGAGGGATTCGAAGAGATTTTCTTCGTTTATTGTGTTGTCAACTGCCAGTGCTGTCAGGAATTGATGGCAATTAAATGTCAGACGCCACGTAGGCTTGGGCACAATGTAGATTGGGCGCAGTCTGATGTCAGACACAACATAATCAATGGCGCAGTTTGAGTTCTGGGGCGCAACTTGATTGCTGGGTGAAAAAATGGCACAACTTGATTTTTAGGCTCTATAAGACCCCCTTCAAAGTTTTCGAAAATTTAAGAATACTTCAAAGCTTTGAAATACTTTGACTTATTCTAGTTTTATTTAGATTTTGCCAGTCAATGCTCAACCGTCATAATAAATTTCTTCTCAAAAATATTCGATCTCCTCTTCGTCTTTCCAAGTTTCATTGGTGATATTCAGTTTCGAGGAATATGAAGAGTTGGTTGGTTATATATATAGGGAGAGGTCCTTGTACTCATTTTTCACTTCTGTACTTCCATGGCACCTAAGAAGAAGGAGATAGGGACCAGTGCTGTCATTGAAGTCAAATCCCCGGAAGCAAAACCTGATGTCACGCCTACGACTTAACTGTTGGAGGCTGACCCGTCTCTAAGGGCGGTGAACTTTTTAGATTGTTTTGGTTTAACACAAACAGTCTTCAATCACTCGAGTGGTGGGCTATCACTTTTTTCTGAAGAGCGCGGTGACTCAGAGGGATTCCTTCGTCTGATGCGTCGTTCGGAGATCCACAACATGTAAGAATTGGACACTGCCCTTAGTCAGACCAATGATGAAGAAGAGAAAAAGAAGAAATGTTAAGCGTGTCAGCTTTTTATTTCTTTTCATATGTCATGTCCTATTTGTCTGTAGGGGTCTACCCTTTCTTATGAAATGAAATTTATAATTTTTGGCACCTTTACTTTATTGTGTGGCTATTAATTGTAGGACCATTTTGTGAATCAAGTGGTGCACGTAAATGTGCTTCTTTGACTAATTCAATGCTTGTTGTTCTTTGAGAGACACATGGCAGTCATCATGTGGTTACGAGCGTATCTTGTTTAGTTCTTTTCTGAAATAAGCTCCGAGAACTACGTATTGTTCACATCTTCAACGTTTTTTAAAGGATAGCTGAGACGAAAAGAAAGAGACATTCAAGCTTTCTCATTTTATTATTTTTCCTTTCTTTTTTCTAAAGATGACTTCTTACAAGGTCCCACTGTCCAGCAAAAATTTGACATCGACAAGTTCATTTGCGGCACTTCAACCTGATGCTATTCTTCTGCATACCGCGTCTTAAGATATTGGTTTGCCGTGCTCTATATCATCGACGTTCTTCAGCACAACCATCGTTGATTTTGATTTTGATGGTAAGTCCCAACAAAGAACCAGTGGTTTCCACAATCGAGCGTTATTCAAGAGTTGTGTTTACTTTGCGCCACTTTTTACTAAGACAATTTTGAAGACATGTGCTGACTTGTAGAAATGAAGCGCATGTTGTAGACATACGCCTGAAATTCTGAAAAGAGGCGTGCACTGTAATCCAGTGCCTGACTTTGGTCAGAGGTGCATGTTGTAGACGTGCGCCTGAAATTCTGAGAATAGGCGCGTACTGCAATTCAGTGCCTGACTTCGGTCAGAGGTGCATATTATAGACGTGTGCCTGAAATTCTGAGAATAGGTGCGCACTGCAATTCAGTGCCTGACTTCGGTCAGAGGCGCATGTTGTAGACGTGCGCATGAAATTCTGAAAATATGCGCACACTGTAATCCAGTGCCTGATTCGGTCAGAGGCGCACACTGTTAATATGCGCCTGTTGATCGAAGGCGCGCAGTTTTGATAGATTTTACTAACTTTTCTTTCTTTGTTAATATTTGCAGAAGTTTGGTTGGCAAGCTTCTTCAAAACTAGCATCGGCGACCTGGATGCTATGAAGAGCATTCTTCTGACACCCACATCAGACAGCTCATGTGATTCTGACACTCAAATCAGACAGCTCAGGACTCTCCATGTTCCAGAAGGGTCTTCCTCAGATGGTAGGAAGAGCCTTTATACATGAGAGTTGGATAGTGGAGAGACAGAATTAGAAATCGTATCTCGAGGGTGATCTCATTCCTAGTTCTCATGACGGGTCATCTCTTCTCCACCAGTTGTATTGACAACAGCTTATCTTTGAGCTGCTGTACTCTGTGGTTCTCATCTCGTCTTTCTAAGAGAGAAAACCAGAGTTGATTTCGTTGTCTTGCTCACTGCTTCAAGTCGAGATGACAAGGAACTGGCATCAATAAGAAGATCCAAAGATGTAATAGACCTTCATTTGTTATATTTAAAATGAAAATCCGAGATGTAGTAGATTTCCATCAAGATATATCTATATTTTTAAAGAAGGAATAAAGAATGATTTTTTCTTCTTTATAATTTGATTTTGATGTGATGATATGGAAAATAGAATCCAGAGGAAATATGGATGTGACAAGTCGCTGATGTAAATAATCGGAATTCAGAGGTGTGAGGGACGTGAATTCTCGTTATGATAAGTCAAGGAAAGTGAATGAATAAAAATTTACTTCGATTTTCGAGAAAAAGATACTGAATAAATGAACAGTCATTTCGACTTTCGAGGAAAAGAATGAATAAAATGAACAATCACGTCGGTTTTCGAAGAAAGGACAATGAATGACCAATTATAAATGAATGAACAGTTGTAAATGAATGAACAGTTGTAAATGAATGAACAGTTGGACTTCTTTCAAAAATTTGCATCAGTTCTCGAAACCGACTATCTAGTCGCTCTGTCTATAAATAGAGCAAAACTTTTATAGATATTGTCAATTTCTTTTCTTTCTGTAAAAAATGTCTTCCAATGATTTGCTCACTCCGAAGATTGAAGGAAAGATCGAGATGCCTCCTGCTGAGCCTCCAGTGCCTACTCAGAAAGAAGTGGGTGAAGGCTCGAATGTTCCTGCACCAGAGCAGGACTTGATTTCTAAGCTAGTGGAGCCTGGAAAGACTGCCGAAGAAGAGACAGTGAGGATGGCTGCTTGTGAGTTCCTAGTGCGCTCAGACAACGAGATGTTTGAACTGTTGGCAAACTATGTATTTAATTATGAAGGACCGGGGCCTCCTCTTCGTCCTTAATATTATGTAATTCTATTCTGTTTTTGAATAACATGAACTTTATTTACATTATTTCTCTGAAATGAAGTACATTTTGCTTTTATACATAATATTTCTTGAGAAATTTGTCATTGATAGGCATCATACCATATATGTTAATTGATAGGCTCCATTTGAGAAAACCTTATTTATTACATATGGACCTTCCCATTTTGCCTCGAACTTACCTTTGCTCATATGAGTCATAGTCATAGGACATCTGACTGTAAGAACTTGCCTTCCTGAAATGTTTGTACTATGACTTTGCGATTGAAAGCTTTTGATATCCGAACTTGATAAAGTTCGATTTGCTGTTGGGCCAGTAACCTTTTCTCGTCGAGCGCCTCCAATTCTTGAAGCCGAAGATGATCATTACTTTCTGTAGCAAGTTCATTAGCAATGGCAATTCTCAAGGATGAAATTTGAATTTCTAGTGGTAAGACAGTTTCACATTCATATACTAGAGAAAAAGGTGTACAACCTGTAGGATTACGAACTGTAGTGCGATAAGCCCATAGACATTTCCCAAGTTTTTCACTCCAATTACGTTTGTTAATAGAAATAAACTTTTTAAGGAGTTTGATAATAGTCTTGTTGAATGCTTCGGCAAACCCGTTGGCTGCAGGATTATAGGCCGTAGAAGCAACATTATTGATTCTGTTGTCATCACAGAACTATTAAACTTCTGGCTGATGAATTATGGCCCATTATCATGGATGATTTAGCGAGGGACACTAAATCTGTATATCATATGATGTTTGATGAAGTTGATGGCACTACTAGTCTTTACTTCAACTAAAGGTATAGCTTCAGCCCACTTAGAGAAATAATCGGTTATAGCCAGGATGAACCGATGTCCTTTAGATGAAGGAGGATTGATAGGGCCAATTATATCCATGCCCCAAGCTTCGAAGGGCCATGAGGCAGCAGTCGGATGAAGAAACTCCGACGGTTAGTGAATAAAATCTGCATAAATCTGACATGCTCGGCATTTCCTTGTATAGTCAATGGCATCTGATACCATATAGGGTCAGTAATAGCCCATACGTCGGATACGATCCTGTAATTTAGGACCAGGCTGATGTGATCCACAAACGCCATCATGAGCTTCGCGTAATATCTGCTTTGCTTCATTACCAGCAAGACATCTCAAAAGTAATCCATCAAAAGTTCTTTGATAGAGAGTTTTAGTAGTATGATTATAATAGAATCGAAGCGATCGACGATGAATACTTGTAGCTTCCTTAGGATCTTCTTGCAATATGTCATGTACTACAAAATCAATGAAAGGTGCTCTCCAGTCCTCACTAATGACATTGACTTCAATTAAATTACTGAATTCAATGTTATGGTTATTCTCAACACAAAATAGTTCTCTATTAGATACAACAACCATTTGTTGTCTTTTGACTGGAACTGCCAATACTGTAGCTAGGTTAGCTAAGACATCAACTTCTGTATTGCATGCGCGACGTACATGTTCGATGAAGAACCTTTTGAACGAAGAAGCTATTCTAATTGCTTCTTTATGGTATGGTACCAGATCTTGATGTCGAACTTCATATATGCCTCTAACCTGATTAACAATCAGTTTAGAATTGCCATATACTTCGAGATATTTAATATCCAGTTGTTTGGCTAATTGGAGTCCAATGAGCAAAGCATTGTATTCTGCTACATTGTTGGAGCACGACTCATCCAAAGAATAAGCTCTCTGAATAGCTAATCCATTTGGTGAAACAAGAACAATTCCTACTCCAGCAACCAGGGTGCCTCCAGGTCCAATTCTAGATGCTCCGTCAAAGAATAAATGCCAAGTAGGAAATTCTTCTGAGATCATATTTGATTCTAATGTTTCGTCTAGAATCTCGTCATAGAGTTTAGATGTTTCAGGAACATGATGAGCTGCTAAAAAATCAGCAAGTGCTTGGCCTTTCACAGACTTTTGAGGAACATACACCATATCATATTGTGCTAATAACATGGCCCATGTAGCCAGCCTAGAATTGAGTGTACTGGGCTTCTTTATTAAGACCCGCAGAGGATTGACTCGGGATATAACATGAATGATTTGGCCGATGATATAATGTCTCATTTTTTGGACAGCAAACATTAAAGCTAAGCATTCCTTCTCCACCGAACTATAACAATGTTTAGCTCCAAGCATCGTCCGACTAAGGTAGTAGATGGATTGCTCATGACCTTCTTTTTCTTCTGAGCTAGTAACGCTCCCAATGAATGGTCCATTGCTCGGACATACATCAAGAAGGGTATTTCTGAGATTGGTGGCACTAGGACCGGCGGACTCATTAAATACCTCTTTATGTCGTCAAATGCTCATTGATATTCTTCCATCCAAATGAAGGATATACCTTTCTTCATTAACTGAGTAAATGGTCTGCAACGTCCAGATAAATTCAAAATAAACCACCTGATGTACGCAAGTCGACCCTGGAATCCTCGTAGCTCTTTTAAGTTGCGTAGAGGACGCATCTCTTGAATGGCTTTGATCTTCTCGGGATCAACGTGTATACCCTTAGAGATAATGACGAATCCAAGAAATTTACCACTAGAGACACCCAAGAAAGACTTGGTGGGGTTCAATTTGAGTTGATGCTGGCACATTAGATTGAAAATGGTTCTTAAATCTTGAATGTAATCTTCCTTTAGACGACTTTTGACAATAATATCGTCAACATAGCATTCGATAGTCTTTTGCAAATGATCTTGAAAGATAGTACTCATAGCCCGCTGGTAAGTTGTACCTGCGTTCTTAAGACCGAACGACAGGACTGCATAACAGTATACTCCGCGAGGAGTACGGAATGAAGTATATTTTTCATCTTCAGGATTCATCCGGATTTGATTATATCCAAAAAACCCATTCATAAAAGAAATTCGTTCGAATCCACAAGTATTGTCGATCATGACATCAGTAATTGGGCAAGGGAATTCATCTTTTGGACAAACATTATTGAGATCCCGAAAGTCTATGCAAACCCGAACCTTCCCAATTTTCTTCAAAACTGGTACAACGTTGGCTACCCAGTCAGGATATTGTTCTTCTCTAATAAAACCACAAGCTATAAGCTTTTTGACTTCATCATCAATTGTATCCATCATTTCACGCTTGAATCGTCGTTGCTGTTATTTGACTGGCTTGGCATTCGGCAAGATATTAAGTTTATGAGTTGCAACTTGAGGATCTAATCCTGGCATATCTTTATAACTCCAGGCGAAGACATCAATATATTCACGAATAAGGTGAATTAATTCTTGTTTATCATATTTTGGGAGATTTTTGCTAATAAAGATCGGTCGTGGCACGCCTTCCTCTCCAACATCGATCTGGACTAGTTGATCCTCAGTAGGTGGTTCTCGTTGTTCGAAACGAAGTTCCTACTGATTGTCCATCTTTTGAGCCCAAGGATCTACTTCAGAAGCTTCTTCAAAATTATCTTCATTATTATCTGAAAATTCAGCTGACACCATATTAGAAGATACTGTTACCCGGTGTACATGACCAATACTGGTATCAGAATCCCATGAGATAGAATCAGAAGAGTTTGATCGTTCTTCTTCATCTGATTTGGAAGGTTCTGGAGTCGGAAGTGGTGAAGTATAGCCTAAGTCCCGCTTCGATTTACTGTAATATTGTTGTGATTTTCCTTTTGGAACAGAAATGCGAAGGGGAGTTTGTCTTCCTTTGCCGCTATTGAGACTTGTTCTGAAATCATAGTCCATTTTACGGATGATTGCTTTGGATTATGGACTATAGCGACGTAATTATAATCTTCCTGTATCATCTTTATTATCATTATAGAGCACGATTTTTTGTTCCTCTCTTTTATTAAAGTATGGGCCTTTCATCTTTCTTTCGAGGCGGTACTAAGAAGTACGATTCTTGTATTGAATCCAATGATACTACATTTCGTAGAGATGATACGACTCCTATTGTAAGTGGTTTAAAGCTATCTAGCATATCCAAGTAACATTAAGTATAGTAAGAGACATTAGTATACTGCAAAGGAGATGCTTTATTGATTTTTACACCATCATTTACAACAGAACCTTTAGCCTTAACAGGCTTAGTCAGATTGATAACTAGAGGGGGAGAAGAAGAGCGAGAAGGAGGACGGGCTTTTTACGACGAAGGTCGATTACAAGCGGCTCAGAAGAGGTGAGCTCCCTTTGTTCCTGACTATCACCAGAAGGCTGATTCTCGTGGGAAGGAAAATAGATAGTTAGTGGTTTGGAAGACTGAGGACAGGAAGTATGCCCTTTGATAGGGATCACCAGAGTATCATTTTGTATACCTTTCTGTTCTTCATCTGTGTCCATTGCCAGTACCACCTTCATGAATTCGCCCTTGTACATGCGAGAATCATTACAGTACGCTTCAACTCCTTTAAAAGGATTCAGGTCTGCAACCTCTTTTTGTACTTCTCCATTACCATCCATATATTTGAAACATTGTGGAGAGTATAATATACAATATTGTGTTCCTGGAGGAATGACCTTCCTAACAAAGCATTGTATGAGCCATGATTGTCAATTACATAAAAAGTCACCTTTATATGAAGATTGCCAATTTAAAGTTTCAGGCGTATCTTCCCCAAAGGTTCACTTCTTCCTTGATTGAACCCCAAGATGGTAGTAATAGTTGTAGAAAGATTATGTACTGGGATCTTCAAAGCATCCAGCAAAGACTTCGGCATAATACTAAGAGCAGACCCTGGGTAAATCAGAATGCGATCGACTTTCATGGTGTCCACATATCCCGTAAAATAGAGAGGACGATCATAACGATTGTCTTCTAAAAGCATGTCATCTTGTGTAAAAGTAATGGGCATTAATTCAAATACACTTTGACAGTGTGTACAGCTGACAAGCTCCTTTTCAGGCTTCTTGAGAAGAGCAAGACAAGCATCAGCCTGCATCAAGGCTTCACTTAATGTCTTTCGAGTTTCTTTTGAGAGACGTAGGAGTTCGAAGATTGACAATCTTGCTGTAGTATTGGCCAGTTGAGCCAAGATATCAAAATTATATGGCTTTTCGAGTCCAAGAGATGAAGACTTCTTCAATGTTTTGTCAAAACGGACAGGTTGTTTTCCCTTGTCTGCTGATGTCGGTTTAGGAGAAGTTGATTCCACTACCGGCGAGGATGTAGATGGTATATTCTCAGCAGGAGAAGATGATGTGGGAGGAACATTAGGAGATGAGACAGGATTCTCTTGATTTTTGGAATATTTCTGAAGATAAGGTTTTCTAGATCTAGTGCCAATTAGAATTTCTTCTTCTGCTACTAGTTCAAAGGATACCATGTTGCAGCTCTTGGATTTAGTTTTGGAGTGTTTCTTTTGCTTGGAAGAGGAAGGCACTTTGAAATCTGCTACCAGATCAGGATGAATCCACATGATTTTCCCTTTATCAGTAGATAATGGAACAAGACCCTCATTTTGAGGAGGTGGAAGATTCACGATCTCGAGAGTAGCCCCCGGGATAGGAACAACACCATCTTGTACTAGTTGTGGTAGGAAATCACCAAACTGTACAGAGACGACATTGGCCGTCACAGTCTTTCCATCTTGTTGGA
Source organism: Iris pallida (assembly GCA_029216955.1). Lineage (NCBI taxonomy): Eukaryota > Viridiplantae > Streptophyta > Magnoliopsida > Asparagales > Iridaceae > Iris > Iris pallida. Next base: position 16,242,401 of record JANAVB010025196.1, read on the forward strand.
GGGTAACTGCTCCAGAGTTGACCATTTCTTGTATTTTTCTTTTGAGCACGTAGAATGCTCGAGTTGGATGCCCTATGAATCTGTGATAAACACAATATTTAGGGTGGTCAGTTTTACCAACTTCTTCTGGCCGTTTTGCTTCAGGCAGTTGAAGTTTATTGCTTTTGATTAAGCAATCAAAGATGCTCATAATATCATCCTCGTCAAAAGAAGATTCTTCGTTTGGACGAGGCGCTTTCTGTGGTGGTACTGATGGAGTAGGTGTTGTCTGAGCAACATTAACAGCCAATAACTTCTTGCCCTTGAGATTGATGGCCAATGTTTCTTTACCCTTGCGATTATTCTGACGATTATTACCACCGGGTGTAGAATATTCATCTTGGTTAGGATAAATCATTTGAACTCCAAACTGCTTGAATTTTTCAACGCTGACCTCTGTCGCCTTGGTATTCACAATGAAAGAAGGCCAATATTGAAATTGTGTTAATCTCATCTACATGCTGATAATAGACAACAACTTTGATTTGCAAGTGTCTATTGTTACAGCGGATGGAGTTCCTAAAGGCATTTTAAGTGCCTCTTGGCAGAATATTTCAATAAAACTCTATATAGATTCATTGTGTCTTTGTTTAATCTTAATGAGGGCAGACATCGTCATGTCGTTGACTCTCCCATAAAATTATTTCCAAGAATATCTGCTTGAAACCAGCGAAAGAAATTATACAGCCATCAGGCAAGCTACGATACCAGTCGTATGCTGCGCCGGCTAAACAACCGACGAACACTCTGGTAAGGAGAGCATCATTTGTCTGTAATTGGTCAGTCATCACTTCAAAGTGATTAATGTACTGACTTGGAGAAGTGATGCCATCAAACAACATAATGGTTGGAAGCTTGTATTTAGTAGGGAATGGAACCTCCTTCCATTCTGTAGGATAAGGTTGTTTTATGCCAAGTCTTTGTAGGCCATCCTTTTGCTTAAATGCCTCAAACTAAGTGCGTAAGAGTTTTACAGCCTCATTAGCATCTCCTGATGTTTGTGAATTAGTGGGTTGATTTGAATTATTAGGAAGAAGAACAGCATGGTAATTACCACCCCCAGCTCCAGACTGACTGGGATCAGCTTGAATTGGTACAGAAGTAACCTGAGGAGGTGGTACCCCCAGACTAACATTAACAGGTATAGAAGAACTAAAAGCTCTGGATTTGTAGCAGGGTTTATAACCGGTGGTACTGTATGTTGAGCCACGATTATAGTGTGCATACTTGCGACCATTTCAACCATGGTCTTCAGTTTGTCCTCTAGTGCAATAATTCGTTGTTCTTGATTGGCTGAAATAGAAGTATCTTGATCTTTTGTAATGGCATATGCCGTCACTTCTTTTGCTACTATTGATGAGATAGTTTGTTCAGAACTTTCACTATCTGCATCAAACTCAGATAAAGAGTCCTCTTCCAGATGAGCGATGGAGAGATCTTCTTGATTAAAGACACCTTGGTTCAAATTTTGATTTTTTTGATCTAGTGTATTGAAAGACCCCTTCACTGGATGCATGAATCCGATCTAAGTATTGCTGACTGGGATTACGGGACGCATTACATCTTGGACGTTTTCCACCCCAGTGCCTTGGGAAGTCATATTGACAGAAGCATATAACGGCTCGTCTTCATCTTCCATTATAGGTCCATGAGTTAAAACATAGTTCAAACGATCGAAGACAGATCATTTTTCTGATTGGCAACAACACTTGATGACCACTTCATGAAGGAAATGGCGATCTAAAGAGTAATTTAGAGGCGAAGGAGACATCCATGTGATCTCCCGTCTTTGTGTAAGACGTTCCCGGAGATCAGTTACAACTACAGGATGAGAAGAAGTCGGAGGAACATATTCCTTAATGATGTTAGGAACATGTCTCATATTCTTCAGATGTTTAGTTCCCTGAGTGTACAAAGAGGTACTTAACTCATTAGCATAAGTGATTGGGTCCTTCTTTTCAATTTTTTGTTTCTGGTACAGATTGGCCTTTGGCATAGGATTCTTGTATTTCACCGAAGTTGATATTGATTGACGCCTATTGAGATAAGCGCGTAAATCAGAGAATTCTGCTCCGGGCGTCTCTGTTTGAGATACCATCAACTTTTCTTGCTTGGATCTTGAGATTTCCAAGGTTGGAAGATCTTAAATAGTACTGATAGGGGTAGGCAAGATGCCTCTTTAATCAGTATTCCTTCCCATAGCAGAGATCTGAAGACCTCTGTTTAAAGGAATGGAATCTGATATATCTTCCTCTGAGTCATAGACTAGGAAAGTTTGAGAAAAGACCAAGGGGTGCTTTCCTTTATTTTGTAGAGGGTTAGCTAAAAAGCATTTTCCTCTGTTTTGTTGTGGGACCATCTTAGGCACAGGTTTTCCCAGTTGAGGAAGTGTAACAGGGCCTTTCCCTTTGTTCTGTCTAGTTTTGGCACTAGAACATTATTTCTCCAAGTTCAGAACTGGAGAATTGGAGGAAGGAATAGCCAAAAAATAGATCCCTGGGGTTGCGCTAGAGCAGTAGACTGCGCCTGAACAACTGATTGCTTGGGTTGCGCCACAGCAATATGGGCTACTGGTTTCACCCTAGCAATATAGGCTACTAATTGTGCCTTGGCATCAACATGAATAGACTGCATTTTAGCAACAGTATAAACAGACTGCGCCTTGGCAGCAAAAGGAGTAGTAAACTGCGTCTGGGCAGTAGGAAGAGTAGACTGCGCACGGGCAGCAGTGAGAGTAAGTTGCACGCGGGCAACAGGAACAGGAAGAATGGGCTGCACAGGCAATAGAAGCAGACTGCGTCTGAGCCACAGAAGCAGATTGTGCCTTGGCAGCAGAAGCAGGTTCTGTCAGGGCAACAGCAACTGTAGAAGACTTAGGAGTCCACATAATTTCGTTCTTAATGATAGACATAGTACGCTTGTTGCTCTTCTTGTTGATCATATCTTCATAGGCTGTCTGGTTGACTTGAACAACCAGAGTCTTCTGCATCTTGCCGATCGACGTAGCATCACATTGAGTTGTCACCTTCTCATCAGAGGAGAAAGTCATCCCCAGCAGAGTCGCCATTTTGTTTACAAAAATAAAAGTTTTATAACAAACTTAGAAAAGAGTACAAAAGTATAATTTAAATTCTGGGGAAGTACAACTGTAGGAATCTGATCAGAAGACTATCACTTTATCCCTTGGGCTATATGAACTTGAAGACTAGAGACTCTGGAGAATGCAGCAGCAATTTTGCAAGAGTTCTGGATCTCTCTGATGCTTCAACAATAATTGGAAACTCTATTTATAGAGTTCTGGAAATAACTGTTTTAGCAGTTATTCTGATATGCGCGAGGCTGGACTGTGCCACATTGGGTTGCACCAACCTTATGTTGCGCCAACTTTCATTCAGTTATTCAATTATGTACTAACTGTATTTTGACGCGTGGCATCATGTGATTGATATGTGCGTGGTCGTGTACAGAGTAGTGGACACATTTTAAGAGATAAGTGGCATGTCCGACACGTCATCCTGCTTTCAAATGAAAGTTGTCTCAACTTTATCAGGTTGCACGAGCTTCAGTCAACAAGTCAAACTGTGCCTGATTGGGTTGTGCCTAGACACGTGGTAGCTTTTGAATACATGATAATAATTTATCCAAATTGTGCCTAGGCGCAACTAAGGAATTTATTTAGATTGCACCTAGGTGCTACTCACAAGATGTACAGGACAGCTGTCAATTAAATCTCCTCGAGTGGTATATTTTAAGGGATTCGAAGAGTTTTTTTTGTTTACTGTGCTATCAACTGTCAGTGCTGTCAAGCAATGATGGCAATTAAATGTTAGATGCCACGTAGGCTTGGACGTAATATAGATTGGGCGCAGTCTGATGTCAGACGAAACATAATCAATGGCACAGTTTGAGTTCTGGGGCGCAACTTGATTGTTGGGTGATAAAAACATGGCGCAACTTGATTTTTAGGCTCTACAGCGAGTTTGGGGGGTGGAGGATGGAAGAAGCGATCTCTGAACCTGGGCCTTCCGTGGGGAGCGAGCGTTCTCAACCTGTTTCTATTTTAGTTCTGGATGAGCTTCGAAGCAGTACTTGGAGAAGTGCCCTCTCTTGTTGCAGTGGTTGCGGTATATGACGTTGTTATCATATAGGATGGGTTAGGAGTATGTTTTGTGACCCAACTCGATATTGACATATTTTGGTAGATCTTTCGATGTGTCAAGCTCTACGCAGACTTTTGCGTAATTAGCATTGGTAAGATTCCTTGTTTCCTCTGCCATGGCGACGTAAGTTCTGAAGGAGTTGACAATCCTTTTTAGGGCGGCCGGGATAAAGCAGATAAGTGGTGGGTTGGGCAGAGTGACCCATGCGACCACTATAGGCGAGTCCTCTTTCGGGTTGAGATCTTGAGACCATCTCACTACCGACATGGCCTTTGAGTCTATTTTGCTGTGGCCTCTAGTTTGTACGATCTTTTGATCAGTCGCCGAGGAAAGGTAGAGAAGGATGTTTTTGGGGTCTAGCGGTGCCACACGATAATCTGAAGTGAGGCTCCATTTGGCAATTTCCTTCTGAACTCTCGCAAGCTTAGGACAGCCCAAGGGAAATTGCAGCACAGGGCATTGCAGCACAAAGGTTGAGGAGAATCGCATGTACAGAGACTCCAGATCAGAGGTGGAGAAGGGAATCGTGACTGTCTAGCCATCTGAGGGGGGAGTAATCGATGTCTGGAAGAGGAACGTCGGGGAGTATAGGTTTTTTTAGCACTCCGATCTGGGTGAACCATGTCGGCAAAGGAGGAGAGGCCCACAAGGACCTTGGAGGAAGAAGGCGGTGCAGAAGCGGCAGCGCTGGCTAGCAGAGTAGGGTTGTTACACTGCCCGCCATGCAGGGGCCAGCACAACGAGGCAGCGAAGGAGACAACAGGGAGGTGGGGTGGTGCAGCACCAGGGAGCACGGGGAGCGCGAGGTGCGGGCGTATAGGACCACGCTGTAGGGGGCACGTCAGAGGGGGTGGTGTCTGAACATAGGCACAAAGGGGTGGCAAAACACGAAGGCAGGCGCATAGCGGCCAGGGAGGAGGAGGGCGCATGGGGGAGGGGGCCAAGGGTAGGAGCATAGGGGGGCACGTCAGCGAGCACATAACGGTCGGGAAGAAAAGATGGCACATAACGGCCGATGAGGGGGAGGGCACATGGGAGAGCGCGGCCGCAGGAGCGATGATGGAGTGGCAACTCTTGAAGGAGAGGCCAGCAGTAGGCGCATAAGAAAGGGTATGTGCCCACTGTCGCGGGAGGGAGCTTGGAATTTGAATACGAATCTCCCGCCCGAAAGGGAGAGTGGATGGCTGGAGGAGGATCGGGCTCGGCCAAGGCGGCGGCCGCTGTAGTAGAGGATGGGCGATACGCGTAGGAGGAGAGGGGGGACAGGCAGCGAAGGGGCGGAGGAGGCTGACGGAAAGAGGGGACGGTACGGCCAGGCCAAGGGGGCGGCCACAGCGACAGCTGGCGGAGGGGCGAAGTCCATCAGGAGGAGCTGGTCAGGCGACCACGGGGGGACGGCCATTAGGCGCGACATGGGGCCGGTCTGCTGTGAGCACCCTAAAATTTGGGTTGATTTTTTTTAAATTTTTCTGATTGATTTAGTTTTAATAAATGATTTATTCCGGTTATTTATCTATTAGTGTACTTTCCCGTGCCATTGATATTTGGAGTGTCAGGGATGTTCAACTCTGGAAATCTTCTTCACGAGTTTTGGAGTGGACATGATTGCCTTCATGACGGTATATAGTGTCCCATCCAAACTTGTTCCCTTGTGCTCTTTTTGCTTCGCAGAACTTTGGATCGATTTAGACCATTTGATTATTAATTATTTTTCCACTCTTTTCCTTAATCATTTTCAGCGCGTTACCGTGACTTTTAAATTGGGAGCGCAAGACCAGTCAGTTTCTTGAAACCAACTTCTCATTGATGATCTACTCGAGACGCTCTTTACCCTTGACCTTCGTGTCCCACTCAGACACGTCATTTTGTTCTCCATTTGCTTCGTACAACTTTTCTGACACGTGATCCGATTTTATTTCACTCCACGGCGTCATATTCATTTTTTAACTTGATTTGTGGGTCCCCTGTCGACCAAAACCTGTCAGCCCCAATTATGGACATGGCCCACATTGAGCCTACTACCCGTCCGGCACTTGTATCCCATTTATTGGAATCTCCATGTGCTACTTATTTATCCATGATCATCCATACCTATTTTTATTCAATTTTTTCACAATGTCCGATTTTCATCCAACCCGGTTTGACCGAACCCAGTCCAAGCTCCATGTTACTCTCCATCACCATCATCCTCAACCTCATTATCCTTGAAAAATACTAATTGCTCATTCTACCTATTTTTTAATAATTATTGAAAATTCTGTAGAATTAAATTCCCATAGGAATTGCCAATTTCCCTACAATTAATTCTAGCCTTTGATTTCCCTATACTAAATCCTCACCACTTATTTTTTCCACACATTCACTCAGCCATGTGGGCGGCCCTAAATTTTTGTGGAGAGAATCTTTTCTCTCTCTCTCTCTCTCTCTTATCCTCTCTCTTCTAATTATTTTTCTTTCATTCAAAAATCCCAACACAACAACTTTAACACCACCACCACCATTGCACCAGCCCGACCTCCTCACCTCTTCCCTGGCCGGACCTCCCCCTCTGGCGTGGCTTCGCCGTCGGCCACCTGGCCAACCAGGCCGAGCCTCCTCTCCTCCTTCTTCAATACTTCACCACTTCACCACAACCACCATAACGTCACCACCACCACCGTACAACTCCACCACCATCGTCCTTAGCCTTCACCGCACATTCGCGCGCCGCCCTGCCGCACCAGGCCATGCGTCGCCCGCCTCCGCTGGGCCGGGCTGGGCCGTGCAGCCCCCGTGTGCAGCCTGCAAGCACAGCAGCCTGTGCGACGGCCGGGAACGGCCCTATGGGCGCGTTCAGGCGTCGACGCCGATGCCATAGCCGCCGTGGTCAGCATGGCCGACCCCCTGTTGGCCGAGCACACTCCGGCGAGTTCTCCCCTGACGGCCACCGTCCTCCGGGACGCGCCGTCGAGGCGATTCGTGCGTTTTGTACGACGTCCCGTCGTGACGCGCGCGAAATCAAGTTCATTTTGGCGCTCCGTCGTAGCAACTTCGCACGCATTTTCCCAAAAATCTGACCGTTGGATCGGCAATTTCTTCGCTTCGTCACAATCTCGGTATATACATCAAAACCGGCCACCAAGTTGACCGTTTAAATTGTATTAAATTTGGACAGTTTTACGGGGCCAACTTTGTCAGCTTGTATCTCCTCCACCGTAGCTCCGTTTGACGTGCTACCAGTTTCGGTGTGAAGCTGGTATAACCCTCTTGCTACCCCTCCAGTTTCGTTTCATTATGAGCTTGTTTGATTGGTTGAATTCGACGCCAAAGTTGGTCGTCCGAATTCGTAATTTCCAACTTGTAAAATTCTATTTTTGAACACAGGACTCCAGATTTCATTTCTGACACCACCATTAGACTCGTCGCGTCGTTCTATCATGTTTTCATATAAAATTTGTTAGATTTGGAGAACGTGGGCCCTGGCACATTTTTCGGTGCAAAGTGGGTCCCACATTCTGGGTCAACGGAACTTTTTGACGCCGGCTCATCGGAATCCAATTTCGAATATACCGTTGAGTTCATATCGTCATTCTAGACTCGTTGACATATAATTTGCTAGGTTTTGGTGGACATTGGGTCCGGCACGCATTTCGGTGCAAGTCGGATACCAATATCCGGGTCAACGGGCATTTTGAGATCGGCTCATCGGAATCCAATTCCGGATATACCGTTTAGTTCGTATCGCCATTCTGGACTCGTTGACATGTAGTTTGCTGAGTTTTGAGAACATTGGCTCCGGCACGCATTTTCGTGCAAACCGGAATCCCAATGTTCTGGTCAACGGGCCAAATTAAGATCGGGTCAACGGAATCCAATTCTGGAGATACCGTTGGGTTCGTATCGTTATTCTGATTTCGTGGACATATAATTTGTTATATTTGATAGACTTGTTTTCTTGCACGGTTTTCGGTGCAAAACGGCTCCGATACGGACACCGTTTTGACCCGAAATTATCTTTTTGCCCTTGTGTCCAAATTAGACCGTTGGGTAGGCCATCCTAGCTAATTTGACCATTCTGGACACGTTGGCGATGTTTATTTCATCGTCCGACAATGTTTGTTGATAATTTCTCTGAGTTTAACCTTTTTATAGTTAATTAATAATTAATTCTTATAATATTCGTATTTTGGGATTAGTACAACGAAACTGAGATCAGTCAATTCCAGTGATCTCACATCGCTGAAATTGACAAGTTGGACACGTGGATCACAATAATGAGATTATCAACTTTACAGTTGATCATCTCATCTCGATTTCCGTGTCGTAAGTTTCGACGTACGAATAACGAAGTACACTTTATATCTTTAATAATTAGACTAGAATTGACCCTGTTTGACCAGAGTGACCAGTTGATCCAAAGTCAACTGTAAGTCAACACTTGACCTAGTTTGACTAGATTATTGACCGGAGTAGACCTAGAGTTGTTTTGACTTAAAAGAACCTAGGATAATGTAGATTGAGTATAGAGATTCATTTATTACAACTTGAACACCTTTTAACCTGTGTTGCTTTAAATAGGACTCTGTGGCTTCAGTTGGACCCCCTATACTTATCAGCTGTTCAGGTTATCAGGCGAGTACATTCTCTGATCATTTCATATCCTGCTTAGAATTATATTCCTGCTTTAGATTACTATACTTGATGCTGTCACGACATTATCACGGATTAGTACTATACGGATCTCTTCATACGATGTTATCCCCCTCGGAAGCATCGGGTACATTGTGTCATGTGCGTTTCACTTTCATCATGTACTCCTGTACTTTCACCATACATGTACACTCTTGTGAATCTTGTACTCTCATGTTCACAGAGCCTTCATGTATACTATCATGTGCACCCTTTCAAGGGTCCCATGTGATATCATGTACAATAACATAACCTGTTTAGATCCTTGTGTATTGATTGGAGAAACGGGGGAGTGCTAGTAGTCATGTGAACAATTCCATAGTAGTGTAGATCATGTACAACTCTTTAGTGTAGATCATGTACAAATCTGTCCCGTTCACATGTGCTATCCTGTACTCTACATCACTAGCCACTGTTAGTTCTCTATTTATAGTAGATATTTCTATTATAGTTCTCTCTCGGTTTACATACTGTATTTCTTCAGATCATGTATCTTACTTTACTGTATGCTTATATTTTCTAACCTGCTATGATTTGTTGAGATGTATTGTGCTCGCTCCTGTCCTGACTGGACCTGTTGATAAATTTTACAGATAGCCTGGGATTGCCTGCTAGCCTAGAGGAGACACAGTAGAGGTTGTTTAGATAGTTTTCCATTATCTGGAGTTGTATTATTTTATGGATTACTGTATTTTGAGATTTGAGATGTATTTCTGGGTTTGTGTGTCTTAGACACTTAGACTTCTATCTCCTGTATCTCTTTTAGATTTCATGTTTTATCTATCTTTATCATGCTCTACCTTAGATGTGATTGAGACTGTATCTGCTATGTCACCCCCATTCGGGGAGTATAAACTGCTTAGCGTTATATGTTAGATGTTGTGACCTAGGACAGCGTTCTACCGTCGATACTGTGGTGTAGGCTGGACGTATCCACGTCTCGTACCCTAACTCTAGGATGCGGGTCGTGACACATTTTTTAGTGGTGGCCCATGCAGGTCGAGTTTATGTAGTGGTATTCGAACTAGAGTACCACTACAGCCTGCAGTAGGAATAGGATATATTTTTGAAGATACTCAATCACAATTAGGATCCCTTGAGAGATTTCTGGGACGACCCTTGATAATCTTGTTTAACTCCGATTTGAAAACTCTTTTTCCTTGATTTGATTTATCTTTACTTTCTGTTGTTGAATTTGATTTTGATGTATTATTATTGAATTTGAGTTTGTATTTATTGATTTTGATGAAGATTGTGGAATTTTGAATCTTGATGTTAGTTGTAGCATCCGAGTTTGTAGTTATATGATTTGAAGGATTTTGTTCATTTCTGAATTTTGATGTTCGTTGATAAATTTGAATTTTTTTTTGGTATTCATTGTTGATTTAATTTAATTTTTGGCAAGATGAAATTATATGGGCTAGGTCATCTAAGTTATGGAAATCTTGTCTTCTATAGTCACATTAGCCAGCATGGTGAGGACATATAGTCTGACTTTGGATATATTTCTCGGGTGTGGGAATTTAAGGTTTTCGCAGCCAAGCTAGCGGCATCGCGAAAATATTAAATACCATGATTCTAGAGGTATGTGCAAAGTCAAGGACTCTGTGATTATCGTAGCCTTGCTTACTAGTATGACGAGGATTTACAGTACCATGATTTTGGATAGATGCATATAATTATCAGATTGTACCTTAAATATTTTCCAACATGTTTTTGCTACTTTTGTTTCAGCCATTAAAAAAAAAGAATTATTTTTGTTTTGTTTTGTTTCTCATTGTTTACTTAGGAGTAGCTTGTGTAACTTCTTACCATGAAATTCTTCTCAATACAATGAATCGATGATTTTGCTAGACTTTATCTTGGATTTGATATTATAGCTATGGTTTCAAAATGGTTCTTTCTTTAAACAGATAAGCAGAACAAATTTTATTGTTATTTTCTTCTTGCTATTATTCTTGTATTAAATAATAATAAAACTGTCTTGATTACGTCAATCACCTGCTTGCAATCTTGGTAGGAATCTAAATGTTAGTCTTAACGTAGAATTAATTTTTTTTTATATTGGAACATGAGAATATATATATATGTATATAGTGGATACCTTGCCTGACACGTATGCATGCTACACTTGATTTCCCACCTAGCTAAATACATATTAATATGTTGTTAATGTTAAAATTTCTAAAACCTAATATTTTCGGTTTTCTGCTTTTCCAGTTTAAATTCGTAATTCAAATATAAATTTTATGATAATAGTTTTGTTTACATCACTGCACATGTATGTTATACATAGGGTTTCAATTCAAAAAAAAAATGTGTTTGGTTGAGTTTTGTGTTTGAATTTGTCAAATCTGAGACTGTGTGCATATTAACCCTTGATACGGGATTCCAAATGTTAGTTTAATTTGCTGTTCCATTTTTATGTAATATTTAGAGCTGTGTACATTGTTGTTGTAGGGATATAATGTTAGGTTTCATATTCTTACATGATAGGTTGTGATAAACATTGAGTTGGTTTTGATGTGCTATTCTCCAAAATCCTGAAAACTGAATACATGTTAACATTTTTATATTGATTTCCATGTTTAGTTCAATTTCAGATTTAACATGTAATATTGAACTGTGTGCATAGATAAATGTATGGATAATATGTTAGGGTTTTATTTCTATCATGTTAGGATGTATTGGGAGCATTGAGATTAGTTGTGATGTTTCAAACTCCTAAATTTTGAAATTGTATTATGATAATATTGCACTGGTTTAAATATTGGCTTATTTTCAGATTTTGTATTTAAATGCTGAACTAAAACTGGGTTTAACCTTTCAATACTAAGCTATAACCCTGTACAAGGACACACACCCACCCTAACTTAGTATACCCTGTCATATAACCTAACCTTTCCTCTCTATGTTATGATCATGTACCTGTATAGATATATATATATATAGAGAGAGTTTATGCATACATGTTATAATATATATAGATACATAACTAATCCCTACCTCTTTATATATATATATATGTATATGGTTAGCCATGCATGTTATGAGTAAAGGAGTTGTGTATTGTAGATTGCTTAACCAATATGCCATGATTAGTGTAACTTGATAGTTATTGTTTGAAACCCAAATCCTCATATACACTTTCATGTATATTCACGTACACACACGCCTACTATCTAACCATATGAACATGTCCCCATACACATAATGCTAGCTTTTTCCTCTCTAACGCTCTCTCTCTATATATATTGTGATTGGATTTCAATGCAAGTGATTTTCAATTCCTTAAATTTTGAATTTGATTTTTCTGTACCCCTTTTTTTAGATAATTGGTGGTTGCCTTTATTTTATTTGATAAGTACCAGTTTTCATATAGGACGGTAGACTGCCTTACAGTTTTGATGGTTTGTTGTTTCTGTAACTTCTCTAGTTTAGCACCCTAGAGTGCTTGTGTGTTTGGATACCCTATAACCGTTTTGGTTAGCATGACTAGTATACCTAGATAGACTTTCACTACCACCGTATGCCATGACCCTGTATGACGTCCCTTTTGATGGTATGCTTTGTTTAAATTCTGGGACTTTGATTGTGGGGGTTTGACCTAGAGGGAGTATGGACATTTTAATTTCGAGGATAAAATTTTTATAAGGTGGGTAGGATGTGAGCACCCTGAAATTCAGGTTGATTTTTTTAAAATTTTTCTGATTGATTTAGTTTTAATAAATGATTTATTCCGGTTATTTATCTATTAGTGTACTTTCCCGTGCCATTGATATTTGGAGTGTCAGGGATGTTCAACTCTGGAAATCTTCTTCACGAGTTTTGGAGTGGACATGATTGCCTTCATGGCGGTATATAGTGTCCTATCCAAACATGTTTCCTTGTGCTCTTTTTGCTTCGCAGAACTTTGGGTCGATTTAGACCATTTGATTATTAATTATTTTCCCACTCTTTTCCTTAATCATTTTCAGCGCGTTATCGTGACTTTTAAATTGGGAGCGCAAGACCAGTCAGTTTCTTGAAACCAACTATTCATTGATGATCTACTCGAGACGCTCTTCACCCTTGACCTTCGTGTCCCACTCAGACACGTCATTTTGTGCTCCATTTGCTTCGCATAACTTTCCTGACACGTGACCCGATTTTATTTCACTCCACGGCGTCACATTCATTTTCCAACTTGATTTGTCGGTCCCCTGTCGAACAAAACCTGTCAGCCCCAATTATGGACATAGCCCACATTGAGCCTACTACCCGTCCGGCACTTGTGTCCTATTTATTGGAATCTCCATGTGCTACTTATTTATCCATGATCATCCACATCTATTTTTATTCGATTTTTGTACAATGTCCAATTTTTATCCAACACGGTTTGACCGAACCCAGTCCAAGCTCCATGTTACTCTCCATCACCATCATCCTCAGCCTCATTATCCTTAAAAAATACTAATTGCTCATTCTACCTATTTTTTAATAATTATTGAAAATTTTGTAGAATTAAATTCCTATAGGAATTGCCAATTTCCCTACAATTAATTCTAGCCTTTGATTTCCCTATACTAAATCCTCACCACCTATTTTTTCCACACATTCACTCAACCATGTGGCCGGCCCTAAATTTTTGTGGAGAGAATCTTTTCTCTCTCTCTCTCTCTTATCCTCTCTCTTCTATTTATTTTTCTTTCATTCAAAAACTCCAACACAGCAACTTTAACACCACCACCACCATTGCACCAGCCCGACCTCCTTCCCTCTTCCCTGGCCGGACCTCCCCCTCCGGTGTGGCTTCGCCGCCGGCCACCTGGCCAACCAGGTCGAGCCTCCTCTCCTCCTTCTTCAACACTTCACCACAACCACCATAACGCCACCACCACCACCATGCAACTCCACCACCACCGTCCTTAGCCTTCACCGCACGTTCGCACGCTGCCCCCGCCGCACCAGGCCACGTGTCGCCTGCCTCCGCCGGGCAGGGCTGGGCCGCGCAGCCCCCGTGCACAGACTGCAAGCACAGCAGCCTGTACGACGGCCGGGAACGGCCCTAAGGGCGCGTTCAGGCATCGACACCGGTGCCACAGCCGCCGTGGTCGGCGTGGCCGACCCCCCGTTGGCTGGGCACACTCCGGCGAGTTCTTCCCTGACGGCCATCATCCTCCGGGATGCGCCGTCGAGGCGATTCGTGCGTTTTGCACGATGTCCCATCGTGACGCACGCGAAATCAAGTACATTTTGGCGCTCCGTCGCAGCAACTTCACGCACGTTTTCCCAGAAATCCGACCTTGGATCGGTAATTTCTTCGCTCCGTCACAATCTCGGCATATCCACCTTCATTTCTGTCAATTTTTGTCTGTTAATTTTTTCGTTTGATATATCAAAACCGGCCACCAAGTTGACCGTTTAAATTGTATTAAATTTGGACAGTTTCGTGGGGCCAACTTCGTCAGCTTGTATCTCCTCCACCGAAGCTCCGTTTAGCGTGCTACCAGTTTTGGTATGAAGCTGGTATAACCCTCTTGCTACCCCTCCAGTTTCGTTTCATTGTGAGCTTGTTTGATTGGTTGAATTCGACGCCAAATTTGGCCGTCCGAATTCGTAATTTCCAACTTGTAAAATTCTATTTTTGAACACGGGACTCCAGATTTCATTTCTGACACCACCATTAGACTCGTGGCGTCGTTCTGGCATGTTTTCATATAAAATTTGTTAGATTTGAAGAACGTGGGCCCAGGCACATTTTTCGGTACAAAGTGGGTTCCACATTCTGGGTCAACGGAACTTTTTGATGCCGGCTCATCGGAATCCAATTCCGGATATACCGTTGAGTTTGTATCGTCATTCTGGACTCGTTGACATATAATTTGCTAGGTTTTGGTGGACTTTGGGTCCGGCACGCATTTCGGTACAAGTCGGATACCAATATCCGGGTCAACGGGTCATTTTGAGATCGGCTCATCGGAATCCAATTCCGGATATACCGTTGAGTTCGTATCACTATTCTGGACTCGTTGACATGTAGTTTGCTGAGTTTTGAGAACATTGGCTCCGGCACGCATTTCCGTGCAAACCGGAATCCCAATGTTCTGGTCAACGGGCAAAATTGAGATCGGGTCAACGGAATCCAATTCTGGAGATACCGTTGGGTTCGTATCGTCATTCTGGTTTCGTGGACATATAATTTGTTATATTTTATAGACTTGTTTTCTTGTACGGTTTTCGGTGCAAAATGGCTCCGACACGGATACCGTTTTGACCCGAAATTATATTTTTGCCCTTGTGTCCAAATTGGACCGTTGGGTAGGCTATCCTAGCTCATTTGACCATTCTGGACACGTTGGCGATGTTTATTTCATCGTCCGACAATGTTTGTTGATAATTTCTCTGAGTTTAACCTTTTTATAGTTAATTAATAATTAATTCTTATAATGTTCGTATTTCGAGATTAGTACAACGAAACTGAGATCAGTCAATTCCAGTGATCTCACATCGCTGAAATTGACAAGTTGGACACGTGGATCACTATAATGAGATTATCAACTTTACAGTTGATCATCTCATCTCGATTTGCGTGTCGTAAGTTTCGACGTACGAATAACGAAGTACACTTTATATCTTTAATAATTAGACTAGAATTGACCCTGTTTGACCAGAGTGACCAGTTGACCCAAAGTCAACTGTAAGTCAACACTTGACCTAGTTTGACTAGATTATTGACCGGAGTCGACCTAGAGTTGTTTTGACTTAAAAGAACCTAGGATAATGTAGATTGAGTATAGAGATTCATTTATTACAACTTGAACACCTTGTAACCTGTGTTGCTTTAAATAGGACTCTGTGGCTTCAGTTGGACCCCCTATACTTATCAGCTGTTTAGGTTATCAGGCGAGTACATTCTCTGATCATTTTATATCCTGCTTAGAATTATATTCCTGCTTTAGATTACTATACTTGATGCTGTCACGACATTATCACGGATTAGTACTATACGGATCTCTTCATGCGATGTTATCCCCCTCGGGAGCATCGGGTACATTGTGTCATGTGCGTTTCACTTTCATCATATACTCCTGTGCTTTCTCCATACATGTACACTCTTGTGAATCTTGTACTCTCATGTTCACAGAGCCTTCATGTATACTATCATGTGCACCCTTTCAAGGGCCCCATGTGATATCATGTACAATAACATAACCTGTTTAGATCCTTGTGTATTGATTGGGCAAACGGGGGAGTGCTAGTAGTCATGTGAACAATTCTATAGTAGTGTAGATCATGTATAACTCTTTAGTGTAGATCATGTACAAATCTGTCCCGTTCACATGTGCTATCCTGTACTCTACATCACTAGCCACTGTTAGTTCTCTATTTATAGTAGCTATTTCTATTACAGTTCTCTCTCTGTTTACATACTGTATTTCTTCAGATCATGTATCTTACTTTACTGCATGCTTATATTTTCTAACCTGCTATGATTTGTTGAGATGTATTGTGCTCGCTCCTGTCCTGACTGGACCTGTTGATAAATTTTACAGATAGCCTAGGATTGCCTGCTAGCCTAGAGGAGACACAGTAGAGGTTGTTTAGATAGTTTTCCATTGTCTGGAGTTGTATTATTTTATAGATTACTGTATTTTGAGATTTGAGATGTATTTCTGGGTTTGTGTGTCTTAGACACTTAGACTTCTATCTCCTGTATCTCTTTTGGATTTCATGTTTTATCTATCTTTATCATGCTCTACCTTAGATGTGATTGAGACTGTATCTGCTATGTCACCCCCATTCGGGGAGTATAAACTGCTTAGCGTTATATGTTAGATATTGTGACCTAGGACAGCGTTCTACCGCCGACACTGCGGCGTAGGCTGGATGTACCCACGTCTCGCGCCCTAACTCTAGGGTGCGGGTCGTGACATCTGCGGCCCGCAAAGGGGGAGGGAGAGGGGGGAAGCAGGAGGCGGGGAAGGAGGTCGGACGAGGGGAGGCGTTGGAGGCGGAGGTGGATAGGAAGGGGAGGGGGGACGGAATAGAGCGGAGGCGATCAGGCGACCATGGTGCGGAGGGGAGGGCGGAGGCTGCTAGGAGCGGGAGGGCGGTGGAGGCAGAGGGGGAGGGGGAGAAGAAGAGGGTGACGGGGAAGGACGGGGGGAGGAGAAGAGGCGGCCGGCTACGCGGCTGTGGCCGGAAGGGCCACCGGGCAGCAGGGGGCCTGGAGGATCGCGCAAGGAAGGAGAAGGAGAAGCTGCATCAGGAAAAAAGGATATATATATATCAATTTAACTTTATATTTAATATAGAGATTGGAGGAGGGGAGAATACCTTAAAATGAAGAGAAGGAGAGGGAGAAGGGGTTCCATTGGCCAGGGGGGTTCCGGCGGTCGACGGCTTGGGTGGCCGGAGCGAAGGGGGGGTCGGTGGCTTGAGGAGGGATATATATATATATATATATATATATATATATATATATATATATATATATTTTATATATATATATATATATATAAAAATATATATATATATATATATATATATATATATATATATATATATATATATATATATATATATATATATATATTTGATTTGGTTTAGTGTTGAATGGTATGCATACATATATATATAGAGGGGGGGTGTTAATCCAATAGTGGAGGTTAATTATAAGTTTGATCAAAGGCCATAATTAAATAGTCTCAAAAAATAGGTTTTTATAGGGTTATAAATACTAGAAAAATTATATAATATAATACAAAAATGTACAACAATATAGGAAGGGCTAACTGGGCATGGGGTAATCTTAGTTGGGATATGGGGACAGTAGGGGCATTAGTTTGGGTGAAGCCGAGGTCTAAAACAACCAATAATAAACCACAAAAATAATTAAATAATTATTTAATACATGCAAAATACCTAATTTGGACAAGGGGGGTTACATATGGGGACACATTTCCATTTACATACTCTATAGCCGCACGGATGTGGCAAGTGATATGACATGTCCATGTCAACCTAAGGTCAATAATTATCAGGTTATGGCATGTAGATGGACAGTTTTGGCATTTAATTACAAGTTTTAAGCATGTTGATGGGTAGTTTTGGCATGTATAGACAGTAATTAAGACCCAATTTTTTCTTTAATTACCAATTTCAACGCCATAACGAGTAAGAAACTCAATGAGTAATACATGGGATGTGAATTGCAAATTACGACTTAGCCTTGTGAATGATATCAATGCCATAACGAGTAAGAAATTTAATGCGTAATGTCACCCCCGTTTCCCGTATTTCGTATTAATACTCGTAATCGGATTTTGGCATGTATTTTATTTTTCCCGACTTGTGGAATTTTAAGTTTTCTCGTATTTTGGGTTTCGGCTCGGCTCGGTTTTAATTGGTTTGGTTTGAGTTAGTTTGATTTTAAAATTCCATGGAACACTCTAACCTATACTCCACCCTCATTCCACCACAACCCACCCACATTAATATCTCCCCCAACCTTCTCTCTCCTCATTACTCTTCCATTAATTTTCTATCATCTTCTTCCTTCTTCCACACAACACTCCACCCATAGGCAAGTGTACCTTGCCACCAAATAAGCACCACATTTTATTTGTCCATTAGCTAGATTAGGCCATGGAGAGCAACATTAGAACTTGGCATTTTGTGATTTGCAGTCTCCATTGTTCTAGATCTAAGTTTTAAATATTTTCGAAAATTCTTGGTTTTGATCTATCAAACTTTGATTTTTGCTTGTTCAATTTTACACAAATTACAACTTTGAAAATCCAGATTTCGTTTTGATTTGGCCAAGATATGAAGAATTGAACTTTTGGTGCTCTTAAGGCTTCTTCTCGGCCTGGAGAAGAAGACTTCAGCCTGCGCTCTTTAGCGCAGTGCTGAACCGCGCATCCCCCTCGGCCAGCGCTCTTTAGCGCAGTGCTGACCAGCACAGCTAGCCCCTTGGCGAACTGCGCACATGCGCCATCGGCCCATGCGCCCTCGGCCATGCGCCATCGGCACATGCGCCCTTGGCCATGCGCCATCCATCCCCGGTGCACTTGGCCCCCTGCGCCATCCATCCCCGGTGTACTTGGCCCCCTACGCCATCCATCCCCGGCGCACTTAACCCCTGCGCCATCTGCCCCCGGCGCACTTGGCCCCCTGCGCCATCTGCCCCCGGCGCACTTGACCCCTGCGCCATCCACCCTCTGCGCAACCCACTTGCCCATGATGGTTTGTTTTATTTCTTGGACTTGGCTTTTCTTTTGTGGGTTGGGTTTTGAGATCTTGTTCCACACAGCACGACTATCTTGACCCAACACGACCTGGCACGGTTTTCGATGATTTTGCTTATGACTAATGCGGTTTTCCTGATTCTGTGAAGTATGATTTTAGTACCTCTGATCTTCTTAATAGTGACCCGATGGGGTACACATTTGACTTGTAACCTGTGATTCATGATTTATCTCGGTAACCAGATAACTTGATAGTGGCCCATGGCGGCGCACTCTTGACTCATAACTTGACTTGACTTGATGTCGTTGCGATGGCTAACTTGACTCGTGTAACTAACTCTGACACCGTGGGTGTTCCTGCTTGCTTGCTTGTGCAATCCACTTGTCTTATCTTGCATCATGTCTAGGATGTGACTCCCTGGTTCCCACGGTCAGGAATTCGCACTGAATATGGATTAGGCTAATGACTAGATCAAACTATAGTTCATGGAGGATTTCCAGTCACAGGCAATCTCGTTATCTGGGCGCCTTAATTGGACTTGTAGCTTGCCGACGAGTAGAGCACATTTCCAGCACACTGTCATGTGTTGCACCTTCTAAGTCACCTAAGGGTATATCGTCTCCTGGGCGATGTACCCAACCATACTCTCAACCCGCGGAAGGATAACTGGATAGTCTGCAGGGCTTGGGACTAGGAAATTCTCATTGCATCTTGTTAGTAATTAGGCTTGTGATAACCCTAGTTAGTTAAAGTAGTAAGCCATAGTAATTGCTTGGCCGCTTGTGAATGGATGGTGTCCAGCCTGGTCTAAGTCTCGTCTAAGTCCCTATACCTGGTACTCCTGTACATGATTATTTTACTTATCTTAAACAATAAATGGATAGGGACAAGTGCTATTCAGGCGAAGGGTTACAACCCCGGTCCTTCTTTGGTTTACGGGTTGTAATCTGGCTCCCGGAATGGTTCCATGTCCCTAGTCGCTTATTGTCCTGCTGTACTTTTATTACTTGTACTTTTCTTCCATTTTCTTATGTTCTGATATGCTGGTTTTGTTCTTATTTTGTGGCCTCCTTTGTGGCACTTGCTCTTTCTGGGGTTTGACCCAGCTGGTTTTATGTGGCCAGATTTCGGAGCAGCTCCCGAGGATCTACCGAACCTCCAGCCCGATGGTGGCAACTAGAAGAAATCCGGGCTACGAGTGGGTTTCCTATTTTGTTTCACTCACTCTATTTTAAAATTATTCTTTTGAGGCGTTTAGCCGACGAGCACATGTTAGCTCGATGCACATTTACTTACTGTCTGCCTACGGGCTGTAAACATGATTAACAAATCCTAGGGTTGATCATGTATGACTTAACTCTTGCTAGTCCTCATATTTTGTACGACTAGCTTCATGATCAGCTGAATATGTAATATTTGGGACGCCTTTTATTGTATATTTGGTGGTCTAACATCTTGTAAATATATTACTTGCTTGAGATTGAGACAATAGGCTTGACCTTGAGAGACCGTTGGCTTGTAGTAAACCCTCATATCTAGACAGCCGTGAACGTATAGCGAGGTGGTTTCCATTTCAATATACGTAGCTGGCTATGTTCGCCCCCGCTCTCCAGTATTCTGGTTCTGGGGCGTGACACGTAATACATGGGATGTGAATTGCAAATTATGACTTAGCCTTGTGAATCATATCAATATAGCAATTTTATGCGGTAATATTTGAGAAATGAAAGTCAAATTATTCATATTATAGACTTTGCCTTGTGATTGATATCCCATGTATCCCAAATTAAATGCAATAAAAAAATATTCAAAAGTAGTCGATCCGTTGAAGAAGAATTTGCCATCTCTTATCACTAATAATGAGCCAACAAATAAGTGGAAATATTTGAGGCATGAAGTAAAAAAATCTTTTTACCTAAATTAATCTTTGCATCTTAATTACTTATACATGCCAAATCTACCCATCTACATGCTAAAACTGGAAACTAAATGTCAAAATTGTCTATCTACATGCCAAAACTGGTAATTATTGGCCTTTAATTAATTCCTCTTTTTAAGGATGACATGGATATGTCATATCACTTGTTAGATTAGTATGGCTTAGAGTATATCAATGGAAATGTGTTCCCATAAAATTACTCATTAATCTTTGGGTCTTAATTACCTATACATGTCAAAACAACCCATCTACATGCCAAAAAGTGGTAATTAAATATCAAAATTGTCCATCTACATGCCAGAAATTGGTAATTATTGGCCTTTAATTAATTTCTCTTTTAAAGGCTAACATGGACATGACATATCACTTGCCATATCAGTATGGAAATAGAGTATGTCAATGGAAATGTGTCCCCATAGAATCACCCTTTTTGGGTTTGTGGCTGACTAATTTTCATCTATCACCTAAACTTAATTTTGGTGGAAAATTTATTATCTCCCCTACTTTAGGCGAAAATATATTGTTAGTCGTCTTAAATTTAGTATGTTTCCTACTTTAGACGAGAAATCCATATTTTAGGTGAGAATATTTTTTTAGTCGTCTTAAATTTAGTATTTCCCTCTAATTTAGACGAAAATATTTTTTTAAATTGTCTTAAATTTAGTTCCCCTCTAGGCAAGAAACCCCTACTTTAGGCTAGACTATTTTGTTTAGTCGTCTTAAATTTACTATTCTCCTCTATTTTAGGTGAGAATATTTTTTCTAGTGGTTTTAGTTTTCTCTTGCAAAGATTTTTTTGGTCACCTAAACTAATTAATAGTCGCTAGAGAGTTCACATTTTTTTAAAATTTAGAGGACTTTAGATGACAACAGTAATTTGTTAGTCACTAAAAAATTTTGAAGTTAAGCTCGAGGTTGGCTCGATAAGGACCAATTCTAAATGAGTTGAGCTTGAATATACAAAGCTCCACTAAACATGGCTCGACGTACTTAACTCGATTCCAGTCTATAAATTATAATTCCCTAGCCTACGAGCATGCACCAAATCAGAATTGGATATCGGTTTTCGGTTTTAAGCAAATAGGTGGCAAGCATCCAATGGACAACTCTTTTATCAAGAGCGGCATAAGCCTTCCTCGATAGCATTTGTATGTTCCTCGACTATATAAGCAGCTACTCAACATCACATATGTCACGTCCCGCTCTCGTACGAGTGATCGTCCTCGCTAAGGCGTGATGCCGTGTGAGCCTAGGTTGCGCTCACGCAAAGCGGGTTCCATAGCGGCCGATTACAGGCTAAGCGATGGGGTCGTCACACAGAAGTTCCAAGCAAAAATATTGAATAATGAAGGCAACATGAGTATATAAAATAAGAACTCTTTATTTATATTGAAACGAAGATTACAATGTGGCACGTAGCCATGATTACAATCACTCAGTCTCACTCTTCTCACAATACAAGTCACTCTTCTCTCTCTCTATATATCTCTCTCTCCCTCTCTCATCTCTCAATAAAAGCTTCAAGGCTGCAACTTGCGGATGCTTCAGAAGGCATTGTCCATACATTATGTACCGTATAAGTCTAGACTCCATACGGATGCACGGCTCGAGACACAAAGAAACTACATGCATCAGCACATCCAAGAGAGCTCTGTGCCAACGAGCTTCTACCTGTGCTTGCACATAAAAATTGTGTGGGTGTCAGTACACAACCGTACTGGTGGAGTGAGCTCCGAGCCCACCCATACAAAACCAACATGTTCATTTAGTTTGTGCAACATATTCCTTCCTTCTTATATTGTCTTTCTAGTCATGCCTTAGGATCAGTTTTAGGACATAAACGTCTGGCCTATTTTGTGTCTCTAGACCATCACCATGCCTTGCACCGATAACTTACTTATCATTGTGCCTCTAGAGCATTCTCGTGCTTGCAACATCAATGTACCGGCTAGTGTCTGTCTTTCGTGCCATACTTCAAGATGCACAAATACGGTCATGCCATACTTCGAGAAGCAGGTGTCTTTGCTATATTCAAATATTATGCTTCATACCGATGTTGCAACCGTGCATACCTTTCCTTGAAACTACTCGTACCGTGCTTGTACTTTCTTTGATTCGATCGACATCGTGCATGGGTATTGCCGTTTAGCACACCAACTTGTCTATATGAAAGGTCAATGACAATACAAGCCATCTTGGACATGTAGGTGGTGCAGACAAGACCCTTGCAGCTAAAGGTATCTAGCCCTGCTCAATTCTTTGAATCACCGAGGCGTATTCTTACCTAACTACCTTGCTTCCCTCCTAGGTCGATACAGTCCTGTGGCCCCAAGATACCGAATCGAGGGTGCAAAACCTTGTGCACAAGTTGTCCTTGACCACGCACCTACGAGAACTTCTAAACTCGACATAAATGCATGGCCTAACCATAACAACTTACTTATCTTTGCTTCACTTCTTTACTTTTTCCATACTTCTTTGTAGAGCCCAAATTAGGGTTGCCTCGGCGACTGACCTACAATCCCGACATATTTTCAGTATTTCCATACTCGTATTGACTCAAACTCATGAATGACTAATTGATAGCCTTCCAGCATAACTTGAACAAAACGTGTTCCTTACGTGCCATAGACCGTGGCAAACTTATCTTTGAACCAATCGGGGCTCATGCCTTAAACCAGTTTGTGTTCTATACGACACTACCATCCAAGTCATACTTTATATGACGAGCCTTGAGATCGTGGAACTATGTGGCTATGACAACTGCCAAAAATGTGGGACGGTGCTTGCTATGACTTCGATAGTCCGACTTAACTTTTGCCTAACTCAATCGTGCAACAACTTAACCCATACGACGAGCAAAGGCTATGCCAAGCCTTTCATCATAGAAACATGCATTGAGACTTGTGGGACACTTTTGCTATGCCAAGCATTGGACGGTAGAATAGTGCATGCTTTATCAAGCATTTAAACGAGCGACATCTATGACATATGCTAAGTTCATAGCTTTGTGTCAACATAGACCAACTTTTTTTCTCCCAAGCCACGGGATGAAGACCGAGTGTCATTTTGAAAGCACGTTGTGCAACACTTCTAAGCCGACCGTGGGACCTTTCTATATTCTAACTCTATCTGACCCAACTTGGGATTATTCTCTTGGCTATGTGAATTCGTCTCTTTTATTATCAAGTCCACTTGTGCATTTAAAAACTTTTGTTTTATTAGTGTGAAGGTCAAGTTGAGGTAAGTTCACCAAAGCCACCCACCTAAGCGAGGAGTTGCCTCGACCGAGCAGGACTTCGAGCAAGCCGTTGCATGGCTAAGTCCAGACGCCGTTGTATTTTGATTCATCCGGTTAAACTGAGCGAGACGAGGCATTACATTATACACCACTCAGAAAAAGTTTCGTCCTCGAAACTTATTGAGTACACACTCATCGACTTATCACTTTGATTCATCATCCAAAGATTCTCGTACACACTTCGCCTATGCATTTCTTCCATCTGAGTCACGCACGTGTCTAAGTTATTTTCCACCCCGAACAACTATATCTCAAAATTCTCGATAACGTCTCGTTTCTTTAGTCTCACTTGAATTGAACGTATCACTTAGTTGGATCGTGCATATATCCAGGCGTTCCCAAAATATATGCATTTCAGCCAAGCCCCGTGATAGTGTATCCAATCCCATATATTTGATTCATCCTATCAATCCTGAAAATCAATCGTACCGATGCTATCTCTCGAAACAGGGCGTCTTGTCTAACCGCTAGGCTATCTTTATAGGCTAAGGTCAATCGTCAGTATTGGAATCACAGTTCCCAAACAATAATATCAACACTGACCCCAATCCTAAGGTCAAACCAAAGTTAATAATACGGGACTCTCACATCACCCCGATTTTTAAACTTCGAGATAGATTTCTCCTATTCGTATTCGCAAAGTTCAATCCCAGGGGTCCGAGTCATTCAGCAAAGCCATCCTACGGTTAGCCTGCTCAACTAATTTCTTGACACATCAAAATTGTACGTGCAAACTAGCAAATTGCATAGTCTATCTCTTCTAGCATATTCGATATATCCAACTATATATCTTTATTCAAGTCAAGTATACCACAACACGATTTGTCACTAAACCATAATTCTTATTCCATATTCCCTAAATCGTTTATCACAATTCACGTATTCGATCACAAGGTCGTCTAGCATAACAATATGTCATGTCCCAATATTCTACAAGTCCGATTATCCACACTGGATATGAAATCACCATGCCAATGCTCCCACAGGATAGTCGTCCTCCTCGGGGCATAACTCTTACTTTGAGTCTAGACTAATTCATTCTTGATACGCATATTGGATCTACTCATTCCTCAAACTTACTTAATCGTTAATCACAAGTCCGAACCATCCACGAATTCACCTTCGCATCAAACCACAAGCCAAAACAATCCAATTGCCACACCATGATCTTCTGTAAGTTCGATCATTCATGCTGGACATGAATCACCATATCAGCGCTCCCGCAAAATGATCGCCCAAATTCGGCATGATGCATGTGCGAGGCTGGAATTGAGCTCACACAAGACAAGAACGTCGATGTTTTGGTTATCACCAAATAATCAAGACACTTTCTTTTCATCCAAACATTCATTTCTATCAAAGTCCCAAGTATAGCATCCATTTGAATAGTAATATTTTACACAATCGTCATTTTTCGAATCAGAGTACCCCTGAGTTATCGCACATCGATCTTTGATACGTCTCAATACTATCGGTAATGTACATAACCTGACGATCTTCCTTTGTATCGAACTTCGAGTCGTGCAACTGATGCTATCATCCGAACTAGATTATCATAATCTCCTTAACATTCAAGATCAAGTTTGATCATCATCCCCCGAACCAGTTACATGATCAATTGGTTTAAACCCAAAATCACGTATGTTCATTTATCTATCTTAAGTCATCGAGCAACATATTTTCTCAAAACACATTGATCTATGCAAACTCAAATCATCGAGCAACATCTATCTCAAATCCTTAGAGTCATTCTCAAATATTCGAATCATTTTTATGCACGCTAACTTTCAATCGTGCTAACTTTTTGTATACGATTTGTATCGATTCCTCGACTGAGTCATCTATTCGTTATATCTTATCTTTTCCTCAATTTAATTTACCTACTCAATCAATTTTTCATTTCATACTTGTGCAGTCCCAATCTCGTGTGCGACGTTTCTAATTCGTTCGAATCAACTCATACTAGATATCAAGTTACGACTAACTTTGAAACACTCTTTCTAAGGCTTTGCGTTTAGCACCATGCTTGCTAATAGACTCGTTGGTACCCCACATCCTCAATCGATCGTCATCCCTGAGCCTATGCCATACACCACTTAGGGATAAAATAATTTAACAAATCCTTAAAACTATCATTCGAATCACAATCGATTACTTCGAATCTACGTTCGAACCATTCTTCATATTTCAAGCACGTTCATCTATATCGCATCGACGATAACATTGTTTGATGGCACCCCTATCGATAGTCATCCCACTTATTCAATCGAGTCCAACTCATTCTCGTCCAAATGAATTGAATCCCGTGTACAACTATGCTAAGGTTGACGTAATTTTTGGTATATATTTTCAGTCCGACTTAGCCACCCGTGCTTTACGTGAACCATCTTTTGTTTTTATCAAAACATATTCTCATACAATTTTTAAATTACATAGACTTATTGTATGGACATCCCATGGAACATTGAGAGAGAGCGCACCAACGATATTGATTTGCAGAAACGACATTTAGCATAAAGCCATCAGAGTTAAAGAATTCAATCGAAAGTCCAAGGACGTAAAGTCGTGCTCTTATACCATTATGTCACGCCCCATCGTCATTGCTAAGACGTGATGCCGCGTGAGCCTAGGTTGCGCTCACATAAGGCAGGTTCCATAACAGCCGATTACAGGCTAAGCGACAGGGTCGTCGTACAGAAGTTCCAAGTAGAAATATTGAATAATGAAGGCAAAATGAGTATACAAAATAAAAACTCTTTATTTATATTGAAACGAAGATTACAATGTGGCACGTGGCCATGATTACAATCACTCAGTCTCACTCTTCTCATAATACAAGTCACTTTGCTCTTTCTCTCTCTCTCTCTCTCTTCTCTCTCTCTCTCTCTCTCTCTCTTTCTCTCATCTCTCAATACAAGCTTCAAGGTTGCAACTTGCGGATGCTTCGGAAGGTGATGTTCGTACATTATGTCTTGTATAAGTCCAGACTCCATGCGGATGCACGCCTCAAGATGCCAAGGAACTTCATGCCTCAGCACGTCCAAGAAAGCTCCGCGCCAACAAGCTTCTACCTGTACCTGCACATGGAAACTGTGTGGGTGTCAGTACACAACCATACTGGTAGAGTGAGCTCATCACCCACCCATACAAAACTAACATGTTCACTTAGTTTATGCAACATATTCTTTTTTATTGTCTTTCTAATCATACCTTAGGATCAGTTTTAGGACATAGACGCCTGGCCTATTTTGTGTCTCTAGATCATCACCGTGCCATGCACCGATAACTTACTTATCCTGTGCCTTAAGAGCATTCTCGTGCTTACAACATCAATGTACCGGCTAGTGTCTGCCTTTCGTGCCATACTTCGAGATGCACAAATATGGCTGTACCATAAACTTGGTCCGTGCATCAACAATCGAGGTCGTGCCTCATAACTTAGCATGACTTAACCAAACTTGTCTTACGGCCCTTCTTGACATAACTCAAAATGACTCAAATCTGACTTATGCAACTCTATGGCAACGACTTAATACTCGATACCACATTTCGTGCCCAAGTACGTGTCTTTTCTATTGCCAAATCTTATGCTTTATACCGGTGTTGCAACTGTGTATACCTTTTCTTGACACTACTCGTGTCGCGCTTGCACTTTCTTTGATTCGACCAACACCGTACATACGAATTGCCGCTCAGTACACCAACTTCTCTATATGAAAGGTCACTAACAATTCAAGCCATCTTGGACATGTAGGTGGTGCAGATGAGACCCTTGCAGCTAAGGGTAGCTAGCGCTGCTCAAGTCCTCGAATTACCGCCATATATTTTTGCCTAACTACCTTCATTCCCTCCTAGGCCAATACAATCCTGTGACCCCAGGCTACCGAATCGAGGATAAAAAATCTTGTGCACAAGTTGTCCATGACTACGCACCTACGAGAACTTCTAGACTCAACGTAAATGCATGGCCTAACCATCACAACTTACTTATCTTTGCTTCACTTCTTTACTTTTTTCATACTTCTTTGCGGAGCCCAAACCAGGGTTGCATCGGCGACTGACCTACAGTCCCGACATATTTTTAATGTTTCCATACTCTTATTGACTCAAACTCATGAATAACTAATTGATAGCCTTCCAGCATAACTTGAACAAAACATGTTCCTTACGTGCCATAGACCGTGGCAAACTTATCTTTGAACCAACCGAGGCTCGGGTCTTAAACCAATTTGTGTTCTATACGACACTACCACCCAAGTCATACTTTATATGACGAGCCTTGAGATCGTGGGACTATGTGGCTATGACAACTTCAGAAAATGTGGGACAGTGCTTGCTATGACTTCGATAGCCCAACATAACTTTTGCCTAACTCAATCGTGCAACAACTTAACCAGTCGGACGAGCAAAGGCTATGCCAAGCCTTGCATCGTAAAAACGTACATTGAGACTTGTGAGATACTTTTGCTATGCCAAGCATTGGACGGTGGAACAGTGCATATTTTATCAAGCATTTAAACGAGCGACGCCTATGACTTATGCTAACTTAATATCTTTGTGGCAACATAGACCAACTTTTTTTCTTCCAAGCAATGGGACGAAGGACCGAGTTTCATTTTAAAAGCACATCGTACAACACTTCTAAGCCGACCGTGTGACCTTTCCATATTTTAACTCCATCTGACCCAAGTTGCGATTATTCTCTTAGCTATATGGATTCGTCTCTTTTATTATCAAGCCTACTTGTGCATTTGAAAACTTTTGTTTTATTAATGTGAAGGCCAAGCTGAGGTAAGTTCACCGAAGCCACCCACCTGAGCGAGGAGTTGCCTCGACCGAACAGGACTTCGAGCAAGCCGTTGCATGGCTAAGACCAAACGTCGTTGCATTTTGATTCCGTCGATTGAACTGAGCGGGACGGGACATTATGTCACCCTCGAAATTCGTGTTACGTATTTTTGTATACGTGTACATATTTCGGGTCCGTATTTTATTAGTCATGGTTAGCTAGTCATGATTTTATTTTTTAGCATGTTACATTGGCATGGTTATTTTGGCATTTTATTGGTTATGGCTTAACTTGGTTCAGTTTAGCTTGGTTTGGTTTGCTTTTGGGTTCATCAAGAACCAAAAGAAAACCCCTACCTACCACCACCATCATCATTTAAAACCCAACCCCCTTTCTCTCTCCTCTTTACTCTTTATTTATTTCTTCATCTTCTTCCTCTTAACTTCTCCACCTACCAAGAGAAGCTTAGGCAAGTGCAACTTGCTTTATGGAGAAACTCCATTTTTGTTGTTCTATTGTCTTCCTCGCGAGATTCTAAGATACTTTAGAACTTGGCATTTTCCATATTGATGGATATTTTCTTATAGATCTAAGTTTATATTATTTTTGGTTTTCTTGAGTTTTGATCTATTAAACTTCATTATTTTTATATTTTGATTGTTCCATGTTGTAGAGAATTCGATTTTACCCAAAATAGACCTTTGAAAAGTTGGATTTTGACTTGTTTTGATAAAGTTATGGCCAAAAGCATTTTTGGCCATTTCTTTATTCATCTGTGCTGATTTTGGCAGGGACGATGAATAGTGCTGCATAGTGCCGCTTAGTGCCCAGCCGCATAAGGGTGCTGCATAGTGCCGCATAGTCTACAGCTGCATAAGGGTGCTGCATAGTGCCCAGCCGCATAAGGGTGCTGTATAGTGCCGCATAGTGCCCAGCCGCATAAGGATGCTGCATAGTGCCGCATAGTGCCCAGCCGAATAAGTGTGCTGCATAGTGCCGCATAGTATC
This sequence comes from Iris pallida, assembly GCA_029216955.1. Lineage (NCBI taxonomy): Eukaryota > Viridiplantae > Streptophyta > Magnoliopsida > Asparagales > Iridaceae > Iris > Iris pallida. Next base: position 16,272,538 of record JANAVB010025196.1, read on the forward strand.
CAGCTGCATAAGGGTGCTGCATAGTACCGCATAGTGTCCAGCCGCATAAGGGTGCTGCATAGTACCGCATAGTACCCAGTCGCATAAGGGTGCTGCATAGTGCCGCATAGTGCCCAGCCGCATAAGGGTGCTGCATAGTGTCACATAGTGTCCAGCCGCATAAGGGTGCTGCATAGTGCCGCAGAGTGTCCAGCCACATATGGGAGTGCCGTATAGTGTTGAATAGTGCCGCATAGTGCTGAATAGTGCCGCATAGTGCCTATTTTGGCTATTTTTGGCTACTTTAAGTCCAATTTGGCTGAATTGTGGCCAGAATTTCTCCTAACTCCTAACATGAAAGTTGTAGATCTTTCCCTTGGCTTCAAGAATATGTTATTAGTTATTTTATGCAAGTTTTTCTCATTCATGATAATGTAAGAATATAACACGATAGTGGCCCGCTGTGACGCACTCTTGACAAGTAAACTGACATGATATATCTCGACATGCTGTTACGACAGCTAGCCTGACATGACAAGTAGGAACGACTTGGACACCGTGGGTGATTGTGTTTGTACAAATAAACTGGCACTGTCTTGCATCATGTCTAGGATGGAGATCCCTGAGTACCACGGTCAGGGGTACCCACTGTAATCGACTAAGGCTAATAAACTAGAATAATTCAGTAGTCATGAAGAGATTTCCCAGCTACATGCAATCTCGTTATCTGGGCGCACTAAGTGGACTTGTAGCCTACCGACGAGTAGGGCACATTTCCAGCAAACTGTCACGTATTGTATCCTTCATAAATGGACATTCGACCTGGATAACCGGATGGTCTGTAGGGCTTGTGGCTGTTGGGATAATCTCATTGCATCTTGCTAGTAACTAGGCCTGTGATAACCCTAGTTAGTTAAAAGTATCAAGCCATACTCTTGATTGGCCGTGATAGATTGGATGGAGTTTATTCTAGCTTAGCCTTATCCTGATCCTGTGCAAGATTGTGACATGACATGATTATTGATGCTTGCCTTAGCAATAACGATCGGGGGTCCAGTTCTGTTCAGGCGAAGGGTTACAACCCCGATCCTTATTTGGTTTAAGGGTTGTAACCTGGCTCCCGAAGCAGTTCTGTGTCCTTTCTTCGCTATTGTCTTATTTCAACCCCATGCCATGTTCGTTATGTTTTACCTTACCTTAATACCATGATTATTTATACTGGCCTTAACAATAAGGATCAGGGGTCCAGTTCTGTTCAGGCGAAGGGTTACAATCCCGGTCCTTGTTTGGTTTAAAGGTTGTAACCTGGCTCCCGGAGCAGTTCTGTGTCCTCTCTTCGTTTATTGTCTGTACTGTACCAATAGTATTTGAGACGAATTTCTCTTCAGGTGAAGGGCTGCAACCCCGGTCCTTCTTTGGTTTAAGGGTTGTGACCTGGCTACTTGAATGGTTTCTTCGTACTCAGTTTACTGTTGTTATCTCTATTATTATCAGTTCTTTATTTATTATTTATCTTTAATATTCTATTGTGATATGCTGGTTTTAGTTCCTAAGTGAAGCCTCCTTTGTGGCACTTGCTCTTTCTGGGGTCTGACCCAGATGGTTTTGTGTGGCCAGATATCGGAGCAGCACCAGAGGATCCACCTGTTTTCCAGCTAGATGGTGACCACCAGGCGTAACCCTGGCAACGAGTGGGTTTCTTTTTGTCCTCCCACTTTATTGTAAAAATTATTCTTTTGAGGCGTTTAGCCGGCGAGCACGTGTTAGCTCGTATTGCACCCTTATTTACTGTCTGCCTACGGGTTGTAACATGATTGATAGATCCTAGGGTTGATCATGTATGACTGAACTCTTGCTAGTCTTAATATTTTGTAAGACTAGCTTCTTGATCATCCAATATGTAATGTATGGGATGCATTGCTATTATATATTTGGTGCTCTGATATCTTGTAGCTATTATTGCTTGCTTGAGATTGAGATAATAGGCTTGTTCATGACCATAGGAGACTGTTGGCTTGTAGTTAAACCCTCATGTATCTAGACAGCCGTGACCGTATAGCGAGGTGGGTTGTACTTCATTATACGTAGCTGGCTGTGTACACCCCCACTCTCTAGTATTCTGGTTCTGGAGCGTTACATGGTTTTAGTGGTGGCCCATGTAGGTCTTACAAATCAAGATATGTGAGGGTTTACCGAATAAATGTCTTAATCAGTACTCTCCCTTGATCTATGCTCATATCCTCTTGATCCATGAAAATCTTGACCTGATCACATGCTTGTATCATTGATCTGTCCTGGTCTTTCCTTATTGTTCCCTATGTCGTCTTCTTCAGCGGCATTGTTCCTGGACCTACCGATCAGCAAGGTGGAGCATCTCCCGTGGACCAGCAGCAACCTGGAGATCAAGCCCAGCATTCAGGTGTAGCCTCCAGAGTCATGCCTACTGGAGGAGAGCCACCTGTTCAGCCCGTCCAGCCTGTAGAGCCTGATGATGGCACTTTGGTGGGTCTCATCAGGTCACTATTAGCCTTCCAGGATCATCGAGGAGATGCCTTGCACCAGGCGGTGGCAGACGCTTTGACCAGAGGAGGTCATCAGGGTAATAGCGCGGCCAACAGCTTCAAGCGCTTGAACCCTTTCTTCTTCAACGGCAGTGAAGATGCGATTGCTGCAGATGCATGGCCTCAGGACACAGAGGTGATTCTAGAAGCAGCCAGGACTCCAGAGAACGAGAAGGTGGCCGTAGTGCGCCTGCAGTTACTAGATCTTGCCCGTAGCTGGTGGGCAGCGCAGGCCGATGGATTAGTGGCCCCTATTGCCTGGGCAGTATTCAGGGAAAGATTCCAGACCAAGTACTTCGATGTTGTAGCTCGGTACGATCTGCAAATGAGGTTCACCAATCTGAAGCAGATGGGCAGGACGGTCGATGGATATGCAGCCGAGTTTTCCAGGCTTAGTCGGTTTGCTCCCACCTTGGTGGCGACCGAGTTCGATAGAGCCCAGCGGTTCCAGCAGGGGCTCCACCTAGAGATTTTATTGGCGGTAGAGCAGTTTGAGCATCAGACTTTTGATACAGTGTTGAGAGCAGCCCGGAGGCATGAATATACCTCCCAGAGGATCGTAGATAGGACCGGAGGTCGGAAGCGATCTCACGGCCAGATGAATCAGTCATCAGCACCAGTCCCGGCAGCCAGGGCTTTGACCATTGGAGTTCCGAGACGGGCGGCCTCAGTGACGTCGGTTCAGCATTCCACCTCGACGTACCCTCAGCAGCAGAAGCAGAAGCAGTCTTCCGCAGTGGGATGTTCACACTGCGGGAAGCCAGGACATGTGGTGTCAGAGTGTCGCAGAGCACAGGATTTGTGCTTAGTTTGTGGTACCCCGGACCACAGGGTTGGGAACTGTCCGAACAGGGGGAGTTCATCGTCCTTCTCTAGTCCTTCAGTTATAGGACCAGTGTCAGTCCAGCTGCAGCAGCAGCTGCAGTACCCGTTCCCGAGGCTATTACCGACGCAGGCCCAGGCATTCCAGCAGCAGAGACCGCAGCAGTATGCCCAAGCCCAAGCCCTGATCCAGAGCAGGCAGAGGAATTTTTAGCAGAGGGGACCCGCACCCAGAGGACATGGTCAAGTGCTGGCCTTGACCATGGGAGAAGAAGGATTAGCAACAGGAGAGGTAGTGGCAGGTACTATTCTCGTTAACACCTTTCCAGCTTCAGTATTATTTGACTCTGGTGCATCGCATTCATTTATGTTTGCACGATTCGTGACACGGGTAGGACTGGAGCCCGAGTCATTATCAGTAAGGCTCAATATACTTACTGGTAACGGAGTTGTGGGAGTAGATAGAGTGTTTTCCTCGTGTCGGATCGTAGTTAGCGGTAGAGAATTTCTCGCTAGATTGATAGAGTTTCCGATGGCCGATTATGATGTGGTCTTAGGGATGGATTGGTTGAGGGACCAGTATGCTAGGATAGACTGCCATATTGGCAGGGTTATTTTTAGCATTCCAGGCGAGCCGGAGTTTTTCTTCTCCCGAGGCAAAGTTGAACCTTCTCCTCCAGTATTGGGGATGGCAGTAGCAGTAGTACAGTTACCTCGGATAGTCGAAGAGTTTTCAGATGTTTTCCTAGAAGAGCTTCCAGGGATGCTGCCAGAGCAAGAGATCGAGTTTACCATCGACTTGATTCCCGGGACAGCCCCAGTGTCAGAGAGAGTCTACAGGATGGCGCCGTCAGAGCTAGAGATATTGTACAAGATGATTGAAGAACTCAGAACCAAGGGATTCATTCGTGCAAGTGGATCGCCTTGGGGAGCCCCGATGCTTCTTGTAAAAAAGAAGGATGGTACGTCCAGATTATGTGTAGATTATCGTACCTTGAACTCAGTGACAATCAAGAACAGATACCCTCTCCCGAGGATAGATGACTTGTTTGATCAACTCAAGTGGGCAAAAGTATTATCGAAGATCGACTTGCGGTCAGGATACCATCAGATTAGAGTCAGAGAGTAGGACATCCGAAGACAGCTTTTAGATCGAGATATGGGCATTGGGAGTTCCTTGTGATGCCATTTGGAGCAACCAATACGCCGACAGTATTCATGGACCTTATGAATCGTATCTTTATGCCTTATTTGGATCAGTTCGTGATTGTGTTCCTGGACAACATCTTGGTCTACAGTAAGAGTGAGGTGGAGCATGAGCAGCATCTTCGAGTTGTCCTCCAGATTCTCAGAGAGCACCAGTTGTATGCCAAGTTCAGTAAATACGAGTTCTGGATCGATCGCATTTCGTACTTGGGTCATATCATCACCAGAGGAGGAGTAGAAGTAGATCTCCAGAAGATCGTGGCCATTGAAACATGGTCGGTACCTAGCACAGTGGCAGAAGTCCGTAGTTTTCTTGGATTGGCCGGTTACTACCGGCGATTTGTTTCAAACTTTGTTCGAATTTCAGCGCCATTGACCCAGTTGACCCGCAAGGATGTGCAGTTTGCTTGGACAACAGAGTGCCAGGATTCTTTTGAGAGGTTGAAGCGAGGCTTGATGACGGCTCCTATTCTCACGCTTCCAGATGGAACCGTAGGATTCTCAGTGTACTGTGATGCTTCGGGCAGAGGTTTAGGATGTGTTCTGATGCAACATGGAAAGGTAATAGCTTATGCGTCACGACAACTTCATGATCATGAGAGGAATTACCCAACCCATGACTTGGAGCTGGCAGCAGTAGTGTTTGTACTTAAGCTTTGGAGGCACTACTTGTATGGAGATCGGGTAGAGATTTTTACCGACCACAAGAGTCTGAAGTATGTGTTCACCCAGAAGGATCTTAACATGCTTCAGAGAAGATGGCTAGAGCTGCTTGTGGATTATGACATCAACTTGCAGTATCATCCTGGGAAGGCCAACGTTGTTGCAGATGATTTGAGCAGGAGAGCTGGAGTTTATTTCTCACAGCGCAGCCGGAGTTATTAGCCGATCTTCAGGAGATGGGTATAGAAGTTTTTCTCCCTTCCAGTATGGCATTGATGGCCGGCATGCAAGTTCAGTCCACTATAGTCGAGAGGATTCGGATGGCGCAGTCAGCAGATTCCAAGCTTCAGCGACTCAGAGCAGAGTGTGAGGCAGGACGAAGACCCGAGTTATGTATCCATGAAGACGGTACACTTCGACATGGTACACGTCTTTGTGTACCCAGTAGAGATATTAGACAGGAGATTATGGCAGAGGCCCACAGTTCGCAGTATTCCATTCATCCCGGTGGCACAAAGATGTACCGTGATATTCGTCAGCACTTTTGGTGGAATGGCATTAAGAGGGAGATAGCCCGGTTCGTCTCTCGTTGTTTAGTCTGCCAACAAATTAAGGCTGAACATCAGAGACCAGCTGGACTACTTCAACCATTGCCAATTCCAGTGTGGAAATAGGAGCATATAACCATGGATTTTGTGACTGGATTGCCTAGATCCCCGGCTGGCAGAGACGCTATTTGGGTTGTCATAGACAGGCTCACGAAGGTGGCTCACTTTCTCCCGTTCATAGTTGGTCAGTCGACGGCTCAGCTAGCGAAGATGTATCTCCGACAGGTTGTCAGATTGCACAGTGTACCAGTCAGTATCACCTCGGACAGAGATTCCAGATTTACGTCGCACTTTTGGTGTAGCTTGCAAGAGAGTTTGGGGACTCGCCTCCAGTTCAGCTCAGCGTATCACCCACAGACAGATGGTCAGTCAGAGCATACCATACAAACCTTGGAAGACATATTGAGATCTTGTACACTCGACTTCGGTGGTTCATGGGAAGATCACCTGCACCTGGTAGAGTTTTCGTACAACAACAGTTTCCAAGCTAGTTGTCACGCCCCAGAACCAGAATACTGGAGAGCGGGGGCAGACATAGCCAGCTACGTATATTGAAATGGAAACCACCTCGATATACGGTCACGGCTGTCTAGATATGTGAGGGTTTTCTACAAGCCAACAGTCTCTTATGGTTATGAACAAGCCTAGTGTCTCAATCACCACAAGTAAGTAAAGTCGCAAGATGTATGATCATTAAATATACAATAATAAGGCGTCCCAAATATTACATATTCAACTGATCATGAAGCTAGTCGTTACAAAATGTTAGGACTAGCAAGAGTTTAGTCATACATGATCAACCCTAGGATTTGTCAATCATGTTTACAGCCCGTAGGCAGACAGTAAGTAAAAGTGCATCGAGCTAACAGGTGCTCGTCGGCTAAACGCCTCAAAAGAATAGTTTTACAATTAAGTGGGCAAGACAAAAAGGAAAACCCACTCTTGGCCCGGGTTCCGTCTAGTTGTCACCATTGGGCTAGAAGCTTGGTAGATCCTCGGGAGCTGCTCCGAAATCTGGCCACACAAAACCAGCTGGGTCAACCCCAGAAAGAGCAAGTGCCACAAGGGGGGCACGAAATAAGAACAAAAGCCAGCAATCAGCACAGAAAATCTAATATTAAAACTAAAATTACGAAAACATGTCAGGATGACATACGACGAGATAACCATGGAACTATTCCGATAGCCAGGTTACAACCCGTAAACCAAACAAGGATCGGGGTTGTAACCCTTCATCTGAACAGAGCTTGGTTTCGCACCATTTATCGGCAAGATAAGTAATGTAAGTAATCAAGACAGGAAGCAAGCTTGCATGGGATCAAGACATGACTAGACTGGTAATACCTCATTCAATTAATCACGGCCAAGCAGATCCTACGGCTTACTACTTTAACTAACTAGGGTTATCACAGGCGTAATTACTAACAAGATGCAGTGAGATTGTTCCACAGCCACAAGCCCTGCAGACCATCCAGGTTACCCAGGTCGAAAATTAGGGGTTGAATTCAGGTGGGTACATCACCCCGAAGACAAATGTACCCTTAGGTGACTTAGAGGGTGCAACACGCGACGGTGTGCTGGAAATGTGCCCTACTCGACGACAGGCTACAGATCCCAAGAGCGCCCAGGTAACGGGATTGCCTGTAGCTGTGTCATCTCTTCATGACTACTGTGTTATTCTAGTTATTAACCTTAATCCATTTTAGTAGGTGCTCCTGACCGTGGTACTCAGGAGTCCCATCCTAGACATGATGCAAGATAGGACAAGTGGATTTAACAAGCAAGCAAGAAGAACCACCCACGGTGTCAATGCAGGTCAAGTTAAATTATCAAGATAAATCATGTCATGGTACTTGTCAGGAGTGCGCCACGACGGGCCACTATCATGTCAGGTTGGTCATGTCAGGAGTGCACCACTACGGGTCACTGTCGAGTTATGCTAGTTCCTTGTCATACCGTGCCATGTACAATAGTCATTCCAGATATATAATTAAAATCAAGTTCATGACAAAAGGCGTAAGGATATAAAATGGGCATCAAATATCTAATAAAATATCAAAGTACAGGGTTATAGAAGAGCCAAGCTTAAAGAATAAGACCAAAACTCCAAGAGCCAATGGGTTAAGCAAGGGGTTCAGGGGAGCAGCGTACGCGGAAGTCACGCACGCATGAGAGCTGCGTAGGTGAAAAGTCACGCACACTACAGAGAGCAGCGTAGGTGAAAAGTCACGCACGCTGAGAGAGCAGCGTAGGTGAAAAGTCACGCACACAACAGAGAGCAGCGTAGGTGAAAAGTCACGCACGCTGAGAGAGCAGCGTAGGTGAAAAGTCACGCACGCTACAGAGAGCAGCGTAGGTGAAAAGTTACGCACGCTGAGAGAGCAGCGTAGGTGAAAAATCACGCACGCTACAGAGAGCAGCATAGGTGAAAAGTCATGTACGCTACAGAGAGCAGCGTAGGTGAAAAGTCACGCACGCTGAGAGAGCAGCGTAGGTGAAAAGTCACGCACGCTGAGAGACCAGCATAGGTGAAAAGTCACGCACACTGAGAGAGCAGCGTAGGTGAAAAGTCACGCACGCTGAGAGAGCAGCGTAGGTGGAAAGTCACGCACGCTCAAGGGAGCAGCGTTCGTGAAAAGTCACGCACGCTCAAGGGAGCGGCGTACATGAAAAGTCACGCACGCTCAAGAGACACGCTTCCAAGAGGAAGTGTACCTAAGTCTGCGTACGCACGCTAAAGGGTGCGCACAGCTCAGTGTGCGTAAGCTAAACGGCTCTGCACACTGCTCACTGTCTTCTCCAAACAGCAAGAACACCATGGATGAACCCAAGGCTTCAAAACATCATAACTTGGCCATCCGAACTCCAAATCCAGATTTCCAAAGTTCCAACTTAGGTAGAATTGAATACTCTTCCACTTGGAAACACCAAAACCCATGAAAATCCAACTTAAAGAGATCAAACCATGCAAAATCCGAAAATAGAAATAACTTAGATCTAGAGCAAAGGAGACTTCAAATCACAAAACACCAAGTTCTAATGTTGATCACCATTTCCTAATATCACGCCCAGAACCAGAATACTGGAGAGCGGGGGCGAACATAGCCAGCTACGTATATTGAAATAGAATACATCTCAACTATACGGTCATAGATGTGAGCACCCTAAATTTTGGGTTGATTTTTATTTTATTTTATTTTAATTTTTTGATTGAGGGTAATTTTGAAATTTCGTGTTTATAATTATTTAATAATGGTATTTAATTCATGATATAATTTTGGTGATTTTAAATCATTTTAATATTATTTAAATCAATGACTTGTGGTTTTGACGTTTTGCTAGTGAAACCCTAGAGATTGTTTGACCTAGAGCCTAACCATGTGATTATGATATTTTAATGTCATTTTTTGCCTAAGGATATTTTTGTATTTGACCTCTTTGAATTATTTTGATATTATTTTATTATTTATGATATTGTTTTGGGGTTATTTGAGTCGGGTTCGAATTTCAACTCAATCCAACTTGAAACGGGGACCCGGGGGTAGTTTGACTCTAGTGGGACCCACACACTAGTTAGGCATGGCCCACATGATATTAATTTTAGTCCACATAATAGAAATATTTTAGTTAGAGGTTAGACTAATTATTATGGATAAGGTTAGTGTGATTAGAGACTTTAGAATGACTAATTTAGCCCCAACCAATTAGCCCTTTCCTAATACTCATAGAATAGGTTAGTAGGGGCTTTTGGACTTTTCCTAATAGGACAAAACCACCTTTATGGCCTGCCACAATAAGGATAGGTGTCACGACCCGATCCCAAATAATTGGGTCGAATCGGATCATGCCCAGCCTGCACCGTTGTTGAGACGGCGGCAGTAAGCTGTATCACTCATGCAGGTAAATAAACAACACAGTCTAATTGTCACAACTTTAATAATTCGAATAGTTTAAAAAAAAACTTTTACAATAAAATGAAAGATACATCTGTAATACATTGTTTTCCACAAACATTATGAATTATAAAAGAAGAAGAAAAATCTAGGCATCCAGCTCATCAGTCTCGAGATCATCGTCCTCTAGTTGGAATCTCAGGAAAAAATACCGTGGAACAAAGCATCATCAGCGATACCTAAAATGTTGGGTCTCCAGTCAGGAGGGAGCAAAGTACAATTACGAATATCCAATAATTCAAATAATAATTTAAAATTTGCAATGTTAAACAATTTGAAATACTTTAACAATATTTTTCAACAATTCTACAATTGAAAACAATGTGATTTGAGTAGGTAACGAACTATGACCGGCTTGGGATGATTCAATTATATCCTAATGATACGGTCCGGCCTATCCTCGTGTATAGGAGGAATCAGCTCACACAATCAATGATGCAATATAGGGGAATTGGTCATAGACGCTACACTACTCCCCCAATATCCCGAGTCAATCAGATTCAATCAATGAGTCAATATTTGAACTCTAATAAAGAGTTCCACAATCAATACTCTAGGAGAGAGTTCCGTGTAGCAATGTGGTTTAAAATTGCAATAGAACAATTACTAGATAAATTACCAAATAGACATAACTGCACTTGCCTTTGTATTAGAATGACTGGAAAGACGAGTCGGTACCGAGGAGGAACGTCAGGTGTAACTTCGAGTTCCTACAGTTGAGAACTCGACTTAGATCCTTTGTATAACCAGGCTAAGTGTGCTAGTTGCAATCTCTAGTAGTAAGTCCTAGTCAGGTTTTAGTTGTTATTAAGCTACAGCTATCGTTTACGTCGCCAACTATGTGCGTTGATTAAACCGATTAATTGATTATTTGGAAATAACAACGAGAACCGATTATCTTTGGAAAACTTTGTATTTTGTAATATCTATAAAAATATAATTTCTTACAGTGATAAATCATGAACTAGTTATCTTACTATTATTTTATCCATTTAATTAATTCTTGATTAATTATAAAATTACGCTCTAACTACGATTATACGTCTAATCAAAATACCACCCAAGATCAACATCCACCCAGAAAAATAAAGTAAAACCTACGCTAAACAATACATGGGCACAGCTAAACATCCTAGAGTGGGATTATGCCCTGTATAATTATCTTTTACATCAAATAAAAGAAAAATGACTTAATTATTAAATAAAGTGCAGTAATTAAATAATTATAATAAATAGCCTAAATATTAAATAAAATAATTGAAAATGAAAGCTAAGAGTCTCAGACTCGGTCCATTCCTCAAAATCCAGCTAATACCTCAACGCCCGGTCGGACCGGTACGTTTGCATTTTGCCAGGGCCCACAGACCGGTACGGTCGTCGCCCGAAAAATCAGTTTAAAATTCATTTTCGAAAGCCAATTTTGAAATCAATATAAATATAATTTTTTGTGAAAATTTGGGCAGCACTTCCTCTATTTCGGGACAAACCCAAAACTGGGAAATGCGCCACAGAAAACCTGCAAATATTCCATCCCAAATAATAATCCCAAAATATCCACCGAAACTAATTTCCAACACCACCAGAATAATTCCCAAACAACCGAATTTCCCGAAATATCCGGAAATTCCATAATCCAACCAATTCACACCAAACCAGCAGATAAAACACAGGAAAATACGCTAACGTAGCTAATCGAAAATATAACGCAGCTAACCGGATTTCCCAAAGGGAATCCGGGGACCGATTTTCATCACCGACTCTACGGGGAGGGACGGACTACTGTGACTAACAAGAAATTACCAAATTCCGTTGGCGGGGAGCCACGGGAAAAACTTGGGAAAATCCGAAACGAAGTTCGGCAGCAGGTCACAGATCTGGACAGCAACGCCTCGCGACAACAGGGTCGCCCACGCACAGAAGAGGCGCGGAAGAGTCTGCGGGAGAGGGGGGATCCGCTGGAGAGGTCTGGCCGGAGACCGCGAAGGGGGCGCGGGCTCGCTGTCGGCGAACGGCGGGAAGGGGCTCCGCCGAAAAGGGGTCGACCGCGGGGGTCACGCGGACAGCGGCGGACGAACGCGGCTCGGGGCCGGGGGCTCGGGGAAGAGCGCGGGGTAGTCCGCGGACAGCGGTTCTGGCCGGAGAGGTCGCGCCTCGCCGGAAGGGAAAGGGCGGACGGCGGCGCTGACGGCGGGGAACACCGGGAGGAGCGCGGTGAAGGCGGCGCGCTCGCGGGGAGCTAGGGCACCGGGCGGGGAGCTGCCGGTCTGGCTGCGGGCGGAGGAAGCCGTGCGGCCACGGAGAAGTCCGTCGAGGGGGTCGCGGGCTCGGAAGAGGGAGCACACGCGGAGGGTGGCGCTCGGCCATGGGAAAGGGTTTCGGGAGAGGGTTTACTTTCTCCAGGAAGAGAAAAGCACAGGGAGAAAAGAGAGAGGGATTAGTTTAGTGAGAAATTATTGTGAGGAAGAGAGTAAAAGTGAATGCTGTTCTGTGAGGGTGTGGAGAGAAACGTGGGGTGAGTAAATAGAGGGAGATGGAGAGTTGGGAAGTTGATGGGTTGGGAGTTATAAAGTGGAGTGGAGTTGGGGGTTTAGAATAGGAAGGGTGCTGACTAATTCTTGGGAGTGAATGGCTGGCTTTGAACGAGTGGGTGTGTGCTGGTCCTTTGGGACCAGCTCTCCCAAATATTATTTTTTTTTATTAATAACATTAGCCAAACAGATTTAGGAAAGAAAGAAATGGGATTGGGTTCGGCTCAGGCTCGGGTCTGGGTTCGGGTCTGATCCAAAAATCAAAAAGCCCTGTTATTAATATTTTTTCGAAATTCTTTCCATCCAAAAATATTTAATAATAATAACAATATTAATAATAATAATAATTTTGAAATATTAATAAAACACTATTTAATATTTATTTACAAACAATGGGTTTCACAATCTTCCCTCCTTAGAAAATTTTGTCCTCGAAATTAAAGGCAGGGTAGGAAAATCAAACAGTTACGGGTACTACGCATGTAACTCAGGTCCAACAATAAGAATTTTCAAGGCAGTCGTGGATGAGACGGTTTAGGGACAAATTTCATTTATGATATCATCCATGCAGAGAAAAAAAAAATACAAAAGCGAACCAAAGTACACGAGGTTGACCAGACCATCATGCACCGGTCCTGATTAGACAATATATTAGTGGGTGCACCCAATAAAATACCGTCATGATCAAGCTTGAAAAAAAAGATAGCTTGCAAAACTAGGCTAACATAGCAGCATCAGTCAAGTTTAGAACGAAAAGATAAGAAGTAGGAGTTTATGTGATGGCTCAAATTCTGATCTTCTTCTCACCTCTGACTACGCTTGCAACTGGTTTCTCTGGCACTGAAAGGTTGATTCCAATCTTCAGTTCTGAATTATCCAAAATGTGACTCGGATCCGAAATGTAGCGTCTGAGCTGTGACGTAGAAGACGTTACAACCTCTCAAGATTAGCTGGTAGAGCTAACTGGTACGCTACTTTCAACGCGTCTTAAACTTCAAATGGCCTGATGTACCAAATTCCGAGACGCAAAATCTCAATACATCTTCAAGCATCTGGATTGACCTCTCTGCTTGCTCGTCCCGTGGTACTCCATGAATTCGGTAAATGTGCCTCTCGTACAATGCTGCCAACTTCTTAGTGGATAACCAACCTTGAAAGTGTGCTGACTTAGTCAGTCGGTTTTCTATAATCCAATTGGTGCCCTTCCCTCCTTGGGAACAAGGCAATCTTTACTCAAAGTTCATTGTTATATGCTTCTACTTCCACTCCGAATTGTTCAGCGGCTGCAACCACTTGTTGTTCTCTTACTAAATTCCTCATGTTGACAAATTCACATCTAATCTCATACCTGGAATTGTCCTTCTTCATTCCATAGCACCAATCAATGGAGGCATATTTCGATACATCTTATTAGCTCCTGAATATATGGAATACTGCGACTGGTGCATTTCTTTCATCAACTCGTTCCTCCGTTTGTCAGCCGATACGCAAAGTCTCGTACCTTTCTTCAGAGTTCCAATGCTGATCAATTTAGAAACCCTCGAGTGTTCCTGCCAACACTTGATCTCTAAGCCTGCAAAAGTGCCTTGTTTTGAAACTACGCTCTCTTGATTTTGTCCCTCAGCCTCGAACTTCATCAATACTGAATCAGCATCCAGCTCCGTCCTTCTATCTCCAGATAGTATAACCTCCAGTCCAACTTCTCGACGTCTTCTAGTAGGTGCCGGTCCTTGGTTAAGAACTTCGCCATCAGTGTCGACCAAGTGCATCAGCGACCATATTAGCCTTACCTGAATGGTACTACAGGTTGATGTCGAAATCCTTCATCTGCTTCAGCCATCTTCTTAGTCTAACATTCAGCTCTTTCTGAGTGAAGACATATTTCAGACTTTTGTAGTCCGTATATATTTTCACTTCCTTTCCATAAAGTCATGCTTCCATAGCTTCAAAGTAAAGATAATTGCAGCAATTCAAATTAGGTGTGGGATGATTCTTCTCATGAGTCTGTAGTTGCCTACATGTGTAAGCAATTACTTTCCCATGTTGTTGAAGAACGCAGCCCAGTCCTTTCCAGAGGCATTACTATAAATTGAGAACCCACCGGTTCCTGCGGGTAGCGCAAGGATTGGTGTAGTGGTAAGTCTCTTCTTCAGCTCCTCAATGCCGCCTGGCAATCTTTCGTTCAGATGAACTCTTCATCCTTCCAAGTGAGTTTCGTTGTTGGCTCAGCAATCTTGGCGAAATCCTTCACGAACTTCTGGTAGTAGCCGGCCAAGTTCAAGAATCTTCCGAATTGAATTTGGGGTATACCCCTCTTCAACAACAGCTATTTTCCATCGAAGTTTCTTCTCTTGACAACATGGCCAAAAGTCCACCTTGTCAAAGATCCACGTTCAGATAACTTACCATAAAACTTCTTTTTCCTCAAAGTTTCCAAAACTTCCTCAGGTGTTCTTCATGCTCTTCTTCAGTCTTCAAATATATCAGAAGGTTATCTATGGAGAAGATAAACTGATTCAAATACTCATGAAAATCTCTGTTCATGAGATTCATGAACACAGCAGAAGCATTTGTCAGTCTAACGTCCTGACCAAAGAAAACTACCCATACTTGGTGTTTGAACGCCGTCTTGGAAATGTCCTCTTTCCTGACTTTGATATGATGGTAGTCAAATCTTAAGTCAAACTTCGAAACACCCTAACTCCACACAAACAGATCAAACAGATCCTCGATCCGGACAGAGAGCACTTGTTCTTTAGTGTCTTGGTAAATGATGCACATCCGTTTGTTCCATCCTTCTGGAGCACAAACAAGATAGGTACTCCCTAAGGTGAAGTTCCACCCTGAATAAATCCTAGAGCCTTCAGTTCATCGATCTGGTCCTTCATCTTCTATGATCTTTGAGTCTGAATCATGCCTTATTGTAAGGGGCAGGGTCTGCTGGATAGGAAGAGGGTCCTTAGATTGTGGCCTAACAGGTGTTGCTGGGATATGAGCTCTGGTTTGATAGAAAGATAAGGACAGTCCTTTACCCGATGTTCAGCAGATCCACATGCCAAACATTGTCCCAATCTCTTGCGGCAACTAACAGCCTGATGACCAGGCCTCTTGCAATAGTTACAAGCCCATAGCTTCTACGACAAAACTGCCGGAAAGTAGAGTACTTGATGGGACCCAAATATCTTCTAGATTCAAGGGTATCCTTCCTAGAACAAAAGTTCTGCTCTAACTTGGTTGGGGATAACTAAGGCTACATCATGACGTTCTTCATGTCTTCTCTCGTGATATTCATCTGTTCCTACTAGGCTTCATCTTGAGCTTTCTGGAACTCCAGGATTACTTGAAATAGGACAACCATTTGGAAGATGTTTGCTGGTACTGGTGGAGCAACAAAATGAATACTCCACCTAGGAAATGCAACTCAGTTTGAGATGAGGTAGGAATCGCCAGTGTAGGGAAAACTTCACTGGATGCACTTTGAGGACGGTCAAACAGCCGCGAGGGAAAAGACCCTGGGCTTGGTTGAGGAGATGGGGTATGATCCGGAGATGACACCTCATCGCCAGCAGGATTTGGTCAACGGTCATTCTCTGGATGGTTTAGGATGCAAACATAAGCAAGGTATCCTACCAGTCTATAATCAAACAAAAATATTTATTTATAATATATTTCGGTCCTATGTTGTGACAAATTAATGTTCTAGTGATCTAATTATTTCTAGGTATGTTTTCCTAAGTTGTTGTTCAGACCTGCATGGGCCACCACTAAAAACATGTCACGACACGATCCCAAATAATTGGGTCGAATCGGATCATGCCCAGCCTGCACCGTTGTTGAGACGGCGGCAGTAAGCTGTATCACTCATGCAGGTAAATAAACAACACAGTCTAATTGTCACAACTTTAATAATTCGAATAGTTTAAAAAAAACTTTTACAATAAAATAAAAGATACATCTGTAATACATTGTTTTCCACAAACATCATAAATTATAAAAGAAGAAGAAAAATCTAGGCATCCAGCTCATCAGTCTCGAGATCATCGTCCTCTAGTTGGAATCTCAGGAAAAAATATCGTGGAACAAAGCATCATCAGCGATACCTAAAATGTTGGGTCTCCAGTCAGGAGGGAGCAAAGTACAATTACGAATATCCAATAATTCAAATAATAATTTGAAATTTGCAATGTTAAACAATTTGAAATACTTTAACAATATTTTTCAACAATTCTACAATTGAAAACAATGTGATTTGAGTAGGTAACGAACTATGACCGGCTTGGGATGATTCAATTATATCCTAATGATACGGTCCGGCCTATCCTCGTGTATAGGAGGAATCAGCTCGCACAATCAATGATGCAATATAGGGGTATTGGTCATAGACGCTACACTACTCCCCCAATATCCTGAGTCAATCAGATTCAATCAATAAGTCAATATTTGAACTCTAATAAAGAGTTCCACAATCAATACTCTATGAGAGAGTTCCGTGTAGCAATGTGGTTTAAAATTGCAATAGAACAATTACTAGATAAATTACCAAATAGACATAACTGCACTTGCCTTTGTATTAGAATGACTGGAAAGACGAGTCGGTACCGAGGAGGAACGTCAGGTGTAACTTCGAGTTCCTACAGTTGAGAACTCGACTTAGATCCTTTGTATAACCAGGCTAAGTGTGCTAGTTGCAATCTCTAGTAGTAAGTCCTAGTCGGGTTTTAGTTGTTATTAAGCTACAGCTATCGTTTACGTCGCCAACTATGTGCGTTGATTAAACCGATTAATTGATTATTTGGAAATAACAACGAGAACCGATTATCTTTGGAAAACTTTGTATTTTGTAATATCTATAAAAATATAATTTCTTACAGTGATAAATCATGAACTAGTTATCTTACTATTATTTTATCCATTTAATTAATTCTTGATTAATTATAAAATTACGCTCTAACTACGATTATACGTCTAATCAAAATACCACCCAAGATCAACATCCACCCAGAAAAATAAAGTAAAACCTACGCTAAACAATACATGGGCACAGCTAAACATCCTAGAGTGGGCTTATGCCCTGTACAATTATCTTTTACATCAAATAAAAGAAAAATGACTTAATTATTAAATAAAGTGCAGTAATTAAATAATTATAATAAATAGCCTAAATATTAAATAAAATAATTGAAAATGAAAGCTAAGAGTCTCAGACTCGGTCCATTCCTCAAAATCCAGCTAATACCTCAACGCCCGGTCGGACCGGTGCGTTTGCATTTCGCCAGGGCCCACAGACCGGTACGGTCGTCGCCCGAAAAATCAGTTTAAAATTCATTTTCGAAAGCCAATTTTGAAATCAATATAAATATAATTTTTTGTGAAAATTTGGGCAGCACTTCCTCTATTTCGGGACAAACCCAAAACTGGGAAATGTGCCACAG
This sequence comes from Iris pallida, assembly GCA_029216955.1. Taxonomy (NCBI): domain Eukaryota; kingdom Viridiplantae; phylum Streptophyta; class Magnoliopsida; order Asparagales; family Iridaceae; genus Iris; species Iris pallida. The sequence goes on from JANAVB010025196.1 coordinate 16,290,290, forward strand.
AAAACCTGCAAATATTCCATCCCAAATAATAATCCCAAAATATCCACCGAAACTAATTTCCAACACCACCAGAATAATTCCCAAACAACCGAATTTCCCGAAATATCCGGAAATTCCATAATCCAACCAATTCACACCAAACCAGCAGATAAAACACAGGAAAATATGCTAACGTAGCTAATCGAAAATATAACGCAGCTAACCGGATTTCCCGAAGGGAATCCGGGGACTGATTTTCATCACCGACTCTACGGGGAGGGACGGACTACTGTGACTAACAAGAAATTACCAAATTTCGTTGGCGGGGAGCCGCAGGAAAAACTTGGGAAAATCCGAAACGAAGTTCGGCAGCAGGTCACAGATCTGGACAGCAACGCCTCGCGACAACAGGGTCGCCCACGCACAGAAGAGGCGCGGAAGAGTCTGCGGGAGAGAGGGGATCCGCTGGAAAGGTCTGGCCGGAGACCGCGAAGGGGGCGCGGGCTCGCTGTCGGCGAACGGCGGGAAGGGGCTCCGCCGGAAAGGGGTCGGCCGTGGGGCTCACGCGGACAGCGGCGGACGAACGCGGCTCGGGGCCGGGGGCTCGGGGAAGAGCGCGGGGTAGTCCGCGGACAGCGGTTCTGGCCGGAGAGGTCGCGCCTCGCCGGAAGGGAAAGGGCGGACGGCGGCGCTGACGGCGGGGAACGTCGGGAGGAGCGCGGGGAAGGCGGCGCGCTCGCGGGGAGCTAGGGCACCGGGCGGGGAGCCGTCGGTCTGGCTGCGGGCGGAGGAAGCCGCACGGCCACGGGGAAGTCCGCCGAGGGGGTCGCGGGCTCGGGAGAGGGAGCACGCGCGGAGGGTGGCGCTCGGCCACGGGAAAGGGTTTCGGGAGAGGGTTTACTTTCTCCAGGAAGAGAAAAGCACAGGAAGAAAAGAGAGAGGGATTAGTTTAGTGAGAAATTGTTGTGAGAAAGAGAGTAAAAGTGAATGCTGTTCTGTGAGGGTGTGGAGAGAAACGTGGGGTGAGTAAATAGAGGGAGATAGAGAGTTGGGAAGTTGATGGGTTGGGAGATATAAAGTGGAGTGGAGTTGGGGGTTTAGAATAGGAAGGGTGCTGACTAATTCTTGGGAGTGAATGGCTGGCTTTGAACGAGTGGGTGTGTGCTAGTCCTTTGGGACCAGCTCTCCCAAATATTATTTTTTTTTATTAATAACATTAGCCAAACAGATTTAGGAAAGAAAGAAATGGGATTGGGTTCGGCTCAGGCTCGGGTCTGGGTTCGGGTCTGATCCAAAAATCAAAAAGTCCTGTTATTAATATTTTTTCGAAATTCTTTCCATCCAAAAATATTTAATAATAATAACAATATTAATAATAATAATAATTTTGAAATATTAATGAAACACTATTTAATATTTATTTACAAACAATGGGTTTCACAATAGGGTTGAGCATCCCATTTGTCATTATCCATCTATTTTTCTCTCTCTTGTTCTTCCCCAAATTCCTAGAGAGCAATCCCTAGCAATTTCTCCACCAAATCCTTCCATTTCACCACCAAATCTTTTTCCTTCCTTCTCCATTCTAGCCAAGGAGGAAGCTACCCAAGTTTGGAAGGATTCGGAGCTCGTTCGTGTCCTTTTGGAATCTCTACGTGTCGGTGTCGCTCCGGAAAGATTTTTCTTCGATTCGATCTACCGGAAGGTATAAATCCCTTCTCCTTTTCATTTCCTCATGCATATAGGTCTATTTTGAACCCATAGGAATGACCCCCATGGTTGTATCTCCATTTGTGTCCATTTTGTGTCCATTTGGAGGTCATAGGAGTGTCCTTTGTGTCGTGGATGTGTTCATGTTACATATATAGATTTATATATATATATATATATATATATATATATATATATATATATATATTGTAATGATAGTGTATCTATATTTATATATGTAATAAATGGTTCATGATGATTATATAATCAAGTTTTTGAGTGTGGTTCCTCATATTATTATTGCTATTATTGTTGTGGATAATTAGGATATATATTGTGTATTCTTTTGGCTCAAACTATCTAAATCCGTCATGATTTTTATCCACGTTTTTAATTTCAGTCCTAACTTTGAAATGTCATAACTTCTAGCTCAAAGCTCGGTTTAATCTCCCGTTTTTTTTAAAAGAAGCGTATTGAAGTTAGCTTTCCAAAAACATGTATTAATAGGCCTAATTCTTTCTGTAACTTTCTAGAAAATTATTTGAGTGTCAGCTGTACGAAAGACAAACGCGTTCTCGGTGTTTTCGCGATTCCGGGAGTTTCCGAAAACGAAAACGCAATCCGTTTAAAGTTTCGGAAAGCTAACACATAGATCTATAACATACTTTAATCCTAAGTTTTAATTCATGCTGAGATGGTACAGTATTGATTATTAGTAGGAGTTACTATTCGGCATATGCATTTTGTGCACCCTTGTGTGTAATAAAATATTCTATTTGATTGTAATCTATGTTAATATATATACGTTATGTAATTAAATAGAGAATACAAGCATGAGTAAATGGTTAAATAAATGGTGTATGAGGTGTAAGTATCCTATCTGATGTAAGCATGTATAAGTATGGCTTGTAATGAATATGTAGGTTCTATAGTATGTAATATGTGGTGCATATAGTGGTGCAAGAGAATAATGAATGATGAATGAATGCAAGCATGAATGTAATATAATAATAGATGTAATGTATGCAATTTATAAGTTAATGAGATGTAATGTTCTATGTTAACATAAATCCTATATTACCTCATGTACCCCCTTACACTATGTTGACACTATCACACTTGACACATTGTTCACTTACACTTTGACACTCTTTGATATATATACACTATGTATGCTTATTTAACCCTCACTTGCCCCTTTGCCATGTTCACATACACACACATAGCCTCTTAAATAAGTATTTATGAATATAGTTAACTTAGCTATGTATGTATATTATATATATGTTAGCATATTGTGTTGTAATATATAAGTTTATATAACCATTTGAAATGCCATGATTATAGACCTAATGTTGAATACTAATATATGCATGTTTATATATGTGTAGACATATATAGCTTAAAGTAATAGATTACCTAGTGTATATCCAATGTGAATTCTTGCCTATTTGAGTATTGAATAATTGCATGCTATATAGAGTTGGGTGTATGTTGGCTTGTATAGCCTTGTATTGATGTGCGCTTGCTAGGATAGTCTTGGTTAGGCCTAGTAAGACTTACTGGATTAGGACATGACCTAGTTTGACCTAGTTTGACTAGTGCAGTTGACCAGAGTTGACTTTGGCCTAGTTTGACCTAGATTCATATAGAATGCATTGTAGTGCTTTATATTACCCTTCTGGACATGTTGTGACTTGTGCTGTTCTAATTAGAAGCCAGACACCTTGTAACCTGTGTTGCTTTAAATAGGACTCTGTGGCTTCAGTTGGACCCCCTATACTTATCAGCTGTTCAGGTTATCAGGCGAGTACATTTTTTGATAGTTCTCTCATTTATTTATCAATTACTGTATTTCAGTTCTAGTTAGTTGTATGCGATTCTTTGTTACAATACGTGTGGATATTACTGGATTCATGTATACGACACATATTTATTTTCTGGCCTCTATTACTGGTATCATCATTTCCGGCTTCTATTACTGGAATCAACTGCTGGAATCATTTACTGGAATCATTTACTGGAATCATTTACTGGTATCATTATATTTTGGCTGGACTCATCTTGAATCATTGTGTCGGAATTCTGGATTCACTTGCTGGGAGGAGAAATACTAGAGTAAGACATGTAGACATACCCCATTACTGGAATCACCCCTACTGGAATCTACTGGAATGATAGCCATCTCTCGCCTGATCAGTGAGAGGTGTGCCGGATTATCCACAGCCGTTTACATGTCAATCTCGGTATTTTAAAACACACTGTTAGAGTATAGGCTGGACTCACCCTGGAATCATTGATCACTATGACTGGAATCGTCCCTTACTGGATTCATCTTGTATTAGATTCATCTTGTACTGGACTTACATTGGAGTTACACTGGTCTACATTATTTTCTGGACTTCATATCATATTACCCTGGTTCAGCTAGTTCTATTTTTACAGACTTCATTGCTATGATTCTTCTCTTGTTTAGTTATTTACTTTCCTTGCACCTTATCTGTCTTTCTTACCATCACCTGAATTTAAACTGCCATTTTCATCAATACAACTGTCTATAACTGCTTTATAATTCTCTGTCATTTACTTGGGTTTTCTAGATGAGATGTGCTCGTTCCTGTCCTGACTGGACCTGTTGATAAATTTTACAGATAGCTTGGAGGTTGCCTGCTAGCCTAGAGGAGACACCTTAGAGGTTGTTTAGATAGTTATTTCATTTGTCTGGAGTTGTATTTACTTTGTGGATTACTATATTTGAGTTTTGAGATGTATTTCTGGGTTTTTATATCTTAGACACTTAGACTTCTATCTCCCGTATCTTTTTGGATTTTCTGTTTTATCTTACCTTATCATGCTCTACCTTAAATGTGATTGAGACTGTATCTGCTTAGCATTATATTGTTAGATGATGTGACCTAGGACAGCGTTCTACCGCCGACACTGCGACGTAGGCTGGGCGTTGTTACGTTCTCGTACCCTAATAGTGGGTGCGGGTCGTGACACGTTTTTAGTGGTGGCCCATGCAGGTCGAGTTTATGTAGTGGTATTCGAACTTGAGTACCACTACAGCCTGCAGTAGGAATAGGATATATCTTGAAGGTACTCAATCACAGTTAGGAACCCTTGAGAGATTCTCGGAACGACCCTTGAGAATCTTATTTTAACTTCGATTTGAGAACTCTTTTTTCCCTTGATTTAATTTATTTTTACTTACTGTTGTTAAATTTGATTTTGATGGATTATGATTGAATTTGAGTTGTATTCATTGATTTTGATGAATGATTGTCGAATTTTGAATCTTGATGATAGCTGTTGCATCCGAGTTGTATTTTGATGGATTTTTGTTCATTTTGAATTTTGAAGTTCGTTGATAAATTTGATTTGATTTATGGGTATTCATTGTTGATTTAATTTAAATTTTTTTTGACAAGATGAAATTATATGGGCTAGGTCATCTATGTTATGGAATCTAGTCTTCTATAGTCACATTAGCCAGCATGGTGAGGACATATAGTCTGACTCTGGATATATTTCTCGGGTGTGGAAATTTAAGATTTTTGCAGCCAAGCAAGCGGCACCGCAAAAATGTTAAATACCACGATTCTAGAAGTATGTGCATAAGTCAAGGACTCTGTGATTATCGTAGCCTTGCTCACTAGTATGACGAGGATATAGAGTACCATGATTTTGGATAGACGCATATGATTATCAGATTGTACCTTAAATGTTTTCGAACATGTTTTTGCTACTTTTGTTTCAGTCATTCAAAAAAAAAGAGAAGGAATTATTGTTGTTTTGTTTTATTTTATTTTGTTTCTCATTGTTTACTTAGGATGTAGCTTTAGCTATTTTTATAAACCTTGTGTAACTTCTTACAAAAATTTATTTCTTCTTAATACAATAAACCAATGATTTTGCTAGGCCTTATTTTGGATTTGGTATTATAATTCTTGTTTAAAAAAAAATGGGGCCCTCTTTTAAATAGATAAGCAGAACAGATTCTATTATCATTCTTTTCCTGCCAATATTTTTACTACCATCATTCCTTGTCTTATATACCTGTCCTGATTATATCAATTCCCTGTCTCATATATAATTCTGTCAGCTATACCTTGAAAACTCTTGAATCTTTATATCATTTTTTATCTGAGAAATGTTGAGGAAGTGACGTAAATCATCTAGTTCGGAAATAATGTAATTGGTTATCATATGATGATTTTGTAGGAATCAGAGTGTTGGTTGTCAAATATGGAAAATTTGAAATGGAGATGTGGTAAAGGTTTAAAATAAAATCGAGGGATAAATGTTATCAATTTAGAAACAATCACAGAAAGTGGTTTATGAATAATTCATGGATGTATTTCAAAACTAATGAGGATGTTTAAGGTCAACCTAGTTTTGAGAACTTAAAAATCTTTGTTATTGATTCTTGGGAACTATTACAAGGCTATGTAGAAATTTAGAGATAGAAAGGAGAATTTAATCGAATAAAATGATTATGCGAAATTGAACTAGATATTGTAAGATGGTGACTAGAGACAAAGAGAACATAAGGATTTTACGTTATAGAAATTATTTTAGATGATTGGAAGAAAATTGTAGAATTCAAAAAAAAATATTTGAAGGTGAATGTTGAAGAAAATATGAAGGTTGATTTATAAAAAAAAAGAATAAATTTTGTGTGACATAGGGGTATTGGAGTTTAGTGAATACGAGACTCGATTTAAACAAGTCCAAGGATTCCATAAACTGGATTTAGAGGTTTCGGATCTAATTTAAAACGAGGTGAAGGAATTTGAAATTTTGATTAAATGAATAAGTGTTGACTCCTAAAAAGAGGGGTATGTTTCGTGGAAAATGTTTTGGAACTTAATGATTTTGTCTATGGTGATTGTGGTAAAGGTTTGGATGACTGAAGGTTATAAAATTTCGATGATAGTTATATAGAGGTTGATTTTCATATTGGGACTTGTGAAAAAAAAAAGAATATGGTTTAGCAAATGATAAACTGATAGTATTAGAGAGGGATGATTTGCTGACTTCGTATGAAATCTTTTTCTGTTTTCTCTAAAAGGGGTTTTTCAATATCATTGAATCCTAGTTTCCTTAATCCGACCAAATCGACTTCGATTATCTTTTCTTATCATATTTATATCTTGGGTTGTACTTAATTGAATTAAATTTGATTGTGACCTGAATCTCTATCCTTGTATGCTCAATCTCAGACTTTGTTGAACCTGTCCTCCATATTGCCTAAATCTTGATTTCCCCCAATTTGATCAACTTAGATCGTATCAAGACTAAATATTCTTAATACGTATTGTGATTGGAAATTTTCCATGGAATTGGCTTTCATTCCTTAACTTTGATTTTGATTTTCTTTTTCTTTTTTTTCTTCTGAACCCTTTAAAGATAATGGGTAGTTACTTTTCTTTATTTTTATGATAAGTATCAGTTTTCATATAGGATGGTAGACTGCCTTACAATTTTGATGGTTTGTTATTTTTGTAACTTTTGTTTAGCACCCTAGATTGCTTGTGTGTTTTGATACCCTATGACCGTTTTGGTTTAGCATGACTAGAATACCTAGATGAGACTTTCACTACCACCGTATGCCATGACCCTGCATGTCGTCCTTTTGATGGTATGATTTATTTAAGTTCTGGGATTTGATTGTGGGGGTTTGACCTAGAAGGATTACGAATATTTTAATTTCGAGGACGAAATTTTTATAAGGTGAGTAGGATGTGAGCACCCTAAATTTTGGGTTGATTTTTTTTTTATTTTATTTTAATTTTCTGATTGAGGGTAATTTTGAAATTTCGTGTTTATAATTATTTTAATAATGATATTTAATTCATGATATAATTTTTGGTGATTTTAAATCATTTTAATATTATTTAAATCAATGACTTGTGGTTTTGACGTTTTGCTAGTGAAACCCTAGAGACTGTTTGACCTAGAGCCTAACCATGTGATTATGATATTTTAATGTCATTTTTTGCCTAAGGATATTTTTGTATTTGACCTCTTTGAATTATTTTGATATTATTTTATTATTTATGATATTGTTTTGGGGTTATTTGAGTCGGGTTCGAATTTCAACTCAATCCGACTTGAAACGGGGACCCGGGGGTAGTTTGACTCTAGTGGGACCCACACACTAGTTAGGCATGGCCCACATGATATTAATTTTAGTCCACATGATAGAAATATTTTAGTTAGAGGTTAGACTAATTATTATGGATAAGGTTAGTGTGATTAGAGACTTTAGAATGACTAATTTAGCCCAACCAATTAGCCCTTTCCTAATACTCATAGAATAGGTTAGTAGGGGCTTTTAGACTTTTCCTAATAGGACAAAACTACCTTTATGGCCAGCCACAATAAGGATAGGGTTGAGCCTTCCATTTGTCATTATCCATCTATTTTTCTCTCTCTTGTTCTTCCCCAAATTCCTAGAGAGCAATCCCTAGCAATTTCTCCACCAAATCCTTCCATTTCACCACCAAATCTTCTTCCTTCCTTCTCCATTCTAGCCAAGGAGGAAGCTACCCAAGTTTGGAAGGATTCGGAGCTCGTTCGTGTCCTTTTGGAATCTCTACGTGTCGGTGTCGCTCCAGGAAGGTTTTTCTTCGATTCGATCTACCGGGAGATATAAATCCATTCTCCTTTTCATTTCCTCATGCATATAGGTCTATTTTGAACCCATAGGAATGACCCCTATGGTTGTATCTCCATTTGTGTCCATTTTGTGTCCATTTAGAGGTCATAGGAGTGTCCTTTGTGTCGTGGATGTGTTCATGTTACATATATTGATTTATATATATATATATATATATATATATATATATATATATATATATATATATATATATATATATATATTGTAATGAGAGTGTATCTATATTTATATATGTAATAAATGGTTCATGATGATTATATAATCAAGTTTTTGAGTGGGGTTCCTCATATTATTATTGCTATTATTGTTGTGGATAATTAGGATATATATTGTGTATTCTTTTGGCTCAAACTATCTAAATCCGTCATGATTTTTATCCACGTTTTTAATTTCAGTCCTAACTTCGAAATGTCATAACTTCTAGCTCAAAGCTCGGTTTAATCTTTCGTTTTTTTTAAAAGAAGCGTATTGAAGTTAGCTTTCCAAAAACATGTATTAATAGGCCTAATTCTTTCTGTAACTTTCTGGAGAATTATTTGAGTGTCAGCTGTACGAAAGACAAACGCGTTCTCGGTGTTTTCGCGATTCCGGGAGTTTCCGAAAACGAAAACGCGATCCGTTTAAAGTTTCGGAAAGCTAACACATAGATCTATAACATACTTTAATCCTAAGTTTTAATTCATGCTGAGATGGTACAGTATTAATTATTAGTAGGAGTTACTATTCGGCATATGCATTTTGTGCACCCTTGTGTGTAATAAAATGTTCTATTTGATTTTAATCCATGTTAATATATATACGTTATGTAATTAAATAGAGAATACAAGCATGAGTAAATGGTTAAATAAATGATGTATGAGGTGTAAGTATCCTATCTAATGTAAGCATGTATAAGTATGGCTTGTAATAAATATGTAGGTTCCATAGTATGTAATGTATGGTGCATATAGTGGTGCAAGAGAATAATGAATGATGAATGAATGCAAGCATGAATGTAATGTAATAATAGATGTAATGTATGCAATATACAAGTTAATGAGATGTAATGTTCTATGTTAACACAAATCCTATATTACCTCATGTACCCCCTTACACTATATTGACACTATCACACTTGACACATTGTTCACTTACACTTTGACACTCTTTGATATGTATACACTATGTATGCTCATTTAACCCTCACTTGCCCCTTTGCCATGTTCACATACACACACATAGCCTCTTAAATAAGTATTTATGAATATAGTTAACTTAGCTATGTATGTATATTATATATATGTTAGCATATTGTGTTGTAATATATAAGTTTATATAACCATTTGAAATGCCATGATTATAGACCTAATGTTGAATACTAATATATGCATGTTTATATATGTGTAGACATATATAGCTTAAAGTAATAGATTACCTAGTGTATATCCAATGTGAATTCTTGCCTATTTGAGTATTGAATAATTGCATGCTATATAGAGTTGGGTGTATATTGGCTTGTATAGCCTTGTATTGATGTGCGCTTGCTAGGATAGTCTTGGTTAGGCCTAGTAAGACTTACTGGGTTAGGACATGACCTAGTTTGACCTAGTTTGACCTAGTTTGACTAGTGCAGTTGACCAGAGTTGACTTTGGCCTAGTTTGACATAGATTCATGTAGAATACATTGTAGTGCTTTATATTACCCTTCTGGACATGTTGTGACTTGTGCTGTTCTAATTAGGAGCCAGACACCTTGTAACCTGTGTTGCTTTAAATAGGACTCTGTGGCTTCAGTTGGACCCCCTATACTTATCAGCTGGTCAGGTTATCAGGCGAGTACATTCTCTGATAGTTCTCTCATTTATTTGTCAATTACTGTATTTCAGTTCTAGTTAGTTGTATGCGATTCTTTGTTACAACACGTGTGGATATTACTGGATTCATGTATACGACACATATTTATTTTCTGGCCTCTATTACTGGTATCATCATTTCCGGCTTCTATTACTGGAATCAACTGCTGGAATCATTTACTGGAATTATTTACTGGTATCATTATATTTTGGCTGGACTCATCTTGAATCATTGTGTCAGAATTCTGGATTCACTTGCTGGAAGGAGAAATACTAGAGTAAGACATGTAGACATACCCCATTACTGGAATCACCCCTACTGGAATCTACTGGAATGATAGCCATCTCTCGCCTGATCAGTGAGAGGTGTGCCGGATTACCAACAGCCGTTTACATGTCGATCTCGGTATTTTAAAATACACTGTTAGAGTATAGGCTGGACTCACCCTAGAATCATTGATCACTATGACTGGAATCGTCCCTTACTGGATTCGTCTTGTATTAGATTCATCTTGTACTGGACTTACATTGGAGTTACACTGGTCTACATTATTTTCTGGACTTCATATCATATTACCTTGGTTCAGCTAGTTCTATTTTTACAGACTTCATTGCTATGATTCTTCTCTTGTTTAGTTATTTACCTTCATTGCACCTTATCTGTCTTTCTTACCATCACCTGAATTTAAACTGCCATTTTCATCAATACAACTGTCTATAACTGCTTTATAGTTCTCTGTCATTTACTTGGGTTTTCTAGATGAGATGTGCTCGTTCCTGTCCTGACTGGACCTGTTGATAAATTTTACAGATAGCTTGGAGGTTGCCTGCTAGCCTAGAGGAGACACCATAGAGGTTGTTTAGATAGTTATTTCATTTGTCTGGAGTTGTATTTACTTTGTGGATTACTGTATTTGAGTTTTGAGATGTATTTCTGGGTTTTTGTATCTTAGACACTTAGACTTCTATCTCCCGTATCTCTTTGGATTTTCTGTTTTATCGTACCTTATCATGCTCTACCTTAAATGTGATTGAGACTGTATCTGCTTAGCATTATATTGTTAGATGATGTGACCTAGGACAGCGTTCTACCGCCGACACTGCGACGTAGGCTGGGCGTTGTTACGTTCTCGTACCCTAATAGTGGGTGCGGGTCGTGACAATAGCTGTCTAGATATGAGTGTTTACTACAAGCTAGCAGTCTCTTAAGGTCAAGCCTATTGTCTCAATCTCCAGCAATTAACAGAGTTACAAGATGTTAGAGCATCAAATATATATATATATATAAGGCGTCCCAAATATTACATATCGGATGATCATGAAGCTAGTCGCACAAAATGATAGGACTAGCAAGAGTTCGGTCATACATGATCAACCCTAGGATTTGTTAATCATGTTTACAGCCCGTAGGCAGACAGTAAATAAATGTGCATCGAGCTAACAGGTGCTCGTCGGCTAAACGCCTCAAAAGAATAAATTTACATATAAGTGGGTGAAACAAAGGGGAAAATCCACTCGTAGCCCGGGTTCCGTCTAGTGTTCACCATTGGGCTGGAAGCTTGGTAGATCCTCGGGAGCTGCTCCGAAATCTGGCCACACAAAACCAGCTGGGTCAAACCCCAGAAAGAGCAAGTGCCACAAGGAGGCCACAAATAAGAACAAAAGCCATCATATCAGAACATAAAGAATAAAAGAAATGTACAAGTAGTAAAGTACACAGGGCGATAAACGACTAGGGACGTGGAACCATTCCGGGAGCCAGGTTACAATCCTTAAACCAAACAAGGACCGGGATTGTACCCCTTCGCCTGAATAGCTCACTGTCTCTACCCATTTATCGTTAGAGATAAGTAAAACAATCATGATCAAGAGTTCCAGGTACAGGGGCTAGACAAGACTTAGACAGAGCTGGACACCATTCATTCACAATCGGCCAAGCAAGTACTACGGCTCACTACTTTAACTAACTAGGGTTATCACAAGCCTAATTACTAACAAGATTCAAGTGGGAAACTCCCAGTCCCAAGCCCTGCAGACCATCCAGTTATCCTTCCGTGGGTTGAGAGGTATAGGTGGGTACATTGCCCGGGAGACAAATGTACCCTTAGGTGACTTAGAGGGTACAACACATGACAGTGTGCTGGAAATGTGCTCTACTCGTCGGCAAGCTACAAGTCCATTAAAGCGTCCAGATTACGAGATTGCCTGTGACTGGAAATTCTCCATGTTCTAGTTTGATCTAATAATTAGCCTAATCCAATTTAGCGCGAGTCCCTGGCCGTGGTACCCAGGAAGTCACGTCCTAGACATGATGCAAGACAAGACAAGTGGATTGTACAAGCAAGCAAGCAGGAGCACCTACGGTGTCAAGTTGATTATACGAGTCAAGTTACAAGTCAAGTCAAGTCAGGAGTGCGCCGCCATGGGCCACTATCAAGTTATCAAGATAAATCATGTCAGGGTACTGTCAGGAGTGCGCCACGACGGGCTACTATCATGTCAGGTTGGTCATGTCAGGAGTGCACCACTACGGGTTACTGTCGTGTTATGCTAGTTCCTTGTCATACCATGCCAGGTACAATAGTCATTCCAAACATATTAAGTAAAATTAAGTTCATGACAAAAGGTGTAAGAATATAAAATGGGCATAAAATATCTAATAAAATACTAATATAAATAGGACTATAGAAGAGCCAAGATCAAGAAATAAACAAATCATCATAGACAAGTAGGTTGTGCAAGGGGGTCAGGGGTTGGGCTGCGCAGGGTATGTACTGCGCATGGAAGAGCTGCGCAAGAGTTGCCTTGCGCATGGGTTACCTTGCGCAAGGGTAGACTGCGCAGGGGGTCAAGGGGCACAGGGTTAAAGGGGCACAGGGGATGTCTTGCGCATCAATTGGATTGCGCAAGGGAGGATTGCGCAAGGGAGGATTGTGCAAGGGTAGACTTAGCCAAATCAAAACTAAATCTAGATTTTTAAAGTTCTAACTTGAGTAAAATTGAATTCTCTTCCACATGGAAGCATCAAAACATGCAAAAATCGAAGTTTAATGGATCAAAACCAAAGATTTTCGAAAATGGTTAAAATCTAGATCTAGAAAAATGAAAGCTTCAAATCACAAAATGTCAAGTTCTAAAGTTGTTCTCCATGGCCTAATCTAGTTAATGGACAAATAAAAAGTGGTGCTTATTTGATGGCAAGGTGCACTTGCCTATGGGTTGGGGAGTTGTGTGGAAGAAGGAAGAAGAAGAAGTTGTAAGAAATTAATAGAGTTATGGAGGAGAGAGAAAAGGTTGGTAGGTTTTAATGAGGGTGGTTGTGATGGAATGGAGGTGGAGAATAGGCTAAGGTGTTCCACTCATGATGAACCAAACCAAACCAAACCAACTCCACAAAATAAAACCAAGCCATGGTCGAAACCCATTTACGAGAAACCAAAATCCGCAAGTCGAGAAAATAAAAATACATGCCAAAAATTAAATTACGAGTACAAATACGAAATACAGGAAATGGGGGTGACAACTCTACCCACCTTCAAAGAATTCCGTCCTCGGAATTTAATCAAGGAGCTAGAGATTGCCACGACAAACTATAATAAGCACAGACAAGCTTCACTAAGCAGTTCAATCATACAATCATACAATGCAAGCAAGGAAGGGAAAGCGTAAGGCACAAGGAAGACATTATACCTTACGAGTCAAACAGGTAGGGGTATCGCGATCGGATGTCGTCCTCACGCTCCCACATTGACTCACCAAGAGAGTGATGACCCCAAGCAACACGGACTAAGTTAATAGTCTTATTCTTGAGCGTCTTTTCTCTCCGGTCCAATATAGACACGGGCCTCTCCTCATACGAAAGGTTGGTACCAACAACCAATTCCGAATGATCTAGGATATGGCTCGGGTCCGGGATGTACTGTCTTAATTGGGATACATGGAATACATCATGTACCTCACTTAGCAACGGCGGAAGAGCGAGACGATAGGACACATCGCCTACTCGCTCCAGAATATCGAACGGCCCTATATACCTAGGACTAAACTTTTCCCGCATGCCAAAACGAATGACGCCACGGGTAGACGAGATCCTAAGGAATACATGGTCGCCGACGGTAAATTCTAAGGGACGCCGATGAGCATCGGCCCAATGGCGCTGGCGATCCTGAGCAACTCGGAGGTGATCTCTGACTTTCCTGACCACTTCAACCGTCTGAAAAATCAGTTCTGGACCGAGCATCTGCCTCTCTCCGATATTGTCCCATGCTAACGGGGATCTGTACTTCCTGCCATACAGAGCCTCGAAGGGTGTCATCTGGATACTGGCCTGGAAACTATTGTTGTACGAGAATTCCACCAGGTGCAGGTGATCCTCCCACGAACCACCAAAGTCAATGGTACATGACCGCAACATATCTTCGAGAGTTTGTATAGTACGCTCTGACTGCCCATCTGTCTGCGGATGATAGGCTGAGCTGAACTTGAGACGAGTCCCCAAACTTTGATGAAGACTATGCCAAAAGTGCGATGTGAATCTCGTATCCCTGTCTGATACTATGCTGACTGGCACTCGGTGAAGTCTGACGATCTGCCTGAGATACATCTCTGCTAGCTGTGCCGTCGTCTGTCCAACTCTAAATGGAGAAAAGTGTGCCACCTTGGTAAGCCTGTCTACAATGACCCAAATAGCATCTCTGCCTGCCGGAGATCTGGGTAACCCAGTCACGAAATCTATGGTTATGTGTTCCCATTTCCATTCTGGGATCGGTAAAGGTTGAAGAAGTCTAGCTGGCCTCTGATGTTCAGCCTTGACTTGTTGGCAAACCAAACATCGAGAGACATACCGGGCTATCTCCCTCTTCATACTATTCCACCAAAAGTGTTGACGAATATCTCTGTACATCTTCGTGCTGCCTGGGTGGATGGAATACTGTGAACTGTGAGCCTCTGCCATGACTTTCTGTCTGATATCTCCACTGGGTACACAAAGACGCGTGCCGTGTCGAAGTGTACCATCCTTATGAATACATAACTCTGGCCTTCTCCCTGTCTCGCACTCTGCTCTGAGCCGCTGAATCTTGGAATCTGTTAACTGTGCTGTCCGGATCCTCTCAACTACGGTGGACTGAATCTGTAGGCTGGCCATCAGGGCCACATTGGAAGGAAGAACCACTTCAATTCCCATCTTCTGAAGATCTGCCAATAGCTCTGGTTGCGCCGTCAGGAAATAAACTCCGGCTCTCCGGCTCAACGCATCTGCTACAACGTTGGCCTTCCCGGGATGATACTGCAAATCCACATCATAGTCCACCAGTAGCTCGAGCCATCTTCTCTGCCGCATATTAAGGTCCTTCTGGGTGAAAACATACTTCAGGCTCTTATGATCAGTAAAGATCTCCACTCTATCTCCGTACAAGTAGTGCCTCCACAACTTAAGTACAAATACTACTGCTGCTAGCTCCAAGTCGTGGGTCGAGTAATTCTTCTCATGATCACGGAGTTGACGTGACGCATAAGCAATTATCTTTCCATGCTGCATCAAAACACATCCCAATCCTCTGCCTGAAGCGTCGCAATAAACTGTGAATCCTCCGGTCCCATCTGGAAGGGTGAGAATGGGAGCCGTTATCAAACCTCGCTTCAACTTCTCAAATGATTCCTGACATTCTGCTGTCCAAACGAACGGCACATCCTTGCGGGTCAACTGGGTCATCGGCGCTGAAATCCTTGCAAAATCAGAGACGAACCGCCGGTAGTAGCCGGCCAATCCAAGAAAGCTGCAAACTTCTGCCACTGAGCTGGGTACTGGCCATGCCTCGATAGCCACAATCTTCTGGGGATCCACTTCCACTCCTCCTCTGGTAATGATGTGGCCCAAGTAAGAAATGCGATCGAGCCAGAACTCGCATTTACTAAACTTGGCGTACAACTGGTGCTCTCTGAGAATCTGGAGGACAACTCTGAGATGCTGCTCATGCTCCGCCTCACTCTTGCTGTAGACCAGGATATCATCCAAGAACACAATCACAAATTGGTCCAAGTAAGGCATGAAAATACGGTTCATGAGGTCCATGAACACTGCCGGCGCATTGGTCGCTCCAAAGGACATAACTAGAAACTCCCAATGTCCGTACCTCGATCTGAACGCCGTCTTCGGGATGTCCTGCTCTCTGACTCTGATCTGGTGGTATCCTGACCGCAAGTCTATCTTCGAGAAAACTGAAGCCCCCTTGAGTTGATCAAACAAGTCATCTATCCTCGGGAGAGGGTATCTGTTCTTGATTGTCACTGAGTTCAAGGTACGATAATCAATACATAGCCTGGACGTACCATTCTTCTTTTTCACAAGAAGCATCGGGGCTCCCCAAGGTGATCCACTAGCACGAATGAATCCCTTGGTTCTAAGTTCTTCAATCATCTTGTACAAAATCTCCAACTCTGAAGGCGCCATTCTGTAGACTCGCTCTGATACTGGTGCTATCCCGGGAATCAAGTCAATGGTGACCTCGATCTCCCGCTCTGGTGGCATCCCTAGAAGTTCCTCTGGGAAGACATCTGGAAACTCTTCAACTATTCGGGGCAACTGCACTGCTGCTACTGCCATCCGCAATACTGGAGGAGATGGCTCCACGGTGCCTCTGGAAAATAAAAACTCTGGCTCTCCGGAAATACTAAAGACAACTCTGCCAACATGGCAGTCTATCCTAGCATAATGGTTTCTCAACCAATCCATGCCTAGGACTACATCATAGTCTGCCATAGGGAACTCTATGAGCCTAGCGGGGAACTCTCTACCGCTAACTACGATCCGACACGAGGAAAACACTCGATCTACTCCCACAAGACCATTACCAGTAAGTATATTGAGCCTCACTGATAATGACTCGGGCTCCAATCCTATCCGTGTCGCGAATCGTATAGACATGAATGAATGCGATGCACCAGAATCAAATAATACAGATGCTGGAAAGGTATTGACGAGAATAGTACCTGCCACTACCTCACCTGGTGCAACTTCTTCTTCCATGGTCATCATCATAGCCTGACCTCTAGCTACGGGTCCCCTCTGCTGGAAACCCCTCTGTCGGTTCTGTGCTGGAGCCTGGGTGAACTGCTGCTGGTTCTGCTGCTGAAAGGCCTGGGCCTGAGGCAACAATGGCCTCGGGTACTCCTGCTGATGTTGCTGCTGGACTGGAACTGGGACTGGTCCTCTCACCGAAGAACTAGAAAGGTTGGATGATGATGGACCTCCCCTATTCGGACAGGCCCCTCTCTGGTGGTCTGCTCCTCCACAAGCCAGGCACAATCCCTGTGCCCTACGACACTCTGCCACTACATGGCCCGGCTTCCCGCAATGAGAACATCCCACCGCGGAAGACTGCTTCTGCTTCTGCTGCTGCGGGTACGTCGGGGTCGAATGCTGAACCGACGTCACTGAGGCCGCCCGCCTCGGAGTTCCAATGGTTATACCCCTAGCTGCCGGGGCTGCAGCTGAAGATTGGTGTATCTGGTTGTGGGACCGCTTCCTGCCTCCGGTCCTGTCCATAATTCTTCGGGAGGTATACTTATGCCTCCTTGATGCCTTCAACACTGCATCGAACGTCTGGTGCTCGAACTACTCCACAGCCAATAATATCTCTAAGTGCAGCCCTTGCTGGAACCGCTGAGCCCTATCGAACTCGGTCGCCACCAAAGTGGGGGCGAACCTACTCAGCCTGGAAAACTCGATCGCATAGCCATCGACCGTCCTGCCTCCTTGCTTCTAGTTGGTGAATCTGGTCTGCAGGTCGTACCGTGCCACCGCATCAAAGTACTTTGTCTGGAATCTCTCTCTGAACGTCGCCCAAGTAACTGGTGCCGCTAACCCCATGGCCTGAGCTGCCCACCAATCGCGAGCCAAGTCTAGTAACTGTAGCCGTACCACCGCCACCTTCTCATTCTCAGGTGTCCTAGCTGCTTCCAGGACCACCTCGGTATCCTGAAGCCAAGCGTCCGTGGCATCGCATCTTCACTGCCGTCAAAGAAGGGAGGGTTCAAGCGCTTGAAACTGTTCGCCGCCTGGTTCCCTGGATGTCCGCCTCGGGTCAAAGCATCTTGAACTGTCTGGTGCAGGGCGTCGCTTCGACGATCCTGGGAAGCTATCAAGGTTCTGATGAGGCCTACTAAGGTACCATCATCTGGCTCTGCGGGCTGGACAGGCCGAACTGGTGACTCTCCTCCAGTAGGCACAACTCTGGAGGCTACTCCGGAATGCTGGGCTTGATCTCCGGGTTGCTGTTGCATGGACCAGCTCCACCTCGTTGATCGGTAGGACCAGGTACAGTGCCGCTAAAGAAGACGACATAGGAAAAAGTAAGGAAAGGACCAGGATAGATCAATGATACAAGCATGTGATCAAGTCAAGAATCTCAGGGATTTGAAGATACGAGCAGAGATCAAGGGCGAATATTGATTGAGACATCTATTCGGTAAACCCTCACATTTCTTGATTGACAAGACCTGCATGGGCCACCACTTAAACCGTGTCACGCCCCAGAACCAGAATACTGGAGAGCGGGGGCGGACATAGCCAGCTACGTATATTGAAATAGAAGACATCTCAACTATACGGTCACGGCTGTCTAGATATGAGGGTGTACTACAAGCCAGCAGTCTCTTAAGGTCAAGCCTATTGTCTCAATCTTCAGCAATTAACAGAGTTACAAGATGTTAGAGCATCAAATATATATTTATAAGGCGTCCCAAATATTACATATCGGATAATCATGAAGCTAGTCGCACAAAATGATAGGACTAGCAAGAGTTCGGTCATACATGATCAACCCTAGGATTTGTTAATCATGTTTACAGCCCGTAGGCAGACAGTAAATAAATGTGCATCGAGCTAATAGGTGCTCGTCGGCTAAACGCCTCAAAAGAATAAATTTATATATAAGTGGGTGAAACAAAGGGGAAAACCCACTCGTAGCCCGGGTTCCGTCTAGTGTTCACCATTGGGCTGGAAGCTTGGTAGATCCTCGGGAACTGCTCCGAAATCTGGCCACACAAAACCAGCTGGGTCAAATCCCAGAAAGAGCAAGTGACACAAGGAGGCCACAAATAAGAACAAAAGCCATCATATCAGAACATAAAGAATAAAAGAAATGTACAAGTAGTAAAGTACACAGGGCGATAAACGACTAGGGACGTGGAACCATTCCGGGAGCCAGGTTACAATCCTTAAACCAAACAAGGACCGGGATTGTACCCCTTCGCCTGAATAGCTCACTGTCTCTACCCATTTATCGTTAGAGATAAGTAAAACAATCATGATCAAGAGTTCCAGGTACAGGGGCTAGACAAGACTTAGACAGAGCTGGACACCATTCATTCACAATCGGCCAAGCAAGTACTACGGGTCACTACTTTAACTAACTAGGGTTATCACAAGCCTAATTACTAACAAGATGCAAGTGGGAAACTCCCAGTCCCAAGTCCTGCAGACCATCCAGTTATCCTTCCGCAGGTTGAGAGTTATAGGTGGGTACATTGCCCGGGAGACAAATGTACCCTTAGGTGACTTAGAGGGTGCAACACATGACAGTGTGCTGGAAATGTGCTCTACTCGTCGGCAAGCTACAAGTCCATTAAAGCGCCCAGATAACGAGATTGCCTGTGACTGGGAATTCTCCATGTTCTAGTTTGATCTAATAATTAGCCTAATCCAATTTAGCGCGAGTCCCTGGCCGTGGTACCCAGGAAGTCACGTCCTAGACATGATGCAAGACAAGACAAGTGGATTGTACAAGCAAGCAAGCAGGAGCACCCACGGTGTCAAGTTGATTATACGAGTCAAGTTACAAGTTACAAGTCAAGTCAAGTCAGGAGTGCGCCGCCACGGGCCACTATCAAGTTATCAAGATAAATCATGTCAGGGTACTGTCAGGAGTGCGCCACGACGGGCTACTATCATGTCAGGTTGGTCATGTCAGGAGTGCACCACTACGGGTCACTGTCGTGTTATGCTAGTTCCTTGTCATACCATGCCAGGTACAATAGTCATTCCAAACATATTAAGTAAAATTAAGTTCATGACAAAAGGCGTAAGGATATAAAATGGGCGTAAAATATCTAATAAAATACTAATATAAATAGGACTATAGAAGATCCAAGATCAAGAAATAAACAAATCATCATAGACAAGTAGGTTGTGCAAGGGGGTCAGGGTTGGGCTGCGCAGGGTATGTACTGCGCATGGAAGAGCTGCGCAAGAGTTGCCTTGCGCATGGGTTACCTTGCGCAAGGGTAGACTGCGCAGGGGGTCAAGGGGCACAGGGTTAAAGGGGCACAGGGGATGCCTTGTGCATCAATTGGATTGCGCAAGGGAGGATTGCGCAAGGGAGGATTGCGCAAGGGTAGACTGCGCAGAGTATGGACTGCGCAATGGTCGAGTGCGCAGGGGTTACTTTGCGCATGGCTGGCTTTCGCATGGCTAGCTTGCACCAGCGCAATCCAGCGCAGCACAAAGCACTGGCTAAGCCTATGCGCAATCGGCCATGCGCTAAAGAGCACAGGTCGGGGTGCGTAAACGGTCAAGTACTAAAGAGCACTGGCCGAGAGCCTTCACCAAGGCTGAGATGAACTCCTCAAGAACACCAAAAAAGCTTCAAATCTTCATAACTTAGCCAAATCAAAACCAAATCTAGATTTTCAAAGTTCTAACTTGAGTAAAATCGAATTCTTTTCCACATGGAAGCATCAAAACATGCAAAAATTGAAGTTTAATGGATCAAAACCAAAGATTTTCGAAAATGGTTAAAACCTAGATCTAGAAAAATAAAAGCTCCAAATCACAAAATGTCAAGTTCTAAAGTTGTTCTCCATGGCCTAATCTAGTTAATAGACAAATAAAAAGTGGTGCTTATTTGATGGCAAGGTGCACTTGCCTATGGGTTGGGGAGTTGTGTGGAAGAAGGAAGAAGAAGAAGTTGTAAGAAATTAATGGAGTTATGGAGGAGAGAGAAAAGGTTGGTAGGTTTTAATGAGGGTGGTTGTGATGGAATGGAGGTGGAGAATAGGCTAAGGTGTTCCACTCATGATGAACCAAACCAAACCAAACCAACTCCACAAAATAAAACCAAGCCATGGTCCAAACCCATTTACGAGAAACCAAAATCCGCAAGTCGAAAAAATAAAAATACGTGCCAAAAATTAAATTACGAGTACAAATACGAAATACAGGAAATAGGGGTGACACCTAATCTAGCAAATGGACAAAGAAAAGAGGGTTCTCATGTAGTGGCAAGATGCACTTGCCTAGGGTTAGGAGAGTTGTGGAGGAAGGAGAAGAAGAAGAAGAAGAAGAAGGAAATAAATGGTGGCTATGAGGAGAGAGAGTGGTAGGTGGGGATATAAAGAGGAGGAGTTGTGGTGGGAATGAGGGGTAGCATAGGTTCAGGTGATCCAACTCACATAAAACCGAACCAATCCAAATAAAACCGAGCCATGCCAAAACCCAAAATACGAGAAATACCGAAATTCCACAAGTCGAGAAAAATAAAATATATGCCAAAATCCAGATACGAGTATAAATACGAAATACGGGAAATACGAGAAATGAAGGTGACACTAGTATCCAGATGGCACCGTTCGAGGCACTGTACGGTAGGAAGTGCCGATCCCCGCTAGCATGGGACGATGTCGGGGAGAGGCAGATGCTCGGTCCAGAAATGATTGCTCAGACCGTTGAGGTGGTCAGGAGAGTCAGAGATCATCTTCGAGTTGCCCAAGATCGCCAACGTCATTGGACCGATTCTCATCGGCGCCCTCTTGAGTTTTCTGTCGGCGACTATGTATTCCTGAGGATTTTGCCTAACCGTGGCGTCATTCGTTTCGGCGTGCGAAGAAAGCTTAGTCCTAGGTATATAGGGCCATTTGACATTCTGGAGCGAGTAGGAGATGTATTCTATAGTCTCGCTCTTCTACCATCGCTATGTGAGGTGCATGACGTATTCCATGTATTCCAACTGCGACGGTATATCCCGGACCCGAGCCACATCCTGGATCATTCAGAATTGGTTGTTGGTACCAACCTTTCGTATGAGGAGAGGCCCATGTCTATATTGGACCGAAGAGAGAAGACACTCAAGAACAAGACTATCAAGTTAGTCCGAGTTGCTTGGGGTCATCACTCTTTGGGTGAGTCAACGTGGGAGCGTGAGGATGATATCCGATCGCGATATCCCGACCTGTTTGACTCGTGACGTATAATATCTTCTTATGCCTTACACTTCGAAGCCTTGCTTATATATTTGATTGCTTGATTGATTGCTTAGCTGTAGATTGCATCTGATAGTGTAACTTGTCCCGACACCTCTAGCCTCTTTAATTAAATTTCGAGGACGGAATTCTTTTAAGGTGGGTAGAATTATCACCCTTGAAATCCGTGTTACGTATTTTCGTATACGTGTATATATTTCGGGTCCGTATTTTATTAGTCATGGTTAGCTAGTCAAGATTTTATTTTTTAGCATGTTGCATTGGCATGGTTATTTTAGCATTTTATTGGTTATGGCTTAACTTGGTTCGGTTTAGCTTGGTTTGGTTTGCTTTTGGGTTCATCAAGAACCAAAAGAAAATCCCTACCTACCACCACCATCATCATTTAAAACCCAACCCCCTTTCTCTCTCCTCTTTACTCTTCATTTATTTCTTCATCTTCTTCCTCTTAACTTCTCCACCTACCAAGAGAAGCTTAGGCAAGTGCAACTTGCTTCATGGAGAAACTCCATTTTTGTTGTTCTATTGTCTTTCTCGCGAGATTCTAAGATACTTTAGAACTTGGCATTTTCCATTTTGATGGATATTTTCTTATAGATCTAAGTTTATATTATTTTTTGTTTTCTTGGGTTTTGATCTATTAAACTTTATTATTTCTATATTTTGATTGTTTCATGTTGTAGAGAATTCGATTTTACCCAAAATAGACTTTTGAAAACTTAAATTTTGACTTGTTTTGAGAACGTTATGGTAAAAAGTATTTTTGGCCATTTCTTTGTTCATCTGTGCTGATTTAGGCAGGGACGATGAATAGTGCTGCATAGTGTCGCTTAGTGTCCAGTCGCATAAGGGTGCTGCATAGTGCCGCATAGTCTCTAGCTGCATAAGGGTGCTGCATAGTGCCCAGCCGCATAAGGGTGCTGCATAGTGCCGCATAGTGCCCAGCCGCATAAGGATGCTGTATAGTGCCGCATAGTGCCCAGCCGGATAAGGGTGCTGCATAGTGCCGCATAGTATCCAGCCGCATAAGGGTGCTGCATAGTACCGTATAGTATCCACCCGCATAAGGGTGCTGCATAGTGCCGTATAGTGCCCAGCCGCATAAGGGTGCTACATAGTGCCACATAGTGTCCAACCGCATAAGGGTGCTGCATAGTGCCGCAGAGTGTCCAGCCACATATGGAAGTGCCGCATAGTGCTAAATAGTGCCGCATAGTGCTGAATAGTGCCGCATAGTGCCTATTTTGGCTGTTTTTGGCTATTTTAAGTCCAATTTGGCTGAATTATGGCCAGAATTTCTCCTAACTCCTAACATGAAAGTTGTAGATCTTTTCCTTGGCTTCAAGAATATGTTATTAGTTATTTTATGCAAGTTTTTCTCATTCATGATAATGTAAGAATAGAACATGATAGTGGCCCGCTGTGGCGCACTCTTGACAAGTAAACTGACATAATATATCTCGACATGCTGTTACGACAACTAGCCTGACATGACAAGTAGGAACGACCTGGACACCGTAGGCGATTGTTTTTGTACAAATAAACTGGCACTGTCATGCATCATGTCTAGGATGGAGATCCCTGAGTACCACGGTCAGGGGTACCCACTGTAATCGACTAAGGCTAATAAACTAGAATAATTCAGTAGTCATGAAGAGATTTCCCAGCTACAGGCAATCCCGTTATCTGGGCGCACTAAGTGGACTTGTAGCCTACCGATGAGTAGGGCACATTTCCAGCACACTGTCACGTGTTGCATCCTTCATAAACGGACATTCGACCTGGATAATCGGATGGTCTGTAGGGCTTGTGGCTGTTGGGATAATCTCATTGCATCTTGCTAGTAACTAGGCTTGTGATAACCCTAGTTAGTTAAAAGTATCAAACCGTACTCTTGATTGGCCGTGATTGATTTGATGGAGTTTATTCCAGCTTAGCCTTATCCTGATCCTGTGCAAGATTGTGACATGACATGATTATTAATGCTTGCCTTAGCAATAACGATCAGGGGTCCAGTTCAGTTCAGACGAAGGGTTACAACCCCGGTCCTTGTTTGGTTTAAGGGTTGTAACCTGGCTCCCGGAGCAGTTCTGTATCCTCTCTTCGTTATTGTCTTATTTCAACCCCATGCCATGTTCGTCATGTTTTACCTTACCTTAATACCATTATTATTTATACTGGCCTTAACAATAAGGATCAGGGGTCTAGTTCTGTTCAGGCGAAGGGTTACAATCCCGGTCCTTGTTTGGTTTAAGGGTTGTAACCTGGCTCCCGGTGCAGTTCTGTGTCCTCTCTTCGTTTATTGTCTTTACTGTACCAATAGTATTTGAGACGAGTTTCTATTCTGGTGAAGGGCTGCAACCCCGGTCCTTGTTTGGTTTAAGGGTTGTGACCTGGCTACTTGAATGGTTTTTTCGTACTCAGTTTACTGTTGTTATCTCTATTATTATCAGTTCTTTATTTACTATTTATCTTTAATATTCTATTGTGATATGCTGGTTTTAGTTCCTAAGTGAAGCCTCCTTTGTGGCACTTGCTCTTTTTGGGGTCTGATCCAGCTGGTTTTGTGTGGCCAGATATCGGAGCAGCACCAGAGGATCCACCTGTTTTCTAGCCAGATGGTGACCACCAGGCGTAACCCTGGCAACGAATGGATTTCTTTTTGTCCTCCCACTTTATTGTAAAAATTATTCTTTTGAGGCGTTTAGCCGGCGAGCACGTGTTAGCTCGTATTGCACCCTTATTTACTGTCTGCCTACGGGCTGTAACATGATTGACAGATCCTAGGGTTGATTATGTATGACTGAACTCTTGCTAGTCTTAACATTTTGTACGACTAGCTTCATGATCATCCAATATGTAATGTATGGGACGCATTGCTATTATATATTTGGTGCTCTGACATCTTGTAACTATTATTGCTTGCTTGAGATTGAGATAATAGGCTTGTTCATGACCATAGGAGACTGTTGGCTTGTAGTTAAACCCTCATGTATCTAGACAGCCGTGACCGTATAGCGAGGTGGGTTGTACTTTATTATACGTAGCTGGCTATGTACGCTCCCGCTCTCCAGTATTCTGGTTCTGGGACGTTACACATTACAACATAACCTTAAATTCAGAATGCATACAAGATGTCCTACATACTACAACCTATGTTGGGAACACGGTGTGACCCGAACCGGAGTTGACCCATGAGGTGCAATATTGAATTGGGCCCATATGCCTCCGTATATCCGTGTATACGCATGAACGTTCAGCACCATATGTCTCGAACTAATTAGAGTCGTCCAAACTAGCCCCATAACCATAGGCTCTGATACCGCTTGTTGGGAACACGGTGTGACCCGAACCCGAGTTGGCCCATGAGGTGCGATATTGAATTCGCCCCATATGCCTTAAAAGAGAATTATCATGCAATACCTGAACCAATTCCAATTATCTACCCGATGTGGGACTAAATTACCAACTATATTACCATCCCCTTTTTGAGAGCTCCACCGGAAACGAGAACAATCCAACAAGTATCATTTAGGTTTCTTATTTTGATAGTTCTTTTAACTAATATTTGTTACTATTTCGAACATACATTAATCCTTTTTTTAACCGTGTATGATCGAGCCAGTTCCAGGTTTGTCCAAGGGTTTGGTCTTTTTTTTTAGGTGTCCTTTCTCCAAGTCGGACCGTCGCTATATAAGCTACCCAACCACCCGAGAGAGTATTCGAACCCAAGACATGTGCTTGGACGGCCCCCCGCACTACCACTAGGCTAGTGCCTTAGGGACGGTTTGGTCATTCTTCAACTTACAAAAATATTCACACACATAAATCTGCAGGTTATTAATTGTTAAAATCGTGAATTTTGATTTTTTTTTTTTTTTTTTTTAAGTTTGAAAGAAAGGTAGAAACAGTATAAGAAGATTATATTTGTCTAAATATATGCGACTTAAAATAATGAACATTATCAAGTTAAATTAAACAAACATTATGATCTTAAATTTAAACATTTAAACTTAATACTCAATAAAAAAAAAATACATGCATCTAAAAATATACTCACGAACAACTAAATAAATGAAATACATGACTCCAGGCTCATGAGGCTGGACAAAAGCTAGACTATATCGTGTTGGGGCTCATGTGCTACCCAAAGTCATATAAATAAAACCATCTTTTACTTATATTGAACTCAATGTCTTTATGACAATTCTAGCTAGCACTTAATTATTTCTTCCACTCTTGTAAAATATTGTGATTATCGTTCATACAGTCGCAGTTGTTCATGATCTATGGTATACTATTTGGCATATTCGTATATCTATAAAACTAATTTTAAAGCACTAGACGTTGTAGTTTATGATAAAAGAGGAGATTATAGAAAATTTAAGTAATAATGAAAATGACTGAAATAAAACATATGTGTAAAGTTTTAGGTTTTAGGAGGGTCAAACCCTTACAATAAGTTGTTTAAGACTGTTTATAAAGTATTTTGGTTATGTTGATTATTTTGATCGAAATAACTAAAATACCCCTCGCGTTTATAAACGGCTAAAATATGAAATATTTATAAATTGACAATCCTAAAATATGATATATATATATTTTTTTTGGAGGTATGTGTAGCAAAACACTCCCCAAACTCTCATATGCATATGGGTAGGAAACGAAGGAAATACCGAACGTTAACCAAGTACATAGCCTGTGTGGCCGAGCCACAATTTTGAAGGACAAAACTCGTGTTGGACTGGGTTGTGCTCGGGTTGAGAATCGAAAACCTAAGTCCAACTCGAATAGCTTGTGAGCTCGAGCTAGTTCTGTTCCTGGATCGGCCGGGCTGAGCTCAACCCTAATGTTACCGGGACATGTCATTTTTGTGAACCGCCCGGCCCAACCAAACCATTGGTTTATAGAAACTAATATATGAAGGCTAATGAATTATCATCTCCACGAGAACATGTGTTGTGTTGGGCCTTATCTTGGGCACCAAGAGTTGGAAATACCAAAGGTTATAGATGAACAATGATCCTCATTGCGACATTGCCCCCACCCCTACCCCACCCACACACGCACGGACACACAGGACCATCTTATTACACTAGCAGCAGTTCACTACTCATCATGAGGGGCCATGTGAGTGCATTAAGTTAATGAACTTGATGGCAACCAATGCAATTCCTAACCCTTCCTCCAATGAGTTTTCTCTTTACTCACCAGGATCTTCTCTATGTCCTTCCTACCAAATCAAGTATTGTGTTTCCAGAAACAACACTGCCTTTTGGAAAGCACAAGCTGAACAATCCATGCACACGCACTGTTGAAGGAAGTTCAGTCTGTTATGATGAGGAAAGTGAGCTTCAATGACTTATTGACTTTGTTGACTGGTTATCAAGTGCTGCACTTGAATGCTGTGCTAGCTTACCACAATTAGTACTGTTACTATTCTCTTTGTAGCCATTGCCGAAGTGAAATGAAATGAAGATCACTTGTAGTGGTCATCAATATATCAATGCACTCCTCTTCTGTTCATACTTCATATTCATCTGTGGGAGAGCAATTGACAGAGAAGGCTTCACTTGAGTGCATGATTTTAGTTCAGGCACTAACTGGCATTGTTGTTTTGATTTAATTTTTTTTCCCTCCTTTATTACATGCAGTATTGTAAACATGAGATTGGACTTCATTTATTTTCTTCTTCACACTTCAATTATGATTCTATGGACATGAACAACCCCTGTTTGCTTTTAATTTCATTGCAGAAAAGTTGGGATATTTTTCTTCTACTATCATCAACTTCTTATGTGTCAGGAGTGATGGAGGACCATCGTCCGTCTTCATCCATTTCAGGCATCGACTTGAAGTCAAGTTTAGTTTAGTTGAACCCGAATGACTCTTGTGATCAGCAGAAGAGGCATAAAAGTTCTGACTGGATGACGAAAGATCAATAGATCGAGCCACGGAAGCATATTATTCCTTCCATTTATAGTAGGAGTTTGGAACAACGGTTCCAAAAGACATACAATACAGTGTGCACAAGTGTTATGCCGGACACCATCAAAAAAAAAAAAAAAAAATAGGTTGAGTTTAGGATTTTATAGCATTTTATTTATGTATTTTTGCTCCTTGTGCATTGGACTGATGGATAATGTGTTTTCGGTTCTTAAATCCAGCCCTCTTAGGATTAGGCTTGTTTTTGTTGTACACACACGCGAAAACCAATAAATAAATTACCAAAAAGTAAAATTTGTACGGAAATAGAAGATTAAGAAAAGACAATAGAGGCGGTCAAAATTACCGATGCTCAAAGCAAAGCGACCGGTGCTCAAAGCAAAGCAATTCGACAAGACTAGCAAGTTCAAGAAACAAACTTGTGGAATGCTCAATTCATTACATTAATTGCCGAACTGCAAACATTTTGTTGCTACAACTCTTCTATCACATTGACGTAATGTCTTGACATTGGCTCGAACCACATACGCCAATCAAGTTGTTACAGTACGACAGAGTGAATATCTTTGCTAGTGTGATTCATGTTAGTCCCGGGGCTTGATCAAAGATGGTAAACTCGATGTCGAGATCAGAGGTTCAAAAAACGTTCACCTTCTGATTATTCTCGAATCCAAGAGGAACACTATAATATAAATCTGATTACAAAAGCAACAATAATCAGAAAGTAAATCTCACGTTCTTCCTCGCAATCGCAGTTGCTGACGAACAGAACTGAGTTCAGAAAATAAATCTCACGTTCTTCCTTGCAATCGCAGTTGCAGACGGACAGAACTGAGTTACAACTCAGATGAAGGAGAAGAAAGAAGAAAGAAGAAAGAAGAAAGAAGAAGAGGAAAGGTTCTTGCTGGGGTGATTAAGATCACCATTGCTCAAAGCAAGATTCGTCCCAACACGATCTGCTTCCAGGAACCAGCAAGTTCACGAAGAACTTCTGGAACGCTCGTAAGTCAAAATTTGAGACTTGAACGGGCTTTCTGGACTTTACAGACTCCCTTAACTCTCTTCTTGGCGCATCTTTCAAATGAGGCCAAGGGGCTCTATTTATAGAGTGGAGTTGAGACTTCACCTCTTCTCCTATCCGATGTGGGACTAAAATACCAATACTCAAAAATAGAGTTTGATATTTTAGATCATCCCACAATCAGCATAGAAGTGTGCCAGTCCACGCCTACCCCCCGAACACTTCCATGCATGCACAAGACATCCTGGAGTCCGTGTCCGAGTCCGAGTCCGCACAACAAAAATCAACTTGCATCCTTGTTGGATTTAATCCTTTTTTCTTCTAGAAAAATACTCCCACATGGCACAAACTTGTGCCCCACTACACCTCATGTGCACACCTCAACACAAGCAATGCATTATATTGAGACACTCACCATTTGGTGTAGCCGATATGGGACTATCTTTTTCCAAAGGCAAAAACACCAACAATCCTCTACATATCTCAATATATGGGTTGAGCGTTCCCCATAGTGACTGCCCATCATGCATTAGGAGAGATGTCGCTACGACTTGAATCTTCCCGCATAGGTTAAATAACAGTATGATACAAGAATGGACTAAGCCTTGAATTCTGCACCATAACTGCAATTCTTCCTACTCACATAATGACATCAACTGTGCTTCTGGCTGCACATTGAAGGCCTTGTGCCAGCCTGGTTTCAGTGTATAATTTTTGGGCGTCTATAAGTTTACCCTCAAGAGACGGCCTGATATCTCTATCCATATACTATAGGTAAGTTCTTTATAAAGAGTCATGGCATAAAGCATTGCGCTTCTTTGCGGTGCTACGCCGCTATGACATGGCTTAAAGCCGAGGCTTTACCCCACCTGGGTACCTCATCGTAGTGTCATACTACTGTAGCATGAGGTCACATGCCTCTTTGTAGTGCCAAACTACCCAGCATGAAGCCTTGCGCTTCCGTGCAGTGTTATACCGCTATGACATGGCTCGCAAAGCCGAGGCTTTACCCTACCCGGTACCTCTTCGTGGTGTCATGCCACTGTAACATGAGGACATCGTCCTCTTTGTAGTGCTGTCTACCTCTCTTTATTACGATTATCATACAGCATTAGGCTACCTGCCTATTTGCGGTGCTACTCCGCTGTGACTTGGCATGCAAAGCCGAGGCTTTACCCCTACCTGGAAATCTCATGGTGGAGTCACCCCACTGTAACATGGAGTTACACTCCTTATAGTGTTGTGCTACCGTGCTTCCTGTAAAGCACTCCAGGCATTCACTCTGCCTGAGAACTCATTAAGTCATTTAAGCCAACCTTCCCACAGGATCCGTTTTTCGTAGAAAATAATAGTAGACAACAGTAGTTGTAGTTCCGTAACCTCTCCATCTCACAGAGGATAAGTACCCACCGTTTCTGATATTCTTCGGGTTAATAGTCCTCCCTTGAACCAAAAGCTAGATGCCTAGTAGATTTCTCTTTGAACTAATAGCATAAAACTTTATGGTAGGAATGTAATAACACAATATCAGAATGCCTACAAGCCTATTTTACAAGCTGTGTCATCGATCAGCTGGCGCTTGAGGCCCATGGTAAACGGATCTGCCTGGTTCTCCTGACTCCGAACATCAATCACTGCAATGACACCTCTCTTGATGAGATCGTTCACTTCCCTGTGCTTCAACCGCACAATTCTTTTCTTCCCGTTGAAGAGATCATTCGATGCCACCGTTGCAGTCATCTGGTTGTCGCAGTATATCAGAATTATCGGTATCTGCGCCTCAACCACTGGAAGATCATACATGAGCTTCCGAAGCCACTCTGCTTCATCTGCTGCGGTATCAAGTGCAAAGAAATCAGATTCCATAGATGATCGCGAGAGCATAGTCTGCTTCTTCGACTTCTACGATATAGTAGCTCCATCCATTGTGAAAATATATCCACCTGTGGACCTCTCGCTCTCCACTTCTGAGCACCAACTGGCATCACTGAAGCCTTCCACTACCGGTGGATCTTCGCTGTAGTACAGTGCGTATGTCTGAGTCTTCTTGAGATATCTCATAACCCGTTTCACAGCTTTCCAGTGCTCAATGCCTGGGTTGCTTGTGAAACGACTCAGCATTCCCACAGCGAAAGCTATGTCAGGCCTTGTGGCAGTAGTAGTATACATCAAACTCTCGATTACGCTTGCATACTCCAGCTGCCTGACGCTTTCAATTGAATTAGGCTTCAGCTTCATATCACACTTGTACGGTGTATCGATCCCTGACAGATCCCGATACCCGTAACGAGTGATCATCTTCTCAACATAATAAGACTGTGATAGCGCTAGTCCACAGTCTGTCCGGATGATCTTGAGTCGCAAGATAACATCAGCATCCCCCAAGTCCTTCATATTGAACTTCATCGAGAGGAACTTCTTTGTCTCTGTGACATAGCTTATATCTGTACCTAGGATTTTCGTGTCGTCCACGTATAGACAAACGATGACTCCTCTTCCGTCAGCAAACTTCGTATAGACACACTTGTCTGTTTTACTGACCCTGTAGCCATTTGACCTTATGACTTTGTCAAACTTCTCATGCCACATTTTGGGAGCTTGCTTTAAACCTTACAGAGATTTTACCAACTAGCAGACTTTGTCTTCAAGACCTTTGACGACAAACCCTTCTAGTTGTTGCATGTAGATCTCTTCGGTCAGCTCGCCATTCAGGAATGCCATTTTTACATCCATCTGATGTATCACCATCTTATGTATCACTGCGAGAGCAATCAACATTCTGATGGTGTTCATCCGGGCTCCTGGAGCATACGTGTCAAAGTAGTCGATCCCCTGCTTCTAACAAAACTCCTTAGCCACCAACCTGGCCTTGAACTTGTCAATAGTTCCATCTGCTTTCATCTTCTTATTGAAGATCCATTTGCATCCGATGGGTTTCGCTCCTTCAGGAAGATCAACCAACACCCAAATGTTATTTGAGGTGATGGAATCAATTTCATTGTCAATCGCCTCCTTCCAGAAAACATCATCTCTGGTCTTCATCGCCTCATCATAGGTAAGCGGATCTGCTTCCACATGATAGGTGATGAAGTCATCTCCGAAGTTCTTCGGCCTCCTCGCTCGCTTCGACGACGGCTCAGCGAGTTCTTGTTCAACCGTTGTTTCAACAACAACATCTTCTTGGACTACTTCTTTATTGAAAACATCAGTTTCTTGCACACCCTTATTGTTCTTCGATTTATCCGTAAGAACAATATTCTTGTTCCTTACAAATTGTCTTCATGAGATTCGATGATATGATTTGACTCAATATCAAGAAATCTTCGAGCATCACTCTTCTTGACATACCTCAAGAAGATCATCTTCGTAGTCCTAGTCCCCAGCTTCAGAATCTTCAGATCTGGGAGCTTCACATAAGCCAGAGACCCCCACACTCGAATGACATTCAAGTTAGGTCTGACTTTGAGCCAGTGTTCATGAGGAGTTACGTTCGAAGTTGAATACGGCACTCTATTTAGAATAAAAGTGGTCGTCAATGCAGCTTCTCCCCATTAGCATTTAGGAAGACCCGTAGTTAGCAGCATTGAGTTCATCATTTCTGTCAACGTTCTGTTCTTCCTCTCTGCTATCCCGTTAGATTTAGGAGAATACAGAGCAGTAGTCTCATTGATGATTCCATGTTCTTTGCAGAACGATGCGAATTCATGAGACCTATACTCTACATCTCGATCACTTCTGATTAGTTGTAGATCGGTTTAACGTTCAGTTTCAGTCCTGAAGTCTCTGAACTACTCGAATGCTGCATCATTCTACTTGAGAAGTCATGCGAACGTGCACTTCGAGAAATACTTCGAACCGGCCTCTATGGAGAATTGATAAAAGTTACAGATATTTGAGTGTACTAACTCCAGATGATCAGTACTTTAGTTCAATCGTCTGAGCAGCTTTCCAACAGTCTTGTATCTGCACAGACCTTAAACTCCTCTACCTCCTTACCCCCACATTCCGAAGATAAGGTCCCGGTAGGACAGCTTGAGTCTGCTTCTGTCATAGAACAACTCTCAGTCCACTCAATGAAGTAACTTCATCGCCATCAGCAGAAGTTCGAACATTTTTTCAGCACCGAACATCTTTTCGAAGCATGTTCCTCGCCAAGAAATTACCATCTGGCCAAAAAATCTCAGATACGTGCAACACGTATTCTAGTGTCCTTGTCGGTGGTTAATAACTACTGTCTCGATCTTCAGAACTTCTGTTAGATATATGTTCGCCATCGAGACCTTCGTCATAACATGGCTCGTCCTTGGTGAACAGCTCCTTTGAGAGCACACGTGGTCAGATGCACTAGTGTCAGACCACTAGTCAGCTACCACGCTAGATAACTCAACCTGTGCAACAATAGCAACCAAGTTAAGTAATCAAAATAACCAAGTTTAGCTATACCTGCTATTTTGGTTTGGGCTTGGATTTGTATTCACTCATGTAGTGGCCATTCTTGTCACAGTTGAAGCAAATCACGTGGGACTTGGACTTCTGTTGCTTGAACGAAGGACCGTTCACTTTTAGATTAGTGGAGTCCTTCTTCTTGTGATAAGAAGCCACATGCATCCCCTTGAACTCTTTTGTCTGTACCAAGTTGGCCTTAGCCAGTTGTTTGGACAGAGAGTCCATCTTCTGTTGAGATCGTATTTCGTCCTCAACGTGGATCTCTTGTAGAAGATCTTCCAAGCTAATGTTAAGCTTCTTCCGATGCATTCTAGCATAGAAGTTGCTCCAACCAGCAGGAAGTTTCGAGACTATCCCTCCAACGATAAACTTGTCGACGAGGGGCATCTTCTCGTCATCTAACTTCTGGCGCAACTTCAGGAATTCTTTTACTTGAGGTAGCATCGCCATCTTGTCTTCGAAGAGCCACTTGTGGTACTTTTCGACGATAAAAATTTTGGACCTGTTCTCATCATCTTTATATAGCTTACCCAAAGAATCCTAGATCTTTTTGGCATTCACCTTCTTGGAATATGACTCTGCCAGAGAGTCTTCCATAGAATTGAGAATCAGCAGTTTACAGATGCTGTTTTCTCTCTTCCATTTGCTCTGCCTGACGAGTGCAGCAGCAATAGCATCGGCAGTTACTCCTTCTGGAATCATTGGTTCATCCTCAATCAACACATGGTCTACGTCCACGAGTTGAAGATTAAGGGTGACCTTCCTCTTTCAGATTTGGAAATGTTCTCCGTCGAATTTCTCCAACTTGTTAAAGCTGGTATCGATGAGAGAAGCACGAGAGTTCTTCATCTACAAGGATCTTGCTTTGAGATTGTCACGCCCCAGAACCAGAATACTGGAGAGCGGGGGCGGACATAGCCAGCTACGTATGATGAAATAGAATCCATCTCACCATACGGTCACGGCTATCTAGATATGTGAGGGTTTCACTACAATCCATCAGTCTCTTAAGGTCATAAAATAGCCTATTGTCTCAATCTCAACCAACTAATAATAATTACAAGATATCAGATTACCAAATATACAATTGTAAGGCGTCCCAAATATTATATATCCAGATGATCATGAAGCTAGTCGTTACAAAATGTGAGGACTAGCAAGAGTTCGGTCATACATGATCAACCCCCGGGGCTTGTCGATCATGTTACAGCCCGTAGGCAGACAGTAAGTAAGTACAATCGAGCAAACACTTGCTCGTCGGCTAAACGCCTCAAAAGAATAATTTACAATATTACAGTGGAAGAACAAAAGAAACCCACTCGATGCCCTGGTTACGCCTGGTGACCACCATCGGGCTGGAAGACAGGTAGATCCTTTGCTGCTGCTCTGGAATCTGGCTATACAAAACCAGCTGGGTCAGACCCCAGGAAGAGCAAGTGCCACAAAGAAGGCCACAAAATAAGAACCAAAGCCAGCAAATTAGCACAATAATATAATTACATAATAAGAGACAGTAATTTAAGAAAAAGCATGATGGGTAATCATAAAAGACAATCTTGCATAGAATCACTAAAAGACAGGACATATAGAAAAGCATGACAGGATGATATACGATGAGATAACCATGGGACTATTCAGATAGCTAGGTTACAACCCGTAAACCAAACAAGGACCGGGGTTGTAACCCTTCGTCTGAACGGAACTTGGTTTCTCTCACCATTTATCGACAAGATAAATATAAGAAATCAGGTCAAGTAACAATCTGGAGTGACAATCATTATAGTGACAATCTGGAGTGACAATCATTAATCATTCTGGTACAATCTTACAATCAATCAATTCTAGACAATACTATACTAGACTAGACTCCATCCAAGCAATCACGGCCAATCATTACCTACGGCTTTCTACATTAACTAACTAGGGTTATCACAATCCTAGTTACTAGCAAGATGCAATGAGATGCTCCAAGTAGTCACAGGCCCTGCAGCTATCCAGGTTATCCAGGCAATCATTATAGTGACAATCTAGAGAGTACAATACATTATAGTGACAATAGAGTTCAATCATTAAGTGACAATGGTGGGTGCCCCACATAACAGTGGACTGGAAATGTGCCCTACTCGTCGGCAGGCTACAAGTCCAATCATTTGCGGCCGGGATAACGGGATCGCCTAGAATGCGTATTCTAATACGTATATTGTCTGAATGTATTTATTTAGCATTTATCATGTAGTATCCTGTATTTAAATTCCTAATAACTTCATGTTAATTAATTATCTGTATTTTATTCTCTGTACTTTATTTTTCTGCAATTCTATTAGCTGCTCTTTAATTTTTATGTTAATTTATTTTTTGCAATTATATTTCTGCAATTTTGTTTCCGTACTTTATTTTCTGTATTTTATTTTCTGCTTTAGTCTTACTTTCGGGTTAGCCTTATTGGACCCATTGGACCCGGCCCAACTCCCACCTACCACCACCTTTCTATTTAAGTCACCCTCTCCCTTCTCTCTCCTCATTTACTTTACTTCTTCACCATTACTCCTCTTCTTCTTCTTCATTACTCTCTCTCCACCTACCACCGTAGGCAAGTACCAACTTGCTTCTTGATGGATCCCCATTATTATTGTTCCATCATCCTCCTTATTTGATTCTAAGCCTCTTTAGTACTTAGCATTTTCAATTTCCATGGCTAATTTGTTGTAGATCTAAGTTTATTACATTTTTGGGTTTCTTAGGTTTTGATCTAGTAAACTTTGATATCTTCAAGTTTTGATGGTTCCATGTTGTAGAGAATTTCGTTCTACCCAATTTTGACCTAAGGAAGTTCGAATTTGGACTCTGGATGAAGGTTTTATGGAACTTGGAAGCTTGGGTTGATGGTGTTCTTCTTCTCTGGAACTTGGAGAAGAAGAACAGTACTTGACTTGACCGCATGAATAATTCATGCGGCAAGTGATTCCTAGCCGCATGGGTTGTTTCCTTCTCAGCCGCATGAAAAGTTTCTACCCGGCCGCATGAGACTCATTTGAGCCCAGCCGCATAGGGAGTTCTCCTAGCCGCATGGACTTTCCCCACTTAACCGCATATGCACCCCCGTCTTTCTTGATCGCATGGATTTCTCTCCAAATCCAGCCGCATGAACCAGGCTCACTCGCTGGCCGCATGAGGTCCTGAACCTTATAGCCGCATGAACTTCTTCCCCCCCGCCAGCCGCATAAGCAATCTCCTTGACCCGGCCGCATGGGGTTCGACTTGGTTGAGCCGCATGGACTCATTCCCGCCAGCCGCATGAGTATCCTTCCCGCTGACCGCATGTGTCTTGCCTTTTTCGGCCGCATGAGCCCAATTCATCCTAGCCGCATGGAACACCCTTTCTGCTTGCCGCATGGGAGCTAGTCCCACTCGCCAGCCGCATAGGTTCCTGCCTCTTCAGCCGCATGCGCCTCTACCCCCTGAGCCGTATGAACCCGACTCCTTTCCTAGCCGCATAAGATCCATCCTGGCCGCATTAGACTTAGCCGTATGGCTATTCTATAGCCCTGAATATTGATATTTTATTAAATATTTTACGTCCATTTTATATCCTTACGCCTTTTTGCATAAACTTGATAAATCATGATATGTTAATACTTCTATTAATTATAGATTGTTACGTGGGATGTACCATGTGTCATGAATTGAGTTATAGATACCCGGATTGACTGGAATTAAACCCTGAAGGTTGTAGACTCGACCCCACTGAATACTAGTTGACTTTCATGCCTTGATACCATTGATGATAATTGTTAGCTTGACTAAAATTGATCATGCGTTCCTAGTTGGAACTAAAGAGGCTGGCTAGTCGTCTTATTGAATTGAACGAATGAGACACGTTCATATAATAAACTATTGTAATCGACTGGCTAATCTCGAATGTTGGCATACAGGCACATGCAGGCTTCAAATTATTTATTTATTTATTTAGTTATTTTTATCTTCCAAAAACCAGCATGTGTACTTTATGGTCGGCCATGATTACCGTGGTTAGATTTGATTGTTGCATTACGCTATGTAAGACCTGCAACCTAACCGCACTGGTATCGTTGTAGAGTTGTGCATATCGTACCCCGTACGAAAGTACTCATTTGAATGACCATGATCCACGGCATGGGATTTCACTCAACGTAGGGACTATTAAGTTAAATAAAATAATGATTGCATGGAGAGAATGGATTCCCAAATTCTTACATGGCAGCCCCCTTGGAACGAGTAGTACCCGACGGGCCGGCTGGTTCCCACAGATACTGTAAATCTGCCACACGGGCAGGGAACAGTATCTGCTTTTATTATTATTGTATATTGTATATTGACGAGCGTCCTGCTAGGACTCGTCTAATTCATGCATGGGCTAATTGATTGACTGGATAGACTAGCCTTGCTTGCACATAGTAAGAACTGAGGAATCCCTAATTGCATTATTCCAGGATAACTTGGAACTCATAATAGCAAGTCGTAGGAGTTGATTGGCCGTTCAAGATGATTTGTTTGTGCACTATACTCTGTTACCTAACTAGGATGATCAGAATGTCAGGACATGACGGGCCAACTTCTGTCCTTGTTTGGTTGGGAGGTTGGTTCGAAGTGTCTTGATGTGATGTGAGTTCTAGTAGCAAGCAGAGATCTATCATTATATTCTCTTACTTACTGGTTTAGTCCTTCATATCGTCCTCCCTTGTGGTACTTGCTATTAGAGGTCTAACCTCTCTGGTTTTACATGGCCAGATTTAGAGCCAGTCCCCGAGGATCCAGCTTACTTCTACCTCCAAGATGGTCAACACTAGAAGGATGATCGCAGGAGGACTCGAGTGGGTTTTCTTACTTCCCCGCTCATTTTGTTAAATACTTTATACCTTGTCGTTTGGCACCGACATGTTAGTCGGATCGTCTTGTACTTACTTTTGCACAATTGTAACTAAGTCAGGCTGCAGCTGATAACAATTGTGTATACTTTTGCTACATCAATCTGGCTATATTTTGTAAAGCCAGATATCAAGAACATTTTGACAAAGCGTTTGGGACGCCTTGCTGCTTTATCTTACATGTTCTCTATTTCTGTTCCTTGTTTGAATGATTGAGACAATAGATGTGAAGTGACCATAGTAGGACTTTTATGTAGTATGCACCCCCTCGTCTGGTTAGACAGCATTGATCGTATTATACGGTATTCTTCTACCCGTAATACGTAGCTGGCTGAGTCATCCCCCCGCTCTCCAGTATTCTGGTTCTGGGGCATGGCAAGGTTTTAGTGGTGGCCCATGCAGGTCTGATTTCAGACTTGTGGGGTGTTTTGATTTATAGGATGTCTCAATCACACATGTTTCCCCTTGATCTCCTGATTCGTTATTCTCAACTCTTGCTTGACATTTCGATACCCTTTGACTTCATTGATCCTTCATGTCCGGTCGTTTGATTGTTCTCTTGTCCCTTTTCTTAGGGGCACCTCGTCTGCACCTGTCAGAGCTGGACAACCGCAGGAGCAACATGGACCACCTGACCCTGTTGGTCAGCAATAAGGGCCAGTACTAACTCAAGAGGCTACCCAGGAAGAAGTGATAGTGGAACCAGCGGCTGGATCGCAGTATCCGGATGTTCCACCACCACCAACAGTTCCACCTACCCAAGTGGACACACCAGCCCTTCTGGAGATCATGAGAGGAATGATGGCTACTCAGCAACATCAGATGTTGGTCCAGCAGCGCATGCACACTCAGCTACAAGAGCAGAATGTGTTGCTTAACCAAGGATTGCAGACGGCATTGGAAAGAGGAGTAAGGACTGATTCAGGAGCATCAGCCAGGTTTTGCAAATACAGCCCCCGCCGTTTCGAGGGCACAGAGGATGCCATCTCAGCAGATGCATGGCTTAAGGATATTGAGGCTATTCTGACAGCAGCTAAGGTACCGGCAGAAGAACGTGTGGATCTAGTAAAGTTGTTACTTCAGGATCTCGCACGTGATTGGTGGGAAGCAGAGGAAGTGGGCATCAGGCGTCCTGTGGCTTGGGACGATTTTACAGCAAGATTCAAGACGAAGTACTATGGAGTTGTGGCGCAGTTTGAGCTACAACAGAAGTTTATCAGCCTCAGGCAGGCTGGCAAGACTGTAGATGCTTACGCAGCGGAGTTCTGCAGATTGAGTAGGTTTGCCCCAGAGATGGTAGCAACGGAGCGCCAGAGGGCGATGAGGTTCCAGCAAGGGTTTCATCTTGAGCTCTTGCAATTGATAGAGGGGCACAACTACCAGACTTTTGATGAGATATTGACGGTGACCCGCAGGCATGAAATCACCATTCAGAGGCTTGCGGCAAGGACTGGAGGTCAGAAGAGATCTCACAGTCAGATTGAAGGAGGAGGAGGAGCGGCGCCCCGAACAACATCACCATCCACTGGCATTCGTATCCACGATGTGGCGATACGAGGACCAGCACCACCACCCAGGCAACAGCAACAGCAACAGAGGAAGAACCAGCAACCCCCGACGGGCTGCACTTATTGTGGGAAGATGGGACACACTAGAGATGTGTGTCGGACATTGAATGGACTGTCTGATATGTGGAAATCCAGATCATCGGGTTACCACATGTCCCATGAATTCGAGGGCAGGAGGACCAGGACAGCAGTTTCCTCCTCTGCCAGCACCAGGGGCAGGACAGTATCGAGGACCAGCAGTGGTAGTGAGACCATTGGCACAGCGTCCGTTGGTACCGCAGGCTCAGATGTTTCGGCAGCAGGGACCGCCGATGCAGCAACACCAGCGTAGACCACCCCAGCATCATCAAGGCAGGGGCCAGCAGCAGCACCAGGCTAGGCCGCAACATGGGAACCAGCAAGAAGGTCGAGGGCAGGCATTCACACTGTCCTTGGAGGAGGCATTGGCATCGGGAGATGTTGTGGCAGGTAACATTCTCGTCGCCTCATATCCCGCAGTAGCATTGTTTGATTCGGGAGCATCCCATTCATTTATATCTGCACAATTTGTAACACGACTAGGAGTGGAGTTCGAGGCATTGCCAGGAAGGTTGAATATACTCACTGGTAATGGGCTCGTGGGAGTTAGTAGAGTTAGTTTAGCATGTAGTGTTGTGGTGTGCGGGCATTCCTTACCCGCCCGGTTGATAGAATTTCCTGTTGGAAATTTTGACGTTATCTTAGGCATGGACTGGCTGAAAGACAGTCATGCGACAATAGATTGTCGTAGTGGAAGTGTATCTTTTGATATTCCAGGCATGGAGAGGTTCACCTTGGTCAGGTCAGAGGCAACTCAGCAAGAGCAGGGAGTAGTAACAGCAATGGAAGAAGTTCAGATTCCGAAGGTAGTTGAAGAATTTCTAGACGTATTTCCCGAAGAACTTCCAGGTCTACCACCAGTTAGAGATATTGAGTTTAGTATAGAATTGGCAACAGGAACTAAACCAATATCAGATCGGGTTTACAGAATGGCGGATTCAGAGCAGGCCAAGGTATATCAGCATATAGAGGAATTGAAGGAGAAGAAGTTCATCCAAGCTAGCGTGTCACCATGGGCAGCACCAGTGGTACTTGTAGGGAAGAAGGATGGATCATCCAGATTATGCATTGACTACAGGAAGCTTAACGCGGCAACAGTAAAGAACAAGTACCCATTACCCAGGATCGACGACTTATTTGATCAGTTGAGCAAGGCTAGAGTTTTCTCCAAGATAGATCTTCGTTCAGGGTATCATCAGGTGAGGGTTCGGAAGAAAGACATTTCCAAGACAGCATTCAGGTCGAAGTATGGGCATTATGAGTTTTTAGTAATGCCGTTTGGTTTGACCAATGCTCCAGCTATCTTCATGGATTTGATGAATCGCATTTTTATGCCGTATTTAGATCAGTTTGTTGTAGTATTTCTCGACGACATTCTTGTGTACTCTGCTAGTGAAGAGGAGCATGAAGACCACCTCAGGAAAGTGTTGCAGGTTCTGAGAGAGAACCAGTTGTATGCCAAGCTCAGCAAGTGTGAGTTCTGGACGAATCACATTTTATTTTTGGGTCATATCATATCAGGAGCTGGAGTAGCAGTAGATCCCAAGAAGGTAGAAGTAGTAGAGAGTTGGCCAGTACCCAAGACCATAGCTGATGTACGGAGTTTCTTGGGATTGGCGGGTTATTACAGAAGGTTCGTGTCAGACTTTATAA
The DNA here is from genome assembly GCA_029216955.1 of Iris pallida. Classification (NCBI taxonomy): domain Eukaryota; kingdom Viridiplantae; phylum Streptophyta; class Magnoliopsida; order Asparagales; family Iridaceae; genus Iris; species Iris pallida. The sequence continues at coordinate 16,332,370 of JANAVB010025196.1, forward strand.
GGCTTTCAGCACCCATGACCCGCTTGACCCGGAAGGATGTACCATTCGTTTGGTCGGCAGAATGCCAGGCATCATTTGAGAATCTGAAGCAGAAGTTGATATCAGCGCCCATTCTTACATTGCCAGTTGGACCTGGAGGTTTTACCGTATATTGTGATGCGTCAGGTAAAGGACTTGGATGTGTCCTCATGCAGCATGGAAAGGTGATAGCATATGCATCTAGGCAGCTTCGGGACCACGAGAAGAATTATCCAACTCATAACCTGGAATTGGCGGCAGTAGTGTTTGCTCTAAAGCTATGGAGGCATTACTTATATGGTGACCGAGTGGAGATATACACAGATCACAAAAGTCTGAAGTACATCTTTACCCAGAAGAAACTGAACATGAGGCAGAGAAGATGGTTGGAGTTGATCAAGGATTATGACGTGGAGCTTCAGTATCATCCAGGCAAGGCTAATATGGTAGCAGACGCTCTCAGCAGAAGAGGCGGCGCATTTATATTGACAACGCAGAGACATATCTTAGAAGACCTTCAGGAGATGAGCATTGAAGTTATACTTCCTAGTGATGTAGGAGTTCTGGCGAGTCTGCAAGTTCAATCCGACTTAGTAGACAGGATCAAGGCAGCTCAGGCACAGGACCCAAGGATTCAGAAGCTTAGGACAGAATGTGAGTCAGGACTCAGAAAGGAGATGCAAATCCATGAAGATGGTATACTTAGGTTTGGGTCACGCCTATGTGTTCCTAGTGGAGATATCAGACAGAAGGTTATGGCAGAAGCTCACAGTTCCCAGTATTCTATACACCCTGGAGGGACCAAGATGTACCAAGATATCAAGCAGCACTTCTGGTGGAACGGGATGAAGAGGGAGATAGCTAGGTTTGTTTCCCGTTGCTTGATATGTCAGCAAGTAAAGGCAGAACAACAGAGACCAGCTGGATTATTGCAACCGCTTCCTATTCCGGAATGGAAATAGGAACATATTACAATGGACTTTGTGACCGGTTTACCGAGATCACCAAGTGGTAAAGATGCTATTTGGGTGATAGTGGATCGGCTTACAAAGGTAGCACATTTTCTTCCTTTCAGAGTAGGGCAATCTACAGAAAAGTTGGCAGAATTGTATATGCAACAGATAGTCAGGCAGCATGGAGTCCCTGTCAGTATTGTGTCAGACCGAGATACCCGCTTTACATCACATTTCTGGAAGAGCTTGCATCATAGTCTGGGTACCAAGTTAAGATTTAGCACGGCTTACCATCCACAGATGGACGGGCAATCAGAAAGGACGATTCAGACTTTAGAAGACATGTTGCGAGCTTGCACTCTAGATTTTGGAGGGTCTTGGGAGAGTCACCTGCACTTAGTTGAGTTCTCATACAACAACAGTTATCAAGCCAGTATCCAGATGGCGCCATTCGAGGCATTGTATGGTAAGAAGTGCAGGTCGCCACTAGCATGGGATGATATCGGAGAGAGGAAGATGTTAGGCCCAGAAATGATTGTTCAGACGGTTGAATTGGTTAAGTGAATTAGAGAGCGACTTCGAGTTGCGCAGGACCGGCATCGTCATTGGGCGGACCAACATCGTAGGCCGTTAGAGTTCTCTGTTGGGGACCACGTGTTCTTGCGGATCTCACCTACCCGTGGGGTCATTAGATTTGGCGTTCGCAGGAAGTTGAGTCCGCGGTACGTGGGCCCGTTTGTTATCCTTGATCGGATAGGCGATGTTGCTTATCGTTTATCACTCCTACCTTCGTTACGAGAGGTGCATGACGTATTTCATGTATCTCAGTTGCGTAGCTATGTATCGGACCCAAGCCATGTCCTCGATCACTCTGAGTTGGTTGTTGGTACCGACCTGTCTTACGAGGAACAGCCTGTGTCCATTTTGGACCAAAGAGAGAAGATACTCAAGAACCGAACAATTAGTCTTGTCCGTATTGCTTGGGGTCATCACTCCTTGGGAGAGTCAACGTGGGAACGTGAAGATGATATTCGATCACGGTATCCACACCTGTTTGACTCACAAGGTATATCTTTTTCTGTGTACCTTGATTGTCTTGATTCCTCATGCTTAACCCCTTATGGATAGAATTGCTAGATAACGTAGATTGTTAAATATAGATATGTTACTTGCTATGGACATTGTAAAATGATTGCTTGATTGAATTGCTTGTACTTAGATTGGTTTAGCCCCGATGTTTCTATCTTGCTTGAATTTGAAATTCCGAGGACGGAATTTTTTCAAGGTGGGTAGAGATGTCACTCCCCGTTCCCAGAATGCGTATTCTAATACGTATATTGTCTGAATGTATTTATTTAGCATTTATCATGTAGTATCCTGTATTTAAATTCCTAATAACTTCATGTTAATTAATTATCTGCATTTTATTCTCTGCCCTTTATTTTTCTGCAATTCTATTAGCTGCTCTTTAATTTTTATGTTAATTTATTTTCTGCAATTATATTTCTGCAATTTTGTTTTCGTACTTTATTTCCTGTATTTTATTTTCTGCTTTAGTCTTACTTTCGGGTTAGCCTTATTGGACCCATTGGACCCGGCCCAACTCCCACCTACCACCACCTTTCTATTTAAGTCACCCTCTCCCTTCTCTCTCCTCATTGACTTTACTTCTTCACCATTACTCCTCTTCTTCTTCTTCATTACTCTCTCTCCACCTACCACCGTAGGCAAGTACCAACTTGCTTCTTGATGGATCCCTATTATTATTGTTCCATCATCCTCCTTATTTGATTCTAAGCCTCTTTAGTACTTAGCATTTTCAATTTCCATGGCTAATTTGTTGTAGATCTAAGTTTGTTACATTTTCGGGTTTCTTAGGTTTTGATCTAGTAAACTTTGATATCTTCAAGTTTTGATGGTTCCATGTTGTAGAGAATTTCGTTCTACCCAATTTTGACCTAAGGAAGTTCGAATTTGGACTCTGGATGAAGGTTTTATGGAACTTGGAAGCTTGGGTTGATGGTGTTCTTCTTCTCTGAAACTTGGAGAAGAAGAACAGTACTTGACTTGACCGCATGAATAATTCATGCGGCAAGTGATTCCTAGCCGCATGGGTTGTTTCCTTCTCAGCCGCATGAAAAGTTTCTACCCGGCCGCATGAGACTCATTTGAGCCCAGCCGCATAGGGAGTTCTCCTAGCCGCATGGACTTTCCCCACTTAACCGCATATGCGCCCCCGTCTTTCTTGACCGCATGGATTTCTCTCCAAATCCAGCCGCATGAACCAGGCTCACTCGCTGGCCGCATGAGGTCCTGAACCTTATAGCCGCATGAACTTCTTCCCCCCCCGCCAGCCGCATAAGCAATCTCCTTGACCCGGCCGCATGGGGTTCGACTTGGTTGAGCCGTATGGACTCATTCCCGCCAGCCGCATGAGTATCCTTCCCGCTGACCGCATGTGTCTTGCCTTTTTCGGCCGCATGAGCCCAATTCATCCTAGCCGCATGGAACACCCTTTCTGCTTGCCGCATGGGAGCTAGTCCCACTCGCCAGCCGCATAGGTTCCTGCCTCTTCAGCCGCATGCGCCTCTACCCCCTGAGCCGCATGAACCCGACTCCTTTCCTAGCCGCATAAGATCCATCCTGGCCGCATTAGACTTAGCCGTATGGCTATTCTATAGCCCTGAATATTGATATTTTATTAAATATTTTACGTCCATTTTATATCCTTACGCCTTTTTGCATAAACTTGATAAATCATGATATGTTAATACTTCTATTAATTATAGATTGTTACGTGGGATGTACCATGTGTCATGAATTGAGTTATAGATACCCGGATTGACTGGAATTAAACCCTGAAGGTTGTAGACTCGACCCCACTGAATACTAGTTGACTTTCATGCCTTGATACCATTGATGATAATTGTTAGCTTGACTAAAATTGATCATGCGTTCCTAGTTGGAACTAAAGAGGCTGGCTAGTCGTCTTATTGAATTGAACGAATGAGACACGTTCATATAATAAACTATTGTAATCGACTGGCTAATCTCGAATGTTGGCATACAGGCACATGCAGGCTTCAAATTATTTATTTATTTATTTAGTTATTTTTATCTTCCAAAAAGCAGCATGTGTACTTTATGGTCGGGCATGATTACCGTGGTTAGATTTGATTATTGCATTACGCTATGTAAGACCTGCAACCTAACCGCACTGGTATCGTTGTAGAGTTGTGCATATCGTACCCCGTACGAAAGTACTCATTTGAATGACCATGATCCACGGCATGGGATTTCACTCAACGTAGGGACTATTAAGTTAAATAAAATAATGATTGCATGGAGAGAATGGATTCCTAAATTCTTACATGGCAGCCCCCTTGGAACGAGTAGTACCCGACGGGCCGGCTGGTTCCCACAGATACTGTAAATCTGCCACACGGGCAGGGAACAGTATCTGCTTTTATTATTATTGTATATTGTATATTGACGAGCGTCCTGCTAGGACTCGTCTAATTCATGCATGGGCCAATTGATTGACTGGATAGACTAGCCTTGCTTGCACATAGTAAGAACTGAGGAATCCCTAATTGCATTATTCCAGGATAACTTGGAACTCATAATAGCAAGCCGTAGGAGTTGATTGGCCGTTCAAGATGATTTGTTTGTGCACTATACTCTGTTACCTAACGGGGATGATCAGAATGTCAGGACATGACGGGCCAACTTCTGTCCTTGTTTGGTTGGGAGGTTGGTTCGAAGTGTCTTGATGTGATGTGAGTCCTAGTAGCAAGCAGAGATCTATCATTATATTCTCTTACTTACTGGTTTAGTCCTTCATATCGTCCTCCCTTGTGGTACTTGCTATTAGAGGTCTAACCTCTCTGGTTTTGCATGGCCAGATTTAGAGCCAGTCCCCGAGGATCCAGCTTACTTCTACCTCCAAGATGGTCAACACTAGAAGGATGATCGCAGGAGGACTCGAGTGGGTTTTCTTACTTCCCCGCTCGTTTTGTTAAATACTTTATACCTTGCCGTTTGGCACCGACATGTTAGTCGGATCGTCTTGTACTTACTTTTGCATAATTGTAACTAAGTCAGGCTGCAGCTGATAACAATTGTGTATACTTTTGCTACATCAATCTGGCTATATTTTGTAAAGCCAGATATCAAGAACATTTTGACAAAGCGTTTGGGATGCCTTGCTGCTTTATCTTACATGTTCTCTATTTCTGTTCCTTGTTTGAATGATTGAGACAATAGATGTGAAGTGACCATAGTAGGACTTTTATGTAGTATGCACCCCCTCGTCTGGTTAGACAGCATTGATCGCATTATACGGTATTCTTCTACCCGTAATACGTAGCTGGCTGATTCATCCTCCCGCTCTCCAGTATTCTGGTTCTGGGGCGTGACACCTTAGTCCAATTCAGTAGGTACTCCTGACCGTGGTACTCAGGAGTCTCATCCTAGACATGATGCAAGACAGGACAAGTGGATTTAACAATCAAACAAGAAAGAACCACCCACGGTGTCAAGGCAAGTCCAGTTAAGTTATCAAGATAAATCATGTCAGGGTACTTGTCTGGAGTGCGCCACGACGGGCCACTATCATGTCAGTTTGGTCATGTCAGGAGTGCACCACTATGGGTCACTGTCGTGTTATGCTAGTTTCTTGTCATATCAAGCCATGTACAATAGTCATTCCAAACATATTAAGTAAAATCAAGTTCATGACAAAAGGCGTAAGGATATAAAATGGGCGTAAAATATCTAATAAAATATCAATATACAGGGCTATAGAAGAGCCAAGCTTAGAGAAATAAAACCAGACTCCAAGAGCCAATGGATTGCGCAAGGGGGGGTCAGGGGGTTGCATTGCGCAGGAGTCAAGTGCACCAGGAGCCAACTGCGCAGGGGTGAGCTGCGCAGGGTACCAACTGCGCAGGAGTGGATGGCGCAGCAGATGGATTGCGCTGGATCAGGTTGCGCAGGAATGGATGGCGTAGGGTCAGATTGCGCAGGGACGGACTGCGCATGAGCAGACTGCGCAGAGTATGGACTGCGCAATGGTCGAGTGCGCAGGGGTTACTTTGCGCATGGCTGGCTTGCGCATGGCTAGCTTGCGCCAGCGCAATCCAGCGCAGCATAAAGCACTGGCTGAGCCTATGCGCAATCGGCCATGCGCTATAGAGCACAGGCCGAGGTGCGCAAACGGTCAAGTGCTAAAGAGCACTGGCCGAGAGCCTTCACCAAGGCTGAGACGAACTCCTCAAGAACACCAAAAACTTCAAATCTTCATAACTTAGCCAAATCAAAACCAAATCTAGATTTTCAAAGTTCTAACTTGAGTAAAATTGAATTCTCTTCCACATGGAAGCATCAAAACATGCAAAAACCGAAGTTTAATGGATCAAAACCAAGGATTTTCGAAAATGGTTAAAACCTAGATCTAGAAAAATGAAAGCTCCAAATCACAAACTGTCAAGTTCTAAAGTTGTTCTCCATGGCCTAATCTAGTTAATGGACAAATAAAAAGTGGTGCTTATTTGATGGCAAGGTGCACTTGCCTATGGGTTGGGGAGTTGTGTAGAGGAAGGAAGAAGAAGATGGAGAAATAAATTAGAGAATTATAGAGGAGAGAGAAAGTAGGTGGAGTTAATAAAGAGGGTGGTTGTGGTGGAATGAGGGTTAAACATAGGCTAAGGTGTTCCACCTATAAGGAACCAAACCAAACCAACCCAAACCAATTAAAACCGAGCCAAGTCAAAACCCATTTTACGAGAAAACCCAAAATCTGCAAGTCGAGCCAGAAATACAATTACAGGCCAGAATCTGAGAAAATAAAATACAGGTTCATGATACATGCAGGCTTAACCAAAAATACGTATTCAGAATATGGGTGTTACAACTCTACCCACCTTAAAAGAATTCCGTCCTCGGAATTTAATCAGGGAGCTAGAGATTGCCACGACAAGCTACACTAAGCACAGGCAAGCTACACTAAGCAGTTCAATCATACAATCATACAATGCAAGCAAAGAAGGGAAAACGTAAGGCATAAGGAAGATATTACACCTCACGAGTCAAACAAGTCGGGATATCGCAATCGGATATCATCCTCACACTCCCACGTTTGACTCTCCCAAGGAGCGATAAACTCAAGCAACATGAACTAAACTGATAGTCTTGCGCTCGAGGTCTCTCCCCTTGGTCAAACAGGGACACGGGCCTATCCTCATACGAAAAGGTTGGTACCAATAACCAGTTTCGAATGACCTAGGATATGGCTCGGGTCCGGGATGTACCGTTGAAATTAGGATACATGAAATACGTCATGCACCCCGCATAATGATGATAGAAAAGCAAGATGAGAGGACACATATACCTCTCGGTCGATTCTGAACCTGAGCCTGGGCTAGGGCAAACTGTCGTGGGTTCTGTTGCTGAAAAGTCTGGGCCTGAGTCGGCAATGGTCCCGGGAACGGGAGCTGCTGTTGCTGGTGAACTGGAGCTGGTACTGGTGCTGGTGCTGGTCCCCTAACCGAAGGACTAGATACTGTTGATGCTGAATCAACTCTGAACGGGCAGGACCCCATCCTATGGTCCGGTGCCCCACACAACAAGCATAATCCCAACGCCTTGCGACACTCCGCTACCACGTGTCCAGGCTTCCCACAATAAGAACAGCCTACGGCGGAAGACTGTGCTTGCTTCTGTTTCTGCTGAGGGTACGTCGGGGTTGAGTGTTGAACCGACGTAACTGAGGTTGCTGGCCTCGGAGTTCCAATAGTCAAAGCCCTAGCTGCCGGGGCTGGTGCTGAAGACTGATTCATCTGACTATGGGACCGCTTTCGACCTCCAGTCCTGTCCACTATTCTCTGGGAGGTATACTCATGCCTCCTAGCTGCTCGCAACACCGCATCATAGATCTGATGCTCGAACTGTTCTACTGCCAATATAATCTCTAGGTGAAGTCCCTGCTGGAACCTCTGCGCTCTGTCAAACTCGGTTGCCACCAAGGTGGGAGGAAACCGACTGAGTCTAGAAAACTCGGCCGCATATCCGTCGACCGTCCTCCCCATCTGCTTAAGATTACTGAACCTGGTCTGCAAGTCATATCGAGCCACTGCATCATAATACTTGGTCTGGAACTTCTCGCTGAACACTGCCCAGGAGACAGGTGTTGTCAATCCCACTGCTTGTGTGGCCCACCAACTGCGGGCTAGATCCAATAACTGTAGGCGCACCACAACCACCTTCTCGTCTTCTGGAGTCTTCGCGGCTTCGAGAATCACCTCTATATCTTGTAGCCAAGCATCGGCAGCAATGGCATCCTCGCTGCCATCGAAGAATGGAGGGTTCAGGCACTTAAAACTGTTGACCGCACTGTTCCCTCGGGGTCCACTTCTATTCAGAGCATCTTCCACTACCTGGTACAAGGCATCGCCTCTACGATCTTGGGAAGCTAACAATGATCTGATGAGACCCACCAAAGTGCCATCATCAGGATCTGCAGGCTGGACTGGCTGAACTGGCAGCTCTCCTCCAGTAGGTACGACTCGGGAGGCTGCTACTGAGTGCTGGGCCTGATCTTCTGGTTGCTGCTGGTCCACGGGAGGTGCTCCTCCTTGCTGATCGGCAGGGTCAGGTGCAGTGTCGCTGAGGAAGACGACACAGGAAAATAATAAGGAAGGACCAGGACAGATCAACGATTACAAGCATGTGATCAGGACAAGAATTTTCAGGAATCAAGGGGATACGAGCAGAGATCAAGGGCGAGTACCGATTGAGACATCTATTCAGTAAACCCTCACACATCTTGATTAACAAGACCTGCATGGGCCACCACTTAAACCATGTCACGCCCCAGAACCAGAATACTGGAGAGCGGGGGCGAACATAGCCAGCTACGTATGATGAAATGGAATCCATCTCACCATACGGTCACGGCTGTCTAGATATATGAGGGTTTCACTACAATCCATCAGTCACTTAAGGTCATAAAATAGCCTATTGTCTCAATCTCAACCAACTAATAATAATTACAAGATATCAGATCACCAAATATACAATTGTAAGGCGTCCCAAACATTACATATCCAGATGATCATGAAGCTAGCCGTTACAAAATGTGAGGACTAGCAAGAGTTCAGTCATACATGATCAACCCCCGGGGCTTGTCGATCATGTTACAGCCCGTAGGCAGACAGTAAGTAAGTACAATCGAGCTAACACTTGCTCGTCGGCTAAACGCCTCAAAAGAATAATTTACAATATTACAGTAGGAGAACAAAAGAAACCCACTCGATGCCCTGGTTACGCCTGGTGACCACCATCGGGCTGGAAGACAGGTAGATCCTTTGCTGCTGCTCCGGTATCTGGCCATACAAAACCAGCTGGGTCAGACCCCAGGAAGAGCAAGTGCCACAAAGGAGGCCACAAAATAAGAACCAAAGCCAGCAAATTAGCACAATAATATAATTACATAATAAGAGACAGTAATTTAAGAAAAAGCATGATGGGTAATCATAAAAGACAATCTTGCATAGAATCACTAAAAGACAGGACATATGGAAAAGCATGACAGGATGATATACGATGAGATGACCATGGGACTATTCAGATAGCTAGGTTACAACCCGTAAACCAAACAAGGACCGGGGTTGTAACCCTTCGTCTGAACGGAACTTGGTTTCTCTCACCATTTATCGGCAAGATAAATATAAGAAATCAGGTCAAGTAACAATCTGGAGTGACAATCATTATAGTGACAATCTGGAGTGACAATCATTAATCATTCTGGTACAATCTTAAAATCAATCAATTCTAGACAATACTATACTGGACTAGACTCCATCCAAGCAATCACGGCCAATCATTGCCTACGGCTTTCTACATTAACTAACTAGGGTTATCACAATCCTAGTTACTAGCAAGATGCAATGAGATGCTCCAAGTAGTCACAGGCCCTGCAGCTATCCAGGTTATCCAGGCAATCATTATAGTGACAATCTAGAGAGTACAATACATTATAGTGACAATAGAGTTCAATCATTAAGTGACAATGGTGGGTGCCCCACATAACAGTGGGCTGGAAATGTGCCCTACTCGTCGGCAGGCTACAAGTCCAATCATTTGCGGCCGGGATAACGGGATCACCTATAACTGGAGAACATCTCTTCATGACTAGTAAATTATACTAATTATTAACTTTAGTCCAATTCAGTATGTACTCCTAACCGTGGTGCTGAGGAGTCCCATCCTAGACATGATGCAAGACAGGACAAGTGGATTTAACAATCAAGCAAGAAAGAACCATCCACGGTGTCAAGGCAAGTCAAGTTAAGTTATCAAGATAAATCATGTCAGGGTACTTGTCTGGAGTGCGCCACGACGGGCCACTATCATGTCAGTTTGGTCATGTCAGGAGTGCACCACTACGGGTCACTGTCGTGTTATGCTAGTTTCTTGTCATATCAAGCCATGTACAATAGTCATTCCAAACATATTAAGTAAAATCAAGTTCATGACAAAAGGCGTAAGGATATAAAATGGGCGTAAAATATCTAATAAAATATCAATATACAGGTCTATAGAAGAGCCAAGCTTAGAGAAATAAAACCAAACTCCAAAAGCCAATGGATTGCGCAAGGGGGGGTCAGGGGGTTGGATTGCGTAGGAGTCAAGTGCGCCAGGAGCCAACTACGCAGGGGTGAGCTGCGCAGGGTACCAACTGCGCAGGGGTGGATGGCGCAGCAGATGGATTGCGCTGGATCAGGTTGCACAGGAATGGATGGCGCAGGGTCAGATTGTGCAGGGACGGACTGGGCATGAGCAGACTGCGCAGAGTATAGACTGCGCAATGGTCGAGTGCGCAGGGGTTACTTTGCGCATGGCTGGCTTGCGCATGGCTAGCTTGCGCCAGTGCAATCCAGCGCAGCGCAAAGCACTGGCTGAGCCTATACGCAATCGGCCATACGCTAAAGAGCACAGGCCGGGGTGCGCAAACGGTCAAGTACTAAAGAGCACTGGCCGAGAGCCTTCACCAAGGCTGAGACGAACTCCTCAAGAACACCAAAAACTTCAAATCTTCATAACTTAGCCAAATCAAAACCAAATCTAGATTTTCAAAGTTCTAACTTGAGTAAAATCGAATTCTCTTCCACATGGAAGCATCAAAACATGCAAAAACCGAAGTTTAATGGATCAAAACCAAGGATTTTCGAAAAATGGTTAAAACCTAGATCTAGAAAAATGAAAGCTCCAAATCACAAAATGTCAAGTTCTAAAGTTGTTCTCCATGGCCTAATCTAGTTAATGGACAAATAAAAAGTGGTACTTATTTGATGGCAAGGTGCAATTGCCTATGGGTTGGGGAGTTGTGTAGAGGAAGGAAGAAGAAGATGGAGAAATAAATTAGAGAATTATGGAGGAGAGAGAAAGTAGGTGGAGTTAATAAAGAGGGTGGTTGTGGTGGAATGAGGGTTAAACATAGGCTAAGGTGTTCCACCCATAAGGAACCAAACCAAACCAACCCAAACCAATTAAAACTGAGCCAAGTCAAAACCTATTTTACGAGAAAACCCAAAATCTGCAAGCCGAGCCAGAAATACAATTACAGGCCAGAATCTGAGAAAATAAAATACAGGTTCATGATACATGCAGGCTTAACAAAAAATACGTATTCAGAATATGGGTGTTACAACTCTACCCACCTTAAAAGAATTCCGTCCTCGAAATTTAATCAGGGAGCTAGAGATTGCCATGACAAGCTACACTAAGCACAGGCAAGCTAAACTAAGCAGTTCAATCATACAATCATACAATACAAGCAAGGAAGGGTAAACGTAAGGCATAAGAAAGATATTACACCTCACGAGTCAAATAAGTCGGGATATCGCGATCGGATATCATCATCACACTTCCACGTTTGACTCTCCCAAGGAGCGATGAACTCAAGCAACATGAACTAAACTGATAGTCTTGCGCTCGAGGTCTCTCCCCTTGGTCAAACAGGGACACGGGCCTATCCTCATACGAAAAGGTTTGTACCAATAACACGTTTGACTCTTCCAAGGAGCGATGAACTTAAGATCACCGTTGCTCAAAGCAAGATTCGCCCCAACACGATCGCCCCAACACGATCTGCTTCCAGGAACCATCAAGTTCACGAAGAACTTCTGGAACGCTCGTAAGTCAAAATTTGAGACTTGAACGGGCTTTCTGGACTTTACAGACTCCCTTAACTCTCTTCTTGGTGCATCTTTCAAAGGAGGCCAAGGGACTCTATTTATAGAGTGGAGTTGAGACTTCACCTCTTCTTCTATCCGATGTGGGACTAAAATACCAATACTCAAAAATAGAGTTTGATATTTTAGATCATCCCACAATCAGCATAGAAGTGTGCCAGTCCACGCCTACCCCCCCCTCCCCCGAACACTTCCGTGCATGCACAAGACATCCTGGAGTCCGTGTCCGAGTCCGAGTCCGCACAACAAAAATCAACTTACATCCTTGTTGGATTTAATCCTTTTTCCTTCTAGAAAAATACTCCCACATGGCACAAACTTGTGCCCCACTACACCTCATGTGCACACCTCAACACAAGCAATGCATTATATTGAGATACTCACCATTTGGTGTAGCCAATGTGGGACTATCTTTTCTAGTCCAAAGGCAAAAACACCAACAATTCATATAGTTGTTGTAACAAATATTACAGCATTTACATCAATTCTAGCATTTATTTTGTTGTAAATAAATAAAACTATACTTACCCCAATTACTGCAACATATGTTGTAACCAAAATAACAAGAAGTCCAGTTATTATAGCTTTTGTTGGAGGGGATTTTCAATTGCAAGCAAACAAACAGCTCTCAAATCCCAATATAGCAGATATATAGCCCAGTAAGTTATGAGTGTGGGCTAGTTTGATTCCCATTTAAGTTGCAAACAATACATTTTAAAGGACAAACGCCAAATGGAGTTCTCACGAGAATTTGGCGTTTGTTGGTTTTGGCCTGAAAATAAAAAATTGCGGGAGCCGAAGAAAATTTATTTGCCCTTTTTTACCAAGATGCCAACGAAAAGAAAAGAAAAATCATTCCGTTCCCAGAAGGAAACTAGCCCTATGTCAAACTGCTTATTAAACATGCACATAATTAATTGCATCAATTAGAATCGGAACATACTCTAATTGGTGACTGATCAAGTCACTAATAACATTTGAGCCATTAACCCTTTGTAACCTCCACCAATTCACCTTCGGATACCAAGTTGTTGGTGCTTTCTTTACATGGAGAGAGCTTGCTCTCAACATGCCTTGTAAATTTTAATCCCACATCGGAAATGCACCATGAGTTATCTCAACATATATACTTGGGTGTGTTGTTGAGAGATGCACATGGGGTGGTGACCCTAAGGAGGGAACCATGTGGGTGATTTTACAAGGAGGTAAGAATAAGGCTCCAAGGATTAAGCATTAATGCTTTTGTCATTCTCTTGGATTAATTCCATTTGGAGCTAAGCCCCAAAGGGGCTTAGCGACTCGGACTCGAGCTCATGGGATCATGGGCTCATGGGCTCATGAGGCATAATGTGGCGTTTTGTTGGCGCACTTTGCACTTAGCACGTCAGCAGTCATGCGCGGTCCTTGCGGCTTATGCGGTCCATGCGGCCATTAGACTCATGCGGCCAGGCTGCTGCTGCTGCCGCATGGAGGGATCCGCTGACTGTGTAGATTACAAATCAGTTATGGAAAGGCTGAATCAATGCGATTAAATCAGATCCTATCTTTGTGGGATTTGAATTAATTCAGATCCTATCTTTGTGGGATTTGAATTAATTTCGTAGGATTTGAATTAAATCTCGTTGCTATCTTTTGGGATTTGATTCAATCTTTCCATAACTGAAGAGGTGGCTAGGGTTTCCACCCTCTCTCTATAAATACTCTCTTCTGGCCTCCTTTGTGACGACTACGAAAATTACAAGTCAAAAAAGGAGAAAGAGAGAGAGTTGCTGCTGCCATTGCAAGTCCATCCGAGGAGTCTGAACAGAGGTGACTTCGAGCGTTCCACAAGTTCTTCAACTTGCTGGTTCCTGGAAGCAGATCGTGTGGGGCGAATCTTGCTTTGAGCAACGGTGTTTTGACACCCCAGCATTGTTCTTCGTCTCATCTCTCTCTAGTTTTATTGTAACTTGTTCTATCCCAATTGCAACACGTTTGCAAGGAAGAACGAGAGATATTCTCTTCTCTTTTTCCCTCCTTCAGATTGTAATTTGGCTATTTGATTTATTGTACCATCGTAGATCTTGAGTTTGATCACTGCAAAGTGTTTGTGTGACATCTCAGATCTCGATTGCATCTGTTTTTCCATCTTTGATCAAGCCCTGGGACTAACAATCTCAAAGCAAGATCCGTATAGATGGAAAACATTAATGCTTCGCTCCTCCAATCGGACTTCTACAAGTTGGAAAAGTTCGATGGAGAGCACTATCAAGTCTGGAAGAGAAAGGTGTATCTAACTCTTCAACTAAAAGACGTTGATCATGTTCTGTTGGAGGAAGAACCCTCTGTTCCAGACACTGGATCTACTGCCGCCATCAACGCGGCTACCAAACTCCAGGCCAAGTGAAGAAGGGAAAATAGCATCTGCAGGCTTCTCATCCTGAATGCTATGGAAGACTCCCTGGCAGAATCCTACTCAAAGAAAGAACTTGCCAGAGACATATGGGAGTCTGTGGAAAATCTGTATGAAGAAGACAAGAACGGGAGCAAAATGTTTGTGGTTGAAAAATATCATAAATTGCTCTTTGAGGACGAAAAGTCCATGCTGCCACAGGTGAAGGAATTTCTGAAGCTGCGTCAGAAACTCGAAGACGAGGAGATGCCCCTTTTCGACAAGTTTGTCGTCGGAGGGATCGTCTCAAAACTTCCTGCTGGATGGAGTACCTTCTATGCAAGGATGCACAGAAAGAAGCTAGACATTAGCTTGGGAGATCTACTTCAAGAGATCCATGTTGAGGACGAGATGCGTTCCCAACAGAAGGTGGACACTCTGTCCAAACAGTTGGCTAAAGCCAATCTTGTGCAGATGAGAGATCCCAAGGGAAAGCAGGCGGCTTCTCATCCCAAGAAGAAGGACTTCACTAATCTAAAAGTGAAGGGTCCTTCTTTCAAGCAACAGAAGACCAAGTCCCACGTGACTTGTTACAATTGTGGCAAGAAAGGCCACTACAAGAGTGAATGCAGATCTAAGCCTAAACAATCAGAGAAAGGTGAGCCTAATAAGGTTTTATTGGTTTCTAACATTGTTGCTATGATAGGACAGGTCACAACTGTGGGGGTTGACTCTGACTGGTGGATAGACACTGGAGCGACTTGCCATGTCTGTTCAGGCAAAGAATGGTTCGTCACGTACCAGCCGATATCTGAGAAGGTTGTCATGGCGAACCAGGCCCAAGCTGAAGTTCTGGGGATCGGGACCGTGGAACTGAAACTCACTTCTAGGAACACTCTGACGCTTCAAGGTGTGAAGCATGTTCCGACAATTGCCAAGAACCTGATCTCGGGGAGCCTGCTCTGCAACGCAGGCTTGAGGATGGACATCAATGCTGGTCAGATGGTGATGTCCAAGAAAGGAACATACTTCGGGAAGGCTTATCAAACCAAAGAAATATTTAAAATTCAGCTTGTTAACCAGTTTGAAGACATTAATGCAGTTGCATTTTCTGATTATTCTCTTGAGTTGTGGCATAATAGACTAGGACATGTTCATTGTAAAAGAATTAACAAAATGTCTAGTCTAGGACTTATCTCCAAATGTGGGGGTAAGGTGGAGAAGTGTGAGGTGTGTGCTCAGACGAAGATCACAAGAAAACCCTTTCATCGGGTCAATCGAAGTACAGATCTTCTGGAGTTGGTGCACTCCGATATCTGTGACTTCAAACATTTCTCCACGAAGGCCGGAATGAAGTATTTCATAACCTTCATCGACGACTTCTCAAAATACGCGTTCGTCTACTTGCTCAAGTCTAAAGACGAAGCCTTCGAGAAGTTCAGAGATTTCAGGGCCGAAGCTGAACAGCAGACTGGACAACAACTCAAGAGGTTAAGAAGTGATCGAGGTGGGGAGTACAGGTCTCATGAATTTGCATTGTTCTGCAAAGAACGTGGAATCATATGCGAGACTACTGCTCCATATTCTCCTCAATCCAACGGAGTAGCGGAAAGGAAGAACAGAACGTTGACAGAAATGATGAACTCTATGCTGCTAACCGCGGGTCTTCCTAAATGCTACTGGGGAGAAGCTGTATTAACGGCCACTTTTATTCTAAATAGAGTGCCACATGCAACTTCAGACGTAACTCCTCATGAACTCTGGTTCAAAGTCAGACCAAACTTGAATGTCATTCGAGTGTGGGGGTGTCTGGCGTATGTGAAACTCCCAGATCTGAAGATTCAGAAGCTAGGGACAAGGACTACGAAGGTGATCTTCTTGGGGTATGCCGAGAAGAGTGATGCTCGGAGATTTCTTGATATTGAGTCAAATTATATCATCGAATCTCGCGATGCTGAATACTATGAAGACAAGTTCGCAAAAGACAAAAATATTGTTCTTTCGGACATTCCGGAAAATGATGTAGGTGCAAATGAGACTGAAATCTCATATGAGCCAGTAGTCCAAGAAGAAGCTGTTGTTGATGAAATAACTCTTATACCAGAACTCGCAGAGCCGTCAGCTAAGCGAGCGAGGAGACCGAAAGACTTCGGAGATGACTTTGTCACCTATCATGTGGAAACAGATCCGCTTACCTATGATGAGGCGATGAAGACCAGAGATGCTATCTTCTGGAAGGAGGTCGTGAATGACGAGTTTGACTCTATTACCTCCAATAACACATGGGTGTTGGTAGATCTACCTGAAGGAGAAAAGCCCATCGGATGTAAATGGATCTTCAAGAAGAAGATGAAGGCAGATGGAACTATTGACAAGTTCAAGGCCAGGCTGGTAGCCAAGGGATTTTCTCAAAAATAGGGGATAGACTACTTTGACACGTACGCTCCAGTAGCCCGGATGACCACCATCAGGAAGTTAATCGCTCTTACAGCTATACATAAGTTGGTGATACATCAGATGGATGTAAAGACTGCATTCCTGAATGGGGAGCTGACCGAAGAGATTTACATGCAACAGCCAGATGGATTTGTCGTCAAAGGTCTTGAAGACAAAGTCTGCAAGTTGGTGAAATTATTGTATGGTTTGAAGCAAGCTCCCAAGATGTGGCATGAGAAGTTTGACAAAGTTATTAGGTCAAACGGCTACAGAGTCAGCGAGACGGACAAATGTGTTTACACAAAGTTCGCTGATGGAAGAGGAGTCATCGTTTGTCTGTACATGGACGACATGCTAATCCTAGGTACGAATATAGGCTGTGTCACAGAGACAAAGAAGTTCCTCTCAACCAAGTTCAGTATGAAGGAATTGGGGGATGCAGATGTCATCTTGGGTATAAAGATCATCCGGACAGACACTGGAGTAGCACTGTCACAATCTCACTACATTGAGAAGATGCTCACACGCTATGGCTATAAGGATCTTCCAAGGATCGATACGCCATACAGGTGTGATCAGAAGCTAAAGCCAAATTCAAGGGAAAGCGTCAGGCATCTGGAGTATTCTAGTGTTATCGGAAGTTTGATGTACGCAACCACTGCCACAAGGCCTGACATAGCTTTTGCCATGGGAATGCTGAGTCGGTTCACAAGTAACCCAGGGGTTGAGCACTGGAAAGCTGTGAAGCGGGTGATGAGATATCTCAAAAAAAACTCAGACATATGCACTGCACTACAACGGATATCCGACAGTAGTGGAAGGCTTCAGTGATGCTAGCTGGTGTTCAGAAGTGGAAAGCGAGAGATCCACAGGTGGATATGTCTTTTCCTTGGGTGGAGCTGCTATATCGTGGAAGTCGAAGAAGCAGACTATACTCTCTCGTTCCTCCATGGAATCTGAATTTTATGCACTTGAAACTGCAGCAGATGAAGCAGAATGGCTTCGGGAGCTCATGTATGATCTTCCAGTGGTTGGGGCTCAGATACCGGCGATACCGATATACTGTGACAACCAGGCGACTGCGGCGGTGGCATCAAATGACCTCTTTAACGGAAAGAAGAGGACTGTGCGGTTGAAGCACAGGGCAGTACACGATCTTATCAAAAGAGGTGTAATTACAGTGATTGATGTTCGGAGTCAGGAGAACCTGGCAGATCCGTTCACGAAATGCCTCAAGCGCCAGTTGGTCGATGACACAGCTTGTAAAATGGGCTTGAAGGCATTCTGATAGTGTGTCTTTGTAATCCTACCATAAAGTTTTATGCTATTAGTTCAAAGAGAAATCTTCTAGGCATCTAACTTTTGGTTCAAAGGAGGATCACTGACTGGGAAACTATCAGGTAGCAGTGGGTACTTGTTTTCTGGAACATGGAAGGGATACGGACCCATAACCACTGTTGTCTACTATGTATTTTTCTGCGGAAAAAACTGATCCTGTGGAAGGTTGGCTTAAACGCCTTAATGAGTTCTCAGGCAGAGTGAATGCCTGGTGTGCTTTATAGGAAGCATGGTAGAGCAGCACTACAAGGAGTGAAACTCCATGCTACAGTGGGGTGACTCCACCATGAGGTTCCCAGGTAGGGGTAATACCTCGGCTTTGCAAGCCAAGTCACAGCGGCGTAGCACCGCAAATGGGTAGGTAGCCTAATGCTGTATGACGTAATTAAAGAGTTGTAGACAGCACTACAAAGGGGAGGATGGCCCCATGTTACAGTGGCACGACACCACGATGAGGTACCCAGGTAGGGGTAAAGCCTCGGCATTGCAAGCCATGTCGTTGCGGCGTAACACCGCAAGGAAGCCTTAGGCTTCATGCTGGGTAGTTTGGCACTACAAAGAGGCTTGTGACCTCATGCTATAGTAGTATGACACTACGATGAGGTTCCCAGGTAGGGGTATTGCCTCGGCTTCAGGCCATGTCATAGCGGCGTAGCACCGCAAGGAAGCGCAAGGCTTCATGCCATATCTCTTTAATAAAGAACTCACCTATAGTGTATGGAAAGAGATATCAGGCCGTCTCTTGAGGGTAAACTTGTAGACGCCCAAAATTATACACTGAAACCAGGCTGGCACAGGGCCTTTAATGTGCAGCCAGAAGCACACGTAACTACACTTTGTGAGTGGGGAGAATTATAATTGTGGTACAGAATTCAAGGCGTAGTCCATTCTTGTATCACATTGTTATTTAACCCATGCGGGAAGATTCAAGTCGTTAGCGACATCTATCCTAATGCAAAATGGACAGTTACTGTGGGGAACGCTCACCCTGGACACATATATATGTTGTGATATGTGGGGGATTGTTGGTGTTTTCTTTACATGGAGAGAGCTTGCTCTCAACATGCCTTGTAAATTTTAGTCCCACATCGGAAATGCACCATGAGTTATCTCAACATATATACTTGGGTGTGTTGTTGAGAGATGCACATGGGGTGGTGACCCTAAGGAGGAAACCATATGGATGATTTTACAAGGAGGTAAGAATAAGGCTCCAAGGATTAAGCATTAATGCTTTTGTCATTCTCTTGGATTAATTCCATTTGGAGCTAAGCCCCAAAGGGGCTTAGCGACTCGGACTCGGACTCGGGCTCATGGGCTCATGAGGCGTAATGTGGCATTTTGTTGGCGCACTTTGTACTTAGCACGTCAGCAGTCTTGCGGTCATTATGCTGCTCATATGCGGCCATGCGGCTCATATGCGGCCTCATGCGGCTCATGCGGCACATGCGGTCCATGCGGCTCATGCGGCTCATGCGGCACATGCGGTCCATGCGGCTCATGCGGCACATGCGGTCCATGCGGCACATGCAGCTCATGCGGCACATGCGGTCCATGCGGTCCATGCGGCTCATGCGGTCCATGCGGTCCATGCGGCTCATGCGGTCCATGCGGCTCTTGCGGTCCATGCGGCCATTAGACTCATGCGGCCAGGCTGCTGCTGCTGCCGCATGGAGGGATCCGCTGACTGTGCAGATTACAAATCAGTTATGGAAAGGCTGAATCAATGCGATTAAATCAGATTCTCTCTTTGTGGGATTTGAATTAATTCAGATCCTATCTTTGTGGGATTTGAATTAATTTCGTGGGATTTGAATTAAATCTCGTTGCTATCTTTTGGGATTTGATTCAATCTTTCTATAACTGAAGAGGCGGCTAGGGTTTCCACCCTCTCTCTATAAATACTCTCTTCTGGCCTCCTTTGTGACGACTACGAAAATTACAAGTCAAAAAAGGAGAAAGAGAGAGAGAGTTGCTGCTGCCATTGCAAGTCCATCCGAGGAGTCTGAACAGAGGTGACTTCGAGCGTTCCACAAGTTCTTCAACTTGCTGGTTCCTGGAAACAGATCGTGTGGGGCGAATCTTGTTTTGAGCAACGGTGTTTTGACACCCCAGCATTGTTCTTCGTCTCATCTCTCTCTAGTTTTATTGTAACTTGTTCTGTCCCAATTGCAACACGTTTGCAAGGAAGAACGAGAGATATTCTCTTCTCTTTTTCCCTCCTTCAGATTGTAATTTGGCTATTTGATTTATTGTACCATCGTAGATCTTGAGTTTGATCACTGCAAAGTGTTTGTGTGACATCTCAGATCTCGATTGCATCTGTTTTTCCATCTTTGATCAAGTTCCGGGACAAACGCCAAATGGAGTTCTCACGAGAATTTGGCGTTTGTTGGTTTTGGCCTGAAAATAAAAAATTGCGGGAGCCGAAGAAAAATTTATTTGCCCTTTTTTTACCAAGATGCCAACGAAAAGAAAAGAAAAATCATTCCGTTCCCAGAAGGAAACTAGCCCTATGTCAAACTGCTTATTAAACATGCACATAATTAATTGCATCAATTAGAATCGGAACATACTCTAATTGGTGACTGATCAAGTCACTAATAACATTTGAGCCATTAACCCTTTGTAACCTCCACCAAATCACCTTCGGATACCAAGTAACCACAAAGCAGTCGCAAGACCCCAACTCAATGCACGATCTTTGCACCCTAAAACTCATGTCCACCTCGTTATCTTCTCAATTCGGATTGAACATTATCCAAGTCTAGAACCCTTTGGGTCAACAAGATTTTAGAAATATAGTGTCAAAAATAAAATATTAGACATGGGATTTGAACCTTGGTCTCCTTCTCCACTCAAGAAATAGTTACCACGCATACAATCATTTGTCACGCATTCAATGTTCATTAACTTGATACTGAACATATACCAAAGGTTTGTCCTAAGTGTAACCTCTTGTAATATAGTTGTTGTACTTCAAATAAGGAAGGCTCTATTCGGGTCAGTAGGTTTCAACGACTAGGATTTTATCCAAGAGAGCCTATTTGAGGTTATTTCCAACCTAATTTAGGTGAGCTTGAGTCTATTAGAAGTTTAAGGAGGCTTTGCTTATGAGGGGGGAAAAAAGAAAGAGAGCTTGTTTGACATCTCATGGGGATTTGTGCAAACGATATTATTGTACTAACTCTTGTAAAGTTTTCTCTAGATTCAATAAGAAAATTCTACCATTGTCCCGTATAGGTACTCGTTTGAACTACGTCATATCTTATATTCCTATGTTTGCTATTAATTTCGGTTATTTGTGATTTGTTTAGTTTTTTCAAAAAAAAAAAAAAAAAAAGATGATTCGTGTCATTTGGATTCTTGGAATTGATACCGAAGCGTAAGGGAAGCGAATGAATTTTAGTTTTTTTTTATCTAGGTCAACGGTATTGTCGACTCTCTATCTTCTTAGATCATGATTCTTGAAATCATTGGTTCAGAAAGATTGAAGGGAGAGTTATCTACTTCGGGATTAAGGATAACAAATAACAAGGTTAATAGCACCAAGTTCGAGGTGAAAAAGTTTAATAGAAAAAACAACTTATCGGCGTGGCAGAAGGGTATCATGTAAAGAAATGTTGTATAAGGTCATTGCTAGGAAGGAGAAGAGCTTTGTCTGGCATATGAGGAAAAGTATAACGTCATGGACGAAATTTCTATGACAAGTTTATAGTTGAAGCTAGAGAGCTTGCATATGACAAAGTCTTTGTCAAATATGTTGTTGTTGGCCCAATGATTATATCATATTTTTGAATATGCCTAATCAATTAAGTTTAGCATTTTATTATCACTAATGCTCATGCTATCACTATAATATTATACTAAAACTTAGCATAGTCCTAATGTGCATTAACTTGATCACACTACCAAAATACGCTCATTTAGCGACGGCTTTTTAGCGACGAAATTATTCCGTCGGTATTAGCGACGGTTTCGTGGCCGCTCAGCGACTGATTACCGACTACATGTCTTTGCCATTTTTATTTTAATTTTAGGGGGAGGAAAAGTCGCACATCCGTCGCTAGAGTGTCGGTGTTATAGCGACGGATCTCCGGTCGTCGCTACGTAGTCGATTATTTGGCGAGAATTGTGTAGAGAATTGGCGGGACATATCTTCGACTACGTAGCGACGGATATTCAGTCGGATAATCAATAATAGCGACTACCTGGTGACGGATTATTAGCAGTCGCTATTCCGTCGCTAAATTTACGTTCCAGACTTAAATGAAAAGGCGGGGGAAACTTTTGACATTCCCCCCAAATTCAATCTCTCCTCTCTCTCTCTCTCTCTCTCTCTCTCTCTCTCTCTCGTGCGGCTTCGGTGAACGGCGACGGCGTCCTCTCCTCTCTCTCTCTCCCGAAGGTAATCCCCTCTCTCTCTCTCTCTCTCTCTCTCTCTCTCTCTCTCTGTGTCGCGGTGTCGACGTAGGGGCAGCGGGGGCGGCAGGCTTGGGAACATTCGAGCTTGGGGCGGGGGCGTCGGGGGCTGGGCGGCTGGCTTGGGGCGGGGGCATCGGGGGCTGGGCGGCTAGCTTGGGGCGGGGGCGGCGGGGCCTGAGCAGCGGGCTTGGGGCGGGGGCGTCGGGGATTGGGCGGCGGGCTTGGGGCGGGGACGTCGGGGGCTGGGCGGCGGGTTTGGGGCGGGGGCGTCGGGGGCTGGGCGGCGGGCTAGGGGCGGGGGCGTTGGGGGCTGGGCGGCGGGCTTGGGGTGGGGGCGTCGGGGGCTGGGCGGCGGGCTTGGGGCGGGGGCGTCGGGGGCTGGGCGGCGGGCTTTGGTCGGGGGCGGCGGGGGGCTTTGCTTACCAAATTCATCTGAGTTTATATATTGGCTAAATAATGTGTTTTCCATATTGGGTGTTATCCATTAGTTTGGTGGTGTTTGGATTAGTAAATGTGAATATGGAGTTTGGGTTCATGGTGTATATATTCACTGTGTCAAGGACAGTGCGAGTTCTTCATCTGCATAAGTCAGTGTTTGGGTTCATGGTCTGTACGTCTAATTGTGATATACATATATATGTGCCTATTATAATTAGCATGCTGGACGGCTTGGGATGTAATGTGTGATTGTAGACATGGTAGGAATTATAGGTAATTAATGCTAGTGTGACTAGACTAAGGTAGTGTTTGATAGATAATAAGGACACTCTAGTATCCTAACCAAGTTAATTTTAGACTAGATATTTAGGATATAGCTCCCATATTCTAGAAGTGGACTCTTACAATTAAGAAATAGATAGATTGACTCAGTTTGGTATCGGTATCGCACTATCGGTATCGGTATCGGTATCGGTATCGCACTATCGGTCAAGGTTCACAATCGGTATCGAAATCGGTTTCGGACTATTCCTATGAGTATTGGTATCGGCGATATCGGTAGTATCGGCGGTATCGTATCGGAGTATCGGACTTTGGTATCGGAAAACAAATAATTATTAATAAATTATTTACATTTAAAAACATATATTTTATACATTTAGGCATAATTTTAAGTATTTCAGCGTTATTTCTTAGTAGTTTTGAAATTATATGAAATAGTAGTCACCCTTACCGATTGGTTTTGCCGAATTGACCGGAACAAAGATCCCCATAGTCGGTATCGGTCAATATTTGGTATCGGTCGGTATCGGATCGGAACATGCCAAACTATATCGGTATCGGCCGTATCGGATCGGTATCGGCCGATACTTTAAACCATGCTATCGGTATCGAACTATCGGTATCGGTATCGGTATCGCACTATCGGTATCGGTATCACACTATCGGTATCGAACTATCGGTATCGGTATCGGTATCGCACTATCGGTATCGGTATCGGTATCGCACTATCGGTATCGAACTATTAGTAACAACTGTATTTATATTTTTCTCTTCTCGAGCTAGAATACTAGCGGATCCACCAGTTACATGATTATATATTAATTCTGTTTAGTTTGTCTTACTATACAGATTTTTACATCTAATCTGTGATGGATCGTTATTTCGTTGATCGTACATGGATGTACAAACGACAACACGAGAGCAGAATAGGTGTGAGTGACGATTTTCAGGCAGGCGTGGAAGTGTTTCTTAAGTATGCCATGAGCAAAGCCCAGTTTATGGACGGTAACAAAATCAAGTGTCCATGTCGTAATTGTCGCAATAGACGTTACGAAGATGTGGTGAGTGTAAGAGATCATTTGACCCGTAAGGGTTTCATACGTGATTACGGCCTGTGGTCATCGCAAGGTGAACTATATGCCGAAAGACAGGTTACGAATGCTGCTACTTATGCTTTTGATGATAATGCTGCAGCGGATTTTGTCGTCGATGACGACGAATGCTCCGTTGACTATGAAGACGTGCAGAACCTTGCACGAGATATGGTGTACGATACGGCAGGGCCTAATTTTGATCCGGAGGATCCTAATCCCGAGGCGAAGGAGTTCTATGATATATTTCAGGATGCTGAAACTTCTTTGTATCCTGGTTGTGATCCACATTCCGTACTGTCAATGACGATGCGGTTGTTGAACATAAAGTCCGATTTTAACTTGCCACAAACTTGCTATGATCGGATTACACAACTAATGAAGGAGGTGTTACCGAAGGAATCAAAAGAGCTTTCAAAAAACTTCTATAAGTCGAAGATGATGGTCCGACAACTGGGACTGGGGTACGACAAGATAGATTGTTGTCGTAACGGATGCATGTTGTACTACAAGGAGAACGAGGATGTAGAAAGTTGCCGCTTCTGTAATGCGGATCGTTACAAGAAAGTCAGGGAAAAGGAAAGTCAACTAGAAAACGACGTCCTTACAAGTATATGCATTACTTGTCGATCACGAAGTGCCTGCAGAGGATGTATATGTCTCAGAATACAGCAGAACACATGATGTGGCACAACGAAGAACGCACAAAGGACGATGGAGAATTGTCACATCCTTCGGATGGAGAGGCGTGGAAATATTTCGATTTTTGCCATCCAGATTTTGCTGCAGAGCCCAGAAATGTACGCATGGGGCTATGTTCTGATGGATTTGCCCCTTTCGGACAGTCGGGATCTCAATACTCCTGCTGGCCGGTCATTCTGACCCCTTACAATCTGCCACCATGGATGTGTATGAAGACTCCTTATATGTTCTTGACAGCTATCATACCGAGTCCCAAAAATCCGACGAAGAATATCGATATATATTTACAGCCGTTGGTGGATGAGCTAAAACAGCTGTGGGAGATCTGCGTCACGACGTATGATATTTCCAGGAAACAGAACTTTCAGATGCGAGCTTCACTGATGTGGACAATCAATAATTTTCCCGCATACGGTATGCTGTCAGGATGGAGTACTCACGGCACCCTGTCTTGTCCGATATGTATACAAAATAGTAAGACGTTCCGCCTTAAGCATAGAGGAAAAACTTCTTTCTTTGATTGTCATCGTCAATTTCTGCCCACGAGTCATCCTTGGAGAAAGAACAAGGACGCATTCAGAGCTGAAAAACAAGAATTTTCTCATCCGCCTGCCAGATTGTCGGGATACGATATTTGGAAAGATGTAAAGGATTTTCCCACCGTAATGGAAGATCCATCGAACAATCGTGTCGATGGGTTCGGACAAACCCATAACTGGACCAAACGGAGTATCTTCTGGGACTTGCCTTATTGGAAAGATAATCTTATAAGGCATAATCTTGATGTTATGCATATCGAAAAGAATATGTTCGATAATGTCTTCAATACCGTCATGGACATTAAAGGAAAGATGAAGGACAATCCAAAATCAAGACGAGACATTGCCGAGATATGCAAGCGTCCTTATCTAAACTTGACATAAAGGGGAGCTGCTGGACAATTAAGTAAGCCGATAGCACAATACACATTGAGCAAGGAAGATAGATTAATAATCTGCAAGTGGGTATCTACTTTAAGATTTTCCGACGGCTATGTGTCGAATTTGGCTAGATGCGTTGACCTCAATGAACGCAAGCTAACGGGAATGAAGAGTCATGACTGCCACGTGTTTATGGAAAGATTACTGCCCATTGCTTTGAAAGAGTTGTTGCCTTCTGCTGTATGGGTTCCGTTGGCCGAACTATCAATATTTTTTAGGGATATTTGTTCAACTAAGTTGACTGTGCAACACATGGTTGAACTTGAGGAGAAGATTATCTTAACAATTTGCAAGTTGGAGAAAATATTTCCTCCTGGCTTCTTCGACAGCATGGAACATCTACCGATTCATCTAGCATACGAAGCCCGTGTCGGTGCATCTGTTCATTATCGATGGATGTACCCATTTGAAAGGTACATAAATATCGATATAATTTAAGCTGAATTTCCATTTATTTTAAAATTCTTTCTTAATTCTCAAGATAACTTGTCTCTCTAGATACCTACACCATCTAAAGAAGAAAGTTGGCAACAAAGCTCATATAGAGGCTTCGATATGCGAAGCATATCTTATCGAAGAGGTTTCAAACTTCCGCTCCATTTATTTCGATACTCATGTTAAAATAAATCGAAATAGACCTCAAAGGAATGACGAGGACGTTGAGGATGGAGGAAGATTCAATATAAGGGGCAAGCCTGTTGGGGCTAGTAAAAGACGGTGGTTGACAGACGACGAGTATGATGCCGCTCACCGATATGTCTTGTTAAACTGTGACATACAAGAAGTGAGAGATTTGGAGAAGTAAGTCAGTACACTTGCACTCGTTATAATCTCGAATTTGATGAAGTAAGTGACTACACTTATATATTCTTATTTTCTCTAATAGTGTATTTAGAGATGAAATCAAAATGAGGAGACCCGATATTACCGATGAGGGACTTCAAAGAGAGGTTGATTGTACATTTTCGTCATGGTTTCGCAAATACGTAAGTAACTATGATTATAATTGAGATTATTAATATATAATCTGAAACATTTAAATTATAAATATTTGTTTACAGGTTTTATTGCCTGAAACAATACTCACTCATGAGAGTGTTCGTTATCTGGCACTGGGACCGAAGAAGCAAATAAAGACTTGGCCAGGCTATGTCGTTAATGGCTTCAGGTTTAAGTCAACTCAGAATGCTATAAATTCGAATTTATCAATGACGGTATCAATACCAAGGAGTCCGGTGTTTGCATAAGAGGCACCGTCTATGACGACGAGCCGGACTTTGACTATTATGGAGTGCTTCGGGATATTGTAGATTTACAATATACTGGCCCATATGATATGCATATTGTGATGTTCAAATGTGAGTGGTTCGATACGACACCAAATATCGGTTGGAGAATCGATAAACAATTTGGATTCGTCGATATAAATCATCGCAGGAGGTATAGAGGGTCCGATACATTTGCGATAGCAAATCAGGCTGTTCAAGTCTATTATACAAGCTACCCAAGGCATCGTAGAGATCGATTTGACTGGTGGGCAGTATGCAAGATTAAATCTAGAAATACATTCAATGTTGGAGACCCAGCATACCAAGAGGACCAGATTGAAAAGTCCCAATACTTGGGACAACACCCAGATACAATGGATGTTGAAGATATTATTGAGGAAAATAGAGGGGAGGAAGAGGTTGATACACAAGACTTAGCTGTCAACCAGGGGAGAAAGAGGCGTCTTGTCCCAAATTTTGAGACAGAAGAAGAAGAAGAAAAATTTGATGGGGATGAGGATACAGATGAAATCGACGATGAAGATAAGGATGAGGATGAGGATGAGGAGGATGATGATGAAGACGAGGCCGAGGATGAGAACGAAGACGATCATTAGGTTAAATATTGTTGTATAGTAAAAACACTTCCAATTACGTAAATTAAGTTTGACCTCATAAAAGCAATTACGTGAATTCATGTTTTTTTCATTCGATTATTTACTTATTGCAGATGGCACTCCTAGTCTTTTTCGTCGCGGCGGCACTCGTCTCCCTACTGGTGGTATGTATATTTTAGTTTAGTTTTTTATATCCATTTACACTTTCATATTGTTAACTATGTTTATGTGTTCTATTTACAGGTCATGATGGCTGGCCGTGGTCGTGGTGCTGGTCGTAGTGGTGGTGGTGGTGGTGGTACGGGTCGTGGTCGTGGTCGTACTGGTGCTGGTGGTCGTGGTCGCATTTAAAGTTCCCGGGATGTGACCCCATCGAGCGAGCCCGACTCGAAGAGTACCCCGGGCACAGACGCATCCCGTCCTCGATCGACCACTTCATCGTGGCATCAGTCCGGATCTGCTAGCGGATCCGATCCGCTATCGGAACCACCAGCAGCGGATCCACCAGGGGATGCCCCAGTTACTGCACAGTGGGCCCCGGAGTACCCCCATACTCGGTTCCATCCGGTTACTGGGGAGTACATACGCGGACCCACGGATCCTCCGACGGCACCAGAGAGGCCGAGAGGCGAGTTCCGACGAGAGCTATGGCCCGCGGGGACCTCGTAAGTAAATTTAAGTTAATTTATTAAATTTCTTTCATTTATTCAAGTTAATTTGTAGGTTTTTTCCGTTTAATGTTGGCAGGGCCCTTGGAGAAATTATCAGGGCTAACTTCCACGGTCCCTACCTCAACTTTACGTCGGTGCCCCCAAACGTGCAGTACGTCTGGCTCGACGAGTTGAGGGTATATATCTATATTTTTTTGGTTAAGTCTATGTGATTCTTTAATCAACCATTTTTTAAATTACGTGATAAATGATTTTCTGTGTTAGACAACGTACTGGTGGCCCCCCCATCGCGAGGAGGGGATCCGCAGGACCTACAGAAGCGCATGCTCGAAGAAGATACGGGATATGATTCATGACATAAAAATGGGGCATACGAGGCCGAATTGGATCCGGCAGGAGTATTATGAGGACGTCTTAGGCATGATGGATACCCCTGCGTACAAGAAGAAATCGGAGAAGGCGAAGGTAAACCGATCTGCCGCGGGCCTTCATACGGGGGGATCAAGGTCCCACGCAGCGATACTTGCAGATCTGGTGAGCAACCGTAAATTTATTTCACTATCGAATTAGGTATTATTAATTAAAGGAGTTAATTAGTTTCTACGGAAATTTCGTATGCAGGCCCAACGGGCGGTGAAGGAGGGAAGGGCGCCAGAATCGGTCACCATGCACGACGTGTTCCAGTATACGCACAAAAGACGGAAGGACGGGAGCTTCGTCGACGAGAGGGCCAAGGAGACTGATGTAAGTACTTATGTTTATGAGATTAACGTTAGAATTAAAAGTATTCGGACTATAACTTAGGTAAACTTAGGATTCACACTTAACTTAGTGAAACATAGGATTTAGATTACAACTTAGGTAAATCTTATAATATAAACACATTCATTTGATAGGCTGCGTATCGTGAGGCCCTTAGTCGGGCTCAGTTAACTGACACCGAAGATGTCGGTAAAACGACGCCCTTTCGGACGCCCTCTTCTTTGGCCGCTCGGAACGACTTGTTCGTAGATACCGTCGGCGGCTTTAAGAAAGGGTTCCTGTACGGAGTCGGCTCCCTAGGGCCATTGCATATGGCGACGCAGAGATTTCCACCGACACCGCCTCCTCCCATGGCCCGGGCAGACGATGATGTTAGGTCGCAGCTTATGCAGCTGTACGAGGCGGTGTCGTCCTTACGGGAGCAATTTGCCACGCACTTTTCGCCTGCGTCTGTTGCTGCCGGTCCGTCTGCTGCTGTCGGTACGTCTGCTGATGGTGCTCGTCCGTCTTCTACTGGTCCGTCGACTGCAGGTGTCGGTCCGTCTTCCGTGGGCCATCTTTCTTTCAACCCTGATGCCCCTGTGCTACCGCCTACGGCTGTGACGGCACTCCTGGATCTCATGTCCGCAGAGCAGCTTCTGCGACTTTCGAGCAGTGTCTACGACGCCTTGCCTCCGTACCTTGTAGAGGTGTATATTCGTCGGTCGAATACGGGAACGGACAATCGACCTCCTCCTTCTTAAAATATTGTATTAAGAAAATTTGGATTATTTGTGAGAGCTTTGAACTAATTGTGCTATAATCGACTTATAGCACCGGATATTATGTTACTCTTTAGGATAATTGATATTTATTTTCTATTAATTTGGTTTGGTCTGTGATTCTTGGATAATTGGTGTGCATTAAATTCGTATGTGCATATTTGGTCTATGTGATTCTTGGATAATTGGTGTGCATTATATATTTGGTCTGTGTGATTGTTGGATAATTGGTGTGTATTATATATTGGTTTGGTTTATGCATATATTTGTGAACAGGGAAAGTGCTGCAATTTTTTCCCCAAAAAACTCAGTTAGCGACGGACTAGTGACCGTTTAGCGACGGATATTCCCAGTTGTCGACGGGTTTTCGACGGATTAGCCGTCGCTATCTGGAGTTTTTAAACTGTTTCCAGGTAGCGACGGGTGATCGACGGATTATCCGTCGACAAGGTTCTGGTGGTATAAACTTCGACGGAATAGCGACGGACTATCCGTCGCCAGGGCGACTGATAATCAGCCGCTAAGCAGTCGCTCTATCTGGTGACCGTTTAGCGACGGACAATCCGTCGACATGGTTCTGGAAATGCATGACATTTTCAGAATCATGGCGACGGACAATCAGTCAGCAATCCGTCGCTGTGGCGACGCGGTCGCGACGGATTAGCGACTACTCTTCCGTCGCCATGGTGCTGGAAATGCCAAGCATTTCCAGAACCTGATCGACGGATAGTCCGTCAGAACAGCGTCGCCAATCCGTCGTTAGGTACCGAAGAATACCAACGGATTAGCGACGTCATGATACGATCTGATACGCTGTTACGACGGGTTACCGACAGAATTTTACGTCGCTATTGCCTACACATTTCAGTACTTAATAGTTAAAATGGACGAAAGTCCGTCGGAAATGCGTCGCTAATGCTTCGTATTGTGACGTCGACAATCCGTCGCTATTCCGTCATGTGACGACAACTTAGCGACGGAACGTTATTAGCGACAAGCTGATTGCCGACGGATTTTTTGGCCAAAATATGTCGGTTATCGGTCGCTAATAGTAATTACCGTCGGTTTAGCGACGGATGTGGCCGTCGATTTAGCGACGGATGTGGCCGTCGCTAAAACGATAAATTTTGGTAGTGTCATACTTGCTACTATATATATTGTTTTGTTCTTCTATTATGTATTTGTAGAAAAATAATAAGCAAGATCAACATGGACATATGCAATAAAGAAATCATGGTGGGCCAAAGACGACGGTATCCTACAAGATTTCTCTAAACCACCCGACGACATCTCCGGAGCCATGCAATCGGTGGTTCCGCTGTCCGGTCAGCAGACGAGGGTCAAGAGAGCAGCGCCTCCCATGGAGGTTCAGGGGCAAAGCCCCCGAAAGGATTCAGTTTTCACAAACTGGGTATCTACGGACAACTGTCGTCAAGGAAGAAGTTATTATCTATCAAAGAAAAGAAACAAGCCATGTCATGATCATTTCACGACTTTAAAGAAGCCTGCATATGCCTAAGTATATCTGGAGTCTGTAATCAGTCTTAGGAATAATTGTAAACATAAGAAATGGATGGCAAAATTGAAAGCTAGGGTAGAAAATAACCCAGGACAATCTTCAGACATCCTGACGGAAGATCCGGTGGATCTTCACGAAAATTCGACGAAAGATCCGAATGGACCCACAGAATACCTTCTGTGATCATTCGGATTATTCGATAGAAAACAACAAATTTTTGACAAATTTTTTGTTCTGTTACCGTTTGCATCGCAACGGTCGAATTTTGTCGAGATTGATCCCAACGGCTATATTTATAGCCATTAGACTGTGCAGGCGGATGATCCGGCAGACTTTCGCAGAAATTTGACAGATTTTCTGCTCACCTGCTGAAAGTTGCATTAAATATTCGTTCCAATGCTTTGGTTATAAATAGCCTTGAACCCCTTCATTCAAGGTTGATGCTTTGAGCCTAAATTTTTTTAAACCACCAA
Organism: Iris pallida; assembly: GCA_029216955.1. Lineage (NCBI taxonomy): Eukaryota > Viridiplantae > Streptophyta > Magnoliopsida > Asparagales > Iridaceae > Iris > Iris pallida. The sequence goes on from JANAVB010025196.1 coordinate 16,364,730, forward strand.
AGCCTATCCACAAGCAACTCTACAAAGTTTTTATTTGTCATCCAAAAATTGTGTTAGAGTTATTGAGTTATAAAAGACAGATCTTCATCTTATTATAAGAAGATCAAAAACCTTCTTGTGAAAAGGTTGAAGTTGGAGAGTCTTCGGATAAAGCTCTCAGTTAAAGTTGGAGAGTCTTCAGATAAAAGCTCTCGGTTTGAAGTCGGAGAGGCCTTCAGATAAAAGATCTCGTGTAAGAAGTTGGGGAGCCTTCGGATAAAAACTCACATTGTACTATTTGCATAATAGTGTATTAAAGCTGGAGATAGTTTCGGGACTTTGAGTGCCCCTCGAGAGGATACCAGGATGCATCAAGTATCGGTATTATTGTTGCTTCTTCTCTTGCACTATTAATTTTAGATTGCCTATTAGCAATAGTTTAGTGCTTGATTAGTTATCTTGACCCTATTTACCCCCTCTAGGGTGCTTACAGTTGTATCTCAACAAGTAACTTTACAGTTTGCGCATAAAAGAAGGAATCCAAATTTTACACCATTTAAATAGCTTCAATAAAGTGGTAAGCAATATTCTACGTCTTAATGTAAAGTTATATGAAAAGGACCAAGCTCTTTTACCCCTATATTCACTTCTAGAGAAATGTGTCATGTAAAACCTTTAGCGTAGGAAATAGCAAGCTTTATATGTTTGATGGTGCAGTGCATGTCACACCCCGGTCCCGTAGGACCGATCGTCCTCGCTAAGGCGTGATGCCGCGTGAGCCTAGATTGTGCTCACGCAAGGCGGGTTCTATAACGGTCGATTATAGGCTGAGCGACGGGGTCGTCGCACAGAAGTCCCAAGGCAGAAACATTGAATAAGCCAACAGAAAGTTAGAACAAACACAAGTCATGCAAATAGCTCTTTATTGATATTGAAACAAAGATTACATAGGTGGGCACGAGGCCAAGATTATAATCACTCAAGCTCACTCTTCTTACAATACAAGTCACTCTGCTCTTTCTCTTTTCTCAATACAATTTGATAACCCAGCGCATGCTTCAGATAGGCAATGTCCATACATTACTTCCCGTATAAGTCTAGACTCCATACGGCCACGCGCCTCGAAACGCCAAGGAACTCCATACCTCGACGTATCCAAGCGAGCTCCGCGCCAACGAGCTTATACCTGTTCCTGCACATAAAAATTGTATGGGTGTCAGTAGTCAACTGTACTGGTGGAGTGAGCTCCTCTCCCACCCATACAAAACCAACACATTCATTTACGTACTTTATGCAATATAACCCTTTATGATTGTCTATCTACTCTTATCTTAGGATCAGTTTTAGGACATATACTTTCGGCCTATTTTGTGTCTCTAGAGCATCCCCGTGCCTTGCACCATCAACTTACTTATACTTTGCTTCTAGACCCTTCTCGTGTCACAATATCAACTTATCAAGTCGTGCTTGCCTTTCAGCCCATACTCAGAGATGCAACTGCGCGATAGTAACCAATTTCCATGTGTCCGTGCTACAAGTCCATTGTGCTAACATCGTGGTCATATCATGAGACCTATTTATGTGTCCATACTGAGACCGTGCCTCGCAACTCAGTGTGACTTAACCGTATTGCCGACAACTTAATACTCGATGCCACATCTCATGTCAAAATGACTCAAATCTAACTTATGCAACTCTATGCCAACAACTTAATACTCGATGCCACATCTCATGTCGAAGCACGTGTCTATATTGTAGACAAATCTTAGGCCCAAATATTGTGTTCTTATCGTGCACACACTCAACTCGACTTATTGATACCGTGAACACTATAATCGACTCAATCTAAAGGCATGTACACGGATTGCCGCTATATGCCGACTCATCTATATGAAGGGTCATTGGCATCACAAGCCATACCCGGATATAGCTAGGTATAGGATGGCCCGGCCAAAGCAAGTAGCGAGCCCCAATGACCGTCCACCGAATACCTGGTTGCCTGCAGCATTAGCTATACTTGTTCCTCCTAGGCCGGAACGATCATGTGGCCCCAGGTTGTCGTTCCGAGGAAACAATCGCCCTTGTCGACAAGTTGTCCAAATGACCATGCAAGACTTGACTCTAACTAACGTTTTACACAGTCATTCTTCTAGTGTTACCATCTCTTCAAGACCAAGTTTAAGACTTCTAGCATTTGAGACCGCCTCGACGACCCATGGTCGCGAGTATTCTTCCATGTTGCCCTATCATTTTTACTCAACTCAGGAATGCCTAATTTGATAGCCATTTTTTCAAACTCAATTGAATCAACTGTAGCTCGTGCCTTAAAACAGTAAGTCCGTGATATCGTACCTTAAGCCAACTTATGTTCTGTGCGATACTACCGCCCAACTCATACTCCATATAACGAGCTTTGGAGCCGTAGGACTATGTGGTTATGCCCAGCTGTAGAACTCGTGGGACCGTGCTTGCTACTTCTCCGATAGCCTAACATAACTTTGTCTAACTTAATCTTGCAACAACTTGATGAACAAAAACTGCATCAAGCCTTGCATCGTGGGAACATGTCGTACACGCATTCGACTTTGAACAACCAAGTTCTTTGGGTGCCTAGACTTATGCCACAAGCCGTGTGATACAACTTAACCCGTGGGGCGAGCAAAGGCTATGTCAGGCCATAGACGCTGGAATCGTGCATGCTTTATCAAGCATTTATGCGGGCAACTCTTATGACTTCGGCTAATTCATAGCTTTGTGGCAAAGACCAACTTTTCTTCTCCCAAGCCACGGAACAAAGGACCGAGTGTCATTTTGAAAGCCATCGTGTAACAATTCTAAGCCGACCGTGGGACCTTTCCATATTCTAACTCAGTTTGACCTGACTTGGGATTATTTCCTTAGCTATGTGGATTCGTCTCTTTTATTATCAAGCCTACTCGTGCATTGAGAACTTTCGTTTTATTAGTGTGAAGGCCAAGCTGAGGTAAGTTCACCGAAGCTACCCACCTGACGGAGGAGTCATCTCAATCGAGCGGGACCTCGAGCAGGCCGTTGCATGGCTAAGTCCAAACGCCATCGGCATTTCGATTCCTCCGATTGACTGAGCGGGACGGAGCACTACATCATACACCACTCAGAAAAAATTTCATCCTCGAAACTAACTGAGTACTTACTCGTCGACTCATCACTTTATCCAACATTCAATAACTTTCGCACACACTACTCCTATGTGTTTCTTCAATCCGGACAACGATCGTACTACCCTCAATCTTTTTCTTGAAACCCTCGATACCCTTACATTCCTTTAGTCTCACTTTGAATTTAACGTATCACTTAGTTGGATCGTGCACATATTTCAGGCGTCCCTAAAATACATACATTTCAACCAAGCCTCGTGATAAAAAAATTTGTTATTTTCACTCGAGTCGGATCGTGCACATATTCGACCGTCCCTGATATATATATATGCATTTCAGCTGAGGCTCATAAGTGGTATTCTCATACTCTTGAATCATTCCATTCATCAACACCAACATCCAAACTAATCAATCCTCAAGATCACTCGTACCAATACTAACTCTCACAACAAGGACGTCTCGCCTAACCGCTAGGCCATCTCTCCAGGCTAAAGTCAATTGTCAGTATTGGAATCACAGTTCCCAAACAATAATATCAACACTGACCCCATCCTAAGGTCAAACCAAAGTTGATAGTACAAGATTTTCTACCCAAGCTTGCATCACTCCGATTTCTAAACTTCGAGCATAGATTGTTCCTATTCGCATTCGCAACGTTTAGTCCAGGGGTCCGAGTCATTCAGCAAAGTCATCCTACTTTAAGTTTTGCTCAACCAATTCTCTTGCATATCGCTATCGTACGCCCAAATTTATAATTCGCAAAGTCTATCTCTTCAAATATGTTTGATATAATCTACTTACCCATTCTTTCCAAGTCAAGCACGCTACAACACAATTTTTTGCTAAACCATAATTCTTATTCCATATTCCTAAGTCGTTTATCACAATTCACGTATTCGATCATGAGGTCGTCTGACTTAACATTATGTCATGCCCCAATCTCACACAAGTTCGATTATCCACGGTGGGCATGAAATCATCATGCAATGCTCCCGCATGATAATCATTTTCATTGAAACGTAACTCTTATTTTAAGTCTAAACTAGTTCATTTTCGATACACAGATTGGATCTACTCAATCCTCAAAATTACTTAATCATCAATCACCAATCCGAACAATCCTCGAATTTAACTTCGCATCAAACCACAAGTCGAAGCAATCCAAATTGCCACGCCTTGATTTTCTGAGTTCGATCATTCCCCCGACATGAATCACCATGTCAGCGCTCACGCAGAACAATCACCCCCAATCTGACGTGACGCATGTACGAGGCTGGTGTTACGCTCGCGCAAGACAAGAACGTCAATATTGTGGACATCGTCGAAGCAATCAAGATACTTTTCTTTCATCCAAACATTCCTTTCAATCAAAATCCTCAAGCATAGCATCCATCGAAATAATAATATTTCTTACACGGTCATCATTCCTCGAATTAGAGTACCCTCGAGTTATCGCATATTGATCTTTGATACGCCTCAATACCATTGAGGATATGTGTAACCTGACGATCTTCATGTGTAACGAATTTCGAGTCGTGCGACTAATGCTACTGTCCGAACTGGATAATCTCCTCAATATTCAAGATCAAATTCGATCATTATCCTCCGAACTAGTACATGATCAATCTGTTCAAAACCCAAAATTATGTATGCACATCTATCTATCTTAAGTCATCGAGCAACATCTATCCCAATTCCTTATAGTCATTCTCAACATTCGAATCATTCCCATGCAAGCTATCATCATATCATGCTAACTTTTTATATATGATTCATATCAATTTTCTCTATCAAGTCATTCGTTCGCTACACCTTAACTTTTCTTCGATTCAGTTTCACCTACTCAATTATTTTGTATTTCATACTTGCACAATCACAATCTCGTATGTGTCATCCCTAGTTTGTTCGAATCATCTTATCAAACTTCAAGACTACACTTTTACTCAATGATACTAAATCTAAGGCTTTGCGTACTCGTCGCTTGCTAATAGACTCATCGGCACCCCGTAATCATCAATCGATCAACATCCTGAGGCTATCCCATACACCACTCAGGGATAAAGTCATGACAAATCCTCAAAACTATCATTCGATTCACAATCGATTACTTCGAATCTTTGCTCGAATCATTCCTCAAATTTCAAGCACGCTAATCTATATCGCATCGACAATAACATTGTCGTATGGCATCCCTATTGCAACTACCCAACACTTTTATGAATCGAGTCTAACTCATTCTCGCCCGACGTAATTTTGGTGTATATGCCCAGCCCGACTTAGCCAACCGTGCTTTACACGAACCATCTTTTAGTTTTGTCAAAAACTATTCTCATACCATTTGCAAAATATATAGACTTATTATATGGATATCCCATGGGACATTTGAGAGAGAGCGCACCAACGATATCGATTACGGAACATCAGAGTTTGCAGAACATCATCGAAGTTAAAGAATTCAATCGAAAGTCCAAGGACGTACAGCCGTGCTCTGATACAATTATGTCATGCCCCAGTCCCGTAGGACCGATCGTCCTCGCTAAGGCGTGATGCCACGTGAGCCTAGATTGCGCTCACGAAAGGCGGTTCTATAACGGTCGATTACAGGCTGAGCGACGGGATCGTCGCACAGAAGTCCCAAGGCAGAAACATTGAATAAGCCAGCAGAAAGTTAGAACAAACACAAGTCATACAAATAGCTCTTTATTGATATTGAAACAAAGATTACATAGGTGGGCACGAGGCCAAGATTATAATCACTCAAGCTCACTCTTCTCATAATACGAATCACTCTGATCTCTCTTTCTTCTCTCAATATAATTTGATAAGCCAATAGATGCTTCAGATAGGCGATGTCCATATATTATGTCCCGTATAAGTCCAGACTCCATGTGGATGCGTGCCTCGAAATACCAAGGAACTCCATGTCTCGACGTATCTAAGCGAGCTACGTGCCAACGAGCTTCTACCTGTTCCTGCACATAAAAACTGTATGGGTGTCAGTACTCAACTGTACTGGTGAAGTAAGATCCACGCCCACCAATACAAAACCAACACGTTCATTTACTTTATACAATATAACCCTTTATGATTGTCTATATACTCTTATCTTAGGATCAGTTTTAGGACATAGATTCTTAGCCTATTTTTGTGCCTCTAGACCATCCCCGTGCCTTGCACCATCAACTTGTTGACCCAAACTGGATCACAGTCAACCAAATATTGACAAATTGACAATATGATACTTGTCATAATTCAATATAACACATCAAGACATAACCCAGTGCAAGACGGACATCGTCTCTCTCCGGCAGCGCACTCGTTTTCAGAGTCTGTACTATTTTACATTTATTGAGTCTAGCAAAATGTGAACTAAGTAGCACTGGGTATTCTTGACTTAAACCTTATTCCCAAAACAAACCCAAAGCTCCACCAAGCCAAACTTAGCCCACAAAACCCATCTGAATATTCTGTCCTATGGAGACAGAGTTCGGGCCAAACTCTGCCTCCACACAGAGTTCGGGCCGAACTCTGTCCCATGATTTTTAGGACCCTAATTTTTAGGGTTTGTTGTATGCTAGTTGTCCAACGGCCAAAAATTTGAATTCATGACACAGAATTCTGGCCGAATTCTGCCTATCCCTACTAGTATAAATAGGCCTTGAATTCTCTCTTTTTCAATTATCCAATTATTCTTTCTTCACTTCTCTATAAGCCTCATACAAGCCTTAACCTTCTCATCTACTAGCCACAAGCTTCCTAAGCCTAAAAGTGCTCAGTGCTATTCAGTTAGAAGTTTGTGCAAGAGTCAAGAAAGTTGCTTGGAAAATTCCAAGCTTCGCCACAGTGATCTTTGTAAGAAGTTGATGTGCTCTTCTGAAGAAAAGGCACGGGGTGTAACTACTATTTCAAAAATAGTGGATTTAATCCTGAGCTAGAGTTCTCAGGCCTGGACTAGTCCTCCACGAGGGAAACCAGGTTAAAACGACTGTGTTTGTGTATGCTCTCTTGATCTTTTTTATTTCCGCATTAACTACTCTGATTATTTACTGTTGGTGAAAAGAGTTAGATTTTATTTGGCCATTATCATAGTAAACTCTATTCACCCCCCTCTAAAGTTGCCTATCTGTTCTTCAATTGGTATCAGAGCTCTGTTCTCTTAACAAGGACTAACATCCTCGAGCTGATTCATGGCAACCACACAACCTATGTTTTCTAACCATGGTGAGGGACAGTCCACTCATAGGCCACCCCTATTTGATGGAACCAACTACACCTATTGGAAAACTAGGATGAGTTTCTATCTCAAGTCTCTAGACTTTGACCTGTGGACCATTGTCACCGATGGTTACAAAAAGCTCGCCAGAATAGTTGTCGAGGGAGATCTCATCGAAAAACCCAACGACAAAAATTCTGACGAGGAAAAAAAGACAATTCTAGATGCTAGAGCTATTAATGCTCTTTTTTGTGCAATAGACAGGAATAAATTTAACAGGGTCTCGACATGCACCACCTCGTACGAAGTATGGAAGCTTCTGGAAGTGACGCATGAAGGAACCACTCAAGTCAAGGAATCTAAGATTAGTCGTCTGACTCAAGAATACAAGGCATTCAAGATGAAGCCGAATGAGACGATCACTCAAATGTTCATACGGTTTCTTGACGTTATCAATCCTTTGTCATCTCTTGGCAAATAATACTCCAATTATGAGAAGATCCACAAGTTACTTAGGGGGATACCGAAGATCTGGAACCCTAAGGTATCAGAAATTATAGATGACAATGATCGCACCAAAATGTCTATGGAAACTTTGATGGGAAAGTTGATGACCCATGAGCTCAACCTCAAAGACTTCGACGAACCTGCTCCAAAGGCAGAAGAGATTGCCCTAAAAGCTCATCGTCGAAGGGATGATCCTGAAGAGACTGACGACGACAATTCAGAAGGTGATGATCAAGCTCTTCTAATCCGCAACTTCAAGAAGTTTCTTCGGTTCAATCGCAGGAAGAAGGAACAACAAGAAGACGACGAGGAATAACCAACTTGCTACGGCTACAAAAAGACTGGACATGTTCGAAAGGACTGTCCCTTTGCAAAGAAAGGTAGCAGATATGAGAAGCCCTACAAGAAGCCCTCTTCGCGAAAGTATGCCAACACTAGTATTTGGCACGAAAGCGAAGCCAGTGATTCTGAGAAAGAAGATGACTCTCCTCGAGACACTGCTAATGTCTTCCTAATGGCAACATCCGATAAGGTAACTGACGAAACTCTTGATGACTTTACATTTGATGAACTTGGCGATGCTTTTAATGACTTACTAAATGATCACAAGAAAGTCATTAGTAAATATAAGCATGCCAAGGAGAAAATCAAAGACTATGAAATAGAGATTCATAATCTTTCTTCTTTACTTGATAATGTTAGAGACACTCCACCCACGGAAGTCACTGATGAGGTATCCAAGCTTAAATTAAGCTTACATGATGCCGAAACACTTATTGAGAAGCAAACACGTGAGATCTCAGCACTCAACAAAGAGCTTGCTGAAGAAAAGAACAAACACAAGATCTCTATTGCTAAGATTGATGGTCTGAATGCTAAGTGCAACGAACTGAATGATGTCTCTAAGAAATTAGAGATCGGATTGGAGAAACAGGTTGCTCAACCTCAAACCCAATCTTACAGTCATAAAACACACATAAAATACCAGACCACTCATAATAGTAAAACTCGTCACCCATATGCAGCACGTAACCATGCTTATATGTACACGTACTCTCATGCAGCACGTAACCATGCTTATATGTACACGATCTCACCAACACGTCATTCTCTCCAAACCCTAACCTTAGTTCTCTCAACCCTTGGATCTTTCACTCTCAAAATTCAAGCAACTTAGGTTTGGGGCTATCCTCTTCTATATTCTCCTATTCTTTTGAGGTATACTCTCTTATTTTCTCCATGTCAAATTTCAAATTCTTATCATTATCAATGGCACCTAGGTTGTTCAATAGGGAAAAGAGGGCTAGAACCGAGGGTGCTTCCTCATCGAACCCTTCTCCTCAAGATGTTCAACCTATTCATCCACTTTTTAATCCACCACCACCTCATGACCCTAACACATTCAATGAACAAATTTTTGTTTCATTGGAGGCTTCCAATGAATGGTTTAATAACTTTCGTTCAACGAGTGTGTACGCGGGTCATCCTATCAATTTCACTATATTTTCTCGATATGACTCATTGTTCCATGACCTTTGTCTAGATGAGTTAGTATCTACATTATCTCTTATATATTTGAATGCTATCCAAATATTTTACTGCAATCTCACTTTTGATGACACATGAATCTATTCTCGTGTCGCCGGAATCGACATCACTTTTGATGATTTTGAACTTGCGGAATATCTCGAGATTCCGGAACCCAATTCCTGGGAGAAACTTGTCGATGCACGCAAGTTTCAATTTCCCGTTGGATCGTCCCTTGAGAGTTTCAAGGATGATTTGTGTACTCCCAATACTCGTCGTAAGTTACTTGCTAAATTTCTTAATCCACATTTCTATGAACTTTATCGTATCGTTTTCTCCACGATCTTGCCCAAAGCAGGATCGACTGATGAAGTTTCTTATTTAGAGATCTCTGCACTCTATCATCTTCACTTTCATGTCTCGTTTAACCTTCCGCATACTATGATGGACTGGATGATTAGTGCACAGAAGAGACCTCGATCATTGGTCTATGCCCTATATTTGCCAATGGTCTTTCGTGCGTTCAACGTTCCTCTTGATGAGTGCCAGTTCCGTCCAGCCCCTGCCTATCTGTCTAAGGCAAGGCAGCGTCTAGCAGCTGTTGAGTCTCCTGCTGAGTTTGAACATTCCGGGTCTGATGCTCAGGCTGATCCACCTGCTCTTGGGCAACTTGCGCCCGAGCCACCTGCTACTCTCGAGTCTATTCAGACCATGCTGCACGATCACTTCATATTGGAAGACGACCGTTGGACCTAGCTCGATTATTGTACCATTTTTTAGATGAGTGCCATCAGTAACTCATTACATGACATTCGGTACACCATGTCTCGGCATTCCACTATGCCCCTTCCCATGGAGCGGGATCCATCTTACGTCGGTTACCGTATCGACGACCCTTGGGTCATGCGATATCTGGATCCGGATGCAGCTTTTGTGGATTGTCGTCATTCTGATACTGATCCATCTGACACCACTGGACCATCTCGTGCTCCATGATAGATGTGGTTCCATACCTACTGCTGATGATCTTCTTTAGTTTTATGCTTTATGGACTTATGCTTATGTAGTTTCATTTTCTTGTATGGGTACATTTTCAGTTTCTGTGGATCTTTAGATTTTATCTGCAGTTATTATATTATTTTTATTGTGTGCTTGCCAGTTAATCCTTTATACAGTCTTCTGTCTATCTGTGTTGTGTCCATTTTGATAAATGCCAAAAAGGGGGAGATCTATTTGATATTTATATCCCTATCATATTGTGTGATATCTGTGTTTTGGAGAAGATATTATATATCAGGATAAAGCACATTGGTTTAAGGGGAAGCTATGTTTATGGGGGAGCTATGATTACGGGGGAGCTACTGCATTCTATGCTTGTCTACCCCTTTCAACTTGTGTCCAGGTATGAACATTGAATATACAAATATCATTTTTGTCAATTATCAATATGGAGGAGATTGTTGACCCAAACTGGATCACAGTCAACCAAATATTGACAAATTGACAATATAATACTTGTCATAATTCAATATGACACATCAAGACAGAACTCAGTACAAGACGGACGTCGTCTCTCTCCTGCAGCGCACTCGTTTTCAGAGTCTGTACTATTTTACATTTATGGAGTCTAGCAAAATGTAAACTGAGTAGCACTGGGTATTCTTGGCTTAAACCTTATTCCCAAAACAAACCCAAAGCTCCACCAAGGCAAACTTAGCCCACAAAGCCCATCTAAACATTTTGTCCTATGGAGACAGAGTTCGGGCCGAAATCTGCCTCCATACAGAGTTCGGGCCGAACTCTGTCCCCTGAGTTTCAGGACCCTAATTTTTAGGGTTTCCTGTATGCTAGTTGTCTAACAGCCAAAAATTTGAATTCATGACACAGAATTCTGGCTGAATTCTGCCTATCCCTACTAGTATAAATAGGCCTTATATTCTATCTTTTTCAATCATCCAATTATCTTTTCTTCTCTTCTCTATAAGCCTCATACAAGCCTTAACCTTCTCATCTACTAGCCACAAGCTTCCTAAGCCTAAAAGTGCTATGTACTATTCAGTTAAAAGTTTGTGCAAGAGTCAAGAAAGTCGCTTAAAAAATTTTAAGCTTTGCCACAGCGATCTTTATAAGAAGTTGACGTGCTCTTCTGAAGAAAAAACATGGGGTGTAACTACTATTTCACAAATAGTGGATTTAATCCTGAGCTAAAGTTCTTAGGACTGGACTAATCCTCTACGAGAAAAACCAGGTTAAGACGACTGTGTTTGCGTATGCTCTCTTGATCTTTTTATTTTTGCATTTACTACTCTGATTATTTACTGTTGGTGAAAAGAGTTCGATTTTATTTGGCCATTATCATAGTAAACTCTATTCACCCCCTCTAGAGTTGCCTATCTTTTCTACACAACTTACTTATACTTTGCCTCTAGACCCTTCTCGTGTCATAATGTCAACTTATCAAGTCGTGCTTGCCTTTCGGTCCATACTCGGAGATGCAACTACGCGATAGTACCCAATTTTCATGTGACCGTGCTACAAGTCCATTGTGCTAACATCCTGGTCATATCATGAGACCTATTTGTGTGTCCATATTGAGGTCGTGCCTCGTAACTCAGTGTGACTTAACCATATTGCCACCGCGCGGCCCTTGCTGCTTTAATCATCAACTGACTCGATTAAGATTTGTGAACTATGCATCATATAACCAACTTTGCCCTTCGGTGCTTCCTGACTTAAACTCGAAACGACTCAAATTTAACTTATGCAACTCTATGCCAACAACTTAATACTCGATGCCACATCTCGTGCCGAAGCACGTGTCTACGTTGTAGCCAAATCTTAGGCCCAAATATTGTGTTCTGATCATACACACACTCAACTCGACTTATTGATACCCTGCACACTATACTCGACTCAATCCAAAGGCATGTATGCGGATTGCCACTATATGCCGACTCATCTATATGAAGGGTCACTAGCATCACAAGCCATACCCAGACAAAGCTAGGTATAGGATGGCCCGGCCAAAGCAAGTAGCAAGCCCCAATGGTCGTCCATCGAATACCTGGTTGCCTGCAGCATTAGTTATACCTGTTCCTCCTAGGCCGAAACGATCTTGTGGCCTCAGGTTGTCGTTCTGAGGAAACAATTGCCCTTGTCAACAAGTTGTCCAAATGACTATGCAAGACTCGACTCTAACTAATGTCTTACACAGTCATTCTTCTAGTGTTACCATCTCTTCAAGACCAAGTTCAAGACTTCTAGCATTTGAGACCGCTTCGATGACCCATGATCGTGAGTATTCTTTCATGTTGTCCTATCATTTTTACTCAACTCAGGAACGCCTTATTTGATAGCCCTTTTTCCAAATTCAATTGAATCAACCGTAGCTCTTGTCTTAAAACAATAAGTCTGTGACATCGTGCCTTAAGCCAACTTATGTTCTATGCGACACTACAGTCCAACTCATACTCCATATGACGAGCTTTGGGACCGTAGGACTATGTGGTTATACCCAACCGTAGAACTCGTGGGACCGTGCTTGCTACTACTCTGATAGCCTAACATAACTTTGTCTAACTTAATCGTGCAACAACTTGACGAGCAAAGACTGTGTCAAGCCTTGCATCATGGGAACGTGTCATACACACGTTCAACTTTGAACAACCAAGTCCTTTGGGTGCCTAGACTTATGCCACAAGCCGTGCGATACAACTTAACCCGTGGGGCGAGCAAAGGCTATGCCAAGCCATAGACGCTAGAATCGTGCATGCTTTATCAAGCATTTATGCGGGCGACGCTTATGACTTCGGCTAATTCATAGCTTTGTGGCGAAGACCAAATTTTCTTCTCCCAAGCCACGGGACGAAGGACCGAGTGTCATTTTGAAAGCCATCGTGCAATATTTTTAAGCCGACCGTGGGACCTTTCCATATTCTAACTCAGTTTGACCTGACTTGGGATTATTTCCTTAGCTATGTGGATTCGTCTCTTTTATTATCAAGCCTACTCGTGCATTGAAAACTTTTGTTTTATTAGTGCGAAGGCCAAGCTGAGGCAAGTTCACCAAAGCTACCCACCTGAGCGAGGAGTCGCTTCGACCGAGCGGGACTTCGAGCAGGCCGTTGTATGGCTAAGTCCGAACGTCGTCGGCATTTTGATTCCTCCGATTGACTGAACGGGACGGGACACTACAGTGCAGACACTCGTAAACATTTAGGATGATAACTGAGAGTACAAAAGGCCAAAAGAGATCATACAAGAACATAAGGGTGTTTCACTTAACAAAATGCCTAAAATTGGCTTTTGAAAGAAAACGAGAAAAAGTACAAAAGTACAAGTTGTTTCTGAGAAATATTGCTATGGAAGTATGATCTGAGAGCGATCACTTTGTTCCTTGGACGATACGATGATGATGAAGAGAACTGCTTGAAGAAGATAAACAATCGAAAGAACTAAGTTACCAGAAAGGTATCGACATAACGGCACTGATGGCACAGTCGAATGCTTTCCTGCTTTGCTTCACCCTGTTCTTGAGAAAAAGTTAAAGAAATGCTTCCGAGAAATATCACTCTGAAAGTATGAGTTTCTCAGAATCTTCTTCTCTGTATCTCTCTTGATATTTTCTTGTGTTAAAAATAAGTCTATTTATAGACTAGACCCTCTGTGCGTAAAAAATAACATAATTGGGCCTCTACGCAAGTAACTGTCACCCACGATTGAAAATAAACCTTTACGTGTGATGACACGTGTCCCATATAGAGTTGTGATCTCTACGCATGGTGACACCTGTTCTACAACTTCATTAATATGGGGAGAGCACGTACACACGTTCCTCGATAAATGAGGTATGAAAGCCACGTATGCAGACCACGTCCTCACATGGCCAGAAAAGATTGGGCGTAAAAATAATCCAAAATAGACTTCCTGCATAAAGTAGCAGACTGGGCGTAAAATAACCCAAAATAGACTTCCTACGTAAAGTGGCTGAAAAGTAGCCTTGAGCGTATAATTAGCTCAAATAAACTCTACGCACACGAAAGCCTTGAGCGTAAAGACTCAAATAGCTTTCATGCGTAAAGAAAGCGGTCTCTTGAGCATAAAGTAGCCCATCTGTACGCTAAACGACAAGTATTGGGTTTGGTGCAAAAATTTTCTTGGCTTCTGTGCAATGTTCTGTCAGAAAATTATACTGTCAGATCAATATCACGCGCATTAAATACAGTCTGACAGCCTGTCGCCCTCGCGTAAAGTTTGAGGATAGCTCTTGCGTAAAAGAGCTCGCGTAGAATTTGAATCTGACTCAATAGAGTCCTTTAATGAGCCTTGAGTAGAGTCTGACTTTGCGTAAAGTTCTCAACTTCTTTGACTTGGCCTATAAAGTTTATTTTATGCTTCTATAAGACCCCCTTCAAGGTTTTCAAATTTTTCTAAAATTTGAAATACTTTGAACAGAAGCGTAAAATCTGGGATATCCAATAGTCCGCATAAAGTTCGAGATACCCAACAGTCCGCGTAAAGTTCGGGATACCCAACAGTCAGCTTAGAAGCGTAATATTCGGGATATCCAACAGTCAGCATAATTTTTGGGAATTTGAACCGATTTTTAAAATTCTCTATAAATAGAGCTTTACGAGTAGAGAGAGAACTTTACACATATTTGCAATCTCTATCTTCTTTATTCTCTTCTTCGAATATCTCAGTTCAAATCAATGGCCCCCAAGAGCAAAACCACCGCCGGCGTCAAGGACAAGAAGCCCGCCGCTGCTTCATCGAGGAGTGAGCGTACGGAAACCACCGTCGCATCATCGGAGGCAACCCGAAGGACCAACCTGGCTGTGGCTCCGAATAAGAATCACCAAATACGCCCACGTTTATACGTGCCAGCGTAAAAATAACATACGCTCACGTCTGTACGTGCCAGCGTAAAATGTAAACAACAAAATACGCTCACGTCAATACGTGCCCGCGTAAAACATGTTAATCATTAAAATACGCCCACATTTATATGTGCCAGCATAAAATATGAATAACAAAATACGCTCACGTCTATACGTGCCAGCGTAAAATGTTAAGCATTAAATACGCCCACATCTATATGTGCCAGCGTAAAAATACGCAAGTCACCCACGTTCATACGTGTCAGCGTAAAAATGTTAAAAATATGCCCACATTCATAAGTGCCAGCGTAAATACACAAGTGATAAGACTTTGCTAAAAGTCCATCCTGAAAACAGAGAACTTTTGCACTTAAAAAATTTTAATCAACTTAACTTCTACGCGTAAGCGTAAAGTTTGCATAGTCAAGCCCTCTAATATTTTTATGCATAAAATTCATTTGTGTAAATATCTGTGTGAATAAGTTATCTACGTAAAATTTAAATTAGATTTTTTTTATTCTTCTTTTTCTTTTGGCTGTGGACTTGCAAATTCATCCTTTCGCAGAGGTATTCGGCTCACCAGCTGGTATTGTGGGCTTAAACTATTTGGAAAATCTGTCTCATGTTGAATTCCCATAAAGTGACAAGAAGTACCCTGAAGAGAGACAACAACTGATAGCTGCTCAGGGAGACAGAATGTTGTTGTCATTGATGAATAGAGAATTGCTGGTGTCGATAGATGGCCAGCAATTTTTGAAGCCTGCCTTCATGTTTGGGGATGCTATTGATTTCCAATCACAAACGAACCCCAAGAAGGAGGCTTGGGTGTTTAAGTTTGAAGAGAGGTCGATGTATCTCCCAGACATGGCAACGGATTATCCCCTATCTTCATTTGTTCACACCACCCATCCAAGACAGATGCTATGGAACCTGACTCCCAGCATTCATGGTAGACCAGGCAGAATTATTTTCAAGAGGGATGGGGCCAACCAAATGGGCTACCATACTAGTACTCCCAGTGGTGGTATCATTCCTTTCGCCGGTCTACTGCCTGGATCCACACCAAGCGAAGATTCAGCTTTGATTCAACCAGTGCAGATCCCAATGTTCATAAACAAGCTTATGAAGGCCTCAGTATTATATCCCCAGGCCAACCCTAGGCTGCCAGGGTGGATGACCCCTCATAATCAGAACTGGATTCAACTTAGTACTTGGATCATGAAGAACTTCAAAATAGAACTGCAAGCCATTGTACTATATGAAGCAGTAGCCTCCATGAGTCAAGGCATACCAATGAACAATAACCTGTTCTTGGCTTTAATGGAGTTATATATCAATTCAACAGGGACTTTGGCAACCCCAATAGGTGAAATAGGTTTTGCACTGCATGAGATGCAATTCGTCTCCAAGCTGCCAATGGGTGAAGCTCCATATGAAGAGTACGTTCCCTCCAACAGGGAACTAGCAGAGATCATGGAGAAAAATCCTCAGTTAGTTGAGGTATACCAAGAATTGATGTGCCATTACCTGACTTGCACCACTATATATGAAAATGGATCACATTTGGCATACATCAATAAATGAACAACATATCTATTCTACCATAAGAATAGGATATCCAAGGATGACAAAGAGAAATTTTAAGATAACAAGTCTCAACCTATCAACCCTTGTTCAATCATCCCTGCTGATTCAATAAACACTGGGATGGTCACCTATAAGTCTCCGGATTAATATTTGGCCACCAAGGCTAGAGAATTCTCTGTTGGGACTGAAGCATTGAGCTTTCTGAGACATGGAAGTCGAAAGCTCTCAAAAGAAGCCTTGCTAGCGGGCTTCCTTTCCCTGTGGCTGCAAAGATGGGTCGTACCAGGGATTGGCACAGCCGACAAGATTCACTGAAATGTACTATGGCCAGCAGTACGTTTGGTATTCAAAGTCAGAATCAACCTGTTATCGATAATGGTATGCCGGATAAATGCAGGTTTGCGAGCATTTGGTGACGAACTGATCAATAATGCTCCTCACCGAAAAGATTTTCCTAGGGTGGAGATGCCCTACACTTATTTGATGGGCTGGTTGTTGCATCACAACTACAGTTTGTTGCCACCAGACCCTGGAAATGATACGGAGGTATTCCTCCAGAAGTTTAATAAAGCCACGTGGACTGCAACTTTAGTGGCGGACACCCGGGCAACACTCAACTATTCCTATGGGTGAAACTTTTTCTGCACAAGACCACCAGTCCCGGCTGACTGTTTCGGCATACAATTTGAAGATATAGGTGAAGGGAGGACTTCATTACCTGCGCCAGTTTTTAAATGGCTAATGTGCATCAGACCCTCACATCTGATGTATAGGAATGAAGACAACTGTGCGTTCGAACCGTATCTACCCAGTCGGTTCGTTTGTCAGTTTGGATATGACCAACTTTATGTTGGTAATCCCTCCACCAGCTTCCACCATTATGGAAAATTAGTTGATGGTGCAAGGGCATGGAGGTACTTTAGCACTGTATGTACCGGAGCTAGATTCCGAGTATCAACTGCTACAAGTACAACTGAGCTACGAATGCTTCATACGTATGCTCATTTTTATGCATCCATTTGTTCCTTCGCGAATGACTACAACATGAAGGGGAGTCTTCGATGGGCCAAGGAAGGAAACGTCGAAGAACCAGTTAGGGTACCTTCGGACATACCCGATAATATTGTTGTTCCAGATGAGTATCTGGAAGTGATCCCTACGGGAGTTGGGGAACCAGCTGCAGGACCAATTATCATCACCAAAACCCGGAAGCAGAAATCAAGTGCAGCTGTTACCCTCCAGGAGAAGAAGAAGAAGAAAGTCACTGTTAAAGGGCCTTCCAGACAGAGAGCCGCTACTCCAGAGAGAGAAACTCCTGTCGAGGAGCCTCAAAATATTATATCTTCTTCAGCTCAACCTGGAGAAGGGTCTTCAGCATCCCAGCCCACAACATCAACAAAAGTGGTAGGAGTCTTGTCTCCCGGACGCCTTAGCACTTTACTACAACTGACTTCGCCACAAAAGGCAAAAGCTGTTGAAGATACCGCCACGACTCATGTTAATGATCCGAAACTCATCCCCTCGGATGAACCGGCTCTTGATCTAGATGATGATGACTGGGATCAAGATTATGACTCACTCTTGGCACGTCCTGCACCTACTCCAGGTAAATATAAATTATAAAATCTATACAAAATTATGTATTATGATTTTGTATATTAACTTATTTTGCTTAATCTTTGTAGGTGTCATCGCTGCAGTAAAGCCTGTGGCTCCTCTTCCTCCTCAAGAAACTATTCAGACAGAGTCTGAAGGAGAGAGTTCTTCTTCAAAAGAAGATACTGCTCAAGAAGAATGTTCCCCATCCACGGAGGTACAACAAGAGCCTGCAGTAGAGGCTCGGCAAGAATTGCCTTCTCTTACTGAAGAAAGAGAAGAAGAACCGGCTGCGGAAGTACCAGCTGCAGATGAAAAAATAGTTGTAGAAGAACCAACTGAAATACTCTCAGAACTTGAGGAGCCTGCAGCCAACGAAGGTGATGAAGATATTGTCAACCCATCAACCAAAATTGGAGACGTAGTAATAACATCCTCAGTTGTTGCTACTGATCCGGCACATGTTCTTGAGAAGACAGTGTCTGAACCCGACACAATCACCATTCCTCCCGTAATAATCACCGCCACCGAAACTCAAGTAGTTTCAGCTCCAGGAACGGTTGGAGAAATAATTCATACACATGCTGAAGATATTGTCTCTGGAACTTCTGTAGATCAGTTAGCCTTGGTAGCAACGACAACTATGACTTCATCTCGGCCTGCTACCAAGGCAACAACAACATCTGCTCCCAATCTTCAAAAGAGGGATTTAGTAGATCTTGCTGCCACACCAAGCTCTAATGCAGAAATGAATCTTCTAGTTGAGATTCATACAGAAGCTTTCTACAAAACCTTGGAGGCTCTAATCAAGATGGTCCTGAAGAAGGGCCTAGATTATGAAAGCTTGAAGGCTGCGATTGCTCCCACCATTGGGAACGTTACAATGTTCAATGACGTCGAGAGAGCAGCAGCGCTGGAGAAGGTGGTAGAAGGACTTGAACAGCATGTTAAAGAATATCTAAGGCTGTCAAGTGAGGCCCTTGAAAGTCTCATCCAAACCGAGTATGATGCTTTATCTGTAGAATACATCACTCGGGAGACTATTTTTAAGGAATCTCTTCAAGAATACAGCCTCAAAGTCGCCAGAGAGAGAGATTTTTTGGCTTAAACTAAACCTCTGCTGGAGACACATAGAGAAGCCTATAAAACTTCAAATATGAGAATTCATCAACAGAATGATATAATTCGTGAAGTTGAGGCAGAATTGGCTCGCTTGAAGGCGGAGAGAGAGCAGATGATTGCAGCTCGAGACAAACATCTGGCGCAGAGCTCAATATTGGAGGAAAAAGTCTTTGGTGCTGAAGCTACCATCAAAACCCTTAATGAAGCCAATAATAAGATGATAGATACTTTTGTCGAACTCTCTCATCTCTGTACTCCAGAAGCTCGACGATCTAGAGCTACTACAACCATATTGAGCTCTCGTGAGAAGCGTACGGCAGAGCTGCAGAAACTGCTTGAAGATATATCTACTCCACCTTAGAAAATAAAGAATTTTTGTATTCTTCTTTTTATATCATGAATAAAGAATTTTGTATTCTAAAGTCTTTTCCATTCTGTAATATTTCAAAAATTGAATAAAATATTTGTATTATGACCCTATCATTTATTTTAAATTTAAATAATAGGTATGAGATAGAAAACACTTATCAGAGGTAATATGAACATGATAAGTCTTCTAAACTCAACAAAGTAGATTATATCTATCCAGAGGTAATGTGGACATGATAGATAATGAATCTTGTTTTCTTTTTAGAGATACAATACTATCAGAGGTAATATGAACGTGACAGATCGTAACAACTCAAAGAAAATAGATTAATATCTATTCAGAGGCCATATGGACATGATAGATAAGAAAAGAAATATACTTAATATCTATTCAGAGGTCATGAGAACATGATAAATAATAAATCTTTTTCTTTCTAAAATCAGCTGGTAAGACAGAAGATCAAAATTCTCTTTTAGGAGAACAAATAATCAGCTTAACCAAACCTTGGTAGCTGGGGAATAAAGAAGAAATTCAAACATAATATTTTTTTCAAGAATTTGCCATTAATTGGCATCATGAGCAAATCTCCATTAGGTTTAGACAACCTATAGGCACCATTAGAGAATACTGTCTTGACTACATAAGGACCTGAATTTGCCTTTGCTCTTATGAGTCATCACCATCGGTCTTCGGACAGCTAGAACTAGCTCACCGACTTTGAATACCCTCTATTTAACTTTACGATTGAAAGTTCGAGATATGCGGGCTTGATATAACTCGATGTGATGTTGTGCTTGAAGACGCTTCTCGTCTAGACCTTCAAGTTCTTGAAGTCTCAACCGATCATTATTCTCTATAGTTAGCTCATTAGCAATGGCTATTCTAAGAGATGGAATCTGGATTTCCAGTAGAAGAACAGTCTCACATCCGTAAACCAGTGAGAATGGTGTAAAACCAGTAGGAGTTCAGACTGTCATTCGGTAAGCCCATAAACATTCTCCAAGTTTCTCATTCCAATCACGTTTATTATAAAAGACAAACTTTTTGAGAAGTTTAATAATTGTCTTATTGAAAGCTTTGGCCAAACCATTAGTAGCTGGATTGTAAGCCGTAAAAGCTAAGTTCTGGATCCGATTCTTGTCACAGAATCGATAAAACGCCTGACTGGCAAATTATGATCCATTATCATGGATTATCCTTCGGAGAATCCCGAAATGGTAAATGATATGATGCTTGATGAAACTAACCACATTAGACGTTTTCACTTCAACAAGGGGAACTGCTTCCGTCCATTTAGAGAAATAATCCGTTATGGCTAAGATAAACCGATGCCCTTTAACATAAGGAAGATTAATCGGACCAATAATATCCATGCCCCAAGCTTCGAAAGGCCAAGAAGCTGCCATAGGATGTAAGAATTTAGAGGGTTGATGAATAAAATAGGCATGAATCTGACATACTTTACACCGTCTGGCATAATCCACAGCATCTGCTATCATGGAAGGCCAATAATATCCCATTCTTCGAATACGATCATGTAGTTTCAGACCCGGTTGATGAGCACCGCAGACACCATCATGAGATTCACGGAGTGTTTGCTTAGCTTCACTCTCAGAGAGACAACGCAGCAAAAGTCCGTCAGAAGAACGACGATATAACATATGCAAAGAAGAATCATAGTAGAATCAAAATGATCGTCTTTTGATTGATGCAGCTTCTTTTAGATCTTCAGGTAAAATCCTATGAACCGCATAATCAATAAATGGACTTCTCCAATCCCTTTGCTGAGAATTTGATTATGTAGTATAACTTTGTTCGATATGCAAATTATTCTTGACACAGAATAGATCTCTATCCAACAAAGTAATGGTATTTTGTCTTCTGATTGGAACAGCTAAGTCTGCAGCTAAACTAGAAAGAGCATCAGCTTCCAAATTTTGAGAATATGGTACGAATTCAATGAAGAATCCTTTGAATGAAAGGACCAATTCGATTACCACTTGATGATAAGGAATGAGGTCAGGATTCCTGACTTTATATGTCCCTCGAACCTGATTAACAATCAGTTGAGAGTCTCCATAAGCTTTTAGGAACTTAATGTCCAATTGTTTTGCTACTTAAAGACCAATTAGCAGAGCATTATATTCTGCCACATTATTAGAACATGGTTCATTAAGAGAATAAGCACGGTATATGACCATTTTATCAGGAGAGACCAAGACGGTGCCTACTCCGGAGACAATATTACCTTTAGGTCCAACTCGTGATGCTCCATCAAAGTATAATTACCAAATGTCATCCCTCAAAGTCATGTTGCAATCCACGACTTCATCTGGAATGTCCTCATATAGCTTAGAAGTTTCAGGTATAGGGTGAGCTGCTAAGAAATTAGCTAATGCTTGACCCTTCACTGATTTTTGAGGTACATAGACCATGTCATAAGGAATAAGCAACATTGCCCAAGTAGCTAACCGGGAGTTAAGAATACTCGGCTTCTTCATCAATACCCGAATAGGATTTATTCTGGAGTGACATGAATAGTTTACCCTGACACATAATGTCATATCTTTTGAACGACAAAAACCAAGGCCAGGCATTCTTTCTCCACGGAGTATACCTGTGTTCAGCTCCAACCATCATTCGACTAAGATAATAAATTACCTGTTTATGACCCTTATCACTTTTCTGTGCAAGAAGAGCACCAAGAGAATGATCTAAGGCTCGAACATACAGCAAAAATGGTCTTCCAACTACTGGAGGTACCAGAACAGGTGGATTTGTAAGGTATTGCTTGATGTCATTGAATGCTTTTTGACATGCTTCATCCCAAACAAATGACACACCTTTATTTAATAGACGAGAGAAAGGTTGACATCTCCCAGAAAGATTAGATATAAATCTACTGATATAAGCAATGCGACCTTAAAAGCCACGGAGTTCTTTCAGATTACGTGGAGGACGCATTTTAAGAATTACTTTGACCTTATCATGATCAACATGGATACCTTGAGAAGTTATGACAAATCCCAAAAACTTGCCACTAGAAATCCCTAAGAAAGACTTAGTGGGGTTCATCTTTAATTGATGTTGATGCATCAACTCAAATACTGTCTTCAAGTCTTGAATGTGATCATCTTTTAATCGACTTTTGACAGCAATATCATCCACATAACATTCAACTATTTTTCGCAGATGTTCTTGAAAGATATTGCTCATGGCCCGTTGATATGTAGCACCGACATTTTTCAGACCAAACGGCATAACCGTATAGCAATAAACTCCAAGGGGTGCACGGAAAGCGGTATACTTTTCATCTCCTGGATGCATCTTAATCTGGTTGTATCCTGAAAATCCGTCCATAAAAGACATGCGTTCAAAACCACATGTATTGTCTATCATGACATCGATAATCGAAAGTAGAAATTCGTCTTTTGGACAAGCAGCATTAAGATCTCAAAAATCTATGCAAACTCGAACTTTTCCATTCTTCTTCATGACAGAAACAATGTTGGCAACCCAGTCTGGGTGTTGTTCTTCATGAACAAAGCCACATGTGATCAGCTTTTTGACTTCTGCTTCAATTGCATCCATCATGTCTGATCGAAAACGTCGTTGCTGTTTTTTTACAGGTTTGGCATTAGGAAAAATATTGAGTTTATGAGTAGCTACTTTAGGATCCAGATCCGGCATATCCTCATAACTTCATGCAAAGATATCAATATATTCTTTAATCAGCTTTATCAACTCTTCTTTTTTATCTTTAGAAAGGTTTTTACTGATGAATATCGGCTTAGACGTAGTTTCGTCTCCAACGTCAATCTGGAAAATTTCATCTTCTGTAGGTGGCTGTCGCTGTTCAAAATGAAGCTCCCATTGAGTGTCTATTTGTTGTGCCCAAGGTCATTTTCAAATAGCTCAGATTCACCATCAGTTTGAACCATGTTGACTGAAAAGACGTACTCAGATTCAACATACTGGTTTCCTTCAGAATCTGAGGATTGTAAAGAACTGGAAGAAAATTTATCTTCCTTATCTTCCTTAAACATGTGGGATGTATCAGATTCAATGAACTGAATTTCTTCAGAATCTGAGGATTGTGAAGAACTGGAAGGAAATTCTTCTTATATATCTTTATTAAACATGTGGGATGGATCGTATCCCAACCCATGACGAGTTTTTTGGTAAAATAGATCATCATATAATGGTAACCGTCTACCTTTGCCTTGATTGAGACCTAGAATAGTTTTTAAATCATATCTCATATTCTGGATAATCATAAGAGATTGTTGACTATATTTGTCAATTCTGATTTTTCTTTTCTTTCTCTATGAGATCATCTGTCTGAATAACATGAATATTTCTAGCCAAGCTAAACACAATTTGGCGCTTATTTTTCTTATTAGACGGGATCACAAGATAAGATTTTTCATGACGTCTATAAGTTACACAAGCTTGTGATGATGAGGCTACAGGTAGAAGATAAGGAGAAGATGTTAGGAACCTTTGAGCATAGGGTCCAACATCGATATGAGGAGGAAAAGAATTTTCCTTATGATTAATATATAAGGTTTTCTCTGTATTTATGTTATCTTTATGTTGATGACTTTGATTATCAGCAGATAAAGTCATTCTTTCGATAAATTTGACAGCCATATACTCAAAAAGGAAATCTTTATTAATATGAGAAAGTACAGAATGAAATATTTACATCATTTATAGATTGACTATTACGCTTTGGATTGATCATTAACGGACCAGCATCCGTCTTCGGAGTAGACTTTCCAAGGTTGATGACCAATGGTTCTGGATCAATTGTACAAGAAGTACGTCCTTTAACCTTGATCATGAGAGGTTGAACTTGGCTCTTGACTGGAATTCTCACAGCTTCATCAGACGTAGCTTGAGTTCTTCCTTTGACTTTAATTATCAAAGGTTCACCACTGACAGGTTGGGATTGAATTCGACCTTTAACTTTAATCATCAAAGGTTGATCTTCTGAAGGATCTTCTAAGACAGATTGATCTTCTGCAGGCGACCGATCTTCAGTCATATCAGATATTTCCTTAATATGCTCATGTTTGTAGAGTATTGAATCAGAGAAATAGGCTTCAACACCCTTAAAAGGATTAATATCTGCGAATTCAGTCTTCACAATCCCTTGAGAATCCACATACTTGAAGAATTGGTGGAGAGTTGAAGGCACAAAATTATGCTCATGTATCCATGGTCTTCCAAGTAGGATGTTGTAAAATACATCTGAGTTGATAACATAAAAGGTCGCCATAGTTCGAAGATCACCTATTTGAATCTTCAGACGAATTTTCCCCAATGGTTTACTCTTTCCAGAGTTAAAACCAACTATTGTTGTACTAGTGTAAGTCAAATCACTAGCAAAAATCCTCAAGGTCGTAGCATACTCTGAAGAATAATGCTAATAAAAGATCCATGATTAATATAAATCCTGTCAATTTTAGTAGAATTAATATACCCTGTATAACACAGAGGCCTATTGTGTCTATTATGCTTTAACAGCATATCTTCTTGTATGAAGATAATGTTAGAAATTGATTCCATCATACTATGACATTGGGGACACGACACTGGTATATTGTCAGGACTTTTGAGTTGAGCTAAGCATGAATTTGCCTGTAGCAAAGCTTCGCTCAAAGTTTCTCAACTTTCTTTAGAAAGACGAAGCAACTCAAAGATAGAAAGTCTAGCCGGAGTATTAGCTAATTGGGCTAGAATATCGAACTTGTAAGGTTTCATCACTACCCCTTGATTTGAAGCAGACTTCAATGGGACGTCAAAGCGTACTGTTTTCTGTTTCCCTTTTTCAACTGCTGATGGTTTAGAAGGTCTTGTCTCAGCAGGAATAGAAGATGACTGAGTTGGTAGCGTTTCAGTGACGTCATCTGCTTCTTTGGGAGTTCTCTCATAATCTTTGTGGTACTCTTCCCCAGATCTCGTAGCAGCAAAAGTTTCTTCTTCAGACTCAGGAGAATGAAGTACCATATTGCAGTATTTAGTCTTCTTTCCCTTAGTCTTCTTCTTGTGAGGATTTTTATGAGGAGCCTCAAATCCCAATCCAATGGTAGATTTCTGACCTTGAATTTGTAAAGGAATTCGCATTCCTTTATCATAGTTCAAGCCTTCCACTTTTTGAAAGTCATAGCCTATTTTTTTATGAGATGGACTGATTGTTGACTGTACATATGAGTGGGTAGCGGACTCTCAACAAATGATCCAACAGAGGAAGAAGGAACAGAGACCTCTGTAGCCACATGACTAGGGGCTTTCGAGATAGGAGAAAAAATCCCTACATGAGCTTTCTCATAAGCAGTAAAAACTTGTTGTGCCCTGTATAAAGGGACACTATTCATTGCTAACCATTGCCGATGAGTAAGTTTGAGTTTGGTAGGAGGAGCCAAACTTGGAGGGCATATATTCAGACCCCTTAGTCTATCCTCCAAAGGAATGTCGTCCCAAAGATGATCCAGATCATCATGATCTGGAGTAACAATATGAGAAATTATATTGCAGGTTTTGACTTTTCGACCTTTCTTGGATTTTGAAGTTTTACTTTCATCTTTCATTTTCGGTACTAAATCAGGGTGTTACCCACATGATTTCACCATTTTTTAATGTGAGAGGCAATAATCCTTCATTTTTCTCTCTAGCTGGTAGGAGATTCACAATATTCATTGTCGCCTTTGGAATTGGGACAATTCCATCTGGAACTTACTGTGGAGGAAAACCTCCAAATTGAAGAGAAATCATATTAGTTGTGACTGTATGCTCATCATTGGTTAAAGCGATGGCATTAGCATTTATCAACTCTTGGATTTTCTTCATTAAAACATAGCAAGCTTTGGTAGGATGATTTATGTATCTATGATAGATACAATACTTGGGATTGTCAGTTAGATTCACCTCCTGAGGCCATTTTGGCTCTGGAATCTGGAGTTTACCATTCTTGACGAGACATTAAAATATTCCTGGGATATTACTGTCATCAAAAGAGTACTCTTCTTTTGGTTTGGAAGACTCCGAATTATTTGGCGTCATTTTGGGTTTTGAAAGATTCACCACTAGGGTTTTCTTCCCTTTCCTATTGCGATTGCCGGAATTGTTACCTGAAGAGGCTTTCTTTCCTTTGTCTTCTGAGGCAAAGATCATCCCATGTTCACGAGCCAATCTATCATTGGTCTCAGCTGAAACTGCTGCTATAATGAACGACGTCCAATCTGTGAATTGAGAGCCTGTAAAGACAGCAATGGTTGGTCGCAGATTCATTTTGCATGTATAAATTAATGCTAAATCTGGCATATCAGGAGGCATTTTCAAAGTAGACTGTCGAAAACGTTCAATAAACGTCCGAGTATCTTCTTTCTCTTTCTATTTAATCTCTATTAAGGAGGACATATTCATGTCCATACCTCCTTCATAGAAACGAGAGAGAAACATTGCTTTGAATTCGTCAAACGACGATATGCAATTATCGAGCAGACTGCAATACCAGTCGTATGCAGTGCCTGTCAAAAACCCAATAAAAACTCGAGTGAGAAGAGCATCATTCTTTTGCAGATGCACAGTCATAATATCAAAATAATTGATATATTGACTCGGAGAGGCCTTTCCATCAAATAACACCATAGATTGTGGCTTGAATTCTGGAGGAAAGGGTACATCATTCCAGTGAGGAGGATAAGGTTGCTTGATCCCTAACCTCTGGAGTTGATCTTTGTGCTTAAGAACCTCAAACTGTGCTTTTAACTCATGTACTGCTTGAATAGATTCACTAGTTTGAGGAAGCACATTTGACTGAATAGTGGCTGGATGTACCGTAATCCCCACCGGAGGTGGTACATCTTCTGGAATGAAAGGATCTGTAGATACGAAGTTTTGATTGATAGCAGGCTCTTGACTAAGATTATTCAAAGGTATGTCAACCCCTTGACTATCTTGAGTTTGCGCTGCTACCTGCACCGGTGTTACCACTGCCGGCTGAACAGTTTGCTGAGTTATTATTATTTGATGCATATTTTGCATCATGGCAAGCATGTCCTTCAGTGATTGTTCCACTGCTGAGAGACATTGCTCTGTATTAGAAGTAGACGTCTCTGGTTCTTCTCCGATAACATAAGATTCAACCTCCCTTGAACATACAGAGGGATTGGTGTAGAGGTATGAATCAACGCTATCAATTTCTGACTCCAAAGACTGG
Organism: Iris pallida; assembly: GCA_029216955.1. Classification (NCBI taxonomy): domain Eukaryota; kingdom Viridiplantae; phylum Streptophyta; class Magnoliopsida; order Asparagales; family Iridaceae; genus Iris; species Iris pallida. Next base: position 16,392,874 of record JANAVB010025196.1, read on the forward strand.
GTACCCCCAGCTTCTGAATCTAAAGATTGTAACGATCTTTGACTTCTTGACCGAGTATACTGATATACCCCTTCAAAAGTGTCAAGGAGTCGGTTGAACTGTTGTTGGCTTGGAGCCGGGACGAATTACGTCTTGGACGTCGTGCTCTATTGATATGAGATGCCATATTGACTGATGTATAGGACAACTCATGTTCTTGGTCATCAATTTGTTGCTGAGGCACATTGTAGCTTAATCGGTCAAAAACTGACCGTTTAGAAGCCGAACAGCAACATTTGATTACAATCTGGTGACACTCACAATGATGATTTTCTTGGGGGAGTATCACAGGAGATTTTCTGTTTTTACGCTTTTGTACAAGTAACTCGCGTAAATCAGAAGGAGTCGTCTTCTTTATTATATTTGGGATAGAGAAACGTTTAGTCCCTTCCGTATAAAGAAGATTACTGACTGCATCAGCAGAACCAAACTGTATATTTTTACGCGCCTGGAGTTGTGTGCGTAAATACTGAGATTTTTGTGCACAAAGAATTCTATCAGCATTACGCGTAATCTGAAGGTTTGGTACTTTGCGTAAAGCAGTATAAAAAGGTTGTTGGTGAAAAACTGAAGTTCTACCAGCAATAGAATTCTTATTTTTATGCTGCATGGGTGTAGGCAAATTCACTTTAGATGCAAAAGCATCATTGTGAACTTTATCTACCATGTCACTGTAACACCCATATCTCAGAACACGTATTTTTGGTTAAGCCTGCATGTATCTTGGACCTGTATTTTATTTTCTCAGATTCTGGCCTGTAATTGTATTTTTGGCTTGACTTGCAGATTTTTGGTTTTTTTGTAAAAATGGGTTTTGACTTGGCTTGGTTTTATTTTGTGGAGTAGGATTGGTTTGGTTTGGTTTAAAATGCATTCGAGCACTTTAACCTACACTCCACCCTCAACACAACACAACCCACTCTCATTAAAACTCTACCTACTTTTCTCTCTCCTCCATAATTCTCTCATTTATTTCTCCATCTTCTTCTTCTTCCTTCCTCTACACAACACCAACACGCATAGGCAAGTACACCTTGCCACCACATGAGAACCACATTTTATTTGTTCATTAGCTAGATTAGGCTATGGTGATCAACATTAGTGCTTGACATTTTGTGATTTGGAGTCTCCATTGTTCTAGATCTAGGTTTTAACTATTTTCGGATTTACATGGTTTTGATCTATTTTGGTTGGATTTTTGTGGGTTTTGATGCTTCCATGTGGAAGAGAATTCAATTTTACTCAAGTTAGACCTTTAAAAATCTAGATTTGGTTTTGATTTGATAAAGATATGAAGATTTGAACTTTGGAGTTCTTGGAGAGTTCCTCTCGGCCTGGAGTAGCAGACTGCAGCCTGCGCTCTTTAGCGCAGTGCTGGACTGCGCATCCTCCTCTCGGCCTGCGCTCTTTAGCGCAGCGTCGACCGCGCTGCTTGTCCCTTGGCGAACTGCGCTCAGTCCCATGCGCCATCCATTCATGCGCAGTCTGTTCATGCGCAGCCTGCTCATGCGCAGTCTGTTCCTGCGCCATCCACCCCTGCGCAGTTGGCTCCCACGCAATCTAACCCCGCTCGCTTGGACCCTGCGCACTCCACCCCTGCGCAGTTCAATCCTGCGCCATCTGACCCCTGCACCAACCAGCTCAACACGAGCCAACTTCTGCGCAGCTCACTCCTGCGCAGTTGCCCCCCTGGCGCACTTGACTCCTGCGCAATCCGACCCCAGGGACCCTTGCGCAATCTGTCCAATCATGGAGATTTGGTTTTATTTTTTCTTAAGCTTGGCTCTTCTATAACCCTGTATATTGATATTTTATTAGATATTTTACGTCCATTTTATATCCTTACGCCTTTTGTCATGGACTTGATTTTACTTAATATATTTGGAATGACTATTGTACATGGCATGGTATGACAAGAAACTAGCATAACACGACAGTGACCCGTAGTGGTGCACTCCTGACAAGACCAACCTGACATGATAGTGGCCCGTCGTGGCATACTCCTGACAAGTACCCTGACATGATTTATCTTGCTGCTGTTGCGACGGCTAACTTGACTCGTATAATCAACTTGACACCGTGGGTGTTCCTGCTTGCTTGCTTGTACAATCTACTTGTCTTGTCTTGCATCATGTCTAGGACGTGACTCCCTGGTTCCCACGGTCAGGGATTCATACTGAATATGGATTAGGCTAATGACTAGATCATACTATAGTTCATGGAGAATTTCCAGTCACAGGCAATCTCGTTATCTGGGCGCTCTTAATTGGACTTGTAGCTTGCCGACGAGTAGAGCACATTTCCAGCGCACTGTCATGTGTTGCACCCTCTAAGTCACCTAAGGATATATCGTCTCCGGGGCGATGTACCCAACCATACTCTCAACCCGCGGAAGGATAACTGGATGGTCTGCAGGGCTTGGGACTGGAAAATTCTCATTGCATCTTGTTAGTAATTAGGCTTGTGACAACCCTAGTTAGTTAAAGTAGTAAGCCGTAGTAATTGCTTGGCCGCTTGTGAATGGATGATGTCGAGCCCTGTCTAAGTCTTGTCTAGTCCCTGTACCCTGGTACTCCTGAATATGATTGTTTTACTTGCTTTAACAATAAATAGATAGAGACAAGTGCTATTCAGGCGAAGGGTTACAACCCCGGTCCTTGTTTGGTTTACGGGTTGTAACCTGGCTCCCAGAATGGTTCCACTTCCCTAGTCGTTTATTGCCCTGATGTACTTGTACTTTCTTTCATTTTCTTATGTTCTGATATGCTGGCTTTTGTTCTTATTTCGTGGCCTACTTTGTGGCACTTGCTCTTTCTGGGGTTTGACCCAGCTGGTTTTGTGTGGCCAGATTTCGGAGCAGCACCCGAGGATCTACCGAACCTCCAGCCCGATAGTGGCGACTAGAAGGAACCCGGGCTACGAGTGGGTTTTCTATTTTGTTTTGCTCACTCTATTGTAAAATTATTCTTTTGAGACGTTTAGCCGACGAGCACCTGTTAGCTCGATGTATTTTTACTTACTGTCTGCCTACGGGATATAAACATGATTAACAAATCCTAGGGTTGATCATGTATGACTTAACTCATGCTAGTCCTAGCATTTTGTACGACTAGCTTCATGATCAGCTGATATATAATATTTGGGACGCCTTTTATTGTATATTTGGTGGTCAAATATCTTGTAATTATATTATTTGCTTGAGATTGAGACAGTAGGCTTGACCTTAAGAGACTGTTGGCTTGTAGTAAACCCTCATATCTAGACAGCCGTGACCGTATAGCGAGATGGACTTCATTTCAATATACGTAGCTGGCTATGTTCGCCCCCGCTCTCCAGTATTCTGGTTCTGGGGCGTGACATGGTTTAAGTGGTGGCCCATGCAGGTCTTGTCAATAAAGAAATATGAGGGTTTACCGATAGGTGTCTCAATCATTATTCGTCCTTGATCTCCGTTCATATCCTCTGAATCCCTAAAAATCTTGACCTGATCACATGCTTGTATCGTTGATCTGTCCTGGTCCTTCCTTATTGTTTTCCCTGTATCGTCTTCTTCAGCGGCACTGTACCTGACCCCGCCGATCAGCTAGGTGGAGCACCTCCCGTGGACCAGCAGCAACCTGGAGATCAAGCCCAGCATTCCGGAGTTGCCTCCCGAGTTATACCTTCTGGAGGAGAGCCCCCAGTTCAGCCTGTTCAGCCTGCTGAACCGGATGATGTAACCTTGGTGGGACTCATCAGGACCTTGATAACTTCTCAAGATCGCAGAGGAGATGCCTTACACCAGGCAGTGTCAGATGCTTTGACCAGAGGCGGTCACCCAGGGAACAGCGCGGCCAACAGCTTCAAGCACTTGAACCCTCCATTCTTCGACGGCAGAGAAGATGCGATTGCCGCGGACGCTTGGATTCAGGATACCGAGGTGGTTCTGGAAGCAGCTAGAACACCTGAGAATGAGAAGGTGGCCGTGGTACGGCTACAGTTGCTGGACTTAGCTCGCAGTTGGTGGACAGCGTAAGCCATGGGGTTAGTGGCACCCATTGCTTGGGCGGTGTTTAGAGAGAGATTCCAGATGAAGTATTTCGATGCTGTGGCTCGGTACGACCTGCAGACCAGATTTACCAACTTGAAGTAAGGAGGCAGATCAGTCGATAGTTATGCATCTGAGTTTTCTAGACTCAGTAGGTTTGCCCCCACCTTGGTGGCGACCGAGTTTGATAGGGCCCAGCGGTTCCAGCAGGGGCTGCATTTAGAGATTTTATTGGCAGTCGATCAGTTCGAGCACCAGACGTTCGATGCAGTTTTGAAAGCGGGGAGGAGGCATGAGTACACATCCCAGACGATCGTGGATAGGACCGGAGGTAGGAAGCGGTCCCACAGTCAGATGCACCAATCATCAGCTCCAGCCCCGGCAGCTAGAAGTTTGACCATTGGAACCCCGAGGCGGGCGGCCTCAGTGACGTCGGTTCAGCATTCGACCCCGACGTACCCGCAGCAGCAGAAGCAGAAGCAGACTTCCGCGATAGGATGTTCTCATTGCGGGAAGCCAGGCCATGTAGTGGCAGATTGTCGTAGGGCGCAAGGATTGTGCCTGGCTTGTGGAGCGGCAGATCACAAGATAGGAGCCTGCCCGAATAGGGGTAGTTCGTCCTCTTCCAACCTAACCAGTCCATCGGTTAGGGGACCAGCACCCATACAACAGCAGCAGTACCCGAGGCCCTTATTGCCTCAGGCCCAGGCATTCCAGCAGCAGTGTGCCCAGGCTCCAGTGTAGAGCAGGCAGAGAGGTTTCCAGCAGAGGGGACCCGCAGCTAGAGGTCAGGCCATGATGATGGCTATGGAAGAAGAAGTTACACCAGGTGAGGTAGTGGCAGGTACTATTCTCGTCAACTCCTTTCCAGCTTCAGTATTATTTGATTCTGGTGCATCGCATTCATTCATGTCTGCACAATTCGCGACACGGATAGGATTGGAGCCCGAGTCATTATCAGTGAGGCTCAATATACTTACTGGTAATGGTCTTGTGGGAGTAGATCGAGTGTTTTCCTCGTGTCGGATCGTAGTTAGCGGTAGAGAGTTCCCTGCTAGATTCATAGAATTCCCTATGGCAGACTATGATGTAGTCTTAGACATGGATTGGTTGAGGAACCAGTATGCTAGGATAGACTGCCATATTGGCAGAGTTGTTTTCAACATTCCAGGCGAGCCAGAGTTTTCATTTTCCAGAGGCGCAGTGGAGCCATCTTCTCGAGTATTGCGGATGGCAGTAGCAACAGTGCAGTTGCCCAGGATAGTTGAGGAGTTTCCAGATGTCTTCCCAGAGGAACTTTCAGGGATGCCGCCAGAGAGGGAGATCGAGTTCACTATAGACTTGATCTCCAGGACAGCACCAGTATCAGAGCGAGTCTACAGGATGGCACCTTCAGAGTTGGAGATTTTGTACAAGATGATTGAAGAACTCAGGACCAAGGGATTCATTCGTGCAAGTGGATCGCCTTAGGGAGCCCCGATGCTTCTTATAAAAAAGAAGGATGGTACGTCCAGGTTATGTGTAGATTATCGTACTTGAACTCAGTGACAATCAAGAACAGATACCCTCTCCCGAGGATAGATGACTTGTTTGATCAACTCAAAGGGGCTTCAGTGTTCTCGAAGATAGACTTGCGGTCAGGATACCACCAGATCAGAGTCAGAGAGCAGGACATCCCGAAGACAGCTTTTCGATCTAGGTATGGACATTGGGAGTTCCTTGTTATGCCCTTTGGAGCGACCAATGCACCTGTTGTATTCATGGACCTCATGAATCGTATTTTAATGCCCTACTTAGATCAGTTCGTGATCGTGTTCCTAGATGATATCCTGGTCTACAGCAAGAGCGAAGCAGAGCATGAGCAGCATCTCAGAGTTGTCCTTCAGACGCTTAGGGAGCACCAGTTGTACGCCAAGTTCAGTAAATGCGAGTTCTGGCTCGATCGCATTTCGTACTTGGGTCACATCATTACTCGAGGAGGAGTGGAAGTAGATCCCCAGAAGATTGTGGCTATCGAGACTTGGCCAGCACCTAGTTCAGTGGCAGAGGTTCGCAGCTTCCTTGGATTGGCCGGCTACTACCGGCGATTTGTTTCAGATTTTGTAAGGATTTCAGCGCCGATGACCCAGTTGACTCGTAAGGATGTGCCGTTTGTTTGGATAGCAGAGTGTCAGGAATCATTCGAGAAGTTGAAGCGAGGTTTGATAACGGCTCCCATTCTCACACTTCCAGATGGGACCGGAGGATTCACAGTTTATTGCGACGCTTCAGGCAGAGGATTGGGATGTGTCTCGATGCAGCAGGGGAAGGTAATATCTTATGCATCACGCCAACTTTGTGATCATGAGAAGAATTACCCGACCCACGACTTGGAGCTGGCAGCAGTAGTGTTTGCACTTAAGTTGTGGAGGCACTACTTATATCGGGATAGAGTGGAGATATTTACTGATCACAAGAGCCTGAATTATGTTTTTACCCAGAAGGACCTTAATATGCGGCAGAGAAGATGGCTTGAGCTATTGGTGGATTACGATATGGATTTGCAGTATCACCCAGGGAAGGCCAACGTTATAGCAGATGCGTTGAGCCGGAGAGCCGGAGTTTATTTCCTAACGGCGCAACCAGAGATATTGGCAGATTTTTAGAAGATGGGAATTGAAGTGGTTCTTTCTACCAACGTGGCGTTGATGGCCAGCCTACAAGTTCAGTCCAGCATAGTTGAGAGGATCCGGATGGCGCAGTCTACAGATTCCAAGCTTCAGCGGCTCAGAACAGAGTATGAGGCAGGAAGAAGGCCAGAGTTGTGCATTCATGAAGATGGTATACTTCGACACGGCTTTTATCTTTATGTACCCAGTGGAGATATCAGACAGAAAGTCATGGCAGAAGCTCACAGTTCGCAGTATTCTATTCATCTCGGTGGCACGAAGATGTACCGTGATATCCGTCAGCACTTCTGGTTGAATGGCATGAAGAGAGAGATAGTCCGATTTGTCTCTCGGTGTTTGGTTTGCCAGCAGGTTAAAGCTGAACATCAGAGGCCCGCTGGACTTCTTCAGCCCTTGCCGATTTCAGAATAGAAGTGGGAGCATGTGACCATGGATTTTGTGACTGGATTGCCTAGATCCCCAGCTGGTAGAGATGCTATTTAGGTTATAGTTGACAGGCTCACGAAGGTGGCTCATTTTCTCCCATTCAGAGTTGGGCAGTCTACGACTCAGCTAGCAGAGATGTACCTCAGGCAGATTGTCAGGCTTTACGGTGTGCCCGTCAGTATCACCTTGGACCGAGATTCAAGGTTTACATCGCACTTTTGGTGTAGCTTGCAAGAGAGTTTGGGAACTCGTCTCCAGTTCAGTTCGGCATATCATCCGCAGACAGATGGCCAGTCGGAGCGCACAATCCAGACTCTTGAAGACATGCTGAGATCTTGTACGCTCGACTTCGGGGGTTCGTGGGAAGATCACCTGCATCCTATATGGCTCCGTTCGAGGCTCTATATGGTAGGAAGTGCAGATCCCCGCTAGCATGGGATGATGTCAGAGAGAGGCAGATGCTTGGTCCAGAGATGATTGCCCAGACAGTTGAAGTGGTCAGAAGGATCAGAGATCGTCTTCGAGTTGCCCAAGATCGCCAGCGGCATTGGGCCGATACTCATCGACGTCCCTTGGAGTTTGCTATCGGCGACCATGTATTCCTTAGGATCTTGCCTAACCGCGGCGTCATTCGCTTTGGCGTGCGGGGAAAGCTTAGTCCTAGGTATATAGGGCCGTTCAATATCCTGGAGCGAGTAGGAGATGTATCCTATCGCCTTACTCTTCCATCGTCGCTAAGTGAGGTGCATGATGTATTTCATGTGTCCCAATTGCGACGGTACGTCCCGGACCCGAGCCACATCCTAGACCATTCGGAACTGGTTGTTGGTACCAACCTTTCGTATGAGGAGAGGCCCATGTCTATATTGGACCGGAGAGAGAAGATACTCAAGAACAAGACTATTAGTTTAGTCCGTGTTGCTTGGAGTCATCACTCTCTAGGTGAGTCAACTTGGGAGCATGAGGATGATATCCGATCGCGATATCCCTACCTGTTTGACTCATAAGGTATAATGTCTTCCTTATGCCTTATGCCTTCCGTCCTTGCTTGCATGCATGATTGTTTGATTGACTGCTTAGTATAGCTTGCATATGAATAGTATAACTTGTCCTTGTCTCTCTAGCCCCTTGATTAAATTCCGAGGACGAAATTCTTTTAAGGTGGGTAGAGTTGTAACACCCATATCTCAGAACACGTATTTTTTGTTAAGCCTGCATGTATCTTGGACCTGTATTTTATTTTCTCAGATTCTGGCCTGTAATTGTATTTTTGGCTCGACTTGCAAATTTTTGGTTTTTTCGTAAAATGGGTTTTGACTTGGCTTGGTTTTATTTTGTGGAGTAGGATTGGTTTGGTTTGGTTTAAAATGCATTAGAGCACTTTAACCTACACTCCACCCTCAACACAACACAACCCACCCTCATTAAAACTCCACCTACTTTTCTCTCTCCTCCATAATTCTCTCATTAATTTCTCCATCTTCTTCTTCTTCCTTCCTCTACACAACACCAACACCCATAGGCAAGTGCACCTTGCCACCACATAAGAACCACATTTTATTTGTTCATTAGCTAGATTAGGCCATGGTGATCAACATTAGTGCTTGACATTTTATGATTTGGAGTCTCTATTGTTCTAGATATAGGTTTTAACTATTTTCGAATTTACATGGTTTTGATCTATTTTGGTTGGATTTTGTGGGTTTTGATGCTTCCATGTGGAAGAGAATTCAATTTTACTCAAGTTAGACCTTTAAAAATCTAGATTTGGTTTTGATTTGATAAAGATATGAAGATTTGAACTTTGGAGTTCTTGGAGAGTTTCTCTCGGCCTGGAGTAGCAGACTGCAGCCTGCGCTCTTTAGCGCAGTGCTGGACTGCGCATCCTTCTCTCGGCCTGCGCTCTTTAGCGCAGCGCCGACCGCGCTGCTTGCCCCTTGGCGAACTGCACTCATCCCTATGCGCCATCCATTCATGCGCAGTCTGCTCATGCGCAGCCTGCTCATGCGCAGTCTGTTCCTGCGCCATCCACCCCTGCGCAGTTGGCTCCCGCGCAAGCTAACCCCGCTCACTTGGACCCTGCGCACTCCACCCCTGCGCAGTTCAACCCTGCGCCATCTGACCCCTGCGCCAACCAGCTCAGCGCGAGACGACTTCTGCGCAGCTCACTCCTGCGCAGTTGGCCCCCTGGCGCACTTGATTCCTGCGCAACCCGACCCCAGGGACCCTTGCGCAATCTGTCCAATCATGGAGATTTGGTTTTATTTTTTCTTAAGGTTGGCTCTTCTATAGCCCTGTATATTGATATTTTATTAGATATTTTACGTCCATTTTATATCCTTACGCCTTTTGTCATGGACTTGATTTTACTTAATATGTTTGGAATGACTATTGTACATGGCATGATATGACAAGGAAGTAGCAAAACACGACAGTGACCCGTAGTGGTGCACTCCTGGCATGATAGTGGCCCGTCGTGGCGCACTCCTGACAAGTACCCTGATATGATTTATCTTGATGATGTTGCGACGGCTAACTTGACTCGTATAATCAACTTGACACCGTGGGTGTTCCTGCTTGCTTGCTTGTGCAATCCACTTATCTTGTCTTGCATCATGTCTAGGACGTGACTCCCTGGTTCCCACGGTCAGGGATTTATACTGAATATGGATTAGGCTAATGACTAGATCATACTATAGTTCATGGAGAATTTCTAGTCACAGGCAATCTCGTTATCTGGACGCTCTTAATTGGACTTGTAGCTTGCCGACGAGTAGAGCACATTTCCAGCGCACTGTCATGTGTTGCACCCTCTAAGTCACCTAAGGGTATATCGTCTCCGGGGCGATGTACCCAACCATACTCTCAACCCGTGGAAGGATAACTGGATGGTCTGCAGGGCTTGGGACTGGGAAATTCTCATTGCATCTTGTTAGTAATTAGGCTTGTGACAACCCTAGTTAGTTAAAGTAGTAAGCCGTAGTAATTGCTTGGCCGCTTGTGAATGGATGATGTCTAGCCCTGTCTAAGTCTTGTCTAGTCCCTGTACCCTGGTACTCCTGAATATGATTGTTTTACTTGCTTTAACAATAAATGGATAGAGGCAAGTGCTATTCAGGCGAAGGGTTACAACCCGGTCCTTGTTTGGTTTATGGGTTGTAACCTGGCTCCTAGAATGGTTCCACTTCCCTAGTCGTTTATTGCCCTTATGTACTTGTACTTTCTTTCATTTTCTTATGTTCTGATATGCTGGCTTTTGTTCTTATTTCGTAGCCTCCTTTGTGGCACTTGCTCTTTCTAGGGTTTGACCCAGCTGGTTCTGTGTGGCCAGATTTTGGAGCAGCACCCGAGGATCTACCGAACCTCTAGCCTGATGGTGGCGACTAGAAGGAACCCAGGCTACGAGTGGGTTTTCTATTTTGTTTTGCTCACTCTATTGTAAAATTATTCTTTTGAGGCGTTTAGCCGACGAGCACCTGTTAGCTCGATGCACTTTTACTTACTGTCTGCCTACGGGCTGTAAACATGATTAACAAATCCTAGGGTTGATCATGTATGACTTAACTCATGCTAGTCCTAGCATTTTGTACGACTAGCTTCATGATCAGCTGATATGTAATATTTGGGACGCCTTTTATTGTATATTTGGTGGTCAAACATCTTGTAATTATACTATTTGCTTTAGATTGAGACAGTAGGCTTGACCTTAAGAGACTGTTGGCTTGTAGTAAACCCTTATATCTAGACAGCCGTGACCGTATAGCGAGATGGACTTCATTTCAATATACGTAGCTGTCTATGTTCACCCCCACTCTCCAGTATTCTGGTTCTGGGGCGTGACAGTCACCGACAGGAGATTTACCTTTACGCGTAGAGCGCAAAACAAGAACATATGTCACGTCACAGACGGAAGATTTACCCTTACGCGTAGAGCGCAAGACTTGAGTGTCTACCACGTCACAGACGGGAGACTGATTTTTACGCAAAAAGTGCAAGACTTGGGTGTCTACCACGTCATAGACGGGAGACTGATTTTTATGTGCGGGGCACAACACTGAAGAAGAGACTACCTCGTCACAGACGGGAGCTCCAACAACATGAGTGGGAAAAATTCATTTGCCTTCAGAGACAGCAGGGATATCAGAGGATGCTTTGGACTTAGAAATCCAAACTTTATGTACCTTTCGTAATTTTTGAACATTAGAGCAGCGAGTACTACCCCCAGTTCGGAGCATTTCTTCGTAAGCAGTCTGGTCGAATTGAACAACCAGAGTCTTCTTTGTCGATCCGACCGACACATCATCATATTGAGCAATTGCTTTCTCGTCGGAGGAGAAAGTCGTCCCCAGCAGAATCGCTATTTTGTTTCACTTAACAAAATGCCTAAAATTGGCTTTTGAAAGAAAATGAGAAAAAGTACAAAAGTAGAAGTTGTTCCTGGGAAATATTGCTATGGAAGTCTGATCTAAGAGCGATCACATTGTTCCTTGGATGATACGATGATGATGAAGAGAACTGCTTGAAGAAGATGAACAATCGGAAGAACTAAGTCACCAGAAAGGTATCGACACAACGGCACTGATGGCACAGTCGAATGCTTTCCTGCTTTGCTTCACCCTGTTCTTGAGAAAAAGTTGAAAAAAATGCTTCTGGAAAATATCACTCTGAAAGTATGAGTTTTCTCAGAATCTCCTTCTCTATATCTCTCTTAATATTTTCTTGTGTTAAAAATAAATCTATTTATAGACTAGACCCTCTGTGCGTAAAAAACAACATAATTGGGTCTCTACGCAAGTATCTGTCACCCACGATTGAAAATCAACCTTTACGTGTGATGACACGTATCCCATATAGAGTTGTGATCTCTACGCATGGTGACACGTGTCCCACAACTTCAATAATATGAGAAGAGCACGTACACACTGTAACGCCCCAGAACCAGAATACTGGAGAGCGGGGGCGTACAAAGCCAGCTACGTATATTGAAGTGCAACCCACCTCGTTATACGGTCATGGCTGTCTAGATACATGAGGGTTTAACTACAATCCAACAGTCTCCTATGGTCGTGAACAAGCTTATTGTCTCAATCACAAGCAAGTAGTAACAGTCACAAGATATTAGAACATCAATATACAATAGTAAGGCGTCACATACATTACATATTGGATGATCATGAAGCTAGTCATTCAAAATGTCAAGACTAGCAAGAGTTCAGTCATACATGATCAACCCTAGGATCTGTCAATCATATTACAGCCAATAGGCAGACAGTAAGTAAAGGTGCAATACGAGCTAACACGTGCTCGTCGGCTAAACGCCTCAAAAGAATAATTTTACAATAAAGTGGGAGGATAAAAGAAACCCACTCGTTGCCAGGGTTACGCCTGGTGGTCCCCATCTGGCTGGATGGTAGGTAGATCCTCTGGAGCTGTTCCGATATCTGGCCATACAAAACCAGCTGGGTCAGACCCCAGAAAGAGCAAGTGCCACAAAGGAGGCTTCACTTAGGAACTAAAACCAACATATCACAATGGAATATTAAAGATAATAAATAAAGAACTAATAATAATAGAGATAACAACAGTAAACTGAGTACGAGAAAACCATTCAAGTAGCCAGGTCACAACCCTTAAACCAAACAAGGACCGGGGTTGCAGCCTTTCACCTGAATAGAAACATGTCTCAAATACTATTGGTACAGTATAGACAATAAATGAAGAGATGACACAGAACTGCTCCGGGAGCCAGGTTACAACCCTTAAACCAAACAAGGACCGGGGTTGTAACCCTTCGCCTGAACAAAACTGGACCCCTTATCTTTATTGTTAAGGCCAGTATTAATAATCATGGTATTGAGGTAAGGTAAAACATGACGAACATGGCATAGGGTTGCAATAAGAAAATAAACGAAGAGAGGACACAGAACTGCTCCGGGAGCCAGGTTACAACCCTTAAACCAAACAAGGACCGGGGTTGTAACCTTTCGCCTGAACAGAACTGGACTCCCGATCGTTATTGTTAAGGTAAGCATCAATAATCATGTCATGTCACAATCTTGCACAGGATCAGGATAAGACTAAGCTGGAATAAACTCCATCCAATCAATCACGGCCAATCAAGAGTACGGGTTGATACTTTAACTAATTAGGGTTGTCACAGGCCTAGTTACTAGCAAGATGCAATGAGATTATCCCAACAGCCACAAGCCCTGCAGACCATCCGGTTATCCAGGTCGAATGTCCGTTTATGAAGAATGCAACACGTGACTGTGTGCTGGAAATGTGTCCTACTCGTCGGTAGGCTACAAGTCCACTGAATGCGCCTAGATAATGGGATTGCCTGTAGCTGGGAATCTCTTCATGACTACTGAATCATTCTAGTTAATTAGCCTTAGTCAATTTCAGTAGGTACCCCTGACCGTGGTACTCAGGGATCCCCATCCTAGACATGATGCAAGACAGTACCAGTTTATTTGTACAAACACAATTGCCCACGGTGTCCAGGTCTTTTATACTTGTCATGTCAGGCTAGCTGTCGTAACAGCATGTCGAGATATATCATGTTAGTTTGCTTGCCAAGAGTGCGCCACAGCGGGCCATTATCGTGTTCTATTCTTACCTTATCATGAATGAGAGAAACTTGCATAAAATAACTAGTGACATATTCTTGAAGCCAAGGAAATGATCTACAACTTTCATGTTTGAGTTTTTCAAGATTCTAGCTACAAAATAACTTAAACAGGCAAAAACAGTGAAATATAGCAATTCTGGCGCATGGGATTCCTGCACAATCGGCGCATGGGATTCCTGCACAATCGGCGCGTGGGATTCCTGTACAATCGGCGCGTGGGATTCCTGCACCATCGGCGCGTGGGATTCATGCACCATTGGTGCATGGGATTCCTGCACCATTGGCACGTGGGATTCCTGCACAATCAGCGCGTGGGATTTCTGCACCATTGGCGCGTGGGATTCCTGCACCATTGGCGCATGGGATTCCTGCACAATCGGCGCGTGGGATTTCTGCACCATTGGCGCGTGGAAAACTCACATTGCGTCTTCAGTACATGCGCGTAGGGAACCTATGCGCATAATACGCTCGGAGTTAAGGGATGTATTGCCGGGACTTCACAGCGCATGGCCTCCCGGGCGCATGTGGGTCATCGTCCCCAAACAGCAAGTTCAGCCATGAAAGTTCCGAAAACTTGCTATGGCCATAACTTCCTCATCCGAAGTCGAAATCAAGCGAAACAAACGCCAAAATCGCATGAAATTGAATTCTCCACAACATAGAACCATTAGTTTTTGAAAATAACCAAGTTTTAGAGATCAAAACAAAGAAAACCGAAAAGTTACAAACTTAGATCTACAAGAATCCATCCATCAAATACAAAAATGTCAAGTTTTAAAGAGGCTTAGAATCAAGTAAGGAAGAGAATGGAACAATAGAACTTGAGATCCATCATGAAGCAAGTTTACACTTGCCTAAGCTCTCTCTCTCTCTCTCTCCCTCCTGGTGGTTGAAGAAGTAATGGTGGAGAAGAAGAAGTAAATGAAGAGAGAGAATGAGGGAATAGGTTAATAAATGGTGATGGTGGTGGTAGGTAGGGGTTCTCCCCTTGGTTCATGAGGAACCAATAAACAACCAAAGCAGAACCAAGCCAACCCAAACAAGCCGAACCAAGCTAGGAGACATAAAATACGAGTCAAGATACGTATACGTATTCCAAATGCGTAACGAACCACGGTCATTACAACTCTACCCACCTTAAAAGAATTCCATACTCGGAATTTAATTAAGAGGCTAGAGGGACAAGAACAAGCTATACTATTCACAGGCAAGCTATACTAATCAAGCAATTAAGTAATTATTCATGCAAGCAAGGAATCGAAGGCATGAGGCATAAGAAAGATATTATACCTCATGAGTCAAACAGGTCGGGATATCGCGATCGGATATCATCCTCACGCTCCCACGTTAACTCACCCAAAGAGTGATGACCCCAAGCAACTCGGACTAACTTGATAGTCTTGTTCTTGAGTATCTTCTCTCTTCGGTCCAATATAGACACGGGCCTCTCCTCATACGAAAGGTTGGTACCAACAACCAATTCCGAATGATCCAGGATGTGGCTCGGGTCCGGGATATACCGTCGCAGTTGGGATACATGGAACACATTATGAACCTCACGTAGCGACGGCGGAAGAGCGAGACGATAGGATACATCTCCTACTCGCTCCAGAATATCGAACGGTCCTATATACCTAGGACTAAGCTTTCCCCGTATGTCGAAATGAATGACGCCACGGTTAGGCAAAATCCTCAGAAATACATGGTCGCCGACAGAAAACTCAAGAGGGCGCCGATGAGAATCGGCCCAATGACGCTAGCGATCTTGGGCAACTCGAAGATGATCTCTGACTCTCCTGACCACTTCAACGGTCTGAGCAATCATTTTCGGACCGAGCATCGGTCTCTCTCCGACATCGTCCCATGCTAGCGGGGATCGGCACTTCCTACCATAGAGTGCCTCGAACGGTGCCATCTGGATACTGGCCTGGAAACTGTTGTTGTACGAGAACTCCATCAGGTGCAGGTGATCTTCCCATGATCCATCGAAGTCGAGCGTACAAGATCTCAACATGTCTTCAAGAGTCTGGATTGTGCGTTCTGACTGGCCATCAGTCTGCGGATGATAAGCAGAGCTGAACTGGAGGCGAGTTCCCAAACTCTCTTACAGGCTATGCCAAAAGTGCGACGTAAATCTGGAATCTCTGTCCGAGGTGATACTGACTGGTACACCGTGAAGTCTGACGATCTACCTGAGGTACATCTCTGCTAGCTGAGCCGTCGACTGACCAACTCTGAACGGGAGAAAATGAGCCACCTTCGTGAGCCTGTCTATAATAACCCAAATAGCATCTCTGCTAGCCGGGGATCTAGGTATTCCAGTCACGAAATCCATGGTTATATGCTCCCACTTTCATTCTGGAATCGGCAAGGGCTGAAGAAGTCCAGCTGGCCTCTGATGTTCAGCTTTAACTTGTTGGCAAACCAAACATCGAGAGACAAATCGGGCTATCTCCCTCTTCATACCATTCCACCAAAAGTGCTGACGGATATCACGGTACATCTTTGTGCCACCGAGATGAATCGAATACTGAGAACTGTGAGCTTCGGTCATGACTTCCTGTCTGATATCTCCACTGGGTACACAAAGACGCTTACCATATCGAAGTGTACCATCTTCATGAATGCATAATTTTGGTCTTCGCCCTGCTACACATTCTGTCCTAAGCCGCTGAAGCTTAGAATCTGATGATAAGCGCCATCCGGATCCTCTCGACTATAGTGGACTGAACTTGCATGCTAGCCATCAATACCACACTGGAAGGGAGGACAACTTCTATACCCATCTTCTGAAGATCGGCTAACAGCTCTGGTTGCGCTGTTAGGAAATAAACTCCGGCTCTCCTGCTCAATGCATCTGCAACAACGTTGGCCTTCCCTGGGTGATACTGCAAGTTGACATCATAATCTACAAGTAGCTCTAGCCACCTTCTCTGACGCATGTTAAGATCCTTCTGAGTGAAAAAATACTTCAGGCTCTTGTAGTCAGTGAAAATCTCTGCCCTATTTCCGTACAAGTAGTGCCTCCACAACTTAAGTGCAAACACTACCGCTGCCAGTTCCAAGTCGTGGGTCGGGTAATTCCTCTCATGATCACGAAGTTGACGTGACGCATAAGCTATTACCTTCCCATGCTGCATCAGAACACATCCTAAGCCTCTGCCTGAAGCATCATAATATACCGAGAATCCTCTGGTTCCATCTAGAAGCGTGAGAATAGGAGCCGTCATCAAGCCTCGCTTCAACCTCTTAAAAGAATCCTGGCACTCTGTTGTCCAAGCAAACTGTAAATCCTTGCGGTTCAACTGGGTCAATGGCGCTGAACTCCGAGCAAAGTCTAAAACAAATCGCCGGTAGTAGCCGACCAATCTAAGAAAACTGCAAATTTTTGCCACTATGCTGGGCACTGGCCATGTCTCAATGGCCACAATCTTCTGGGGATCCACTTCCACTCCTCCTCTGGTGATGATATGACCCAAGTACGAAATACGATCGAGCCAGAACTCGTATTTACTGAACTTGGCATACAACTGGTGCTCTCTGAGAATCTGAAAAATAACTCTAAGATGCTGTTCATGCTCCGCCTCACTTTTGTTGTAGACCAGGATATCGTCTAAGAACACAATCACGAACTGATCCAAATAAGGTATGAAGATACGATTCATGAGGTCCATGAATACAGCCGGCGTATTGGTTGCTCCAAATGGCATCACAAGGAACTCCCAATGTCCATACCTAGATCTGAAAGCAGTCTTCGGGATGTCCTGCTCTCTGGCTCTGATTTGATGATATCCTGAGTGCAAGTCGATCTTCGAAAACACTGCTTCCCCCCTTGAGTTGATCAAATAAGTCATCTATCCTCGGGAGAGGGTATCTGTTCTTGATTGTCACTGAGTTCAAGGTATGATAATCTACACATAACCTGGACGTACCATCCTTCTTTTTCACAAGAAGCATCGGGGCTCCCCAAGGCGATCCACTAGCACGAATGAATCCCTTGGTTCTGAGTTCTTCAATCATCTTGTATAATATCTCTAATTCTGACGGCGCCATCCTGTAGACTCCCTCTGACACTGGAGCTGTTCCGGGAATCAAGTCGATGGTAAACTCGATCTCTCGCTCTGGCGGCATCCCTGGAAGCTCTTCTGGGAAAACATCTGGAAACGCTTCAACTATCCGAGGTAACTGCACTGCTGCTACTGCCATCCGTAACACTGGAGGAGAAGGTTCAACTTTGCCTCGGGAAAAGGAAAACTCTGGCTCGTCTGGAATGCTAAAAACAACCCTGCCGATATGGCAGTCTATCCTAGCATACTGGTCCCTCAACCAATCCATCCCTAAGACCATATCATAATCGGCCATCGAAAACTCTATTAATCTAGCGAGGAGCTCTCTACCGCTAACTACGATCCGACACGAGGAAAACACTCTATCTACTCCCACAAGTCCATTACCAGTAAGTATATTGAGCCTCACTGATAATGACTCAGGCTCCAGTCCTATCCGTGTCGCGAATCGTGCAGACATAAATGAATGCGAGGCACCAGAATCAAATAATACTGAAGCTGGAAAGGTATTGACGAGAATAGTACCTCCACTACCCCACTTGGTGCTATTCCTTTTTCTCCCATGGTCAAAGCCAGCACTTGACCATGCCCTCTAGGTGCGGGTCCCCTCTGCTGAAAATTCCTCTGCCTGCTCTGGATCAGGGCTTGGGCTTGGACATAATGCTGCGGTCTCTGCTGCTAGAATGCCTGGGCCTGCGTCGGCAATGGCCTCGGAAACGTGTACTGTAGCTGCTGCTGCTGCTGGACTGGTGCTGGTCCTCTAACTGAAGGACTAGAGAAAGCTGATGATGAACTCCCCCTGTTCGGACAGTTCTCAACCCTGTGGTCCGGGGTACCACAAACTAAGCACAAACCCTGTGCTCTGCGACACTCTGATACCACATGCCCTGGCTTTCCGTAATGTGAACATCCCACTGCGGAAGACTGCTTCTGCTTCTGCTGTTGAGGGTGCGTCGGGGTGGAATGCTGAACCGACGTCACTGAGGCCGCCCTCCTCGGAGCTCCAATGGTCAAATCCCTGGCTACCGGGGCTGGTGCTGATGACTGATTCATCTGGCTATGGGATCGCTTCCGACCTTCGGTCCTATCCACGATCCTCTGGAAGGTATATTCATGCCTCCGGGCTGCCCTCAGTACTGCATCAAATGTCTGATGCTCAAACTGCTCCACCGCCAACAAAATCCCTAGGTGGAGCCCCTGCTGGAACTGCTGGGCTCTATCGAACTCGGTCGCCACCAAGGTGGAAGCAAACCAACTAAGCCTGGAGAACTCGGCCGCATATCTATCGACCGTCCTGTCCATCTGCTTCAGATTGGTGAACCTCGTCTGTAGATCATACCGAGCTCCAGCATCAAAATACTTGGTCTGGAATCTCTCTCTGAATACTGCCCAAGCAATGGGTGCCACTAATCCAACGGCCTGCGCCGCCCACCAGCTGCGGGCAAGATCCAATAGCTACAGGCGCACCACGGCCACCTTCTTGTTCTCTGGGGTCCTGGCTGCTTCTAGAATCACCTCTGTGTCCTGAAGCCATGCATTTGCAGTGATCGCATCTTCACTGCCGTCGAAGAAGGGAGGGTTCAAGCGCTTGAAGCTGTTGGCCACGCTATTACCCCGATGACCTCCTCTGGTCAAAGCGTCTGCCACCGCCTGGTGCAAGGCATCTCCTCGACGATCGTGGGAGGCTAATAGTGACCTGATGAGACCTACCAAAGTGCCATCATCAGGCTCTGTAGGCTGGACGGGCTGAACTGGTGGCTCTCCTCCAGTAGGCATGACTCTGGAGGCTACTTCTGAATGCTGGGCTTGATCTCCGGGTTGTTGCTGGTCCACGGGAGGTGCTCCGTCTTGCTGATCGGCAGGTCCAGGAACAATGCCGCTGAAGAAGACTGTCACGACCCGCACCCACTGTGAGGGTACGAGTACGTAACAGCGCCCAGCCTACGCCGCAGTGTCGGCGGTAGAACGTTGTTCTAAGTCTCTAACTAACCATCAACTCATGCAGTATATAATGTACTCATCATGATCAACTCCAAACGGAGGACAAGTATAAGATAAGGTGTATCTCAATCACAGTCTAAGCACGATAAGATAACACAGAATTGTAACTAAGAAATTGAAGACAAAACTAATACTGAAATAATAATAACATCTGAATAATCTCAAATACATCTCAAGTCTCAATTCTATACAACAAGCTCTAAGAAAAGTAAATGCAAGTCTACTAGACTAAATCCCGATCACTCCTGAGTGTCGGGGCCATAGGTAGCTAAGCCATCTCCTCAGTAAAATGTAGGGCATGTGTCCTCAGGGCAATCATCTGTAAAATTTTCAACAGGTCCAGTCAGGACAGGAACGAGCACAATCTCATCTAGAAAATCCAAGTAAATGACAGAGAACTATAAAGCAGTTATAGGCAGTTGTATTGATGAAAATGGCAGTTTATATTCAGGTGATGGTAAGAAGATAGATAAAGTGCAAAGAAAGTAAATACTAAACAAGAGAAGAATCATAGCAATAAAGACTGTAAAAATAGAACTAGCTGAACCAGGGTAGTATGATATAAAGTCCAGACAAAATGTAGACCAGTGTAACTCCAATGTAAGTCCAGTACAGGATGAATCTCATACAAGATGAATCCAGCAAGGGACGATACCAGTCATAGTGATCAATGATTCCAGGGTGAGTCCAGCCTATACTCTAGCAGTGTGTTTTAAAATACCGAGATCGACATGTAAATGGCTATGGGTAAATCCGGCACATCACACACCTGGCCGGGTGTGAGATGGCTATCATTCCAGTAGATTCCAGTAGGGGTGATTCCAGTAATGGGGTATGTCTACATGTCTTACTCTAGTATTTCCCCTCCCAGCAAGTGAATCCAGAATTTCGACACAATGATTCAAGATGAGTCCAGCCAAGTACAATGATACCAGTAAATGATTCCGGGGTGATTCCAGTAAATGATTCCAGTAATAGAAGCCGAAAATGATGATACCAGTAATAGAGGCCAGAAAATAAATGTGTGTCGTATACATGAATCCAGAAATAACAGTACGTGTTTGTAACAGAGAATCACATACAGCTAACTAGAACTGAAATACAGTAATTGACAAATAAATGAGAGAACTATCAGAGAATGTACTCGCCTGATACTCTGAAAAGAGTAGTGTAATGTCAGATGTCTACACCAGAGTCACAATATCCTAAATAGAGCAGTACAGGTTATAATGTGTTTAAAAATAAGATAAATGAAGTCTACGATGCAATCTACATAAATTCTAGGCCAATCTAGGTCAAGGTCAACTCTAAGTCAACCAAGAAGTCAACCTAGGTCTAGCAAGTCTAATCTAGGTCAATCTTAGTCTGACTAGGTTTAACTAGTCTAATCTAGCTAGTATACACTATACACTAGTCTATAGGACTCTACACATGTGTATATTTCATATACACAAGACCACACAAGGCTACCATAGACTATGTACCTAGGTTATAGGCCATGGGTCAAGTCATGATCAAAATAAATCATTTAGCCATAAGTCATTTCATGAAACCATGACTTAATGCACTAAATCAAATCCCCTCATTCTAAAATTAGTTTCTAATGACTAAATGTAGGTTACCCTAAGTTAGACTAGGGTCACCATGGCTAGGGTTAGCTTCTAGGCAAGCTCACTAGGTCTCAACAAGTCAAGTCAACCTAGAAATTCACCAATTCAACAAATCACCAAATAAATCAAATAAGTCAAAATGACCAAAATATCCCTAGGCTAAAAATGATAATTAAATCATGCTAATGACATGGTTAGGCTCTAGGCCATGCAGTCTCTCAGGTTTCACTAGCAGCACATCAAAATCACAAGTCATGACTTAAACCAGTTTTAAATAGTTTAAAAATTACTAAAAATTACCAAGAATCAAAATGTGAAATAAATATCAATGAATAATAATTATAATTACAAAATTTCAAAAATACCCTCATCTGGAAAACTGGGTGTTACAAAGACGACATAGGTAATAATAAGGAAGGACCAGGACAGATCAACGATACAAGCATGTGATCAGGTCAAGATTACAGGGATTCAGAAGATACGAGCAGAGATCAAGGGCGAGTACTGATTGAGACATCTATTCGGTAAACCCTCACATATCTTGATTTACAAGACCTGCATGGGCCACCACTTAAACCATGTAACGCCCCAGAACCAGAATACTGGAGAGCGGAGGCGTACATAGCCAGCTACGTATATTGAAGTGCAACCCACCTCGTTATACGGTCACGGCTGTCTAGATACATGAGGGTTTAACTACAATCCAACAGTCTCCTATGGTCGTGAACAAGCATATTGTCTCAATCACAAGCAAGTATAACAGTCACAAGATATTAGAACATCAATATACAATAGTAAGGCGTCCCATACATTACATATTGGATGATCATGAAGCTAGTCGTACAAAATGTCAAGACTAGCAAGAGTTCAGTCATACATGATCAACCCTAGGATCTGTCAACCATGTTACAGCCCGTAGGCAGACAGTAAGTAAAGGTGCAATACGAGCTAACACGTGCTCGTCGGCTAAACGCCTCAAAAGAATAATTTTACAATAAAGTGGGAGGATAAAAGAAACCCACTCGTTGCTAGGGTTACGCCTGGTGGTCACCATCTGGCTGGATGGTAGGTAGATCCTCTGGAGCTGTTCCGATATCTGGCCATACAAAACCAGCTGGGACAGACCCTAGAAAGAGCAAGTGCCACAAAGGAGGCTTCACTTAGGAACTAAAACCAGCATATCACAATGGAATATTAAAGATAATACATAAAAAAACTGATAATAATAGAGATAACAACAGTAAACTGAGTACGAGGAAACCATTCAAGTAGCCAGGTCACAACCCTTAAACCAAACAAGGACCGGGGTTGCAGCCCTTCACCTGAATAGAAACCCGTCTCAAATACTACTGGTATAGTATAGACAATAAACGAAGAGAGGACACAGAACTGCTCCGGAATGTCACGACCCGCACCCACTGTGAGGGTACGAGAGCGTAACAACGCCCAGCCTACGCCGCAGTGTTGGCGGTAGAATGCTGTTCTAGGTCATGAACTATAACTAACATAATATGAATACTCTCCATAAGGAGGCCAACACAGAGGTACAACTCAATCACAATCTAGAGATAGAATATGGTACGATAAAATAGATAAGAGAATCATCAACTGAGGTACAACAGAAATTAAATACAAGTCTTATCATCTCTAAAGATATACAACTCTGAAAGCAAGGACAACAGCTAAACATGAAAAGAAACAGTCTAAGCTATCTATACTATGCAAGGGTATCATCCTCAGCAGCTGCCTGAACCTCCCCAGGGGTCCAGGTCGCGAGTGTCATCTAGGCAAGCTCCAAAGTAAGGGTGCAGGGTTCCTCATCATCCTCTGTAAAATTTTCAACAGGTCCAGTCAGGACGGGAGCGAGCACAGTACATCTCAACAGTTCATAGCAGGTTAGAAAATATAATCATGCAGTAAAGTAAGATATAGATACTGAAGGAAATGTAGTATGTAAACAGAAAGAGAACTGTAATAGAAATATCTACTATAAGTAGAGAGCTACCAGTGACTAGTGATTTAGAGTAAAAGTCGACATGTGAACGGCTTGATTTGCACATGGCTATACTAAAGAGGCGTACATGGCTATTCTACTTTGGAATTGTTCACATGGCTATTTATACTCCCCCGTACCCCCAATTAATACACAAGGATCCAACCAGGTTATGTTATGATTCCATGTAACAGCCCCCGAAGGGTGGTAAGCCCCCGAAGGGTGGTACATAGTAGTCCCATAAATAGAGATTCTGGGAAACCTAATAAATGGGATAAGGATTCAAAGAAGACTCTGTGATCATAAGAGTATATGTCACAAGTGATCAAAGAACCAAAGAAGCATAGTGATACGCCATGTAAGTGAAACGCACAGAACATAGAGTACCCGATGCTCCCTGATGGAATAACATCTCAAGGAGGGATCCATATTGTACTAATCCGTGTGACCAACGTGACAGTATCAAGTAAAGTAATTTAATGCAGAAAAATAAATCTAAGCAGGATATGAAATGATCAGAGAATGTACTCGCCTCGTATCTGAATGTCTGAAGTAAATGTACTGTCCGAGATGAGATACCTGACTCCTAGTTAGAGCAACACAAGTCAAGATGTATACAGGGGATGATAAATGTAATCTATAATGCATCTGCATGCTGTCTAGGTCAAACTAGGCTAAAGTCGACACTTGGTCAACTCTAGTCAACCACACTAGTCAAACTAGGTCAAGTCCTAGCCCAACAAGTCTAACAAGTCTCACTAGTCCTAACCAAGCCTAGTCTAGTAATCACACACACCATCACAAGTCATAGAGAACACATATTACATATATATGCATGTTGACATTACATTCTCATATTATCCAACATTGCAGTTATAACTTGCATATATATACCACTCATTAACTTACACTATCACATGCATTCATATATACTAGCATATATATACATGGCCTATATTTCATAATCTCATGCTTGCCTACATATATATATATATATATATATATATATATATATATATATATATATATATATATATATATATATATATATATATATGTATAGACATGGGTTAAAATCAAATAGGTACATTATACATTCATGTCGATATTATACATTACCAACTTGTACTCCTACATTACATATATTCATATAACCATGCATTTCATCATCCCATTGCATATCATTCATTATATTACATAGCATTCATATATTGCATGCACATGCTAGTATCTATCAACATATATATATATATAGGGATAGGGCAAAGAAAGGGCATGAAGAGGGGGGTTTTAGTCTCAATGTGTGAGTGAGTATATTATGTATATGGAACAGGGGACTAGAGTGTCAAGGGGGTGTGATATAACCTGTGTGTGTATGATGAGAGGGTGAGGGTATTCAGTTGTGAGTGTTTGATAAAAATTCTCAGATTTCTTGTGTGTGTTTACATGTGCAATTTTCAGTGTGTAACCTTAGAACCTGTGTGTGTGTTCATTGTGTCAGTATTCTCAGGAAAATCAGTGAACCTTAATTACCAATGACAGTTTCATATCCAAACCAAAACAGAATTTGAAATCCCATTCACATTTCAGACATATATCATTCAATCTCAGTCTAATAGGAATGAAATAACAGGTTAAGGAATGAACAGTGAATAAATGAAATGGAATCAATTCAGGTACAGTTTTAGAAAAAAAAATAGGAAGGGAACCCCATTCTCTGTGTGTGTGTATAGACATACAATAGTGTGTTTAGATTAGGACATAGAAGGGAATCCCATTTCAGTGAATCAATTAACATAGAGAAATCAGTTAGCAACTAATCAACTTCTAAGGTTAATGGGGAATGACAGTGAGCATATAAATCAACCCACACCAATTCGAATCCTCTTAGCAAAACAAAACCAATGCAATGCACAGAGAATTAACATTCAATATTTAGTTTAAGGAATCATGTGGCTAGTTCAATAGGGAAACAAACTCGGGTATTAAGAGCAATACAGTATATAAAAAAAGAAGTAACATTCAAACTAGTTTACAGGAAAAGGAAAGGAACCAATTTCCAGTTCATACTGTACAATGCCAATAGGGAAACAGGGAAAGAATCATCTCAGGTTAATATTAACTCAATTTTCATGTACAACCTAACATTCAAATCAATCCCAGTTATGTGTCAAAGTGTTCAGGATTCTCAGGTTTTATAAACCTGGTAAATCTCAGTCAATCATTCAACAATTAACTCCTATGAACCTTCAACTGAGGTTTGAAATCTCAGATTAAAGAAGGGAAATCAATTCTCGGTTTTGAAATGACAGTTAAACAATGACAGGGAAACAGTGTTCAGTTTGTGTGTGCATGAGTGCTTAGGCATGTGTGTATGAGTGATCAGGTTTCAGTGAGTGAAACAAGTACAATGAGGTAACTTAGTGTTCCCAGGTTCGATATTTTTTTGATACAATCTCAGGTTTAGAAAAGAACCCAAGTTCACAAAGAATCTCAGATATCACATTAACTCAGAAGTTTGAACTTAAATTCAGCTTTATACATAACACAATATGTATAAACAATAAATTTCAGATATAATATCCCATCTCAGGTTTCAGATGGTAAAACCCAAATTCATAATCGAGATACAATGTCAATTCAAAACCCAAAATCTGAACTCGAGTTAAGCATGTAAAATCAAACTCATTTAACAACAAATTACCATCAAATCATGTTTGAAATACCTGTACAGTAATCAACTTCACAAACAATCCTCGAGCTCACAGTCCACAAGTATCAGAACAATAAACCCGACAGTTTAAAACCCAAATTCGTAAACAAAAACCCAAAACAGTTACTAACAGAAATTAAACACAGAACTATGTATCAGACCTTATGGGAAATCCAAAATTTGATATCAAAAACATGTTAATATGCTTTACTACAAATTGGTAATTAACCTACTATATGTGCACGTGGTGTACACTTCGTGTCGTGTCCAGAACCTGACACAAATGTGTCCAAAACACAAAACACACACACAGACACGGACTGTGCACTGACAGTGTCGTGCATGCGTGCACGTGTGTCCAGTGCACGACACAGGCCACGTGGTGACACGTGGCCGTGCACACGTGTACGCCTAGACTAGCGGAACGTGTACATGTGTCTGTATTGTGTCCAAGTGAGTCATGTCAGGAGTTAAAGGGTCGTATCAGACGCAAATTTTCGCGTGGAACAGTACAGTGTGTGACCAGTACAGCCTCGATTTCGTGTCCGACACAAATCGAGGTGTACTGAAACTTTGGGGGAGTGTGCGCAGACACTGCCCCCATGTCCATGCCAATTTTGGCGTGTCCAAGTGTCGTGTGTAGTGCACACAAGATACGTGGTAGCAGTGCATACGTGCGAGGCAGCGTACAGCTTGTCCACGACCAAATACGACATGACAACTGACACAAACACAAATCAGTCTTCACAAACATTGTTACACATACCTAGATCTAGAGATTCATGAAATTAGAATTCAAAAATACGAAAATAAAATCCTCACAGACATTTCATCAAACACATGCTGTTATGCACTGATATGCGTCCGATA
Source organism: Iris pallida (assembly GCA_029216955.1). Taxonomy (NCBI): domain Eukaryota; kingdom Viridiplantae; phylum Streptophyta; class Magnoliopsida; order Asparagales; family Iridaceae; genus Iris; species Iris pallida. The sequence goes on from JANAVB010025196.1 coordinate 16,419,920, forward strand.
CGGACACGTAATGGACACCACCCGACACCAAACCTATGCTAGCAGCTAGGGGACACCTAGGGCTTCCTATCCATGCAAAGAAAACAAAATTTGGTGGTGGGAATAGGGATTTACCTATATGTTGAAATTCCAATTAAAAGCTCCAAAAAGGGGGTTTCTCCTTGTTAGCCAAACTCTCCAAATTGCCCCAAGGCTGGGATTATCCTCCATGAACAGCAAGAGGGAGACAATTAGAATCTAATGCAAGTGGTTTGAGCCAAAAAGGAGTTAAAATGGAAAAGTTATGGATTGGGGAAGATGGCTATACCTCTTTCTCCAAGCTTGAGAAGAAAAACAATAAAAGAGGCAAGAACAAATGGAAGAGGCATTAAATAGGGTGTGGAACCCTAGGTTGGCTGCCATGGGTGGGCTTATTGGGGTTTGGGCTTAAGTCATGGGCCTATGGTTCAATTCACAAGTCATTGCATTAAACCATAAGTCATGACTTAATTTCACTAAACCAAATCCCCTCATTCTAAACTAATCTCTAATGACTAAAATGGGTTAACTCTAGTTAGGCTAGGGTTACCATAGCTAGGGTTAGGTTCTAGGCTAGTCTACAAGTCTCAAACTAGTCAAGACTAACATAACACATAGCAATATTTAATTAATATTAAATTCACAGAAATTCCCATAAATCATAATAAATTCAAATAAATCCTAAAATGACCAAAATACCCTCTAGGCTAAAATGTACCAATTAAACATCCTAATCACATGGCTAGGCTCTAGGACAGACAGTCTCTACGGTTACACTAGCCAAACACCAAAATCATAAGTCATGATTTAAAATAGTTTTAAAATAATTTAAAAAATTACCAAAAATTATATCATGATTTAAATATCATTATTAAAAGATTAAAATAACAAAATTTCAAAATTACCCTCATTTGGAAAACTGGGTGTTACAATCCTACCCACCTCATAAAAATTTCGTCCTCGAAATTAAAGGTGATCGTACTCCTTCTAGGTTAAGTCCCCAGCAATCATAGTCTCAGAACCTATTCAATCATACAATTTAAAAGGACGGCATACAGGGTCATGGCATACGGTGGTAATGAAAGTCTCATCTAGGTATACTAGTCATACTAGACCAAAATAATTATAGGGTATCAAAACATACAAGCAATCAAGGGTGCTAACTAGAAAAGATACTGAAATAACAATCATCAAGACTGTAAGGCAGTCTACCCTCCTATATGAAAACTGGTACTTATCAAAAATAAAATATAATAAAGATAACTACCAATTATCTATTAAGGGATACTATTCATGAAAATTAAAATCAAAAGTTAAGGAATGAAAGTCAATTGCATGGAATCCAATTACAATATGCATATATAGAGAGTGTGTTAGAGAGGGAAAAGCTAGCATTAGGTAAATGTTATGCGGTTCGTGTGAATTATACATGAAAGTGCATAAGAGGATCTGTGTCTCAACTATAGCTATCAAGTTACACTATTCATGCCATATTGGTTAAGCAGTCTACAAGGCACAAGCTATTTACTCATAACATGCATGGCTAACCGTATATATAGGTATATTTATATGTATAGAGAGGTAGAGATTTAATTGCATCTACATACATTATAACATGTATACAGAACTATATATATATATATATCTATATAGCTATATGAACATAACATAGAGATGAAGGGTTAGGTTCTCATGGCAGTTGTGAACATTAGTGTAGGGTGTCAAGTGTACATGGGTTAAAACTTGAATAAAGGGTTCAATCATTCAGTTTTAGTTCAACATTACATATTAGATCTGAAATTAAAATACACATTTGGAAGCAATGAAAAAAAATATTAACATGTATTCAGTTTTTAAAATTTTGGAGAAATTCGAACATCAAAACCAACTCAATGTTTACCACAACCACAACCTAACATGTAAGAGTATGAAACCTATCATTATATACCTACACACAACAATGTACACGGCTCAAAATATTATATTAAAGAAAACTGCAATTTGACTAATCACTTAGAATTCAGACTTAAAGGGTTAATATGTACATAGTCTCAGGTTTGACAAATTCAACACAAAACTCAACCAAGCTCAACCAAATTTTCTTTAAGACTTGAAACTCTGCATGTAACATACATGTGCAGTAATATAAACAACAACTAATAACATGAAATTTAAATTTAATTTACGAATTTAATCTGGAAAACAGAGAACTGGTCACTGATACTGTCCTATATTAGAATTATTGGGATTTTGATAAATTAACATCAACATATTAATATGCATTTAGATAGGTTGGTGATCAAGTGTAGCATGCATACGTGTCAGGCAAGCATCTGTGTCCACTATATTATATATTCTAAGGTAATACAAGAAATAATGGCAAGAAAAAAATAATAATAAAATCTGTTCTGCTTATCTGTTTAAAAGAAGGAACCATTTTGAAACCAGAGTTATAATATCAAATCTAAGTCAAGGTCTAGCAAAATCATCGATTCATTGTATTAGGAAGAATTTTATAGCAAAAAGTTACACAAGGTTTATAATAACAGCTAAGCTACTCCTACTCATACTCCTACTCCTAAGCTATTTGATGATGGGGTACAATTTATACAACAGAAGGGTACGATAGAGATGATATGTTTAAAAACCTTCTCAAGATACAATTTGATAATCATATGCATCTGTCAAAAATCATGTTACTCAGAGTCCTCGCCATGCCAGTAAGCAAGGCTGCGATAAACGACAGATTCCATAACTAGGATATGCACCTCTACAATCATGTCGTCTGGAAATCTTGCTATGCCGACTAGTATAGCTGCGAGAAATTCCAAATCTCATAACCAAGATACGTACATCCGAAGTCAGGTCTCTATGTTTCCGCCACGCCAGCTAATATGGCTGCGATAAACTACAAGCTCCATAATCAAGTAGACGTTTTACCATCCCTGTATTCCCGTCAACATATGTTATCAGAAAAATATCATAACTCAGGCCTTAAAATTCATCTCGATAGGAAAATCAAAATCAACAACGATCCAACAAAATCAAATTCAATGATCAAGGAGTGAGAGCGAACAAAACAAGGGGAAGGATTTCAAATTGAAGTTTAAATAAGATTCTCAAGGGTCGTCCCAGGAATCTCTCAAAGAATCCTAACTGTGATTGAGTACCTTCAAAAATATATCCTAATCCTACTGCAGGCTGTAGTGATACTCTAGTTCGAATACCACTACATAAACTCGACCTGCATGGGCCACCACTAAAAACGTGTCACGATTCGCACCCACAGTAAGGGTACGAGAGCGTAACAACGCCCAGCCTACGCCGCAGTATCGGCGGTAGAACGCTATTCTAGGTCATGAACTATAACTAACATAATATGAATACTCTTCATAAGGAGGCCAACACAGAGGTACAACTCAATCACAATCTAGAGATAGAATATGGCACGATAAAATAGATAAGAGAATCCTCAACTGAGGTACAACAGAAATGAAATACAAGTCTTATCATCTCTAAAGATATACAACACTGAAAGCAAGGACAACAGCTAAACATGAAAAGAAACAGTCTAAGCTATCTATACTATGCAAGGGTATCATCCTCAGCAGCTGCCTGAACCTCCCCAGGGGTCCAGGTCGCGAGTGTCATCTAGGCAAGCTCCAAAGTAAGGGTGCAGGGTTCCTCATCATCCTCTGTAAAATTTTAACAGGTCCAGTCAAGACGGGAGCGAGCACAATACATCTCAACAGTTCATAGCAGGTTAGAAAATATAATCATGCAGTAAAGTAAGATATAGATACTGAAGGAAATGCAGTTTGTAAACAGAGAGAAAACTGTAATAGAAATATCTACTATAAGTAGAGAGCTACCAGTGACTAGTGATTTAGAGTACAAAGTCGACATGTGAACGGCTTGATTTGTACATGGCTATACTAAAGAGGCGTACATGGCTATTCTACATTGGAATTGTTCACATGGCTATTTATACTCCCCCGTACCCCCAATTAATACACAAGGATCCAACGAGGTTATGTTATGATTCCATGTAACAGCCCCCGAAGGGTGGTAAGCCCCCGAAGGGTGGTAAGCCCCCGAAGGGTGGTACATAGTAGTCCCATAAATGGGGATTCTGGAAAACCCAATAAATGGGATAAGGATTCAAAGAAGACTCTGTGATCATAAGAGTATATGTCACAAGTGATCAAAGAAGCATAGTGATACGCCATATAAGTCAAACGTACAGAACATAGAGTACCCGATGCTCCCTGATGGGATAACATCTCAAGGAGGGATCCATATTCTACTAATCTGTGTGACCAACGTGACAGTATCAAGTAAAGTAATTTAATGCAGGAAAATAATTCTAAGCAGGATATGAAATGATCAGAGAATGTACTCGCCTCGTATCTGAATGTCTGAAGTAAATATACTGTCCGAGATAAGATACCTGACTCCTAGTTAGAGTAACACAAGTCAAGATGTATACAGGGGATGATAAATGTAATCTATAATGCATCTGCATGCTGTCTAGGTCAAACTAGGCTAAAGTCGACACTTGGTCAACTCTAGTCAACCACACTAGTCAAACTAGGTCAAGTCCTAGCCCAACAAGTCTAACAAGTCTCAATAGTCCTAACCAAGCCTAGTCTAGTAATCACACACACCATCACAAGTCATAGAGAACACATATTACATATATATACATGTTGACATTACATTCTCATATTATCCAACATTGCATTATAACTTGCATATATATACCACTCATTAACTTACACTATCACATGCATTCCTATATACTAGCATATATATACATGGCCTATATTTCATAATCTCATGCTTGCCTACATATATATATATGTATAGACATAGGTTAAAATCAAATAGGTACATTACACATTCATGTCAATATTATACATTACCAATTTGTACTCCTACATTACATATATTCATATAACCATGCATTTCATCATCTCATTGCATATCATTCATTATATTACATAGCATTCATATATTGCATGCACATGCTAGTATCTATCAACATATATATATATATATAGGGATAGGGCAAAGAAAGGGCATGAAGAGGGGGGTTTTAGTCTCAATGTGTGAGTGAGTATATTATGTATATGGGACAGGGGACTAGAGTGTCAAGGGGGTGTGATATAACCTGTGTGTGTGATGAGAGGGTGAGGGTATTCAGTTGTGAGTGTTTGATAAAAATTCTCAGATTTCTTTGTGTGTTTACATGTGCAATTTTCAGTGTGTAACCTTATAACCTGTGTGTGTGTTCATTGTGTCAGTGTTCTCAGGAAAATCAGTGAACCTTAATTACCAATGACAGTTTCATATCCAAACCAAAACAGAATTTGAAATCCCATTCACATTTCAGACATATATCATTCAATCTCAGTTTAATAGGATTGAAATAACAGGTTAAGGAATGAACAGTGAATAAATGAAATGGAATCAATTCAGGTACAGTTTCAGAAAAAAATAGGAAGGGAACCCCATTCCCTGTGTGTGTGTATAGACATACAATAGTGTGTTTAGATTAGGACATAGAAGGGAATCCCATTTCAGTGAATCAATTAACATAGAGAAATCAGTTAGCAACTAATCAACTTCTTAAGTTAATGGGGATTGACAGTGAGCATATAAATCAACCCACACCAATTCGAATCCTCTTAGCAAAACAAAACCAATGCAATGCACAGAGAATTAACATTCAATATTTAGTTTAAGGAATCATGTGGCTAGTTCAATAGGGAAACAAACTCGGGTATTAAGAGCAATACAGTATATAAAAAAGAAGTAACATTCAAACTAGTTTACAGGAAAAGGAAAGGAACCAATTTCCAGTTCATACTGTACAATGCCAATAGGGAAACATGGAAAGAATCATCTCAGGTTAATATTAACTCAGTTTTCATGTACAATCTAACATTCAAATCAATCCCAGTTATGTGTCAAAGTGTTCAGGATTCTCAGGTTTTATAAACCTGGTAAATCTCAGTCAATCATTCAACAATTAAATCCTGTGAACCTTCAACTGAGGTTTGAAATCTCAGATTAAAGAAGGGAAATCAATTCTCGGTTTTGAAATGACAGTTAAACAAGAACAGGGAAACAGTGTTCAGTTTGTGTGTGCATGAGTGCTTAGGCATGTGTGTGTGAGTGATCAGGTTTCAGTGAGTAAAACAAGTACAATGAGGTAACTTAGTGTTCCCAAGTTCGACATTTTTTTGATACAATCTCAGGTTTAGAAAAGAACCCAAGTTCACAAAGAATCTCAGATATCACATTAACTCAGAAGTTTGAACTTAAATTCAGCTTTATACATAACACAATATGTATAAACAATAAATTTCAGATATAATATCCCGTCTCAGGTTTCAGATGGGAAAACCCAAATTCATAATCGAGATATAATGTCAATTCAAAACCCAAAATCTGAACTCGAGTTAAGCATGTAAAATCAAACTCATTTAACAACAAATTACCATCAAATCATGTTTGAAATACCTGCACAGTAATCAACTTCACATACAATCCTCGAGCTCACAGTCAACAAGTATCAGAACAATGAACCCGACAGTTTAAAACCCAAATTCGTAAACAAAAACCCAAAACAGTTACTAATGGAAATTAAACACAGAACTATGTATCAGACCTTATGGGAAATCCAAAATTTGATATCAAAAACATGTTAATATGCTAAACTACAAATTGGTAATTAACCTACTATATGTGCACGTGGTGTACACTTCGTGTCGTGTCCAGAACCTGACACAAATGTGTCCAAAACACAAAACACACACACAGACACGGACTGTGCACTGACAGTGTCGTGCACGCGTGCACGTGTGTCCAGTACACGACACAGGCCACGTGGTGACACGTGGCCGTGCACACGTGTACGCCTAGACTAGGGGAACGTGTACATGTGTCTGTATTGTGTCCAAGTGAGTCGTGTCAGGAGTTAAAGGGTCGTATCAGACGCAAATTTTTGCGTGGAACAGTACAGTATGTGACCAGTGCAGCCTCGATTCCGTGTCCGACACAAATCGAGGTGCACTGAAACTTTGGGGGAGTGTGCACAGACACTGCCCCCGTGTCCATGCCAATTTTGGCGTGTCCAAGTGTCGTGTGTAGTGCACACGAGATACGTGGTAGCAGGGCATACGTGCGAGGCAGCGTGCAGCGTGTCCACGACCAAATACGACACGACAACTGACACAAACACAAATCAGTCTTCACAAACATTGTTACACATACCTAGATCTAGAGATTCATGAAATTAGAATTCAAAAATACGAAAATAAAATCCGCACAGACATTTCATCAAACACATGTTGTTATGCACTGATATGCGTCCGATACGGACACGTAATGGACACCACCCGACACCAAACCTATGCTAGCATCTAGGCGACACCTAGGGCTTCCTATCCATGCAAAGAAAACAAAATTTGGTGGTGAGAATAGGGATTTACCTATATGTTGAAATTCTAATGAAAAGCTCCAAAAAGAGGGTTTTTCTTTGTCAGCCAAACTCTCCAAATTGCCCCAAGGCTGGGATTATCCTCCATGAACAGCAAGAGGGAGACAATTAGAATCTAATGCAAGTGGTTTGAGCCAAAAAGAAGTTAAAATGGAAAAGTTATGGATTGGGGAAGATGGCTATACCTCTTTCTCCAAGCTTGAGAAGAAAAACAATAAAAGAGGCAAGAACAAATGGAAGAGGCATTAAATAGGGTGTGAAACCCTAGGTTGGCTGCCATGGGTGGGCTTATTGGGGTTTGGGCTTAAGTCATGGGCCTATGGTTCAATTCACAATTCATTAAATCACAAGTCATTGCATTAAACCATAAGTCATGACTTAATTTCACTAAACCAAATCCCCTCATTCTAAACCAATCTCTAATGACTAAAATGGGTTAACTCTAGTTAGGCTAGGGTTACCATAGCTAGGGTTAGGTTCTAGGCTAGTCTACAAGTCTCAAACTAGTCAAGACTAACATAACACATAGCAATATTTAATTAATATTAAATTCACAGAAATTCCCATAAATCATAATAAATTCAAATAAATCCTAAAATGAACAAAATACCCTCTAGGCTAAAATGTACCAATTAAACATCCTAATCACATGGCTAGGCTCTAGGACAGACAGTCTCTACGGTTACACTAGCCAAACACCAAAATCATAAGTCATGATTTAAAATAGTTTTAAAATGATTTAAAAAAATTACCAAAAATTATACCATGATTTAAATATTATTATTAAAAGATTAAAATTACAAAATTTCAAAATTACCCTCATTTGGAAAATTGGGTGTTACATGGGAGCCAGGTTACAACCCTTAAACCAAACAAGGACCGGGATTTTAACCCTTCGTCTGAACAGAACTGGACCCCTAATCTTTATTGTTAAGGCCAGTATTAATAATCATGGTATTGAGGTAAGGTAAAACATGATGAACATGGCATGGGGTTGCAATAAGACAATAAACGAAGAGAGGACACAGAACTGCTCCGGGAGCCAGGTTACAACCCTTAAACCAAACAAGGACCGGGGTTGTAATCCTTCGTCTGAACAGAACTGGATCCCCGATCGTTATTGTTAAGGTAAGCATCAATAATCATGTCATGTCACAATCTTGCACAGGATCAGGATAAGACAGCTGGAATAAACTCCATCCAATCAATCACGGTCAATCAAGAGTACGGCTTGATACTTTAACTAACTAGGGTTATCACAGGCCTAGTTACTAGCAAGATGCAATGAGATTATCCCAACAGCCATAAGCCCTGCAGACCATCCGGTTATCCAGGTCGAATGTCCGTTTATGAAGAATGCAACACGTGACTGTGTGCTGGAAATGTGCCCTACTCGTCGGTAGGCTACAAGTCCACTGAATGCGCCCAGATAACGGGATTGCCTGTAGCTGGAAATCTCTTCATGACTATTGAATCATTCTAGTTAATTAGCCTTAGTCAATTTCAGTAGGTACCCCTGACCGTGGTACTCAGGGATCTCCATCCTAGACATGATACAAGACAGTACCAGTTTATTTGTATAAACACAATCGCCCACGGTGTCCAGGTCTTTCATACTTGTCATGTCAGGCTAGCTGTCGTAACAGCATGTCGAGATATATCATGTCAGTTTGCTTGCCAAAAGTGCGCCACAGCGGGCCATTATCGTGTTCTATTCTTACCTTATCATGAATGAGAGAAACTTGCACAAAATAACTAGTAACATATTCTTGAAGCCAAGGAAAAGATCTACAACTTTCATGTTTTGAGTTTTTCAAGATTCTAGCTACAAAACAACTTAAACAGGCAAAAACAGTAAAATAGAGCAATTCCGGCGCATGGGATTCCTGCACAATCGGCGCGTGGGATTCCTGTACAATCGGCGCATGGAATTCCTGCATAATCGGTGTATGGGATTCCTGCACCATCGGTGCGTGGAATTCCTGTACCATTGGCGCGTGGGATTCCTGCACCATTGGCGCGTGGGATTCCTGCACAATCGGCGCGTGGGATTCCTGCACAATCGGCGCGTGTGATTCCTGTACCATTGGCGCATGGAAAACTCACGTTGCGTCTTCAGTACATGCTCGTAGGGAACCTACGCGCATGACACGCTCGGAGTTAAGGGATACGTTGTCGAGACTTCACAGCGCATGGCCTCCCGGGCGCATGGGGGTCATCGTCCCCAAACAGCAAGTTCAGCCATGAAAGTTCCAAAAACTTGCCATGGCCATAACTTCCTCATCCGAAGTCGAAATCAAGCGAAACAAAAGCCAAAACTGCATGAAATTGAATTCTCCACAACATAGAACCATTAGTTTTCGAAAATAACCAAGTTTTAGAGATCAAAACTAAAAAAAAACCAAAAAGTTACAAACTTAGATCTACAAGAATCCATCCATCAAATCCAAAAATGTCAAGTTTTAAAGAGGCTTAGAATCAAGTAAGAAAGATAATGGAACAATATAACTTGAGATCCATCATGAAGCAAGTTTGCACTTGCCTAAGCTCTCTCTCTCTCTCTCCCTTCTGGTGGTTGAAGAAGTAATGGTGGAGAAGAAGAAGTAAATGAAGAGAGAGAATGAGAGAATGGGTTAATAAATGGTGATGGTGGTGGTAGGTAGGGGTTCTCCCCTTGGTTCATGAGGAACCAATAAACAACCAAAGTCGAACCAAGCCAACCCAAACAAGCCGAACCAAGCCAGGAGACATAAAATACGAGTCAAGATAAACGTAATACGAACCACGGTCATTACACACACGTTCTTCGATAAATGTGGCATAAAAGCCACGTATGCAGACCACGTTCTCACATAGCCAGAAAAGATTGGGCGTAAAAATAATCCAAAATAGACTTCCTGCGTAAAGTAACAGACTGTGCGTAAAATAACCCAAAATAGACTTCCTGCGTAAAGTGGCTGAAAAGTAGCCTTGAGCGTATAATTAGCTCAAATAAACTCTATGCACACGAAAGCCTTGAGCGTAAAGACTCAAATAGCTTTCATGCGTAAAGGAATCGGTCTCTTGAGCATAAAGTAGCCCATCTGCACGCTAAACGACAAGTATTAGATTTGGTGCAAAAAATTTATTGGCTTCTATGCAATGTTCTGTCAGAAAATCATACTGTCAGATCAATATCACGCGCATTAAATGCAGTCTGACAGCATATCGCCCTCGCATAAAGTTTGAGGATAGCTCTTGCATAAAAGAGCTCGCGTAGAATTTGAATCTGACTCAATAGAGTCCTTTAATGAGCCTTGTGTAGAGTCTGACTTTGCGTAAAGTTCTCAACTTCTTTGACTTGGTCTATGAAGTTTATTTTATGCTTCTACAAAGGGGAGCAGTTTCACAGTCATCACTACCAGGCCCAGTAATCAAATCCATAGAGTTTGGTATAGCTTGCCACGCCATAAATTTAGCACTAGTAACATTGTCTGCACCAGTGTGTCGATAGCCACATGACTATCATCAGCCACAATGTCAGATAGTACCAGTCGGATGGGACTATTGGGAAGGTAGAGCATACCCGAGTAGAGTGCAGGAGAACAAACAAATAGTTCTTGAAGTGTGTGGTGCACAATATCATATGGTCAGTTCATGCTTGATATTATACCCAAAGGCTCAGTCGGTGCTTCAGCTTCCAACAACACCACCAACAACAACAGTAGCAGAACTTAGAAGGACAGTAGCAGTTCAGCCATTGCAGCAACAACCATTACCAACACATGCGGAAGCATTCCAACAGCAGTAGACACAACAACATGATCTAGCTCAGAGGCAGTAGCATTACAAGTAACACTTAAAATAAGTCAAATCGACGACGATTTTAGCGACTCTAGACTAAAATGTCGCTAATATTTTGATAATTAGCAAAGTAAAAAAAAAAGTCGCAAAACGTCACTATCAGCGACTTTCAGCGACATTTAGCATCAATCTTTATTATTATGAAAGCTGATATCGCGGTGTCGTCGGTGAACGTTGCTATATTTTCAAAAACAGCAACGTTTAGCGACTCGGCGAGTTAAATGTTGCCAGTGTATTAAAGACAGCGACGTTCAGCGACGTCCATTGTTGACATCGCTAAACTACTCCATATAGGGTTCACTGGTTGGTTCAACTTTTTGTTTTCTCCCTAATTTTTTCACTTCCTGTCCGCCCCTCTCCTCCGACCTCCTCCTGCCCCGTCACCCCTCTCGACTCTGACGACCCCCTTCCCCCGGCTCCCCTCTCGACTCCGGCGACCCCCGCATCCCCTGTCCCGTCTCCCCTCAACCTCTTTCGACTCCATCGACCCCCCACGGCCCCCTGCCCCGGCGACTCTCTGTCCCGATGACCCTCCCCTTCGACCCCCTCGATCAGGTAACGCCTAACCCTATCTCCCTCATGCTGCCACAACACGGACAAGAACATGCACACACTGACACGGACACGGACATGCATACACTGACACGGACACGTTGTGTATTATGTGAAAGATACGGCACTGACACACTGACATTGACACACGAACACAGAACTACAGACACTGACACTGGCATATTGTGTAATATGTGAAATAGAGTATGGTTTATATGAATTTTTATTTGTACGATGTTTTATTTTTAGATACTACAATCTTGATACATAAATATGTGAAATAGTGTATGGATTACATTCTAATTTTTGCATAAGTTTAATTAATACAAATTGATATTACATATAGGACACAACATAGATACATAAATGAGTTAGTATGGATACATGTTAGTATGGTATCGTAAAATGATTATAAGTGTATTTTGTAGTTTAGGGTATGGATATAGGCTTATGTCTCATCTCCTACCGTCGCTAAACATGTATTCGAATGTCACTATTTTGTATCATGAACGTCGCAAACAATCGCTATACGTCGCTAACTGGCTGATATGACAAATCTTGCCATGTCTGCAACATAGACACTAAATGTCGCAAATAACGTCGCTAACTACTGAATTGTCGGCGACATTTAGCATCGAAAGCAGACGTCGCTGATTAGCAACTCCTCGTCGCTAAACGTCGCTATCCACTAAAAAAAATAGCGACGTGACGACGTCGCTACCGTACGTCGCAATAGCGACCAATAGCAACATTTTTGTGTTAGCGACCACAAAATACGCGATAAAGTATTTTTTGTCGCTAAATTCATCGCTAATTTTTAATAGCGACATTTTATACACTTTAGCGACATTTTTAGGCATCCTAAAGTGTCTTATTTTGGTAGTGCAACAACATCATCAACAATACAGGAGATCACAACAAGGACATAGGTAGTTCTTCAATATGTTAGTGGAGGAGGCACTAGCTGTCACTGCCTGATTTTGCCGAATCTAGAAGTCACAACGAACAAGAAGACGTACAAGCGTAAGTTACAATTGTACAAGGCATGCTCGTGTATATTTATAAAATAGGTATTTTTGTAGAAATTTGCAATGGATAAAAAGGAGAAATTGAATAACAACATAATATAGAAGGATTAACTCTTTATTGATAATTTATAATAGCCTCTCAAACAGTCGAGTAAATATTGTGTTGAACTTGACTTACAACTTGAAACAACAAAATGAGATACATCATTCCAAACATCATATTCCTTTACTAAGAAAAGAATAAACACCTTCAGCAAAAGTCTACAAACAGAATTAGGAAGCTTCAAAATATGGAGAAGGCTTCTACCGAACCGAAATATCCCTAGAGATGAACGATTGGTCGATCGGTTTATTCGGTCTCAACCGGACCGAAATAGTCAAAATCAAATAAATCAAAATTCTAAAATGTAAAATCGAAACTGAACCAAAATTAGTCATAATTGAATCGAACCGATAATCAATTCGATGTATTTGGTTTGTTCGGTTGGACTATTTTTATTGTTTAATTGGTCGGACCCAAAGTTAAATTATGATAAAATTATATTAAAAATTATATTATTTTTTTATACATAGGTTTGTTGTATTTCAAAATTGGACATTTGAACTAGTTATTCAATTATCAAAATTGGACTTTAAAACACATACATAGAAATGTTATTTTTAAAATATACACATTTTTAATATGTATAAAATTGAGAGTATTGATAATTGTATAAGTTTTATTCGATTTTTGGCTTTTGACCATCGAAAGCTGAAACCGACTAAAAAAATTTAGTGTTTTCAAAACCGAAATTCAAACCAATTTTTTTCAAACCAAACCGCCGGTTCGATTCAATACCTGGTCCAGAACCGAATAAAGCTCACCCCTATGTATGTCTAGTCTCTCCTTTTTGTAGCCATATTTTCTTTTCTATTTGATGGACTATATTATAACCTTATATTCTATTAATTTGAGTATTTTGTATTAGATATTTGTCCTTTTTTCAAAGATGTTTGGATAAACTCTTTTATGCAAGGAGTCTTCTCGGGAACAGAACTGCATTATAGTCTTATGCCAAGTTTGGTCAGTGGAATTGGAGCATTGGGAAAGGAAAGTGATTCATTTCTTTGTTTGAATGCCGAAGGAAATGAGGAGGAAAGGAATTTGATTCCCAAGAGAAGGAAAAATAGGAGAAAAAGTGGTTCCTCCTACCAACTCGATTATTCATCCCCCCCCCCCCCCCCCCCCCCCCCCCCCCCCCCCCCCCCCCCCCCCAAAGATTAAATTTTTCTTCCAATTTTTTTGGAAACCAAAACACCGAAAAGAAAATTGATTGTAATTGCAATTTTTCAAAGTACATGAAATATCAAGGAATCAATTTCTTTTCCTTTCCTTTCCGTGAACCAAACGAGGCCTTAGAGTCACAATCTTCCTCGCTTCTGAAAACTTCAAAAAAAAAGGTTTTCAAATTTTGAAATATAATATATTAAACATTCACAAATTAAGATGTAAAATTATTCAGTGATACAGCTCCGACCTCCCACGTGGCAGTAGTGAGGCCCTGCTCTTCTCTAATAGCAGCATGTCACATCACTCTTATAGTGTCATGTTGTTTTCTCTCTCGTGGTGTGGCTACATGGCATGTTGTTATTGGAGGAGAGCAAGCTCACCATTGTCACGCAAAATCGGTCATGAGCTCATAGGAAGCCATGACGAGCTTCCAAAATGGACTCTCATACATAATATAAAATAAATTACAAAACTAAAATAAAAGTAAATTAAAAATAAAAATAAAAATGTTGACACCAAAAATTGAAAGGACCTCTTGTATACAAATCTACGATAATACCACTGCACTACAACTATTTTGTATATTAAGAATGTCTATGGTACATACTAGTTCTAGTTCTATTTTAGATATATAATTATTTATTTATTTATATTAGATTTTTTTTTTGGTCCTTATAATCTGTGGACTCTGGACGGTCGTCGTAGCTGTTCTAGGCCAAGGCCAATTTATCCTCCACCAGAGATATTCCTACCATACTTACCTAAAAAGAAACATGCTGCATCGAACGAAATAATAATAATAGCAGTCGATAAGGAACGCAGGCTTATTTGGTTGGACATGTCCGTTATGGATGTTGGTTGGTTGATTGTCAAACCCCACCGCAACCCCTAGGAGGGAGACCGCTACCGCTCTGTTTATCTACGGCGGACAAAGAGTAGATTTTGATCCGTAGCCCATAGAATTAACATAACACTCCAACTATAATTAAACATGAACCCCACGCGGCACGACTACGAAATTACGCCTCTGCCCACGCTACAACACGAATTCTGCAAGGACTGGGACAGTAATTTCACGCGCACGATCACGCTAAACGCTCGCCGCATAGCTGGCATCGTACAGGAGGGGGAAAATGCAAAAAAGAATGATGAAAATTCCAAAAAAAAGAAGAAGAAAAAGTGATAAAGAAAGGGAAGGCAAGAATCCCATGAAAGAAACATTAGGAAACAGAGAGCCTCCGAGTAACCGCAACCAGCGTGGCAGCATCCAACGAGCCCCACGAGGGGGCGCCACCCCAGTGACAGCTCTGCCCTTGCCACACTATTATATAGTGAGGGCAAATCCATGCTGCATGCATGCACGCATGGAGTGGGTCCCAGGAAGGGAAAAAAAAGTTTCGAGTTCTTTGCATGGTTTCGCGTACCCTCTCCTGAAATGTCATATTTATAAATCTTACCATTTAATCTAAAATTAGAAAATTTTGAAATAATTTCTACCGAAGGAAATACTACATAATAAGTGCAAGGGTCGTAGAAATAAACGCTAATGATGAAAGAAACAATGAGAGATCATTCAAAAGGACGACGTGGCAATGATGAATCTTAATTATTATTTTTTCAATAGTGTCGTGAGATATCTTACTAAAATTAAATTAAAAAAATAAAAAGTTGTGTGTCATGATATTATTGGAGTAGAATCAAGACTTCGTCTCTCTGAATAATTTTTCCAATTAAAGGGATTATTTTTTATTGCAAATATAAAATGAGGAAGGGGTAAGACGCAAATAAGTAAAAAGTAGTTAATATGGTTCAGGGGATGAATATTTATCTTACCAATGAATGACCTGGGAATAACAATAATTATTAATAATGACGATAATGGTGCAAAATAGTAGTAATAATGGGGAAAAAGAAAAACGAGCATCGATGCTCTGGAGGGAGAGAGAGAGGGAGAGGGAGAGGGAGAGGTGATGATAGCAATGGGGAAGCCATGATTGCGAATCTTGGGCCGGCCGGCCGAAAAGAAACCAACCCATCATCACTACTTTGGAAGGCCTCAATGGTCTCCATAATCACCAATCCCCAAAATACCCATGGCCCCAAAGCCCTTACCACGTGACCCCAACATTAAAATCCTTTCGACACATGCATGATTCCTGTGCCACTGCCAACCAAAACAAAAAGGTTGTTCCTCTCTCGCTCTATATATACGTATGAGCGTCACACCAATCCAAACTCAATACTCTCACTTCCTCTTCTTCTTCCAACGACAAATAAACAACAACAGAGAGGTGAGTGTTTTTTTTTTTTTTTTTTGTTGCGTCTTCCTCGGCTTCCTCTTTAGAAACTTGTTCTTATGAGTATGAGATTACGTTGTTGTTTGTTTAGTAAACATAGATAAGTATATAAGGGCAGGACAGGAAAAGTATGATGTACTATATCATTTAAATTATAGTTTATTGGGCTAGTCTTTCTTCTTCTCCCAACTCTTTTGTACTTACAATGTTGCAGTGCCTTCAAACTTTCCTTATTGAGCTTCCTCTCAAGCAAAGCAACACCAACAACAGCCCCATATAGCTCATAATTCTATCTATAGCTTTGTGTCTTGTGTTTGTGTTTTTGTTTGTGACTCCGTCTTGCATTTGTCGCTAATTAATTCTACAGGGAGGAAAACGAAGGAAGAAGAGATGGAGAGGATCAACTCGAAACTGTACCTGCAGAACTGCTACATTATGAAGGAGAACGAGAGGCTGCGGAAGAAGGCGCAGCTGCTGAACCAGGAGAACCAGGCGCTGCTCTCCGAGCTCAAGCAGAAGCTGGCCAGGTCGAACGCCAAAGGCGGTGCCGTCCCCGACCTCGATGCCACCCCCAAGGCTGCAGTGCCAACGGAAACAAATCCTGATCAGTGATCAATCTAAACTGTGGTTACAAATGTTCCTAAGAAGAAATCGCCAATAGGGCACTCTTATAAGCTATAACCTCTCTTTTAGGCTCAAAGTTTGAACAGTAAAAAGTAGTGTTTGCCTCTGGGTTTCAACAAAATTATATATTCACTTTGGAAAACTGACGAACTATTAAACGTGGACACTCCAAGATCTCGGAGCATTTCATGTTGGGTGCATATCGGACACATCATGGACAATACTCTAAAATGCACTATGACACTAAAATAGGTGTCATGTCCGTGTCTGTGTATCCTTACTGTGTCTTATCGTCTCCACGTCCATGCAACATAGATATTATCTTTACATTCTGTGGTAAGCACAATCATGTTTGCCATCTGAAAGTAAATCCTCAGTATTATCAATTTTGAACAATTGAATTGGGTTCTAAGTATAGAAAATAAAATTAAAAAAAAAATCAACAATAAAGCTTTATATTAATGCTAGAACAAAAAATGGATGAAAGCCATCACTACAAGAAAAATAACTTTTTACGACATCAAAATTAAGGCATACATAAATTGTGTGTCGTAAATAATTGATTCACGACGTGCATTATAGTGAACGCCGTAAAACAAGATCAAAATATAAAATTTACACGAATTTTTGTCATTTACGACGTGGACTGAACGCCATAGTTTATTGATAGCAGAACGACGCACTATGTATCCCGTAAAAGATGGAAAAAAAATAGGCGCCAATTTTTTTGCTGGACCCGCGCGATAACCCGAAGCTTTTCAACCCCTCTTCCCTCACGCTCATCTCAGGCCTCTTCTTCTTCTTCTTCTTCTCTTCTTTCTCTCTCTCTCTCTCTCTCTCTCTCTCTCCTCCACTCCCTCCTCCTCCTCCCCACCTTCTCCTCCCCACCTCCAACCGCTGCTCATGGATCCCCTACCTCACCTCTGCCTCTCTTTCCCCGCCTCATCTGGTCTGTCCACTGCAAGTCTATGGCGAGGCCCATCTCGAGAAGCTCCTCCGTAGGGAGAGGACTCCCTCCTCCTCCTACATGCGCCCAGGAGTTAAAGAAGAAGGGGGCTAGAGTTCAATCTAAAAGGAGGCGGACGTGTCGAGGGGCCGAGGAACTCCGAGGCGTTGTTTCTTATCGTCCGTCTTTTCAATTGCTCACCTCTTCGAGATCGAGAGTCAGGATTTCTCCATCTTCTCCTTCGACTCCTAAAAACCCTAATTCTAGGCTAGGGTTTCCTTTTTCACACCTTCATTTGTCGTGGTCGAATTAGGGTTTGGGTCATCCATTAATTTAGGATTGGGGTTAGGGTTCCTGCATTCGTTCTCCTTTCTGTGATATGGGTGGGAGAGCCGTGGTCTCTGACAACGAAGGTGAGTAATTATTTTGCTTTTAAAAATCTTATTTGCTTTAATTTTGGGTGTTTTTGCATCGTTTCTACAAATTTTGCAGAGGAATTCGAGGAGGAAGAGAAAGGATGAGGTGCCAACAAGGAAGCCGACAGCGGAGTCGAGAGGGACGACGATCAGGACGAGGAGGAGGAAAAGAAGGTATAACATTATTAGGGTTTTGTAAAGTCTTTTTGGGGGAAATTGGGGAGTAACAGAAAGAATCCACCTTTTGGCATGATTCATGCTAAATAGTATATGAAATGACTCAAAATAGAGAAGAAAAAGTTTCAAACTAGTTGAAGTTTAAGTTCAGCCATGAATGTTGATTTGGTCTTCAAACTGGGGTCCAATTTGTCCTCAAGGGTATATATAGTCATTGGATCAGGTTCGTCAATCTAGTCAAGTTTCTGTAGCCTATGGGAGACTTAAAAAATTAGAACATTTAGTTTGGTCTATTTATACTACATTTATATTTTTATGCTATAATTATATATTATGGCATTTATAGTTGATTCACATATGCATGTCCCATCATCTAATATTTTATCGGTTGCCTTTTTGTGATGTGAATCATAATTTTTCTGGTTGTAATATAAATAAATCACATTCTAGATGACTTAAGCTATAATTGTTAGCTACGTTGCAAAAGACGGACGTGGATATGGATATGGATATGGGATATGCATATTTTCAGAGAGGTAATTTGTTAATATAAAAAAAATAAATAGACTGGATGAGAGGAAAGGCAAAGAGGAAGTGAAGAAAGAAGGCACGATTACTCAACTAAATACTAGATTATTCTTTATGGAAAACTAAATTATGATACGTATTGCATTAAATTTGTTATATTTTTTATGTACTGCTTCATGTCAGGAAAGTTTTGCATACACTTTACCTATTGCATTAAATTTGATATTGTTGTACTTTACTGGTGTTTAACTTGTAATCTCTGCTTCATGTATCCATTGTTGTTATGATTTATCTTAATAAGATTTGGCTGGAAATAAAGTGCATTCTTACTAGTTTGCCACTTTTATTATCCATGCATTTTGAACCAACATTTTGTAGAAGTTGTCTAGCCTTTTCATTCCTGTGTTTGGATCATTATTTTTTTGTTTACTTTTGGGCTGCTGACTTGCTGTCTCTGATGTCTTCTGCTGTATGATTTCATTTTTCTCTTTCATTTTCTTAATAAATGGGGATTCTGATATTTTTGGTGATGATTTATGGTATTATATTTGTGTTTCTGAGAAAACTATTGCTTCAATTTTACGTTATTGTTTTTTCCCTCAATTTTGAATGATCATGAAGCATATCACATAATAGCTTGATAATTGTTTGAAGGGACTCTATATACATGGTTCATGCAGAACAATGTACGATGATAAAATGATCCAAGCAGAGGGTATAGAGTCACTTTCAGAACAGGAACTTCGACAAGCATGCCGCGACAGGGGCCACCTTGGATTACTTTCGAAAGAAGAGGCGCACCAACAGGTAATCAGTATTTTTAGTTTTTACACTTAAAAGTTAATTATCAACTCAAATGTATTTGGTTTTTCCCATTCCAGCTCATTCTTACACCTTAACAATCATGACACTTGAAATATCTGAAGCCCTATATTCATGTACATTTATATGTTTATGCTACCATATGTAAATATAACCAACACACTCATTTTTCAAGTCAAAGTTTAGATCATCCATAATAGATTACGAGAAGCTGGTAGAATCTGGTGCAGTCATTCTCCAATGCTAAGACCTGATACGAATATTTTGGCAGTGATGTTGTACATTATTGTAATTTAGTATATGTTAATCTCAAGATCATTGATGGTATGTAATTTAGACCGATAGTCCTGATATGATCTCAGGAACATGAACATGAACATGAAGTGTCAACTTATGATAGTAACGAAGGGTCCTCGATAATTAAGAGCAATTGTGAAATTTGTTGGGAGAGTATCGCAAGTTGTGTTCAGAAGAAAATACTATTGTCAGAAGCCAACTCTTCTAGTTATTAAATCACAGCTCATTTTAATTTGTCTGGCATGTTATTTGGCTTAGTTTGCGAGCACAATGAGTTGCCTTGGTTTGTGACAGAACTGACCCTCTAATGTTTGAAGCTGTGGAATTTCGGTAACTAATGCATGAACTCATCATTCAAATTGGCCTACAGACATGAAGATTGTTTGGATTGATACTCCACAGATTGGCTGGTTACTTTTAGGGGGATATATGCATGACCAAGAATGCGTAGGGATGCACTCACTAAATTTGGAATCACACCTTCATCTACAGGACCTGGGAGAATGTTAATTTGGTCTTGCGGCAATCATGTAAGTTATTTTCAAACTTGAACTGCATGAAATTCTCCCAATTTTTTGTGCTAAATCTTTTGCTGTCAAATGAAACATCCAGTAATTGTCTGCAATTTTGGCCATAAATAGAGTGATAGTGCTGATCTGTGCTCAGTTTGTTACGCACTATATCATATGCTGATCTTTGCTCAATTGGTTACATATCTACTTTTCACAGCATTTCTGCTGAAAAGTTCTTTTAGAAAAAAAGAGAGAGGCTAGAGTAAGCTGAAATAATGAAATGCCAAAAGAATTGATTCTGGTACAAGGTTCTTTTAGTTTATAGAATCTATGTTCAGCTAAATGTTCATACTTCTTTTCAGCTAAAATGAAATTATTACTATAATGTCATTTTCAAGGCGAATAATCAGATTGAAGTTCAGTCAATAACAGTAAAATGAGTTAATGAAAGAGTTATTAAGTATATTTCTCTGTGTACAAACTATAGTCAATATATCAACCTTTGAACCCTCTTGAAATCTACCGACACCTAAAATTACATCACCACCAACCATCACAGGTCTTAGGTAGAACTACGTCGATCCTTTAACCTCCAACAATCTCTTGAATTTTTTTGAAAATGAACTACGTGTAAACTTGACGACACGTCATCTTCTTCTTCTTTCTCTAGATAAAATTCATTGTTAAAATATCTCCTTAATAAGTTGTTCATAATATTTAGAAGGCAATACAGGCAGCACTCCAATTCCTCTAGTTCAGTTTCCACTATTTTGCAGTGCAAAGGCCTTATCTCATTTACATGAATGCAATTCCCAAAACACATTTCTTGACCTACATGCCTTTAGATTAGGTGACATAGCTGCATTCCTAAACTAATTCTCAGAGAAGGTTACATTCTACTATTCCTCTTTAAATACAATACATAACAGTTCTTTCACATTCCTTGCATCTTCTTTGTAATAGTCTATTAGGAGGGTCCCCACATCAAGGACTTGTAAATTGATGATAATTAAGTACCTTAAAATAATTCTATCGAGAATTTAAGATCCAGTTCTCTCATGCATCCTTGTTCACGCAAGTAGCTAAGTCATTCGATAGGGATTAAGCATTTAAAGAGGGGAATCATATCTCCGGCGCATGTGAGGGGGCTCGGGGACTGATGCCAACAGCTTGGCTTGACAACCCAACTCTTGCTTAAGACTGTACTTGAAAGAACTTTCTATTCTGCCATGACTTTAAACTAACCAACAGTAGAGGCTTCAGAACTCCTCCATTGCATGCTAGCAGACAAGTACAGTAACCAAAGCATCAATCATTGCCCATAAACTAATGCAATGTGTTTTGAGTAAACCATAACACATACTTCCTGACCTGATTTTAAAATTTAGTTTGTCTACATTCTTGAACCTTTTCTCTTTCCTTGAGTGCTAATTCTCTGCTATTTCTATGAGATCTCAAATATTTGTACTTTGTTAATCTTTGTATGCATTATGTTGCTCAGATTTTACTACAGTGAAGTTACCTTGTCTTGCCAATAATAATTTGTATACTCATTACTGATATTAGGTTACAAATTAAAATTTCACCAAAAACATGTGTATATGCTCGATTGTCGAAAAAGAGACAATAAGTATCATCTAACACAAAAAACTAAAATGTGATACTATCAAGAATTATACTAAAACGTAATAATATATGCCAAACCATCCATTCTAGGTTTTTCAGTTTCAGTTAATCATTTTACCAAAAGAAGCTAGTTCACTCAAGGTTCTGATCAATTGTTATCTAGCTAAGCATGAATAATGTTACCTAATTAATACATGCATGAGTTATAATACTGAGACCATTCATTTACTTGTTAAAATCTCATCCATCAGACATTGTATTCCATTATGGATGTTACCAGTCTTATGCTTAATTACTTTTTTTTGGCTTTTCTATATTGACAATTGTGTTTGAAAAACTAATGTGTAGTAGTGTTGTATCTTGTCATAAACTGCAAGTCAACTAAGTATACGCGGAACGCACAATTTGGCCACTTATTCGACTATAGAAAATGTAGTATTTTTTTGAATATTGAATATTTCTGTAACAAGAAAACAAAAGGCAATAATAACTTTATATTCCTCAGATGTTCACGAGAAAAAAAGGGGAAAAAAAATAACTAGACACTTTGCTTTCAGTGCACTTTTAACATTATGTCACAGAATATTACAATAGCATCTTATATTTTTCTGCACATTCATGAGGACCTCTGATATTTTTCTTCCTCTAATTAGAGCCTTCTTCCTTGGGGAGCTTACTTATGCAGAGCTTCAATTCTTTCCTCTATGAGAAGACAAGATTGCATCGATCGCCTCCTTCACCTGAGCGGCTTCCGGTGCCTTCCCACCTTGCGCTATCCCAACTTCATGCTTTTCTTCATCATATCGGCAGAAGCAATCATGAGCTTGATTTTACCAAGCCACAACTTCTGATTGGATCTTCATCAGTGCAAGTACGAGAAGAAGCAGATGGAAACAGAGAAAAGGTATCGAAATTTTGAAATGTTCTATGCATTAATACTAGACTTATGGTCTATACAAGATTCTGAGCTAAATATCTTCCATATTTCATTTTATTTGAGAATAAAATTATAAGCTTCTATGATTGCCAATTTTTTTATCAGTTGTACAAAATTATTACTATAGATCTGGTTAACCATTTTTTAAACAGTTATTGATGGAAGCTCTCTCTTGAAAATATTTTTTCTGACTGTAGAAAATACACTTGAACCAGGTTGAGAAAACATACAATAGTTTTTCAGTAAACTAGCAAGTAGTCAACTATGTTTGAATGATATAGACATGGATACACGGTACATTTACAGTACAAATACGGACATCATTTTGCTAAAGAAACGAGAAATCATTGTACTATTTTGGTATATTCTAGTATAGTTTGGAGTGTTCGTGCTTCCTAGAGCAACAATAATATATGTTTTGATTGCACAATCTCTAATAAAGCAACTAAGCAAGCTGTAGGATTTTCCCATCTTTGCTATAAATATATTAAGAAATAAAAGCATCAACATCACGCATCATATTTCTTTTCACAGTAGGTCATCACCTCAAACTTATCATCAGTCTTCCCACCGAGATGGCGATAGGGTTTTCCATACGGATCCGACTGCCAAAAAGAGGTAAAATATAGGCAGTGGTGGTGGTGGTATATGCAATAGTTGAAGGAAAAAAAATCAACCATCTTCTCAGCTAACTGGGACAATCAGAAATCAGATTTGCTGCTAAAACATCAGCCTTCTAGATTCCTATTTCGTTGGAATGTGTAAACTTCACGTTGGGTAAATCAATAAAATCACACCACTGTTTGCCCATTGTCTATGTTTTGTACTACATCCCCAGATCACAAATTCTTTCCTTACCTCTCTATAAAAGGTAGATGAACATAAATGAGTCAATTAGATACATATATATTCCAAACTCTGCCACCTTTTGCTATTTATATTCCATCCAAAACCATTCAACATCAGTAAAATTCCTCATATAAGTCTCGACTTCTTCAGAGAAGAACTGTGAACATTGAAAAATGAAAGCGAACACCAAATTGCTACAAAATTGTAGATGGGAACAATCTTCTCTATCCAGTTACATGAGGTTCAACCAGGGGTGTAGCTAGCTGATCCGAGAGACAGCGGGGCGGCTGTGCCCCCTGTATATATGGATCCAGTCCGGTCATCATCTGGAACTGGATCCAGAGATCAGGAGATGACATGATACAAAAACAGAATTTATTGTATACATATAAACATATAAACCTGTGTAACATAAATATATGTCAGAAATTAACGAAATATCTGTAGATTGCATAATCAAGATGCTCATATCAACTACCTCTTTTGCTTTTGTGTAGGTTGCAGACATGGATGAGAGATTGTCAGACAGAGGGCAGGTTATGCTGGAGAAGATGGTGGGCTAGTTGTTGTTCGACATTATGTTTTGATGTATAAATTTTGGATTTGGATCATTAGATATTAATGTTTAAGTGAAAGTTTGCTTTTTCGTAATTGCTACATAAATTTTGGATTTGGATCATTAGATATTATTGTCTAAGTGAAGTTATGCTTTCTCGTATTTGGATAAACTTAGGATTTGGATATCATTACATATTTTGTCAAAGTAAAAGTTTTATTTTTCATAATTGTTGGATCATTTGATATTATTTTTCGTAATTATATCTTGTTGGATCAATGTTCTTTTGTGGTTTGTTGTCAATGGTAAAATTGATTACTATAAAGCATGATTTGTTTTTTTTAAAAAAAAATTGAAGAGAAATTAAGGCGTGCATATATGTCCTAATTTATGTGTATTCAGTACTTTTTACGACATACGTTATATGTCATAATATCTGTGCATTAAAGAGTAACTGATGTCTAGTTTATACTTTCCACGACATACAAGAAATGTCGTAATTTTGTGTATACACGGCATCCATTGAATGCCGTACAAACAGTGTTTCACGACATACATTGAACGCCGTAAAAACTAGTGACTTTTTACGACGCGGGCAAATACGGCTTTCACTGAGGCATACATTGAACGCCGTAAATACTTTTTACGGCATACTTTGCACGCCGTAAAAACCAATATTTCTTGTAGTGCATGAAATACCTGTAAGCATGTCTCTCTTCTTTCTTCTTCCTACAAATATTCCTTACAATACTGCATTTTCCGGTTCAGAACTTTGTTAGCCTTGCCATGCCTTGTGCCAGTAATCCTATAAGCAAAATTCTTTGGCAACCAACTCGCAAAACTTCCATAACATCATCCAATCTTATCATTTTTCGATACAACATGTCCCCATTGGGAACCTTTACTATATTTATAACCCTACTTGAAAATCTATATTAAAATTTCAGAAAAGGATAATATCTAATGTGACACGTCTGTGTAAAGTAAGTTAGGGCCCGTTTGGTTCTAATTTTAAAAGAATCTTTCCGGATGTAAATGATACAATACTTAGCAAATAGCGTTGGGACTGCCAAACTGGAAAATCTATTTCCCAAATTTTTTTTTGAAGATGATTGTTTAAACTCAGTTTTTAGAAAACAACTGAAACTTGTTTTCTCAAAGCTTTTTTTTAGATGCATGCGGGCCCCACTCCCGCCCACACACCCCCAAACCCCCAGCTTTCTCTCTTTCTCCTCACTTTTTTTTTCTCAAGAGCAAAAGCTCTGTTCTCCAGAGGATGGTGGGGGGCTCGCCGGACTCGACGACGGAGTAGTGGGGGCTCGCCCGACTCGACGACGAACTAGGGTTAGGGTTTTTGACGGGGCATTTTCGACGACGGTCGGAAGACGGCTTCGTCGGGTGTCACGCCCCAGAACCATAATACTGGAGAGCGGGAGAATGACTCAGCCAGCTACGTATTACGGGTAGATGAATACCGTATAATACGATCATGCTGTCTAACCAGACGAGGGGGTGCATACTACATAAAAGTCTTTCTATAGTCATTTCACATCTATTGTCTCAATCATCGAACAAGGAAACAGAAATATAGAACATGTAAGATAAAGCAGTAAGGCGTCCCAAACGCTCAGTCAAAATGTTCTTGAGATCTGGCTTTACAAAACATAGCCAGATGATATAGCAAGTATACACATTGTTATCAGCTGCAGTCTGACTTAGTTACAATTATGTAAAGTAAGTACAAGACAATCCGACTAACATGTCGGTGCCAAACGGCTAAGTATAAAGTAAATGACAAAAACGAGCGGTGAAGTAAGGAACCCACTCGAGTCCTCCTGCAATCATTCCTCTAGTATTGACCATCCTGGAGGTGGAAGTAAGCTGAGTCCTCGGGAACCGGCTCTAAATCTGGCCATGCAAAACCAGAGAGGTTAGACCTCTAATAGCAAGTACCACAAGAAGGACGATATGAAGGACATAAACCAGTAAGTAAGAAAATATAATAATAGATCTCTGCTTTCCACTAGGATTCACATAACATCACGACACTTCGAACCAACCTCCCAACCAAACAAGGACAGAAGTTGGCCCGTCATGTCCTGACATTCTGATCATCCCAGTTAGGTAACAGAGTAGTACAGTACACAAACAAATCATCTTGAACGGCCAATCAACTCCTACGGCTTGCTATTGTGAGTCCCAAGTTATCCTGGAATTATGCAATTAGGGATTCCCAGTTCTTACTAGTTCGAGCAAGGCTAGTCTATCCAGTTAACCATGTGCGCCATGCATGAATTAGACGAGTCCTAGCAGGACCCCGTCAATATACAATATACAATAATAATGAAAGCAGATACTACTCCCTGCCCGTGTGGCATGTTTACAGTATCTGTGGACCAGCCGGCCCGTCGGGTACTACTCGTCCCAAAGGGCTGCCATGTAAGAACTCGAAATCTATTCTCTCCATGCAATCGTTATTTATTTAACTTAATAGTCCCTACGTTGAGTGAAATTCCATGCCGTAGATCATGGTCATTCAAGAGTACTTTCGTACGGTACGATATGCACAACTCTACAACGATACCCGTGCGGCTAGGTTTGTAGGTCTTACATAGCGTAATGCAACATCAAACCTAACCACGGAATAATCATGCCTTGACCATAAAGTACACATGCTTCTTTTATTAGAAAATAATTAAGTAATAAATAAATAAATAGTTGAAGCCTGCATGTGCATGTATGTCAATATTCGGGATCAGCCAGTCGATTACAATAGTTCATACATGAACGTGTCTCATTCATTCAATTCAATAAGACGACTAGCCAGTCCTCTTAGTTCCAACTAGGAACGCATGATCAATTTAGTCAAGATAACCATTATTATCAATGGTGTCAAGGCATGAAAGTCAATTAGCATTAAATGGGTCGAGTCTATAACTCTCAGGTTAAGTTCCAGTCTTACTGGATATCCATAAATCAATCAAGACACTTGGCACTAATACACAACCATATGTTAAAATACTAACATGCTAAGATTATCAGGTTCATGCAAAAAGGCGTAAGGACAAAATAGGAGGATTATCATGCCATCATAAAATGAATAAGTTATAAAGCAATAGAACACCAAGGTCAGGAAGTCACGCTGACAAGTCTAATCTAAGGCTAACAAGTCCACACCAAGTCTAGCCTGAAGGAGTGAGCGTATAAAATAATACACGCTGGCAAGCGTGAGCGTGGAAAGAAATCTACGCACGCTCAGAGTGGACGTGATAGGAAATCCACGCATATAAAGGCATGAGCGTGACTAAAAATTCACGCACGCAAGTACAAAGACATGAGCGTGAAAAGTCACGCACTCAGTACAAAGACATGAGCGTGACTCAGAATTCACGCAGACAACGTAGAGACGTGTGCGTGACTAAAATACACGCACACAAGGATGTGTGCGTGACTAAAAATACACGCACGCAAGGATGTATGCGTGACTAAAATACACGCACGCAAGGATGTGTGCGTGACTAAAAATACACGCACGCAAGGATGTGTGCGTGACTAAAATGCACGCAAGGATGTGTGCGTGACTAAAATACACGCACGCAAGGATGTATGCGTGACTAAAAATACACACAAACACGTAAAGACGTGTACGTGACAAGAAATACACGCACGCACGCAAAGACGTGTGCGTGACAAAAATACACGCAAAATACGTAAGGACGTGTGTGACTGGGCTGATGTTTTACGCGAGCACGTAAGAACATGTGCGTACAACATCTCCCGAACTCTAAGTCCTATAGAGCCTTCGTTCCAGTGCCAGAGAAATACACGCAAAGTTGGTGGACCAAGAACCCATGAACAGCCGAATACAAAAACTTAGATCTAGAAGAAACAAGCCAACGAAATCCAAAATACTAAGTAGTAAACTCTCTTAGAATTACAAGAGGAAGCCAAATGAACCATAAAAACATGGTTCTCAAGTAGAAGCAAGTTTGCACTTGCCTCCTGCTGCTGCTGCTGGTAGGTGGAGAAGTGATGAGAGGAAGAAGAAGAAGTAATGGTGGAGAAGAAGTAAATTAGGAGAGAGAATGGAGGGGGTGGCTTTAAATATGGAAGGGTGGTTGGTGGGAGACTAATGGGCCGGGTTTAAGGGGAGTCATCCAAGGCCAAACCCGAAAGCAACACAAGGAGGTAAAAAGCAGAAAATAAAATACAGGAAAAAAATGCAGATAATAAAATTACAGGAAATTAATTAACATGAAAATTAAAGAGCAGATAATTAATTAACATGAAATTAAAGGAATTTAAATACATTATAAATACTAAATAATTATATTCAAGCAATATACGTATTAAAATACGCATCCTGGGAACGGGGAGTGACATCTCTACCCACCTTGAAAAAATTCTGTCCTCGGAATTTCAAATCCAAGTAGGTAGAAATATCGGAGCTAAACTAATACAAGCAATTCTAGTGAGCAAGCAATCATTTTACCATATCAAAAGCAAGTACTATATATGTAAATCCATCAATCTACGATATCAATCAGTTCTACCCATAAGGCGATAAGCATGAGGAATCAAGACAATCAAGGTGTACAGAAAGAGATATACCTTGTGAGTCAAACAGGTGTGGATACCGTGATCGGATATCATCCTCACGTTCCCACGTTGACTCTCCCAAGGAGTGATGACCCCAAGCAACACGGACAAGACTAATTGTTCGGTTCTTGAGTATCTTCTCTCTTCGGTCCAAAATGAACACAGGCTATTCCTCGTAAGACAGGTTGGTACCAACAACCAGCTCAGAATGATCGAGGACATGGCTTGGGTCCGATACATACCTACGTAATTGAGATACATGAAACACGTCATGCACCTCTCGTAACGAAGGTGAGAGGGATAAACGATAAGCAACATCGCCTATCCGATCAAGGATAACAAATGGGCCCACGTACCGCGGACTCAATTTCCCGCGAACGCCAAATCTAATGACCCCACGAGTAGGTGAGATCCTCAAGAATACGTGGTCCCCAATAGAGAACTCTAATGGCCGACGCTGGTCCGCCCAATGACGATGCCGATCCTGCGCAACTCGAAGTCGCTCTCTAATTCCCTTAACCACTTCAACCGTCTGAATAATCATTTCCGCACCTAGCATCTTTCTCTCCCCGATATCATCCCATGTAAGCGACGACCTGCACTTCTTACCATATAATGCTTCGAATGGCGCCATCTGGATACTAGCTTGATAACTATTGTTGTACGAGAATTCGACCAAGTGCAGGTGACTCTCCCAAGACCCTCCAAAATCTAGAGTGCAAGCTCGCAACATGTCTTCTAAAGTCTGAATCGTTCTTTCTGATTGCCCATCCGTCTGCGGATGGTAAGCCGTGCTAAATCTTAACTTGGTGCCCAGACTATGATGTAAGCTCTTCCAAAAATGTGATGTAAAGCGGGTATCTCGATCCGACACAATACTGACAGGGACTCCATGCTGCCTGACTATCTGTTGCATATATAACTCCGCCAACTTTTCTGTAGATTGCCCTACTCTGAAAGGAAGAAAGTGTGCTACCTTTGTAAGTCGGTCCACTATCACCCAAATAGCATCCTTACCACTTGGTGATCTCGGTAAACCGGTCACAAAGTCCATTGTAATATGCTCACATTTCCATTCCGGGATAGGAAGCGGTTGCAATAGCCCAGCTGGCCTCTGCTGTTCTGCCTTCACTTGCTGACATACCAAGCAACAGGAAACAAATCTAGCTATCTCTCTCTTCATCCCGTTCCACCAGAAATGCTGCTTGATATCCTGGTACATCTTGGTCCCTCCAGGGTGAATAGAATACTGAGAACTGTGAGCTTCTGCACATAACCTCATGTCTGATATCTCCACTAGGTACACATAGACGTGATCCAAACCTAAGTGTACCATCTTCATGAATCCTCATCTCCTTCCTGAGTCCTGACTCACATTCTGTCCTAAGCTTCTGAATCCTTGAGTCCTGTGCCTGAGCTGCCTTGATCCTGCCTACCAAGTCGGATTGAACTTGCAGACTTGTTAGAACTCCTACATCACTAGGAAGTATAACTTCGATGCCCATCTCCTGAAGGTCTTCTAAGATATGCCTCTGCGTTGTTAACATAAATGCGCCGCCTCTTCTGCTGAGAGCTTCTGCCACTACATTAGCCTTGCCTGGGTGATACTGAAGCTCTACGTCATAATCCTTGATCAACTCCAGCCATCTTCTATGCCTCATGTTCAGTTCCTTCTGAGTAAAGATGTACTTCAGACTTTTATGGTCTGTGTACATTTTCACTCGGTCACCATATAAGTAATGTCTCCATAGCTTCAGAGCAAACACTACTGCCGCTAACTCCAAATCATGAGTTGGGTAATTCTTCTCGTGGTTCCGAAGCTGCCTAGATGCATATGCTATCACCTTTCCATGCTGCATAAGGACACATCCAAGTCCTTTACCTGACGCATCACAATATACTGTAAAACCTCCGGGTCCAACTGGCAATGTAAGAATAGGTGCTGATATCAACTTCTGCTTCAAAGTCTCAAATGATGCCTGACATTCTGCCGACCAAACAAATGGCACATCCTTCCGGGTCAAGCGGGTCATGGGCGCTGAAAGCCTTGCAAAGTCTGACACAAACCTTCTGTAATCTCTGCCAATCCCAAGAAACTCCGCACATCTGCTACGGTCTTGGGTACTGGCCAACTCTCTACTGCTTCTACCTTCTTGGGATCTACTGCTACTCCAGCTCCTGATATGATGACCCAAAAATGAAATGTGATCCGACCAAAACTCACACTTGCTGAGCTTGGCATACAACTGGTTCTCTCTCAGAACCTGCAACACTTTCCTGAGGTGGTCTTCATGCTCCTCTTCACTAGCTGAGTATACGAGAATGTCGTCAAGAAATACGACGACAAACTGGTCTAAATATGGCATAAAGATGCGGTTCATCAAATCCATAAATATTACTGGAGCATTGGTCAAACCAAACGACATTACTAAGAATTCGTAATGCCCATACTTCGACCTGAATGCTGTCTTGGAAATATCTTCCTTCCGAACCCTCACTTGATGGTACCCTGAACGAAGATCTATCTTAGAGAAAACTCTAGCTCTGCTCAACTGATCAAAAAGTCGTCGATCCTGGGTAATGGGTACTTGTTCTTCACCATTGCCGCGTTAAGCTTTCTGTAGTCAATGCACAATCTGGATGACCCATCCTTCTTCCCCACAAGTACCACTGGTGCTGCCCACGGCGATACGCTAGCTTGGATGAACTTCTTCTCCTTCAGTTCCTCTATGTGCTGATATACCTTGGCCTGCTCTGAATCCGCCATTCTGTAAACTCGATCTGATATCGGTTTAGTTCCTGGTGCCAATTCTATGCTGAACTCAATATCTCTAACTGGTGGTAGACCTGAAGTTCTTCAGGAAATATGTCTAGAAACTCATCAACTACCTTCGGAATCTGAACTTCCTCCATTGTCGTTACTACTCCCTGCTCTTGCTGAGTTGCCTCTGATCTGACTAAGGTGAACCTCTTCATGCCTGGAATATCAAAAGATACACTCCCTCTACGACAATCTATTGTCGCATGACTGTCTTTCAGCCAGTCCATGCCTAAGATAACGTCGAAATTTTCAACAGAAAATTCTATCAACCGGGCAGGTAAGGAATGCCCGCAAACTACAACGCTACATGCTAAAATAACTCTACTAACTCCTATGAGTCCATTACCAGTGAGTATATTCAACCTCCCTGGCAATGCCTCGAACTCCATTCCTAGCCGTGTCGCAAATCGTGCAGATATAAATGAATGGGATGCTCCCGAATCAAACAATGCTACTGCGGGATATGAGGCGACGAGAATGTTACCTGCCACAACATCTCCCGATGCCAATGCCTCCTCCAAGGACAAAGTGAATGCTTGCCCTCGACCTCCTTGTTGATTTTCATGCTGCGGCCTAGCCTGATGCTGCTGGCTCCCCTTCCTTGATGATGCTGGGGTGGTCTATGCTGGTGTTGCTGCATCGACGGTACCTGCTGCCAAAACATCTGAGCCTGCGGTACTAACGGACGCTGTGCCAACGGCCTTACTGCTACTGCTGGTCCTCGATACTGGCCTGCCCCTGGTGCTAGCAGAGCAGGAAACTGTTGCCCTGGTCCTCCTGACCTTGAATTCATGGGATATGTGGTAACCCAAGGTCTGGATTTCCACATATCAGACACAGTCCATTCAATGTCCGACACACATCTCTAGTGTGTCCTATCTTCCCACAATAAGTGCAGCCCGCCGGGGGTTGCTGGTTCTTCCTCTGTTGCTGTTGCTGCTGCTGCCTGGGTGGTGCTGGTCCTCGTATCGCCACATCGTGGATGCGAATACCAGCGGATGGTGCTGTTGTTTGGGGCACTGCTCTCCCTCCTCCTTCAATCTGACTGTGGGATCTCTTCTGACCCCAGTCCTTGTCGCAAGCCTCTGAATGGTGATCTCATGCCTTCGAGTTGCCGTCAATACTTTATCAAAAGTTTGGTAATTGTGCCCCTCTATTAATTGCAAGAGTTCAAGATGAAACCCTTGCTGAAACCTCATGGCCCTATGGCTCTCTATTGCTACCATCTCTGGGGCGAATCTACTCAATCTGCAGACTCCGCTGCATAAGCATCTACAGTTTTGTCGGCCTACCTGAGGTTGATAAACTTCTGTTGTAGCTCAAACCGTGCCACAACTCCATAGTACTTGGTCTTGAATCTTGCTATGAAATCGTCCCAAGCCACAGGACGTCTGGTGCCCACTTCCTCTGATTCCCACCAATCACGCGCGCGATCCTGAAGTAACAACTTCACTAGATCCACACGTTCTTCTGCCGGTACCTTAGCTGCTGTCAGAATAGCCTCCATATCCTTAAGCCATGCATCTGCTGAGATGGCATCCTCCGTGCCCTCGAAACGGCGGGGGTTGTACTTGCAAAACCTGGCTGATGCTCCTGAATCAGCCCTCACTCCTCTTTCCAAAGCCGTCTGCAATCCTTGGTTAAGCAACACATTCTGCTCTTGTAGCTGAGTGTGCATGCGCTGCTGGGCCAACATCTGATGTTGCTGAGTAGCCATCATTCCTCTCATGATCTCCAGAAGGGCTGGTGTGCCCCTTCCACAGGGGTAGGTGGAACTGTTGTGGGCTTGGAACTTTCGGATACTGCTGTTCAACTGCTGGTTCTACTATCACTTCTTGTTGGATAGTCTCCTGAGGTGAGACTGGCCCTTGTTGTTGACCAACCTGGTCAGGTTGTCCATGTTGCCCTTGTTGTTGCTGTCCAGCTCTGACCGATGCGGACGAAGTGCCCCTAAGAAAAGGGACAAGAGAACAATCAAACGACCGGACATGAAGGATCAATGAAGTCAAAGGATACCGGAATGTCAAGCTAGAATCGAGAATAACGAATCATGAGATCAAGGGGGGAAACATGTGTGATTGAGACATCCTATAAATCAAAAACACCCCACAAGTCTGAAATTGAGACCTGCATGGGCCACCACTAAAACCTTGTCACGCCCCAAAACCAGAATACTGGAGAGCGGGGGAATGACTCAGCCAGCTACGTATTACGGGTAGATGAATACCGTATAATACGATCAATGCTGTCTAACAGACGAGGGGGTACATACTACATAAAAGTCTTTCTATGGTCATTTCACATCTATTGTCTCAATCATTCGAACAAGGAAACAGAAATATAGAACATGTAAGATAAAGCAGTAAGGCGTCCCAAACGCCAGTCAAAATGTTCTTGAGATCTGGCTTTACAAAATATAGCCAGATATAGCAAGTATACACAGTTGTTATCAGCTGCAGTCTGACTTAGTTATAATTATGTAAAAGTAAGTACAAGACAATCCGACTAACATGTCGGTGCCAAACGGCTAAGTATAAAGTAAATGACAAAACGACGGTGAAGTAAGGAACCCACTCGAGTCCTCCTGCAATCATTCCTCTAGTATTGACCATCCTGGAGGTGGAAGTAAGCTGAGTCCTCGGGAACCGGCTCTAAATCTGGCCATGCAAAACCAGAGAGGTTAGACCTCTAATAGCAAGTACCACAAGGAAGGACGATATGAAGGACATAAACCAGTAAGTAAGAGAATATAATAATAGATCTCTGCTTTCCACTAGGATTCACATAACATCACGACACTTCGAACCAACCTCCCAACCAAACAAGGACAGAAGTTGGCCCGTCATGTCCTGACATTCTGATCATCCCAGTTAGGTAACAGAGTAGTACAGTACACAAACAAATCATCTTGAACGGCCAATCAACTCCTACGGCTTGCTATTGTGAGTCCCAAGTTATCCTGGAATTATGCAATTAGGGATTCCTCAGTTCTTACTATGTGCGAGCAAGGCTAGTCTATCCAGTTAACCATGTGTGCCATGCATGAATTAGACGAGTCCTAGCAGGACGCCCGTCAATATACAATATACAATAATAATGAAAGCAGATACTGCTTCCTGCCCGTGTGCAGGTTTACAGTATCTGTGGGAACCAGCCGGCCCGTCGGGTACTACTCGTCCCAGGGGGCTGCCATGTAAGAACTCGGAAATCATTCTCTCCATGCAATCGTTATTTTATTTAACTTAATAGTCCCTACGTTGAGTGAAATCCCATGCCGTGGATCATGGTCATTCAAATGAGTACTTTCGTACGGGGTACGATATGCGCAACTCTACAACGATACCCGTGCGGCTAGGTTGTAGGTCTTACATAGCGTAATGCAACAATCAAACCTAACCACGGAATAATCATGCCTTGACCATAAAGTACACATGCTTCTTTTGTTAGAAAATAATTAAGTAAATAAATAAATAAATAGATTGAAGCCTGCATGTGCATGTATGTCAATATTCGGGATCAGCCAGTCGATTACAATAGTTCATAACATGAACGTGTCTCATTCATTCAATTCAATAAGACGACTAGCCAGTCTCTTAGTTCCAACTAGGAACGCATGATCAATATAGTCAAGATAACCATTATTATCAATGGTGTCAAGGCATGAAAGTCAATTAGCATTAAATGGGGTCGAGTCTATAACTCTCAGGGTTAAGTTTCAGTCTTACTGGATATCCATAAATCAATCAAGACACTTGGCACTAATACACAACCATATGTATTAAAATACTAACATGCTAAGATTATCAGGTTCATGCAAAAAGGCGTAAGGACAAAATAGGAGGATTATCATGCCATCATAAAATGAATAAGTTATAAAGCAATAGAAACACCAAGGTCAGGAAGTCACGCTGACAAGTCTAATCTAAGGCTAACAAGTCACGCCAAGTCTAGCCTGAAGGAGTGAGCGTATAAAATAATACACTCTGGCAAGCGTGAGCGTGGAAAGAAATCTACGCACGCTCAGAGTGGACGTGATAGGAAATCCACGCATACAAAGGCATGAGCGTGACTAAAAATTCACGCACGCAAGTACAAAGACATGAGCGTGAAAAGTCACGCACTCAGTACAAAGACATGAGCGTGACTCAGAATTCATGCAGACAACGTAGAGACGTGTGCGTGACTAAAATACATGCACGCAAGGATGTGTGCGTGACTAAAAATACACGTACGCATGATGTGCGTGACTAAAATACACACGCAAGGATGTGTGCGTGACTAAAAATACACGCACGCAAGGATGTGTGCGTGACTAAAATACACGCACGCAAGGATGTGTGCGTGACTAAAATACACGCACGCAAGGATGTGTGTGTGACTAAAATACACGCACGCAAGGATGTGTGCATGACTAAAAATACACGCAAACACGTAAAGACGTGTGCGTGACAAGAAATACACGCACGCACGCAAAGACGTGTGCGTGACAAAAATACACGCAAAACACGTAAGGACGTGCGTGACTGGGCTGTTTTACGCGAGACGTAAGAACGTGTGCGTACAACATCTCCCGAACTCTTAAGTCCTATGGAGCCTTCGTTCCAGTGCCAGAGAAATACACGCAAAGTTGGTGGACCAAGAACCCATGAACAGCCGAATATAAAAACTTAGATCTAGAAGAAACAAGCCAACGAAATCCAAAATACTAAGTAGTAAACTCTCTTAGAATTACAAGAGGAAGCCAAATGAACCATAAAAATATGGTTCTCAAGTAGAAGCAAGTTTGCACTTGCCTCCTGCTGCTGCTGGTAGGTGGAGAAGTGATGAGAGGAAGAAGAAGAAGTAATGGTGGAGAAGAAGTAAATGAGGAGAGAGAATGGAGGGGGTGGCTTTAAATATGGAAGGGTGGTAGGTGGGAGACTAATGGGCCGGGTTTAAGGGAGTCATCCAAGGCCAAACCCGAAAGCAACACAAGGAGGTAAAAAGCAGAAAATAAAATGCAGAAAAAAATGCAGATAATAAAATTGCAGAAAATTAATTAACATGAAAATTAAAGAGCAGATAATTAATTAACATGAAATTAAAGGAATTTAAATACAGGATAATACATGATAAAATAATAAATATATTCAAGCAATATACGTATTAAAATACGCATCCTGTGAACGGGGAGTGACATCGGGGCTTTCTCGACGACGAACTCGAGCGGGGCGTTCTCGACGACGACGAACTCGAGCGGGGCGTTCTTGACGACGACGAACTCGAGGCCACGACGAACTCTTGTATCGCCGAGCTCGAGCGGCTTCGTCGAAGCGTTCTCGACGACGAACTCGAGGCCACGACCTCGACCTCAACGAGCTGGGGTTAGGGTTTTCTGGACGACGAGCTTCGTTGACCCAGATCGACGAGGAGCTAGGATTAGGGTTTGAGCCAGCACTCCCGGCGGTCGGAAGGCGGAGGCGATGTGCTCGCGCGGTGGTCGAAAGGCGGTCGAATGGTGGGGGCATCCTCGTGATCCTGATGGACACAAAAATTCAGGACACAGAATTCAGTACACATATAATGTCACAAGATACACTAAAAAATATTTTCTATAAATAGTTTACCAAACATATTTTTTTTCCTTTTCAAAAAATTATTTTCTAGATGGAAGTATCCAAACGCAAACTCAGAATCTCTATACTTAGAAAACAATTTTATAATTTACTTTCACAAAACTGTTTTCAGAAAAAACTTTCAGAAAACATATCCAAACGGACCCTTACTCTACAGCACACGTTATAGGATCGCAACATATACTGTAGCAAGTTCATAAGTTTATTATAACTCTATCAAACGAAGCAATTACTTCAACGTTTTGATAAGATGAGAATTGAGAGTGTTGGGAACACGGTGTGACCCGAACCAGAGTTGGCCCATGAGGTACGATATTGGACTAGGCCATGTCTTAGAAGAAAATTTTCATGTAAGACATGAATCAACTCCAATTATTTACACCTTTGAGCGCTCAACCGGAAACAAGATACAATCCAACAATCTCCACCTACCTTAACTCGTTTTCGCTAGCCGAACAACCTTAGGACCCATGCTACCTTTGCTCGTTCCGTCATCCAAACAACCTTAGCACCCATGATATCTTTGCTCGTTCCGCCAGCCGAGCACCCAGGAGATCTAATATATTGTCATCTCGATCAGTTCGACCACAGAACCAAACCTACACATTCATCCACACCACCATTGTGTGCCAATCACAATGTCTTGCTCCATCTTAGGCGTGTCGGACCCACCATTGAAGTCAATCTGTGTAGTTGTCTTCAACATTAAGTATGATCCACCTTCCGCCTGCGAATTTCTTGACACACGGCCCGTATAATCCAATTATACGCATGAACGTTCAGCACCATCTATCTCGAACTAATTAAAGCCGTCAAACCATCCTCGTAATCATGGGCTCTAATACCACATGTTGGAAACGCGATGTGACCCGAACCGGAGTTGGCCCATGAGGTGCGATATTGGACTGTACCCATATGCCTTAAAAGAGAATTCTCATGTAAGGCTTAAATAAATCACAAGTATCTGCACCTCATGAGCACACCTACTACCCGATGTGGGACTAAATTACCAACTCCATTGTCACCCCCTTTGAGCGTTCAACCGGAACGAGATACAATACAATATGGAGAACTTCATTCTACTTTAAGTGATGAGATAAGGGCTAGAAGAATAAGATTCATAATATATTTATTGATAAGATAAGAGTGTTGGAAGAACAGGAAGTTTTGCCTACTTTTGTGTTTAGACCATTAGTTTTCGCATTAGCATTGTTCTCTCATTGTCAGCTACGAAGTACAGACACTACAAAATTTGATATCGTGTGGAACATGTAACAAACACAAAATGGACAGTCCACAATACAACTACGGCATGTCAAAACTGGTGTTGATTCTAATTTGTGTATGTTCGACATAGATTAACAGATAATGTCCTTTTCATCTGGATTTATCAAATTTAATCCTGCTTAGAGTTCCTTATTAACCTGTTACCAAAGGGCACCAAATAAAAATGACCAACACAACCCCTATAAAAGGAATAACAAGAGTTTTCAAATCCCAAAGCCATCCTAGATATTGCCATACCTTTCTAACATGGATCCTGATTCCTGTCCTACAGGAGGAAGGGAGGCCGTCTCCCTGAGATTAAAAGTATGCAATGTTTAAAAGGGCCAATGATGAAGGATGCTATGACAGATGTCATAGATTCTATACATTAAGTCAATGTGCTATTTAACTATAAGGAAGACTAGAAGGAGTACATACTGGAGATGGGGCCAACAATAGAAACATGAACACATGGTTAGCCCCAACAAAGGACAACACCATGATCCGATAACTCAAGTTTGGAGTCCCATCAGGGTCCACTTGAACCCTTTGCAACGATCAATGTTATAAAATAAGGAAGAGTTCTTCCTGATCAACTCTAGGAAAAGAAATTCTAGTAGTCAAAAAGGATTAATAGAACTCTTTACTATCTTATGCCTACAACTGCATCTTTATAATACTGTCATCTTTATAATGTTGACAAAGACTATATATACGCTATACCAACAGAAGAAAAAAACCAAGAAATAATGAGTACTCTCTAGCAGCAAAATTTGAATCGCATTATGGAAATGCTTAAACATCCTGCTCGAAAACTACTGGAAGATTCTCTATTTCTCAATGCATTTAACATTTCTCAGTGCCATGAACCTAGCAAAGGAGTTAGTTAGCAGGACACCAAGTCTAAAAACATCTAACATTTCAAGCAAGTTGGGATCCTATAGCAAATCGAAGTTCAAATCAAAACACCAGTCAAAGCACTTTCAAACGGGGGCCAACCAGTGTTTTTAAGGTATTATAGCCCCAAATATCCTAAGCTTTCCTTATCTAAATTAAGTAGTCAGCTGACTGGAATATATTTGTGATAGTGGTGATACTGCATGCGCAAAATCAACTCAATACCCTTATATGAGTGAATGATGAAAGCCAAATTTCCTCCTTCCATAATCCAAATTGATATAGTCAACTGATTGATCTAGTTACACCTACATGTACAAAAGAAACTCTTTATGCATGAAAGATGATCTACCTCTCTCAATGTGTGTTTCTGTGTGCACTGTGCACACATGTGCATCACAAGTGAGCATTATTCAATTTTGGACCGAAAACCTAACCGAACCGAACCGAATTAGAGATTCGGTTCGGTTTAAAAAAATTGGTTCGGTTTCTAAATCTTCTTATTCGGTTTTGGTTTTAGTTTTGGGTTTCGGTTTTATTCCAAAACCGGAAACCGAATAAAAAAAATTTAGTTTATATATATATATATATATATATATATATATATATATATATATATATATATATATATATTTGGAAAAAGGTAAATTTTATTCCAAAAGAAAGCCATAATCATACAACATACAATCTGAGTGGGACTCCCACTCAGCACTCATCCATTCTCCATAGCGTTCACATCAAATTCAATGTTATGGAGAATTCCAACCGGAGGTGTGACTAGTCCCTCAAAGATCCGGCGGTTTCGCTCCCGCCAAACATGCCAAACCGAAGCCGCCAGACGAATTCTGGCTGTACGGAACCAGTCCTGACCTCGACCCCTGCTATCTCGTATCACCGGGATGATGTTCCCAATGTATTTACCAGAGGCGCACACTCCCAATATCCGACTCTGCTCCGACCATATCTGTCATGCCAGAGTGCACTCGAAAAAGATATGTTTAATAGACTCAGGCTCCAAACCGCAAAGCACACATTTGGGGTCCGGCACTGGCACTCCAAAAGAACTCAGGCGATCCCTCGTCAAGAAGCGACCCAGAAGAAGCTTGTAAGCATCTTCCTGGCCAGACCCTTACACCAGACGAACTCGTAATCAGAACTCAGAGGAAAAGTGTGCCGGATAAGATTGTAGCAACTACGGAACTGGAACTCCCCCGAGCCCGAAGATGCTCCAGTCGGCTCCCAAATCTACCGATCCGCAGGCAAAGCCGAATCAATAACAGTAGACATAATGAACATTCCCAGCTCCTCAGTGTACCGATAAGATTCCGGCCTCCACTCTCCATCTCGTAAGATCCGACTACACGTCAGACCTCGCCTGTCCTCTGTGTGAGTCGGGAATCCCCTGATGTCTAGCAACGAACGCCGATCTATCCAAGGGTCCCGCCAGAGGTCCGTACCGGACCCATCCTTCATGACCCTCTGGATAGCAGACTTGAGCACACCCATGTGTCTCAGGACAGTCTTGAACGTGACAGAATGGTTGTTATCAGGAGAACATG
Organism: Iris pallida; assembly: GCA_029216955.1. NCBI lineage: Eukaryota > Viridiplantae > Streptophyta > Magnoliopsida > Asparagales > Iridaceae > Iris > Iris pallida. The sequence continues at coordinate 16,461,482 of JANAVB010025196.1, forward strand.
TCCAAAAATTGTCCTGCTTCACGTATCTGCTGTGCATCCAGTCCGCCCAGAGAGACCCCCCGCTAATGAATTTCCAGGCCAACTTGAGCGCAGAGGCCTCCCTGATCTCCAGCAACGGCCTGAGCCCCACACCTCCCTCCTTCCTGGGACGACAGAGCTGCTCTCACGAGATCGCATGCATACCCCCCCTCCAAAGGAAATCAGCACATAGACGCTCCACTCGCCGAATAGTGGCCACCGGAAGGAGGATGGACTGTAGCCAAAAATGGGCCACCGCCGAGATCACAGATCTGATCAGCTCAATACGTCCGCCAAAAGACAGACCGGCTGCTTGCCAGCCGTCTACTCTCCGCTGGACATGCTCGACCAGGCCCTGGCAGTCCTGGTCCCGCGCATAATTGACTGTGAGGGACACTCCTAAATAACGAACCGGAAGATCACTCCTCGCGATACCCAGGACATCAGCCCGCTCCTCCTTCTGGGAACACCGGGAACTGAAGTAGACCCTACTCTTATCCCTGTTCAGCTGGAGACCCGAGAAGGACTTCAAATCTTCCATAATCCCCGCAAGCGTCTGCAACCCCATCGTCGAAGGCTGGATGAAGACCAGTAGATCATCAGCATATATGAGGTGGGTAACTGGAGGGTCCATCCTTCGAAACAGAGGCACCAGCCGTCCACGGTGCACTGCCAGGTCCATCAAACAAGTAAAGTATTCCATCACAAGCGTGAACAGGTAAGGGGACAATGGGTCACCTTGCCTAAGCCCACGGTTGCTCTGGAAGTATCCATAAGGAACGCCCTGGATGATAACTGAGAAAGTAGGGGACGTGATGCACTCCCTGATCAACGCAACCCAGTGATCCGCGAATCCCATGGCAGACATCAAATGGCAGAGGAAGTCCCGATTGACCATGTCATACGCCTTCCTCGGGTCCAGTTTAACACAAGCTTTCTTCCCACCAGGTCTGCTGAATCCCCTCACCATCTCATGTGCCAGGAGACTATGCTCTGCAATCGACCTCCCCTTGATAAACGCAGCCTGGTTTGGAAAAACCAAGTCCTGCATGATTCCCTCCATCCGCCGGCACATAAGGTGCGTAATTATCTTATAAAGATAATTACAACATACAATAGGTCTGAAATCTGCCAATGCTGTCGCGCCCTCCTTCTTAGACACCAAGGTCAGGAAAGTGTGATTCAGCTTCTTCAAAAGCTTTCCCTTAGTGAAGAACTCCTGGACCACCTCCACGACCTGAAGCTTCAGAGTATCCCAATGGCGCTTGAAGAAACCACTGCTGAAGCCATCTGGGCCAGGGGCCTTGTTGGGGTCCGCCACCTTGACAATAGATTCCACCTCCTCCAATGTGACAGGAGCAAGTAGGATGCTATTCCCAAATGGAGTCACCAACCGCTTCGTAACAACCTCTGGGAACACGGACAGGTAGTCAGTCTGAAAATATAAATCACAATAGTACCTGACAGCCTCGCCCTGTATCTCAGCCGGCGTCCCTACCAGAGTGCCATCCGCATCAAGAAGCTGGGATATGTGATTCCGATTCTGTCTAGTCCGGATAACGTCATAAAAGAACTTGGAGCACCGGTCTCCATCCTTCAGCCAGGAACATTTGGCTCGCTGAGCCGAGCTAATTTCCTTCTGCAGCCTCAGAATGTTGACATCTCTAATCAGCTCATTCTCTCTAGCCGCCAGATCTCCATTAAGCATGTCAGCTTGCAAATCCTGCAGCAAAGATCTCAACTCAGCCTCCTTATCTTCTAGAGTGGTTTTGGGCAACCCCTGCATCCAACTCCTGAGAGCTCTCTTCGTGGCCTTGAGGCGACGAACCAATCGGAATTGAGTCGTCCCCTCCTGACCGCTAGACAGCCCCTCTGCGACAGCCTCTATGTAGCCCTCCGAGAGATACCAACTGTTGTAATTATACCTGAACGGACGGGACTTTCCAAGAGATCGAGCAGAGAAGCCAACCCTGATGGGGGAGTGATCGCTCGTCCCAGCTGCCAGACCCTCCGCCGAAGAGTTGGAGAAGTGACGAAACCACTCCCCGTTGCCCAGAGCTCGATCAAGCTGACAAGCAACCCTGTTGTGAGTTGCTATGTTGTGCCAAGTCCAGATGAAGCCTGAGCGAGACAGTTCCCGAAGCCCCGCAAGCAGGAGGCATCTCTGAAAATCATAAAGGATAGAATCTGGAACCGGACGACCACCCAGCTTCTCCCCATGATGCATAAGAGCGTTGTAGTCCCCGATCAAGAGCAGAGGGAGACACGACGACTCAGCAACAGCGGAAACACGAGAGATGTCGCTCCATAGTGACTCCCTTCTCCTTCTGTCATTGTGGCCGTAGACCGCCCCCAACAAGAACCGGAAGCCACCCTTGTTCACGAAGGAGATGGCAATCAACTGCTCCGTCATCAAGATCAAGTCACCATCCCAACTCTTCGAGTTCCAGCGAACCCAAATCCTGGCCATGTCACAAAGGGCCAGGTTGTGCAGCTGGGCCCAGTGAGAAGGTGTCCGCCGAGTAAGGGTCTTCTCCCCTTTGATCTTGGATTCTAAAATAATAGAAATATCACACTTCTCTCTGTGGAGTACCCCACATATCTCTCTCCACCTCCCTAGAGAACATGCCCCCCTCACATTCCAGGCAATAATGGCCATTAATTAATGAGAGGTGGGGTCCCCCTAGAAAACTCCCGGATCAGCACCTGGGGGAAGTGTCGCACCCGTCGCTAAAGAGTCCCCCTCCATCCCAGACGGAACCGCCTGTTGGGGAGCGACCTGAGATAGAACCAACGCCCAGGCAGGATTGTCAACACACACCGCCTCCTCTCTGTCCGAAGTATGACCCACCTCCATTGAGGGGCCATCCCTCAACATGCCGACAGCGCGCCTCTTCCTACAGTAAACCTGCCCTCCAGACGATCCGTCATCCCTTCGTGCCTCAATCTCCGACGCCGCCATACCTCTAGTAACTATACTACTCAGCCCCTGGCCAGTGGACGTGGCCCCACCCATGGAAACCAGCTGAGTAGATACAACGAGACTCAAACCGCCATCACTCACAGGATGAGGATCCTCCCCCTCCAAGACCTCCTCTCCGCTCCCATCTCTGACATCCATATCACACGGGGCTTCTGGGACCTCACTAGGGGGGATAATAGGTTCCGCCGGAAGTCCAACCTCCGAACAGGCACTGGCCAGATGCCCGAAGCAGGAACATCGAGAACAGGTAGGTGGAACCCATTCATACTCTACCTTCTGGGTAAGCACCTCTCCAGAAGGAATCACATATTCCACCGTCTTTGGGAGCTCCCCCCTGCCCGAATCTCCACAAAGATCCTCGCGTACATCAACCGCGTCCGGAACGCAGTAGCTTCATCTGCCTTAATCGAGGTGCCCACCAAACTGGCCAGCCGCATCAACAGAGGTATGCTCCAAAACCGGACCGGGAACTCAGGGAATCGAATCCATACTGGAATGGCATTCAGAACCTCCCTCTCACATCGCAGTTCCGGAGTCCACTCTTTGAGAATGATCAGTCGGCCGTCGAACGTCCAGGGGCCGCTTTGGAGGATCCAAGCGACATCCTCTGTCAGTCCGAACTTCACATAATAGAAGCCATTCTCGCGTGCAAAAAACTCCATACTCCCCTTAGGCTGCCAGACACGCACTGCATAGCCCCTGATCTGCCCATAGAAAGGCTTATTGTCCAAGACGTACAGGACTAGGGTATTCTCCCAGTACGCTGTCACCTTCTTGATCTCCTCCGCCGGGAACGATGCCCTGAAACCCTTTCCAGCCATAATCGGCGGAACGTACTCCATCGAAGTGGGGTTTTTAGGCCCCACAGGTTTGCATATCTCAGCCCAGGACCGTCCAGCAGGCCGGTGGGACGTCCCAAGAGGCCTCGGGGCAATCACCGGGCGGGTAGTCCCCGACCCCTGAGCATCCAGTTCCACTACTTTGCTCTTCTCCTTCGCCGCCGCAGTTGCTTTAGGCCGCCAACCCACTGATCTTCCAGCAGACATCCCCTGACCCCGGCCAGATGGCCGAGACCGTGACCCGCTCAGACGGCTATCAGGAAGGCGATCCCTACCCTGACCCTGTCCGCCACCCATCTTCCCTCCGGCCTTCGTCACGCGACGACGCATAACCGTCGTCCACCCACCTCCCTCCGTTTGGCTCCCTAGCGATCCTGAGCCAGATCCGAATTGAAAGTTCGGATCTATGTTGCCGCCCCGCAGCGAGATCGCCCCCCCGGTCACCACATGAAGGGAGCCCGACCCCCCTCTCGAAGAATCCCCCCCCCCCCTCCGCCTGGGGGGGTCGTCGACGACCCCGGGGGGTCCACCCGACCCCCCCCCCATGCTCTCCCCCCCCCCCCCCCACACCGCCTGGGGGGGAGCCTTCGCGTGCGCTGACAGCGGGGGGTCCGCCCGACCCCCCCGTTCATGCTCCCGCCCCCCCCCCCCCCCCCCCACCCCCAGCGCCGGAGGGGGGGCCGCTCTTCTTGGTCAGCGCCCTGACGCCGCCGGCCAGGGGGTCCGGCGGTCGCGGGGGCGGCCCGCTCGGAACCCTAGCCATCGCCTGGGAGTCGCACGCGCTCGGAACCCTAGCCATCGGTATATATATATATATATATATATATATATATATATATATATATATATATATAGAGAGAGAGAGAGAGAGAGAGAGAGAGGCATATTTAGTTACTATATATTAACAAAAAAAGCGCAAATAAACCGAAAAATTGAACCGAATAAACCAAAAATCGAACCGGTTTAATTCAATTCGGTTTGATTCGATTATGTGTCAATTCGATTCGATTTCGGTTTTGCTTATTCGGTTTTTGGTCCAATTCGATTTTCGGTTATTCGGTTCGGTTTGAACCGAATTAACCGAATGCTCACCCCCTAGTCACATAGAAGAAAGGATGTTCCGAACCACTAGAAAGTCAACATTAGATTTGTAGATAAGATTTCAATGTATATGTATATTTGTCACCTTACTCAGCTTCTATATGCGAGGGTGAGATATTTACAGTGTAATGCATCAAAGAGTAACAGAGAATTGCAAAAATGGTACAGGAAAGTAAACCACATTTTTGAGCCAAAGGACTAACAGATCATTCAGTTTGATTAAATATGAATCAAATGGGTCGAGCAAAGATGAAAACACAAGTTAGTTGCCATAACTGTGGCAATGGCTATTAAATCCACGAGAGCCACAAATGGAATAAGTAGGTGATGAATAAGTCGTTTATGGCAAGGCACCTAATTAGATTCTGATTAGACAAATAAATGTAACTTGCATCTTTGTTAAGAGCTTCTGATTGATATGCCACTACCAAAATTTCTATCAAAACAATTGAAAGAGCTCGATACCTAAATAAAAAAAGGTAATCATAAATATAACTTTCAACTCTGTCAGCATCAAAAGAACCATTTATGGCAGCATTAACATCCTAAATAGCAGTGCTGCAAATAATTTTGTACTGTTCAAATCAAGAAAATGTTGGGTATTGTTACTTCATATAATATGTTTCACAAAACCCATGAAATTTGGTTAAGCTCACCAGTCGTGGTTCCGGGTAATCTTACTTCAAGGAAGCAGCACCAAAGGCCTCCATACTGTAACTGATATAAAACCTCCCTGCTTGGCATTATTACAGGGTATAAAAGATCTTAAAAGGAAGAAGTAAAAGGGCCAATGTACAAAGTAATTACCTGCACTGCATGTTTAAGGATTATTGACCACAATAATAGCTAGATCCTGATCTTAATGTACAGAAAACCCATGGTCAAGGAAAATCAGGAAAAGTAAACAAGAAAAGTTTTAGTTCTTGTACAAAACAAGGCTGCAGATGAAATTGTCCTCTTTCTTGGAACGATCTTTTATCAGGAATACGTAGGATCGTGGCAAGGCGTCAAAAAGCCCAAAGAACATGAAATAACAATATCACCAAATTTTGGATAGAATGGCAGGTAAGGAAACACGGCGCCGGAGCATCATATACATATACTCATACACCCAGTTTAACATTATTCAAATTTCAAACACTCAGTGCCAGCCACCTGCTCTCATTTGATAATACATACTAAAAATCTAAGAATACATGAAGAAATGCCCTCAATGTTAAGTAAAACCCCGCCACATATCCTGTAACTTTGCCAGTAACCATCACAAGAAATGAATCTACTGCTGATTTTTCTACATAGGCAAAGATTCCTAACTACAAAAAAGGGTATGATCAGGGTTGAAGCAACAATAGAAAATTCCCTTATCTAAGAATGCAACAAAATTTTCTGTTAGGGATGCTTCATCTCTTTCATCATACAATCCCACTCAAATCCCCATTGTTTAGCTCCAATTACAATAGCCGTGCCAACAAAGGCAGCCATCCACCTTGTCATTGTATAGATCTGGACTTGAGGCTGGGAAAAGAAGCCAGAAGAAACAGAACAAACCAGCTGCAAATACAATGGTCGCCACACCTACAGATCGGAATAAAGATTAATCCAGTTCAAATAAAATGCAGAAGTCACCAAATAAAATCTTCTCTAAAATAGAATTGCCTCCAGTTTTACAGTTGGTGATAACTAAAGACCTATTTTTAAGCAAAAGGTACTCCGTTTACAAAATCATCCTATTCTATATCCTCAATCTCTCATATTTGTAAATATCAGGAAACCAACTTCACTTTTAGCCCGTTATTAGGTTTTTCTGTAATGTTATTTTTTTGAAACATAAGAGGTTTCTGTGTTACAATTTTGGAAAAGTGTTAGTTATACACTTATGAAATAAACTTTGCTTAACAAAACTGTTAATATATCCTGCATTGAACTCATGTAAGTATCACAAAAGCTTTAACAAACCTTTTGTCCGTGAAGAAGACAACACAGGCAATCCCATAATATTACAAAGTATATGAGCCACTGTAGGGGATATCAAATTCCCTGTACATTAAAGAAAACAATTCATCAGTGTATTGCATTGCATCAACAAAGAAAATGTGCTTTCTGTAGAAGCATGAAAAATCCCAAATTCAAGCGCATGGTGGATATGCGCTGAAGTGCTTCTTTTTTCGAAGTTACAGTGGACAGTATATGCTATGTGTCGAAGACAGAAATTCTTCAGAAATAGGCAACTATCTATGAGGCAGCTTTTGGAGCTTAGGCAGCTTTCCTTTGTCAAAGCAGTGAACCATGATTCCATGCGGCAAAAGACTTGGGACGCATACAGTCAAAGCCGCATAGTCCACTCTGACACTCCATCGAAAGCCGTAAAATGCCTTGTACAGTGTGCAGACGACAGTTATAATGATAATGTCAGCATAATCATTATAATTTACAGCTGTATAATGTTAGCAGTATGCGGCAAGCAGCCTAAAGTATTATGGAGCTATGCGGCAAATGTTTTAAGCCACGCGCATGACGTGGCCGCATGTTACTCATTACGTGGAGATCATGTGTCTACGTGACCGCATGTCACTCAGCACGTCGCATGTAACTGAAACCACGCGGCAGCCTGAACGTGGCGTGCGTGCACGTCTCATCCCACGTTCTGTCAATAGGCTCATGCGCCTTTAGTGTTTAGGCGCATAAGACAAAAAAAACATTACATTCTCTACCTTATGTGTGCATAGTCATTTCCAGTGTAAATGAGTATAAATAGAGGGACATGTGCTTCCCATACATGTGCTTCCCATACATAGATATGCATACACACACAGAAGAGAGAGCTTTCATTTTCAGAGCCTACTTGCTGCGCAATCTGTCAGTGAGCCAGAGTTAGCAAGCTTCTGCAATCTTTGCATCGGATCGTCAACGGAGTAAAGAAATCGACCGCAGACTTGATCCCCATCACTCTTATTTTCCAGATTTTTACACTTTTTGTATTAGAACACTTCCATGTCACCTTAAAATACCAAACAATAGCCAGAAATGTCTAAGCTTATGAAATAATCTTCATCTAATTTGGTGCAACAAAGTAAATGGCATCACAGTGCAAAATTAAATGAACCTGCATTCAGAACAGTTCATGTAAAGAATAGGACCCAAAAGACAACAGTCTTCAACCAAAAGTTCTACTCAGCCAGTTATTCAACCATTGAGAGTCAATAACAGATACAAAAAAAGCATGTATTGGACATTCAAAAATAATACAGAACAGATGTATATTTCTTATGCAAATGTGTAGGAAATCATATGAGTTGACAAACCTGTACGAATGAAAAGGAAAGATGCATACCACCCGAATATCACAGTGTAACCAAGCTGAACACCTGGGGATGCAGGACATTAGAAAACAAAGAAAAAAAATCAGAAATAAATCTCTGAGATGGTCAGTTTAGCACAGTAAGCACATGCAACTAGTGGTACATATGTAGAAGAAAACCTAGAAAAGCAAGCGAAATATAGTTGCTTCAGCAGAAGTTTAAAATCCCTATAAGGTTCTTTTCAAGAAAAAAGAAACTCCTATAAATGCCTAACTTTCGTGAATAATAAATATGCTACTACAAACAGTTGGCTCCTATTACAAAATGTTAAGTATTATATTAGAGTTATTAGTTAATGGACTTTAGTCCCACATTGCTTAGAAGAATAGGAGAGGGGGCTAGCCTCTCCTACATATATGTAGTCTCTCATCAATAATAAATCATCCTATTATTTCCATCTCTACATGGTATCAGAGCCAAAACCCTAGCCGTCATCCACCACTCTCTCTCTCTCTACAAAATCATAACCATAATCACATCCCCCTTCACGGGAGACGACAGCCGGGATATTGCAGGCCTCAAGAAATTTTTGAAAGAACAATTTCAAACCAAGGATATGGAATCCTTGAACTATTTCTTGGGCATTGAGGTCATACGGGGTAAGCGGGACATTGTAATATCTCAAAGAAAGTATGTGCTAGACATACTAAATGATGCAGGCATGATACAAGCAAAGGGAGCAACCTCACCTATGGATCCAGGGACGAAGTTACTGCCAGACGAAGGGGTCCTGATGAACAATCCAGATCAGTATCGTCGAGTAGTTGGAAAACTCAACTACTTGGCGGTCATGACTCGTCCGGACATTTCTTTTGCAGTGAGTGTTGCAAGTAGATTTATGGCTTCTCCAAGAGTTCCACACTGGCAGACAGTTCTCAAAATTCTATGTTATCTAGTAAAGAATCCAGAAAAAGTAATTCGAATGGAGAATAATGGACACACTCGCATTGAGTGCTTTACTAATGCTGACTGGGGAGCAAGTTTGACGGATAGACGATGTACATCTGGCTACTCAGTATTTATTGGCAGAAATCTAGTGTCATTGAAGAGCAAGAAACAAAGTGTAATAGCACGCTCAAGCTCAGAAGCAGAATATCGAGTTATTGCTCATGGCACGTCAAAGATATTATATATGAAGCATCTCCTACAAGAACTGGGAGAAGACGCAAGGTCTCAAGCGGCAGATATATGGTGTGATAACCAATATGCTATTCACATTGCCACCAACCAGTATTTCATGTACGGACGAAGCATATTGAAATTGACATCCACTTTGTTCGTGATAAATATACAACGAGAGTGATAAAATTTCAACATGTGAGGACCGGCGATCAGATAGCTGATATCTTCACAAAGCCTCTTCTGGGTCCTCGGATTCAATTTCTATGTAACAAGCTGGACATGATTGACATCTATGCTCCAGCTTGAGGGAGGGTGTTAAGTGTTATATTAGAGTTATTAGTTAATGGACTTTAGTCCCACATTACTTAGAAGAATAGGAGAGGGGACTAGCCTCTCCTATATATATGTAGTCTCTCATCAATAATAAATCATCCTATTATTTCCATCCCTACACAAAATAATCAGAAACTAATTTCAGGATTGTTTTGGCATCAATATAGGAACAACTTATTAACCAGTAGTTAGTTCCACTTGATGTACTCATAACTCTCTCATTGAGTAAACCAGTTTAAAACACCCCCTTGATGTCACGTCCCGACCCGTCGAATCGTTCGTTCTCGCATCGATTCAGCTGAATCGATCGTTCTCGTTGGGACGTGATGTCGTACAAGTCTAGAGTTGCACTCGTACAAGGCAAAAATGATTCAATCTTAAAATGATTATCTCAATTGAAACATTCGCAGCGGAAGAAAGCAGAGTCATATTGAAGTTACACAATATACAAAACTAACACTTTTATTCATAAAACAGCATAATACAAAGGCCTTCAATAGCCCCAATGAATATGCCGATTGATTTACAATACTCATGATCTCTCTAGCTCACAAAGGATCTAAACGTTCCATACATCATGTCTTCTATATCCCGGCCACATCTTCATGTTGCAAGTCTAAGCCCTGACGCATTGTATCAGTACACATCTCGTACTGGTGAATGGAAAATCCACTCGTCTAACCGACACTAAAAATTGTTGTAAAACATGCAGCTTAATTTGGTGATCTTTCTATCTTTGTCTTAGGATCAGTTTCATGGCATCTTATAAAAGCAGGAAGCATGTACTCATGAAAAACATGTTATACTTGATAGCATACACAGAATAAGAAACATATCGAAACCCGTCGCCATGCGGCGGCTTCTTACAAACATGATGCACTCACCCTTGCGTTGATGCAAGGTGAATACATACCATCCTTTCTTGTCATGTTAAGAAACATTTGAAACATACAAGTGCCAGGATCTATGTTCCTGCACCAGACATAATCTCAGCCTACCGGTCCTATCTATATGAAGGTTACTAGCGACACGCATGTCCTCATTTAGGACAATACCCCTAGTTAGATGATTCACATATCGCATGCGGGTTGCTAGCCCCATCGAATGCATCATCTAGCCGTATTATTGTCGCACCCAGCATTTGGGTCGCAAGTCCAACTAGTGGTCCAGCAATACCCCGTGTCGATCCATTGACATGGTAGATTTCTCAAATTGTTTCTCCTAGGTCGAACGGTCCCGGTACCACAGCGAATCTCGTTCGAGGAACCACAAGCCTTGTGAATAGGAACTTAAGTCTATGACCATGCAACACGCGTCTAACTACTTCAACACAAGCATGGTATTGAAACGAGAGTAAAGCATTTACACATATATTCGCAACATTCCAGCATCGCATGGTATCACAACATATCCGATCAACACTTCGAAAGGCACAATGCCTCATCTTAATGTTTCAATCGGCACTTATGTCTAACTCAATGTTCCAATGAACGTCCCGAAGGTCTCAACATTCCAAGGCAACATGCTACATTTAACAGTTCCGTGGCATTTGTGCCACAACTATTCACTTCGCGTACGAAGCCATATTTCATGAGTCTCGTGCACATATGCACGCTTCAACACGGTTATTCTCTATTTTTCGACTCGTGCATTCGATGCACGCCTCGCTACAATATTTCAATATTTTATGACTCAGAGTTCAATGTTCTAAGGCTCGTGCACTTGATGCACGCCTCGATATAATCATTCGATGTTCTACAACTTGGTATTCATCTCCCTCCGACTCGTGCACTTAGGCATGCCTCGATAGAGTATTCAATGTTCTACGACTTGGTGTTCATTTCCCTCTGACTCGTGCACTGAGGCACGCCTCGATTAGAGTATTCAATGTTCTACGACTTGTGCACTTGATGCACATTTCGATTCAGTTGTTCAATGTTCCATCTTAGTGTTCAACACACACTACGACTTGTTCTTACTCGAGCAACGCACGTGGACTCTTTGAAGATACTTAGCATACAAGGGTACATTTTATTAAGGCATGACGGAGTAGGAAAGAAGGGTCAGAGTCCTCCACCTTTTGCCGATTCGAGTATCGTTTCATCGAGCCGATGCAGCTCGATTCCTTAACTTTGTTCCACGGCCAACTCATCTGACTTATCCATTCGAGCACTTCATGCTCCTTAGAATTATCCGACCGATTCGACCTATCGTGTCTACGCCTCAGCTCGTTGCGAGGCAATACTTTGATCTTCGACGGACTCCGTTGCAAATAAGACAAAATATCGACCTCAGAAATTTCAGCGTAAAAGTCTGCACATGAAACCAACTCAATTAATACTTCATTAGAATCAACTTAACACTTGCATCGATTCAAATTGATACTATTCGAATCAACTCTATGTTTCTTCAGGTCAACTTAACTTCTTCTAGTCAACGACTCAACGTAATGCACCGTGCGGAGCGGGACATTACACTTGACACCAACACAAGAAAAATATATATGCATGTTGAGTACATATTCGTACAATAATACTTATCAGTCTGATCCCAGGTACCAATTGCAGAGGTTTGGCCAATACCAGGCCCGAATTGCAGGCTGTAAATCCAAATGTTAGTCAATCCGAAATCAACTGATACAATTATATGGACCTTGATTTTAATTGAACTAACACCAGATGGTTGGCACGTCAAATTGTTAAAAACACAAAAAGATAATTACCAATTGTGCCCCAGAGATATGATGTATATAAATATTTCATAAACTCTAATTAAAAGCACGTGTTATACTGCAAGAATACATAACCACAAATGTTTCAGTTATATCAAGTTGAAACTATAAGTCACTCTTCATCGACATCTAATCCACAGTATGAAGGAATTGAATGAAGTCAGTGACATGGTTAATTGGGGAATGAATTACCATATGTTTATCACACACACAAAGTTTTGACTTACTTTCAATCCCAGTAAGAAACATAGTTAGTCATTACTAAACATGGTAGAGGATATAACAGGAACCCTTCAAGCAAGGGTCATCAAAAGTATAAGTAAAGAAATGTGCAGGCTTGTATAGGATCACCACAGAAGTGACCTTACAAGACAAGACAGTACCAATATGAAAACACGTTAAGCTCGTTACATTTTCCTGAAAAGGTAGCGACCTAGTTATGCCACTGAATACTACTTATGATGCAAGCATGAACGCTAACAAGGGAAGTCAAAATGTACCTACGAGAAGGAAAGCTTTCGAAAAGCTATAGTTCTGCTGATAATAAAGCTCCAGAAAATGATTCAAGTGTGCTGCAGATAAGATACCGATATGAGTCTTTTGGACCCAAGGAATCCACATTCATAAAGATATAAAACCAGTAAGCATCCTCAGGTCTTTCATCTTCAGAGCAGAAATATATAATACAAATCAAATTTAAGAATAGATAATAAATTAAATATACCATTTAACAATAAAATTCAAAGAGTTTTCAGTACAAGGCACTGCAGTATCAAATTGCTAAGTGATTATAGTGTGATAGCAAGTAAACTCACAACTCAAATTTCTACGTGTAATAGAACTAAATGGTATTTGATAAGGTGACTTAAATAGTTAAATTTTCTAGACAGCTACAGGGTCATAACATTAGGCTTAGGCACTGGAAAAAGCCCTGGAGTACTAAAGAGACGACGACATTGAGGCAGTTCTGCGCAAAACTTTCAAAAGGGTGAGCTAGAGTAAGGTAATTACATATATAAGAAGATTGCAACTAAAAAGCAAGAGAAATTTGTTTAAACTTTGTCCTTGTGCACCATATGCCAGAAATGGCTAAATCAATTGTTGGGCATTCAATCAAGTTAAAGAAAGGTAAAGGAACATAATGAAGAAGATGTGGAAGGAATATTTCGCATTTTCCTGTAAAACCTTACTTTCCTCATCTTGGTATGATGTACTTTCTCCCTCCTGCAACATTATTATAGCAAATGGACACAAATGTTGCATCGGAGAGGAGTAGCAGTCAAGATGACTACATTCGCAAACGAAGCTTTTGAAAGGCATTAGTGGGAGGTGTCGGATCAACCACTGAGTCAAAGGCAAATTATAAGGGCACATAACATTTTGATCGGGGCTAGCCAGGATTAGAGCTAGCCCGGATTTGAGGAGATTTTACTCGGGCTATCAAAATATTCCACTCAGGGGACTGTCCAAACCCCACACCCCCCCCCCCCCCAAACCCCAAAAATCACTCTCATTTCTAAATTTCACTCTCTCTCTTCCAAAACCCTTCTTCTTCTTCTTCTTCTTCTTCTTCTTCTTCTTCTTCTTCTTCTTCTTCTTCTTCTATCCGTCTTCTTCTTCTTCTTCTCCACCATTTCCATTCTCACATCTCCATCAAAATCCTAGTTTTCTTCTCATCTTCTTCTTCTCCACCATTTCCATCATCACAATCTCCATCAAAATCCTAGTTTTTTTCTCATTCCCAATTTCGATAGCACCCAAAAAATTAAATAAACCCTAAAATGCATGAAAATAAAGCTTAAATACTTATTTTCTCACAAAGAATGCATAGAAATAAACCTTAAAATGCATATTTCACTCTATTATCAAGATTGAAATAAACCCTGATATATATTTTTTATTCGGAAATTTCGACTTTAGGACTGCCAGAAATTGTGGCAGTCCTGAAAGAAACTTGTTGTACAGCAAGTCCCTTTCAGGACTGCCTCAACTTCTGGCAGTCCTCAATATGTCTAGGACTGCCAGAAATTGTGGCAGTCCTGCTGTAGAGTATGTCCCTTTCAGGACTACCACAATTTCTGGCAGTCCTCAGTACTTCTAGGACTGCCAGCAATTGTGGCAGTCCTCTTGTACATCGAGTCTATTTCAAGACTGCCACAATTTCTGGCAGTCCTCAATACTTCTAGGACTGTCAGAAATTGTGACAGTCCTGATATGAACCAATTATTCTACAACTAGGGTTTCTTCCATAGTTTTCTTCTACAACTAGGATTTCATGCATAATTCTTCTATTAATAAAGAAAATTGGTTAATAGACTAATAGATTGATAGATTTGATAACCCAATTTCTTCTACAACTAGGGTTTCATCCATAATGCCCAAACAATAAGAAGAAAAATAAATTAGGGTTTGGAGAAAGAGATCTGAGAAATTAGAAGAGAGCAAAAAATCAAAATAAACTAGGTTGAAAAAATTGATGTTCTTGTTGTTCTTGTTCTTCTTCTTCTTCTTCTTCTTCTTCTTCTTCTTCTTCTTGTGAGGAAAGAGAGGAGAGCAAAAAAAATAAAAAGTTGACTTATATACTCACATGTTGGCTAGCCCTGAGTAAAATTTTCAATGGCAAACTTGTAAATAAATCAAAATTTACTTTTGGCTAGCCCTGATCAACTTTGCATGTGCCCTTATAAATTGCCGAGTCAAATAAATGCTCACATTCACCAACCATATATTGCCACATCATTTTTCATGCAGCCAAGCTGCATTCAATTGTTTGCCTTCATTCTGACTCATTTACAGACTTCCACTTGTAGCTATCCAACAATAAATCACAACTCCAATTGCAATAGAAACATATACTACAGATGTTACACGAGTACGGACACAGATAATGACACGAAACGGATATGGGATACAAGCATTTTCAAATATGTTCACTTTAGTCACCTATGTTACACGAATACGAATACGGACACGGGTAAGAGCCATGGTTTAAAGTATCGGCCGATACCGATCCGAAACGGCCGATACCGATACGGTTTGGCATGTTCCGATCCGATACCGACCGATACCAAATATTGACCGATACCGACATTGGGGGTCTTTGTTCCGGTTAATTCGGCAAAACCAATCGGTAAGGGTGACTACTATTTCATATAATTTCAAAACTACCAAATGTAAAAAATATATATTTTTAAATGTAAATAATTTTTTTAATAATTATTTGTTTTCCGATACCAAAGTCCGATACTCCGATACGATACCGCCGATACTACCGATATCGCCGATACCAATACTCATAGGAATAGTCCGATACCGATTCCGATACCGATATTGTGAACCTTGGTAAGAGCGTGTCCGTGCAACATAGTATACTGCATTTTGGATGCATCCCTCATTCTAGAATCGACTAACCTCAACATCCCCTAAGAATAAATAAATGCTGGAGAATTCAATTGACTCCATTTCTTGTAACAAACCTGGTGCTTAATGAAAAAAAAAAACCTCACTTTTTGACAACATATGATGAGTGCAAGTAGAAGACTGTTGAAATTTGAATTAAGCAAAAATGTACCCAATTACCTAAGCTGAAGAAAACTGGGCTGAAAAATATGATATTGTAAGTCCTATATCCACCGCAAAGAAGCAAAGGAATCATGCATGCCCTAAAAACCAGCTCCTCTGTGAAAGGTGCCTGTACATTAAAGAACTGTCAACAATTAATAGTTGATTCCTATTAGGAAATTAATAAGAAATAATATTTTGTGACAAAACAATCTTAGTAGGAATAAAATATTACATACAAGAAAAGCCATACATAGACTAAAATATTGTATCATAGGTTATACTGCTAAAAGAGGGTACATGATCATTTCACATCTTATGGAAAAAATTCTTCGATCTTCTACTGTCACTGTGAAAAAAAAGAACAAGGCAGTACATCATGAATATTTAATTACTACTTAATCAGTTCAAAAGTAATGAAGGAAGGAACTGCACAGGGTATAACTTAGAAAAGGAGCTAGGGAAGAGCCAAGGACTTGGTACATTTCCACAACTAGCATGCACCCATATTTGCATTGTGCTCCTTACACAAAGTAATAATTTACAAATGTTTGGCCATGTCATGCTAGGCCGTAAGGTTATTGCATAATCAAGGTGAATGATAATATAAAGATGAATCAATATGTAAAGCCAGTATAGGTACCATATGTAATGCTTTCGATGACAGTGATGTGCAACATTCTGGAATCTAGAATGAGGGTTAACACGTGTTTGTATTGAATATATAAACACCAGAAAATAATAGACACCTACGTCTAACATTACGTTTTCTAAAAAAGGTCGAACATCACATGAAACTTCCAAAACATATCTACTCTCAAGTCTCAACTAACCAGGCTTTCGAGGTTTTCTGTATATTGTCAAGATATCAACCTAATACATATATCATTCTACCAAAATATACATACAGTACATACATCGATTACAGGGAAAGGAGAAGGAGAAAATTCTACCGACACATCAAGTAAATAAAATATCTATACCCAAGTAAATAAAATATCTATGAGGGTTAACACGTGTTTGTATTGAATATATAAACACCAGAAAATAATAGACACCTACGTCAAACATTACGTTTTCTAAAAAAGGTCGAACATCACATGAAACTTCCAAAACATATCTACTCTCAAGTCTCAACTAACCAGTCTTTCGAGGTTTTCTGTATATTGTCAAGATATTAACCTAATACATATATCATTCTACCAAAATATACATACAGTACATACATCGATTACAGGGAAAGGAGAAGGAGAAAATTCTACCGACACATCAAGTAAATAAAATATCTATACCCAAAAGAAAGCAAGAAATGCTATAAAAAAAATTTACAAACAAATGGCACTAACCACCACATAATTACGCCAAGCCATCACATTATATGCCAATCTGCGAATACAGTCCACAAAGTTCCAGAAAGAACAATTTGAACTAACTTCATCCCATCTGCTAATCAGCAAGAAAATCTTCAACACGAGCGAACCAGCATATAGTAGAGATGTCAGGAGCAACGGGAATACTGCAGCTTGCCACTATACAGAATTTCAGGTCATCCACCCTCAACATGAGCAATTTGCACAATTTACTTAAGAGAACTAACCAGAAGTAGAGCTCACCATGTGGTCCTTTCTGAGACCATAGATGCTCAACATGGCCTCAAGATCTCCGACTCTCCAAATCTGACAAAAGGAAACAAAAGAGAACTAAGGTAAGAATAGCACAGCCTAGGTTGTCGAATCAAGATAAGTGTCGTCACTATAGTGTACCGATTCGCTTGATTAACGTATCACCACAGGAAATTTGATTGGAAATTAAAATAATCTTACGTATTTGGACAAATTGATGGAAATGTCATTTCTTTTCAATTCTTAATTTGTCATGGAGATTAATGCAATTCCCTATAGCAAAGTGGATCATCTTAACTCTTCATCGGGACTCTTTATAGTCTGGGGGAACTTGGAGGGTGCTCCTCAGTTTCATGAACTTAAACTACCCATCAAAAGGTAGGTACACTTTCCAGCCAACTGGACGCCCAAATTTTATAGATACCCTCTCCTGCTCATATCTACCTTCGCAAAGAATTTGGCAAGAACATAGAGGATTGACTACAGGTCGAGAACCGGTCATAAAACTTTTTCAAATCTATTATGGAGCTTTCTTATGCTCCATAACTAAAACAACTATGCTGGGAGAAGGTTGGGACAACGATACTGATAAATGGATAAATTGAGCACGGTTGAGCAACAAGAAAGAGCATCGTCGAGTGACAAGTTCATCACTGAATCCGTAAATTAAGGGGAAAAATATACAGTATTCGCATTACCTGATTGTATTATTATTTCATGAATCAAGCATCAATGCATCAATAAGAACTAATCATTAACCGTTAATTGAGTTGACATTCAAAATTTGTTTTTTTCGTACGTTCTAATATCTGAACAATGTATAACTTATTACCATCTGTGAATTGGCTCAAGAGAACCTTAGAGAAGCACAATTGGCAATGTAGCAATCAATTCGACAACAAAAACTCGATTAAGAACTCAAAGAATAACTTGTAATATGGATGTGACACGTGGATTCCATTAACATTGAAAGTAAACTAATTTTTCTCTTACAACTTCAGCCAGTTGAAAAAAATAAAAAGATCATATGAGTTTCATCCAACGGCCTTTCATGACCGTGTTTTAAAAATTAGCAACTCAAGAGTTCCCGTAGTATTTTTGATGCAACAATTCATCATTTACGCTTTCCAATGTTCACAATCTACACAGTCTCCCCATTTCCAACTCACCTCTGACCTCTCCAAACATCTAGCATCTACTAATTCACTAATTGCCCCTTCCCGCATCAATAATTTACACAACCACCTCCCCTAATCCAACTCATCACTATAATCATAGATGTATCCGACAGAACGTGGACGCTCCAAAATGCAGGACACACCAAAATACATGCTGCTTCTCGCCGTGTCCTAACTATAAACGTGTTGTGCTGCATTCGTGTCGGTGCACCGTAGATTAGGTATAGAATCGGCTTGTGGATACCACAAACTCTTCGAGATCCAGCACATCGGTCCAGAATATAACAACTAACTCTCCAAAAGTTGTTTATTTCTAATACCCTAAATAAGTGTACTTGAAGGATTAGGGCTAGGGTTAGGGGCTTTCGTTTCTTACGCCAAGGAGGGAAGCGGAGAAGACGACGGAGGCGGCTGTGGAGGCGAGAGCGCAGAGGAACCTCCGGATCATGTAGTTGTCGAGGGAGCTCGCCGGCGGGAGACGGAGGAGGACAGTGGGAGCGTACAGTACCGCCACGTAGCACGCCGCCATGGCGGCACACGCGGCGACCGCTTCCGTCCCGGCGACGTGTCCGCCGTCCGCAGCCGTGTCCACCGTCGTCTCCATGGATCGGTTCGTCCGGTTACCCAAAGCTATGCTTCCTGGGGCTCGAGTCTGGTCAAAGGCTAACAACCAAATAGATTCTGTAGTTTTAAATTTTTCATTAATCGCAGCTTTGCTGTATAAAAATCAACTCTTCTAAATCTTAGGCCTTTTAATTCCTTTCAAATTTTTATTTTCGGTGTTTGGAAAAAAAAAAAAAAAGGAAAAGTAAGAAACTGTATAAAGCTATCCTTTTTTTTTCATTTGAAGTTATTTTTGTTTCCGTTCCTTTACTTCAGCAACTAAACACAAAAAATAACTTTTCTTCTCCAAATCATGGTTCTGCAAACCGAGCATGGCCTTAGATTCCTAAACTTAGAAAAGTAATCCACATTGTTAATGATTTATTTATCTTTTTGTAATTTTATAAAGATATTATTGGTATTATAAATAGCCCAGTCACTTAGAATTCAAATTTTGGTAGCGACATATAGGGGTGTTCATCGGTCGATGGTCGACCTATTTTGTCCCAACCGAAGTTAGTCGGTTTGGAAATAATCACAGTCAAACCAAACCAACCAAATTGTCGGTTCAGTTTTGAAACCAACCAACTTGGATCGGTTCGATTTGGTTCGGCTCATCGGTTTTGAACGGTTAAAAATGGGTTATGATGTTAGCAATATATGTCTTAGCAACACTTTGGAAGCCTGTAAAATAAATATTTCCTCTCACCCCTTGTAGTGCCACTCAGATTTCCTCCCATGTAGCTTCTGTAGAAAATTCATGTAGTGCCACTCAGATTTCCTCCTATCTAGCCTGCAAATTAAACATTTCCTCCCATGTAGTGCAAAATAAACATTGCCTGCAAAATGGGTTACGATGATAGCTTCCATGGAGACTTTTTCCTTATCCCATTTTGATCTGCAGCAGCTCCGAAACATTGCAAGTTTGCAACTGATATAGTGTATATAGGACAGAAACCCAACAATTTGATAGAAACCCAACAATTAATTGTTTCCTACAAAGAAGCCTTCAAATGGAGATAAACCAACAATCAAAAAAATATCATCAAAGCTAATAATCACCCGCAATTGGACAAAAAGTAGAAACCCAATTAATAAGTTCCTACGAAGAAGCCTCCAAACAGAGATAACCCAACCATCTAAAAATATCAGCAAAGCTAATAATCACCATTATAAAGTATCACAGACAATAGAAAGTAACATACAATCAAAAAAAAAATCAACATGAGCTAATAATCATTAATCACCATTCACAAATATAAAGTATCAGTTTAAGTGTTGTCTACACTCTACATATTAGGAATAATGTTAACAGTACCAAATGAATTTAAGTGTGGACAAAAATTCAGTTTAAACTTTAAAGTATCAGTGTCACGCCCCGCTTCCCAGAATTATGGCGAGCCGAGTACGTAACATCATCCCCAGGCTACGCGACATACGAATACTCTAGTACCCATATTCACGATTGTCGCCCGTAAGGTTCGTGCATAGGTAAAAGCAGGTCATAACTTACATAAATTCAAGTCAGCAATAATCTAAAACTAAGGCATTCTAACTAATTGAACATGAGCATAACTATTTCTACCTAGTACAATTTTGAGCCCAACTATAAATAATACAATTATATCTTAAACAAGTAGAGAAAGAATTCTTGTTCTAACTTGAACGTCTTCAATGGTATCAACACGTCTTTGATCTCCAGTTGTCCTTCAGTACCTGATAGCGGCTTCACTTGGTACACTGCTACAAAACCTAGTGAACAATACTAGGTCGTTTAAAAACGACAAGTAAGTCCTCGGCCAAAAACGCTTAAGAAAATTATAATAAAGGGTGAAACATAAAGATTTTCTATTAAGAGAATTACGAATATGCAATTTACATTGTTATAGTTCCATTCATTTAAGTAGTATAAACGTCCTTTTTGGCTTTATTTAAAATGGAGTAGTTTCCTCCTAAAATGAAATGAAATTTGAAGGACATGTTACTGTCGATGTAGATGTAAAAAAATTCGAGCTTCCCTTGAGCTTATCATAAATTTTGCCTCCCTTGGACAAAATTGAAATTGCCTCCCTTGGACAAAATTGAAATATGTCTCCCTTGGACAAAATTGAAATATGCCTCCCTTGGGCTAACCCTAAAATGCAATGCAATTTGGAGAACAATCCCTGAATATTCATCTAAACATTTTCCGTCAACAATTCTGTTAACCCGGGATCAGGCTGTGAATTCGGAGCCTCCCTTGGACTTAACAATCATCTACTCGCTGTTACTGTCGAGATAGATGTAAAAAAATTTCCGAGCCTCCCTTGGGCTTAGTTTGCCTCCCTTGAGCAAACAAAATAAGAGCCTCCATTGGGCTTAGTTTGCCTCCCTTGAGCAAACAAAATACTGATCAGCTTTTTTGTTGTAATTATGTTACGGGACATTTAGGGATATTCAGTTTGTTCTCCCCCGCCCAATGCTTCCTAAATAATTCTAAATATCTTTCCTAAATGACTTTAGATCTTAGGGAGTAATCCGATTTTTCTGAAGGTCGAAAATTTGACTATCTCTTGAATTTTCCAAAAATTTCGACAGAGTCTCCTTTGGATAGGGCGACTCCGAAAATTCACAAGAGACAATATATAACATAAAAATATAAATCCGGGTTCGCCGACCCCTTCGGTGGAGCAACTCTCAACACCGGAATCACGCAGATATTATATCGGGTTCGCCGACCCCTTCGGTGGAGCAACTCTCAACACCGGAACCACACAATAAAATAAAAGTACAGTTTTAAAGTTTTCTTACTTTACAAGCAAGCAAGCAAACGTTTTTTTTTTTCCTTTTTGCAAGCAAACTATTTTGGATTATTAGCAGTGCTCTTTCCTAAATGTTATCCAAGCTCAATAAAACACAATTATTAGCAACATAGTAATATCAACATATAACTTTCAATTCTATATTTTAATTACGGATTCCAGTCCTAGTGCAAAATATAAAGGAATACGGATTCCAGTCCTAGTGCAAAATATAAAGGAAGGGAACCAGAGAAACATCAAGAAACCAAAGATACAAATAGAGGTAAATTAGCTCAGTGAAGAGAAAGGAAAATAAAAAGAAGATGAATCGAACTTCTGTTTTTCATAAAAATAATATTTTCAAAGGATATTTTGCTCACAAATTAATCTTTCATGTAAGAACTTCTATGAGATGTATGGTTCATGTACCCTAAAGAACGTAGATTTTGCATGTGTTAAGCATTAACTCTCGCTATTTAACACGTATTTGTACACAATTAACATTGTCTTCTTATTAGATTCGATAATACTGGATAGAATCCCCAGATATTGATATTTGGATTTAAATTCGGAGCCCCAAACCCTGTAGCTTTCAAATTAACTTTTTGGGTTAGTATTATTCAATTACTCTCTCCTAATGCAACAAGGAGGTGGAGAATACACAAGTGGCTTGAAATATGAGTTTGTGTTTCATGCAAGAATCTGACTGAATTAGAATATTGGCCTAAAAGTAATGCGTATTAACTATAAATGTTAATAATAAAACATATTCTAGATAAACAGGAGATTCATCAAAATCAGCTACCCAACCCGTCACTTGGACCTAATCATGTTTGTTCTATTTACATGATGCACAATGCACTCCATTAGTATTATCAAAACCATATAAACAAAATGAGAACAAAGAAAATTCTAAGTACTATGGCATTTGTGATGTTACGTTCACGCCATCTATGAAAAAAAGGAACAGTATTCAGCTACAAGACAGAAAAATCAATTTTGTATAATATAAAATGTCTTAGGAAGGCAAGCAATGCAAAATAAAAAAAATTGATCAAATATCCATAAACATTTCTTGCACATATATATATATATATATACACACACACACACACACACACACACACACATATTTGGTTATCAAATTGAATTTATGTGAGTCCGAAATATCGATTTGAATCCAATTAGGCATATTTAAAACTGAATATAAATCTAAGGTTTGAAGTATAGATTTCGAAATTGAAATATGAGAATTCGGAGAGGACTTGCCTTGGGTTCTTGAGTGGGACCTGTGATTTCTCCAAACTTCTTCTAAATTAACCCCCTAATATTGATAATTTCAGCAAATAATTAATTACAGAAAATTATAACCAATTTTATCAAAGATGAACAAAATATTGAAGAAGAAAATTTATACCCAAGATGGAGTTGGGGACTAGGGCTTGGTTCTTCCATTTTCTTCATCTTCTTCTCCAATTTCTTCTTTTTTCTTTTTTTTAAGAATAAGAGGGTTAGGTTTTTGAAGATGGTGGTGGTGATGATGGTGGAGATGGAGATGAAGATGGAGATGATGGTGTTGGAGGTGGAAATGAAGGAGGAAGAAGAGGATGAAGAGGTGGTGGAGGTGATCGACGGAGGAGGGGGTGTGAGGGGGCCGGTCGGCCAGTTGGCCGGCCGCCGTAGGCGGCGCCGGCGGTTGCGGCCAGAGGAGGCCAAGAGGAAGAGGGAGAGATGGAGAAAATGAGAAGAGAGTGAGAGGGATGGAGAGGAAGAGATATATAGAGAGGGAGAGAGAGTTCGAGAGAGAGAGAGATAGATGACCGAGAGAGGGAGAGAGTGTTCGAGAGAGGGAGAGAGGGTACGGGTGAGGGGCTGCCCCTCTCTCTTTCTCTAAATATATATATATATATATATATATATATATATATATATATATATATATATATATATATATATATATATATATATATATATATTATTATTTTCCTTTTTTTTGTTCTTAGGGTTACTAAATGAAAATCTCTAAAAATGAGAATGAAAACATTATTATTATTATTATTATTATTATTATTATATCAATTATTGTTTATATCATAAAAAAAATTTAGAGCAAAACATTTAATTAGATGGAAATATAATACAATATTAATTATTGAAAAGCAGCTATGACACTCTACCCACCTTACAAAAATTTCGTACTCGAAATTTAAATTTAAAGATAAGTTTTTCAAAAACGATCACAGAGAAAACAAATATTCTACACACCTTACAGAGGTGAAAGTAATTTATTAAATTATTAAACAAAATACCTTGAAATATAGTTATCAAAAGCTTCACGAAAATAGAGACAAATCGAAAATACTAGAAATCATCAATGTTCTTGAAATTCCATATAATCAAATATAAAATAGTTAGATATCGTATTGTTTCAAACCATAATGATGTACGATCCTTGAATTCAAAATCATATTTCTTATTCTCATTTTTTGGCGTGATATAGTAATCTTGTGCCTCGCCATTGCGCATATGGCTGCAACAAAGATACCATTTCACTATCAAGGTTTGCTACATTTTTCTTGATATCCATAGAATGAGTAGAAATTATGATCGTGAAGTAGCTTTATAGATCATGATATTCTTAGTAATCCAAAATATATTCGAGAAGCAATACTTATTTTCAAGTTCTCCAAATATCATCAACGTTATTTTATCATGGTATCAAACTAATAGATAATATTATAACATAAAATAAACTCATATATCTATATTATCAAAAGCATTTTATGTCATTTTAAATGATATTTTTTCAAATTCCAAATCAAGGTAAAAATGAAATCAAAATTCGAATATCATCCAAAAATTCATTATGAAAAATTATGTCTTGATCCCCAAAATTTTTATTGAATTCCTGAATCATGTTTCGAGAATATGTGCCTCGCCAGTTTGGATGGCCAGTCCGAATGGCTGCAACAACTTCTCATTTTACGATTCATTAGAAAATTTTAGGTTTCAAGACACAACAAGTATTCATTCACATAAATATCATTTACACAAAATCCAATCAAAACATTCACTTCACAGAAAAGAAAAATATCAAAAGAGTAAATTGCAATGGATATTAGATAGAGGGCAATTCCTGAAATAGGGATGCCAAGAAAAGATGTAAATGGAAGAAAAGATTGAGGATATAATTCTAGATTTCCATTTAGTGAATGTTAAGTGAAGCAACAAAATTGAAAATTTTGAAGTAGATTGGGTTTGCGAAATACCCATACCGCAGAAAATTCAACAGATAAAGGAGAACGAGTCAGGACTTAGGCACAGATAGAAGTCTAGAGGGAGTAAGAAATAAGGAATTAGCTTCTTAATATAATATGTATATAATACTCTATACAATAGCTATTAGGCAAAACCCTAGACAAGTTATTGCTAGTACTTTCCTACCCAGTAATCATTCAAAATATATTTATATCTATACTTACCCCTTCACTATTTCTAACTATGTAATGGTTCAAAAATATATATGAACTCCGGGTTTACTAGAGATATGAAGTCCAAGATTCTTAAGGAGTCTTCTAGATTATTTTACCAGCTCAGACGAGAATACTTGTCCTATTCTCCCTAACTTAATAGGCCTAGAATGATTATGTCTATCCTTATACTATCCATGACCTAGGTAAGGACACCTGATCATAGATACTCACTATAGAAATTTTATAAAGACACTATGGAATACAATCTAACATAAACAATTCTATTTGGTATCTCTTGGATATTTCCTAAAACATATCTTAAAGTTTATACCTTAGCCTATAGGGTCTCCCCAAATCTTGTCCAACATCTTATCTTAGCTTGTATATGTTTCCCTAGAACTTGGCCTATATCCTATCCTTGGGTTGTCAGACCTGCACCCTATCCTATTTCCTATATGCAATGTCTGACCTGCATCCTATCCTAGATTTTTTATTCTTTGCTGACCTGCATCCTATCCTAATTCCTCTATGAAATGTCTGACCTGCATGGGCCACCACTAAAAGACGTGTCACGTCCCGCTTCCCAGAATTATGGCGAGCCGAGTACGTAACATCATCCCCAGGCTATGCGACATACGAATACTCTAGTACCCATATTCGCGATTGTCGCCCGTAAGGTTCGTGTATAGGTAAAAGCAGGTCATAACTTACATAAATTCAAGTCAGCAATAATCTAAAACTAAGGTATTCTAACTAATTGAACATGAGCATAACTATTTCTACCCAGTACAATTTTGAGCCCAACTATAAATAATACAATTATACCTTAAACAAGTAGATAAAAAGAATTCTTGTTCTAACTTGAACGTCTTCAATGGTATCAACACGTCCTTGATCTCCAGTTGTCCTTCAGTACCTGATAGCGGCTTCACTTGGTACACTGCTACAAAACCTAGTGAACAATACTAGGTCGTTTAGAAACGACAAGCAAGTCCTCGACCAAAAATGCTTAAGAAAATTATAATAAAGGGTGAAACATAAAGATTTTCTATTAAGAGAATTACGAATATGCAATTTACATTGTTATAGTTCCATTCATTTAAGTAGTATAAACGTCCTTTTTGGCTTTATTTAAAATGGAGTAGTTTCCTCCTAGAATGAAATGAAATTTGAAGGACATATTACTGTCGATGTAGATGTAAAAAATTTCGAGCTTCCCTTGAGCTTATCATAAATTTTGCCTCCCTTGGACAAAATTGAAATTGCCTCCCTTGGATAAAATTGAAATATGCCTCCCTTAGACAAAATTGAAATATGCCTCCCTTGGGCTAACCCTAAAATGCAATGCAATTTGGAGAACAATCCCTGAATATTCATCTAAACATTTTTCGTCAATAATCCCGTTAACCCGGGATCAGGCTGTGAATTCGGAGCCTCCCTTGGGCTTAACAATCATCTACTCGATGTTACTGTCGAGATAGATGTAAAAAAAAATTTGAGCCTCCCTTGGGCTTAGTTTGCCTCCCTTGAGCAAACAAAATATTGATCAGCTTTTTTGTTATAATTATGTTACGGGACATTTAGGGATATTCAGTTTGTTCTCCCCCGTCCAATGCTTCCTAAATAATTCTAAGTATCTTTCCTAAATGACTTTAGATCTTAGGGAGTAATCCGATTTTTCTGAAGGTCGAAAATTTGACTATCTCTTGAATTTTCCAAAAATTTCGGCGGAGTCTCCTTTGGATAGGGCGACTCCAAAAATTCACAAGAGACAATATATAACATAAAAATATAAATCCGGGTTCGCCGACCCTTTCGGTGGAGCAACTCTCAACACCGGAATCACGCAGATATTATATCGGGTTCGTCGACCCCTTCGGTGGAGCAACTCTCAACACCGGAACCATACAATAAAATAAAAGTGCAATTTTAAAGTTTTCTTACCTTTGCAAGCAAGCAAGCAAATGATTTGTTTTCCTTTTTGCAAGCAAACTATTTTGGATTATTAGCAGTGTTCGTTCCTAAATGTTATCCAAGCTCAATAAAACACAATTATTAGCAACATAGTAATATCAACATATAACTTTCAATTCTATATTTTAATTACGGATTCCAGTCCTAGTGCAAAATATAAAGGAAGGGAACCAGAGAAACATCAAGAAACCAAAGATACAAGTAGAGGTAAATTAGCTCAGTGAAGAGATGTAATGCCTGTGGTTCGTATTACGTATTTCTGGAATACGTGTACGTATTTATTCTTGTATTGTATGATTTTCTTGCTTAATTTCCTCCCTGAGCTTGGTTTATTCTTGGTTTGGGTTGGCTTGGTTCGGTTTGGGATTGCTCTTGGTTCATCATGAACCAAGGGGTGAACCCCCTACCTACCACCACCATCCCCCTTTATAACCCACCTAACTTTTCTCTCTCCTCCACTTTCTCTTTAACTCTTCTTCCTTCTCCATTAAACCCACCACCAACCAAGAACACCCCTTAGGCAAGTGCAACTTGCTTCCACAAGAGAGCTCATTTTATTATTCCATTAGCTTCTCCTCATATTTCTAAGACACATTAGAACTTGTCATTTTCCATTTTGAGGCTTTAATTTTTGTAGATCTAGAAATTAGTTATTTTTGGATTTTGATAGTTTTGATCTATCAAACTTCTTTGTTTTCAAGTTTTGATGGTTCCATGTTGTAGAGAATTTTATTCTACCCAATTTTGACCTTTGAAAAGTTGGATTTGGACTTAATTTGACCAAGTTATGGACTTTTGAAGCTTTGGGTTCAAACCATGGAGTTCTTGCTGATTTGGAGAAGACAGTGAGCAGTGCGCGAGCTTTTTAGCTTGTGCCACTGAGCTGCGTGCGCTCTTTAGCGCAGCACAGTCTGACTCATATGCTATCTTTTGGAGGCGTATGTCTTGCATACGCTGCCTTGGCAAGGAGTCGTATGGACCTCATACGCTGCCTTGGCAAGGAGTCGTATGGATCTCATACGCTACCTTGACAAGGAGTCATATGGACCTCATATGCTGCCTTGATGAGGAGTCGTATGGAGTACATACGCTGCCTTTTGGAGGCGTATGTCTTGCATACGCTGCCTTGATGAGGAGTCGTATGGACCTCATACGCTGCCTTGACAAGGAGTCGTATGGACCTCATACACTGCCTTGATGAGGAGTCGTATGGAGTACATACGCTGCCTTTTAGAAGCGTATGACTTGAGCGTAGCCTGACTTGAGCGTAGCCTGACTTGAGCGTAGCCTGACTTGAGCGTAGCCTGACTTGAGCGCAGTCTGACTCAGGCGCAACCTGATGTTTAGGCGCAACTGGACCTGACCCTACTTACCCTGGATCTTCTATAGCCCTGTATATTGATATTTTATTAGATATTTAACGTCCATTTTATATCCTTACGCATTTTGTCCTGAACTTGATAATCACGAATTTACTTGATATGTTTGGAATTGATAATTGAGCATGACGTGATAGTGACCCGTAGTGGTGCACTCCTGACATAATAACCTGACATGACCTGATAGTGGCCCGTCGTGGCGCACTCCTGACAAGTACACTTGGCATGATAACCTGACATGATTATCTCGAATAGCTGTTGCGACGGCTACCTGACATGACATGACCTGTATAATTAATCTGGACACCGTGGACGATTGTGTTTGTATAAATAAACCAGTCCTGTCTTGCATCATGTCTAGGACAGGGACTCCTGAGTACCACGGTCAGGAGTACCTACTAAAATGGGCTAAGGCTAATAACTAGATTAATACATTAGTCATGACGAGATTTCCCAGCTACAGGCAATCCCGTTACCTGGGCACGCCTTGGGATCTGTAGCCTGCCGTCGAGTAGGGCACATTTCCAGCACACTGTCATGTGTTGCACCCTTCAAGCTACCTAAGGGTACATTCGTTTCCTGGACGATGTACCCACCTGAATTCAACTCTAATCTTTTAACCCGGGTAACCTGGATGGTCTGCAGGGCTTATGGCTGTGGAATAATCTTACTGCATCTTGTTAGTAATTAGGCTTGTGACAACCCTAGTTAGTTAAAGTATCAAGCCGTAATTCTTGCTTGGCCGTGAAGTGATTGGACGGAGTCTAACCAGTCTAGTCTTGCCCTGATCCTGTTCCAGATTATTGATTGACCAGAATGCTTGTATTTATTTTACCGATAAATGGTGAGAATTCCAAGTTCTGTTCAGACGAAGGGTTACGACCCCGGTCCTTGTTTGGTTTACGGGTTGTAACCTGGTTATCTGAATAGTTCCATGGTTATCTCGTCGTATATCATCCTGGTGTATTTTCTTTATTTCCAGTTCTTACTTTTATTTATATCTTGTGCTGATTGCTGGTTTTTAGTTCTTAAGTGAAGCCTCCTTTGTGGCACTTGCTCTTTCTGGGGTCTGATCCAGCTGGTTTTGTGTGGCCAGATTTTGGAGCAGCTCTAGAGGATCTACCGACCTTCCAGCCAAATGGTGGCCACTAGACGGAACCCTGGCAACGAATGGGTTATTTTTGGCTCTCCCACTCTATTGTAAAAATATTCTTTTGAGGCGTTTAGCCGACGAGCACCTGTTTAGCTCGATTGCACTTACTTACTGTCTGCCTACGGGCTGTAACATGATTAACAGATCCTAGGGTTGATCATGTATAACTAAACTCTTGCTAGTCCTGACATTTTGTAACGACTAGCTTCATGATCAACTGAATATGTAATGTTTGGGATGCCTTACTATTGTATATTTAATGATCATACATCTTGTGACTTTTACTTACTTGCTTGTGATTGAGACACTAGGCTTGTTCATGACCTTAAGAGACTGTTGGCTTGTAGATAAACCCTCATGTATCTAGACAGCCGTGACCGTATAGCGAGATGGATTCCATTTCATATACGTAGCTGGCTATGTCTGCCCCCGCTCTCCAGTATTCTGGTTCTGGGGCGTGACATGGTTTAAGTGGTGGCCCATGCAGGTCTTGTAAATCAAGATATGTGAGGGTTTACCGAATAGATGTCTCAATCAGTATTCGTCCTTGATCTCTGCTCATATCTTCTGAATCCCTGGATTCTTGTCCTGATCATATGCTTGTATCGTTGATCTGTTCTGGTCCTTCCTTATTGTTCCCTATGTCGTCTTCTTCAGCGGCATTGTTCGTGGTCCTACCGACCAGCAAGACGGAGCACCTCCCGCAGACCAGCAGCAACCTGGAGATCAAGCCCAGCATTTCGGAGTAGCCTCCAGAGTCGTGCCTTCTGGCGGAGAGCCACCAGTCCAGCCGGTTCAACCTGTAGAACATGATGACGGTACTTTGGTAGGACTCGTCAGGACCTTGATAGCTTCCCAAGACCGGCGTGGAGATGCCTTGTACCAGGCAGTGACGGATGCTTTGACCCGGGGTGGTCATCAGGGTAACAGCGCGGCCAACAGCTTCAAGCGCTTGAACCCTCCATTCTTCGACGGTAGTGAAGATGCTATCGCAGCAGATGCATGGCTTCAGGACACAGAGGTGATTCTCGAAGCAGCCAGGACTCCAGAGAACGAGAAGGTGGCCGTTGTGCGCCTGCAGTTGTTAGATCTTGCCCGCAGCTGGTGGGCAGCGCAGGCCGTTGGATTAGCAGCACCCATTGCTTGGACAGTATTCAGAGAGAGATTCCAGACCAAGTATTTCGATGCCGTGGCTCGGTATGATCTGCAGACGAGGTTTACCAATCTGAAGCAAGGAGGCAGGACGGTCGACGGATATGCGGCCGAGTTTTCCAGACTCAGTCGGTTTGCTCCCACTTTGGTGGCAACCGAGTATGATAGAGCCCAGCGGTTCCAGCAGGGACTTCACTTGGAGATCTTGTTGGCAGTTGAGCAGTTTGAGCATCAGACTTTTAATGCAGTCTTGAGAGCAGCCCGGAGGTATGAGTATACCTCCCAGAGGATTGTGGATAGGGCCGGAGGTCGGAAGAGATCTCACGGCCAGATGAATCAGTCTTCAGTACCGGCCCCGGCAGCCAGGGCTTTGACTATTGGAGCTCCGAGGCGAGCGGCCTCAGTAACGTCGGTTCAGCATTCAACTCCGACGCACCCTCAGCAGCAGAAGCAGAAGCAATCTTCCGCAGTGGGTTGTTCTTATTGTGGAAAGCCAGGCCATGTGGTGGCAGAATATCGCAGGGCACAGGGATTATGTCTGGCTTGTGGAGCACCAGACCATAGGGTTGGATCCTGCCCGAATAGGGGTGGTTCATCATCGTCCAACCTTTCTAGCTCTTCGGTGAGAGGACCAGCACCGGTCCAGCAGCAACAGTATCCATTGTCGAAGCCCTTGCCGCCTCAGACCCAAGTGTTCCAGCAGCAGAACCCCCAGCAGTATGGACAAGTCCAAGCCCAGAGTCAGAGCAGGCAGCGAGGATTTCAGCAGAGGGGACCAGCACCCTGAGGGCACGGTCAGGCTATGGTGATGACCGTGGAGGAAGGATTGGCACCAGGAGAGGTAGTGGCAGGTACTATTCTCGTCAACTCCTTTCCAGCTTCAGCTTTATTTGATTCTGGTGCATCGCATTCATTTATGTCTGCACGATTCGCGACACGGGTAGGATTGGAGCCCGAGTCATTATCAGTAAGGCTTAATATACTTACTGGTAACGGACTTGTGGGAGTAGATAGAGTGTTTTACTCGTGTCGGATCGTAGTTAGCGGTAGAGAATTCCCCGCTAGATTAATAGAGTTCCCGATGGCCGATTATGATGTGGTCCTAGGGATGGATTGGTTGAGGAACCACTATGCTAGGATAGACTGCCACATTGGCAGGGTTGTTTTTAGCATTTCAGGCGAGCCGAAGTTTTCTTTCTCCCGAGGCGAAGTTGAGTCATCTTCTCCAGTATTGCGGATGGCAGTAGCAGCAGTTCAGTTGCCCAGGATAGTCGAAGAGTTTCCAGATATTTTCCCAGAAGAACTTCCAGGTATGCCTCCGGAGCGGGAGATCGAGTTCACTATAGACTTGATTCCCGGGACAGTTCCAGTGTCAGAGAGAGTCTACAGGATGGTACCGTCAGAGTTGGAGATATTGTACAAGATGATTGAAGAACTCACAACCAAGGGATTCATTCGTGCTAGTGGATCGCCTTGGGGAACCCCGATGCTTCTTGTGAAAAAGAAGGATGGTACGTCCAGGTTATGTGTTGATTATCGTACCTTGAACTCAGTGACAATCAAGAACAGATACCCTCTTCCGAAGATAGATGACTTGTTTGATCAACTCAAGGGGGCTTCAGTATTCTCGAAGATTGATTTGCGCTCAGGTTATCATCAGATCAGAGTCAGAGAGCAGGACATCCCAAAGACAGCTTTTAGATCGAGATATGGGCATTGGGAATTCCTTGTTATGCCTTTTGGAGTAACCAATGCGCCGGCAGTATTCATGGACCTCATGAATCACATCTTCATGCCTTACTTGGATCAGTTTGTGATTGTGTTCTTGGATGACATTCTGGTCTACAGCAAGAGTGAGGCGGAGCATGAGCAGCATCTCCGTATAGTTCTTCAGATCCTCAGAGAGCACCAGTGATATGCCAAGTTCAGTAAATACGAGTTCTGGCTCGATCGCATTTCGTACTTGGGTCATATCATCACTCGAGGAGGAGTAGAAGTGGATCTCCAGAAGATTGTGGCTATTGAGTCATGGCCAGTGCCCAGCACAGTTGCAGAGGTTCGTAGTTTTCTTGGATTGGCCGGCTACTACCGGTGGTTTATTTCGGATTTTGCTCGAATTTTAGTGCCATTGACGTAGTTGACCCGCAAGGATGCGCAGTTTGCTTGGACTGCAGAATGTCAGAGTTCTTTTGAGCAGTTGAAGCGAGGCCTGATAACAGCTCCTATTCTTACGCTTCCAGATGGGACCGGAGGATTCTCAGTGTACTGTGATACTTCAGACAGAGGTTTAGGATGTGTTCTGATGCAGCATGGGAAGGTAATAGCTTATGCGTCACGACAACTTCGTGATCATGAGAGAAATTACCCAACCCATGACTTGGAGCTGGCAGCAGTGGTGTTTGCACTTAAGTTGTGGAGGCACTACTTGTATGGAGACAGGGTAGAGATTTTCACCGACCACAAGAGCCTGAAGTATATTTTCACCCAGAAGGATCTTAACATGCGTCAGAGAAGGTGGCTGGAGCTTCTTGTGGATTATGATGTCAACCTGCAGT
Organism: Iris pallida; assembly: GCA_029216955.1. Lineage (NCBI taxonomy): Eukaryota > Viridiplantae > Streptophyta > Magnoliopsida > Asparagales > Iridaceae > Iris > Iris pallida. The sequence goes on from JANAVB010025196.1 coordinate 16,495,398, forward strand.
ATCATCCTGGGAAGGCCAATGTTATTGCGGATGCATTGAGCAGGAGAGCGAGAGTTTATTTTCTAACAGCGCAACCAGAGCTGTTAGCAGATCTTCAGAAGATGGGTATTGAAGTTGTTCTCCCTTCCAGTGTGGCCTTGATGGCCAGTATGCAAGTTCAGTCCACTATAGTCGAGAGGATCCGGATGGCGCAGTCGGCAGATTCCAAGCTTCAGCGACTCAGATCAGAGTGTGAGGCAGGACGAAGACCAGAGTTATGCATTCATAAGGATGGTACACTTCGACATGGTAAGCGTCTTTGTGTATCCAGCAGAGATATCCGGCAGGAGATCATGTCAGAAGCGCACAGTTCACAGTATTCCAACCATCCCGGCAGTACGAAGATGTACCGTGATATCCGACAGCATTTCTGGTGGAATGGCATGAAGCGGAAGATATCTCGGTTTGTCTCTCGGCGTTTGGTTTGCCAACAAGTTAAAGCCGAACATCAGAGACCGGCTGGACTTCTTCAGCCCTTACCGATTCCAGAATGGAAGTGGGAGCATGTGACCATAGATTTTATGACTAGACTACCTAGATCCCCAGCTGGTAGAGATGCTATCTGGGTTATAGTTGACAGGCTCACGAAAGTGGCTCACTTTCTTCCATTCAGAGTTAGTCAGTCGACGGCTCAGTTAGCAGAGATGTACCTCAGGCAGATTGTCAGATTACACAGTATGCCAGTCAGTATCACCTCGGACCGAGATTCAAGATTTATGTCGCACTTTTGGCGTAGCTTGCAAGAGAGTTTGGGAACTCATCTCCAGTTCAGTTCAGCATATCACCCGCAAACAGATGGTCAGTCGGAGCGCACGATCCAGACTCTTGAAGACATGTTGCGGTCTTGCACACTTGACTTCGGTGGTTCATAGGAAGATCATTTGCACCTGGTGGAATTCGCGTACAACAACAGTTTCCAGGCCAGTATCCAGATGGCACCGTTCGAGGCACTGTATGGTAGGAAGTACAGATCCCCGCTAGCCTGGGATGATGTTGGAGAGAGACAGATGCTCGGTCCAGAAATGATTGTCCAGACAGTTGAAGTGGTCAGGCGAGTCAGAGATCATCTTCGAGTTGTCCAAGATCGCCAGCGCCATTGGGCCGATTCTCATCGGCGCCCTCTCGAGTTTTCGGTCGGCGATCATGTATTCCTAAGGATTTCGCCTAACCGTGGCGTCATTTATTTCGGCGTACGGGGCAAGCTTAGTCCTAGGTATATAGGACCGTTTGACATTCTGGAGCGAGTAGGAGATGTATCCTATCGTCTCGCTCTTCCACCGTCGCTAAGCGAGGTGCATGACGTGTTCCATGTATCCCAATTACGACGGTATATCTCGGACCCGAGCCACATCCTGGATCATTCAGAATTGGTTGTTAGTACCAACCTTTCGTATGAGGAGAGGCCCGTGTCTATATTGGACCGGAGAGAGAAGATCCTCAAGAACAAGACTATCAAGTTAGTCCGAGTTGCTTGGGGTCATCACTCTTTGGAGGAGTCAACATGGGAGCGTGAGGATGATATCCGATCGCGATATCCCGACTTGTTTGACTCGTGAGATATAATGTCTTTCTTATGCCTCATGCCTTCGATTCCTTGCTTGAATGAGTGATTGTCTGCCTAGTTATAGCTTGCATGTGATTAATGTAGCTTGTCATTGCTCCTCTAGCCTCTTGATTAAATTTCGAGGACAGAATTCTTTTAAGGTGGGTAGAGTTGTAATGCATGTGGTTCGTATTACGTATTTCTGGAATACGTGTACGTATTTATTCTTGTATTGCATAATTTCCTTGCTTAATTTCCTCCCTGGGCTTGGTTTATTCTTGGTTTGGGTTGGCTTGGTTCGGTTTGGGATTGCTCTTGGTTCATCATGAACCAAGGGGTGAACCCCCTACCTACCACCACCATCCCCTTTATAACCCACCTAACTTTTCTCTCTCCTCCACTTTCTCTTTAACTCTTCTTCCTTCTCCATTAAACCCACCACCAACCAAGAACACCCCTTAGGCAAGTGCAACTTGCTTCCACAAGAGAGCTCATTTTATTGTTCCATTAGCTTCTCCTCATGTTTCTAAGACACATTAGAACTTGTCATTTTCCATTTTGAGGCTTTAATTTTTGTAGATCTAGAAATTAGTTATTTTCGGATTTTGATGGTTTTGATCTATCAAACTTCTTTGTTTTCAAGTTTTGATGGTTCCATGTTGTAGAGAATTTTATTCTACCCAATTTTGACCTTTGAAAAATTGGATTTGGACTTAATTTGACCAAGTTATGGACTTTTGAAGCTTTGGGTTCAAACCATGGAGTTCTTGCTGATTTGGAGAAGACAGTGAGCAGTGCGCAAGCTTGTTAGCTTGCGCCACTGAGCTGCGCGCGCTCTTTAGCGCAGCGCAGTCTGACTCATACGCTGCCTTTTGGCGGCGTATGTCTTGCATACGCTGCCTTAGCAAGGAGTCGTATGGACCACATACGCTGCCTTGGCAAGGAGTCGTATGGACCTCATACGCTGCCTTGACAAGGAGTCATATGGACCTCATACGCTGCCTTGATGAGGAGTCGTATGGAGTACATATGCTGCCTTTTGGAGGCGTATGTCTTGCATACGCTGCCTTAATGATGAGTCGTATGGACCTCATACGCTGCCTTGACAAGGAGTCGTATGGACCTCATACACTACCTTGATGAGGAGTCGTATGGAGTACATACGCTGCCTTTTGGAAGCGTATGACTTGAGCGTAGCCTGACTTGAGCATAGCCTGACTTGAGCGCAGTCTGACTCAGGCGCAACCTGATGTTTAGGCGCAACTAGACCTGACCCTACTTACCCTGGATCTTCTATAGCCCTGTATATTGATATTTTATTAGATATTTAACGTCCATTTTATATCCTTACGCCTTTTGTCCTGAACTTGATAATCACGAATTTACTTGATATGTTTGGAATTGATAATTGAGCATGACGTGATAGTGACCCGTAGTGGTGCACTCCTGACATAATAACCTGACATGACCTGATAGTGGCCCGTCGTGGCGCACTCCTGACAAGTACACTTGGCATGATAACCTGACATGATTATCTCGAATAGCTGTTGCGACGGCTACCTGACATGACATGACCTGTATAATTAATCTGGACACCGTGGGCGATTGTGTTTGTATAAATAAACCAGTCATATCTTGCATCATGTCTAGGACAGGGACTCCTGAGTACCACGGTCAGGAGTACCTACTAAAATGGGCTAAGGCTAATAACTAGATTAATACATTAGTCATGACGAGATTTCCCAGCTACAGGCAATCCCGTTACCTGGGCACGCCTTGGGATCTGTAGCCTGCCGTCGAGTAGGGCACATTTCTAGCACACTGTCATGTGTTGCACCCTTCAAGCTACCTAAGGGTACATTCGTTTCCTGGACGATGTACCCACCTGAATTCAACTCTAATCTTTTAACTCGGGTAACCTGGATGGTCTGCAGGGCTTGTGGCTGTGGAATAATCTTACTGCATCTTGTTAGTAATTAGGCTTGTGACAACCCTAGTTAGTTAAAGTATCAAGCCGTAATTCTTGCTTGGTCGTGAAGTGATTAGACGGAGTCTAACCAGTCTAGTCTTGCCCTGATCCTGTTCCAGATTATTGATTGACCAGAATGCTTGTATTTATTTTACCGATAAATGGTGAGAATTCCAAGTTCTGTTCAGACGAAGGGTTACGACCCCGGTCCTTGTTTGGTTTACGGGTTGTAACCTGGTTATCTGAATAGTTCCATGGTTATCTCGTCGTATATCATCCTGGTGTATTTTCTTTATTTCCAGTTCTTACTTTTATTTATATCTTGTGCTGATTGCTGGTTTTTAGTTCTTAAGTGAAGTCTCCTTTGTGGCACTTGCTCTTTCTGGGGTCTGACCCAGCTGGTTTTGTGTGGCCAGATTTCGGAGCAGCTCTAGAGGATCTACCGACCTTCCAGCCAGATGGTGGCCACTAGACGGAACCCTGGCAACGAGTGGGTTATTTTTGGCTCTCCCACTCTATTGTAAAAATATTCTTTTGAGACGTTTAGACGACGAGCACCTGTTTAGCTCGATTGCACTTACTTACTGTCTGCCTACGGGCTGTAACATGATTAACAGATCCTAGGGTTGATCATGTATAACTAAACTCCTGCTAGTCCTGACATTTTGTAACGACTAGCTTCATGATCAACTGAATATGTAATGTTTGGGACACCTTACTATTGTATATTTAATGATCATACATCTTGTGACTTTTACTTACTTGCTTGTGATTGAGACACTAGGCTTGTTCATGACCTTAAGAGACTGTTGGCTTGTAGATAAACCCTCATGTATCTAGACAGCCGTGACCGTATAGCGAGATGGATTCCATTTCATATACGTAGCTGGCTATGTCTGCCCCCGCTCTCCAGTATTCTGGTTCTGGGGCGTGACAAGAGAAAGGAAAATAAAAAGAAGATGAATCGAACTTCTGTTTTTCATAAAAATAATATTTTCAAAGGATATTTTGCTCACAATTAATCTTTCATGTAAGAACTTCTCTGAGATGTATGGTTCATGTACCCTAAAGAACGTAGATTTTGCATGTGTTAAGCATTAACTCTCGCTATTTAACACGTATTTGTACACAATTAACATTGTCTTCTTATTAGATTCAATAATACTGGATAGAATCTCCAGATATTGATATTTGGATTTAAATTCGGAGCCCAAACCCTGTAGCTTTCAAATTAACTTTTTGGGTTAGTATTATTCAATTACTCTCTCCTAATGCAACAAGGAGGTGGAGAATACACAAGTGGCTTGAAATATGAGTTTGTGTTTCATGCAAGAATCTGACTGAATTAGAATATTGGCCTAAAAGTAATGCGTATTAACTATAAATGTTAATAATAAAACATATTCTAGATAAACAGGAAATTCATCAATATCAGCTACCCAACCCGTCATTTGGACCTTATCATGTTTGTTCTATTTACATGATGCACAATGCACTCCATTAGTATTATCAAAACCATATAAACAAAATGAGACCATAGAAAATTCTAAGTACTATGGCATTTGTGATGTTACGTTCACGCCATCTATGAAAAAAAAGGAACAATATTCAGCTACAAGACAGAAAAATCAATTTTGTATAATATAAAATGTCTTAGGAAGGCAAGAAATGCAAAATAAAAAAATTAATCAAATATCCATAAAAATTTCTTGCACTTATATGTATATAAGGAACAATATTCAGCTACAAGACAGAAAAATCAATTTTGTATAATATAAAATGTCTTAGGAAGGCAAGCAATGCAAAATAAAAAAATTGATCAAATATCCATAAAAATTTCTTGCACTTATATATATATATATATATATATATATATATATATATATATATATATATATATACACACACACACACACACACACACATTTGGTTATCAAATTGAATTTATGTGAGTCCGAAATATCGATTTGAATCCAATTAGGCATATTTAAAACTGAATATAAATCTAGGGTTTGAAATATAGATTTCGAAATTGAAATATGAGAATTCGGAGAGGACTTGCCTTGGGTTCTTGAGTGGGACCTGTGATTTCTCCAAACTTCTTCTAAACTAACCCCCTAATATTGATAATTTCAGCAAATAATTAATTATAGAAAATTATAACCAATTTTATCAAAGATGAACAAAATATTGAAGAAGAAAATTTATACCCAAGATGGAGTTGGGGACTAGGGCTTGGTTCTTCCATTCTTCTTCATCTTCTTCTCCAATTTCTTCTTTCTTCTTTTTTTTGAAGAATAAGAGGGTTAGGTTTTTGAAGATGGTGGTGGTGATGATGGTGGAGATGGAGATGAAGATGGAGATGATGGTGTTGGAGGTGGAAATGAAGGAGGAAGAAGAGGATGAAGAGGTGGTGGAGGTGATCGACGGAGGAGGGGGTATGAGGGGACCGGTCGGCCAGTTGGCCGGCCGCCGTAGGCGGCGCCGGCGGTTGCGGCCAGAGGAGGCCGAAAGGAAGAGGGAGAGATGGAGAAAATGAGAGGAGAGTGAGAGGGATGGAGAGGAAGAGATATATAGAGAGGGAGAGAGAGTTCGAGAGAGAGAGAGAGAGAGAGAGAGAGAGAGAGAGATGACCGAGAGAGTGAGAGAGAGATCGAGAGAGTGAGAGAGGTTTCGAGAGAGGGAGAGAGGGTGCGGGTGAGGGGCTGCCCCTCTCTATTTCTCTAAATATATATATTATATATATATATATTTCCTTTTTTTTGTTCTTAGGGTTACTAAATGAAAATCTCTAAAAATAAGAATGAAAACATTATTATTATTATTATTATTATTATTATTATTATTATTATTATTATATCAATTATTGTTTATATCACACAAAAAATTTAGAGCAAAACATTTAATTAGATGGAAATATAATACAACATTAATTATTGAAAAGCAGCTATGACAATCAGAGAACTAATAGTCACTCTCTCCTAATGTGCAGACAAACACTTAAAGAGAACATAATAAACATTTTATTTGACATAGTATCAGTTAGATACTAAACAATGACTACAAAATGCTAGCAGCAATATAAAGCTAGCGCATAGCTCTAGAAGTGACAGAACATCAGACATGGTCTGACATAGTATCGGTTACAAAATTCTAGTTACTTTGACTAGATGAGAAAATTTGATGTGAGCATCAGAAAAAAAATTCATGAGACTGCATCACTAGAAAAATTCATTAAATCCTGATATAGCTTGCAGCCTTGCACATATTCATGAGGCTCGGTTTGGTTCGATTTTAGAAGGATTTTTGAAATAACAAACCGTGAACCGAATCAAATCGGTCGGTTTTTTAAAAGTTCTAGCCGAACCAATCCAATTAGGCCATCGGTTCGGTTAAAAATCGATCAGTTTGATTTGGTTTGGTTCGATTTGGTCGGTTTGATCCAAATATGCACAGCCCTAGCGACATAGACCAGTCCTGGCGTTTCTGTAGAGACTTATCATTTTGCCATAAGCAAAAAATATAACTAAGAAATTTAGCTCATGTCAAGAATTTGTCGGAAGCAAATTTGGATGAGACCTACCCTCGCCATGACAACTTTACAGAGGCCTAGCCTCGCTTTCAGAAATTTGTCTGTAGCAAATATTAGCTGAGGCTTAACCTCCCCGTGACAGCTTCATAAAGGCCTAACCTTGCCATCATAAATTTGGCAGTAACAAATATTGGTTGAGGCATAACCTCGTCGTATTGTTAGCTTGGTTATAACTAAAGATACAAAATGGTAGAGGTCCTAGCCTCGCCATATTGTTAGTGTTATCGGAAACAATAACTTTGTCAAACGCAATTTTTGGTCGAATTTTTTCCTCCTAGCGTCGTCTGAAGCAAAGCTAAACTTCTTGTCTAAAGGATTAGCCTTGTCGTAAGGCAAAGCCTCACCCGAAGTGAACCTCAAACTTTGGCTAAGGCGTTAGCCTCGCCGTAAAAATTGTCATAAGCAAAGCTCCGCAGAGCCTAGCCTCGTCATAAAAGCTTTGCCAGAAGCAAAACTCGATATAAGCCTAGCCCTACTATAAAAAAAATTTCTAGAAGCAAACTTTCTTAGCATCGCCATATAAAGTTTGTAAAAAGTAAAGCTTGATAGAGCCTTAGCCTCGTCGTTTTAGCTTCGCCAGAAGTGAAGCTACAACTGCTACATCATAGCCCCGTCATACGCTAAGCTAAAGTATGCAAACAACTTATCCTCACTATCAGGCTAATGTCGTTGCATAACTTAGCCAGAAGCAAAACTACTTGGAAGAGATCATACCCTCGACTCGATGTAATGCTAGCGTCGTAGGAGCATTAGTTTCGTCGGAAGCAAAGCTAAAAAGTGAAGATAAAGTTCATAAGTGGACCAAAGTTCATATTAAACCTGAATTTCATAAGTGAATTTGAAGTTCATATTGAACCCGAAGTGTATAAGAACCCAAAGTTCATACGCCTAAAACGTGTAATTTTCTAAAATTAAACATTGCATGTTGAGAACTAGAAGTTTTACATGTTTAATCCATAACTTCTATCTATTCTACTATATAATAGGAAAACTTAGATGGTGAAACTTTTGAATTCCGAAAATACCCTTACATACTTATACTAATTAAAAATAGTTCATCTATTCTACTATATCTACTATATAATAGGAAAACTTAGATGGTGAAACTTTTGAATTCCGAAAATGCCCTTACATACTTATATTAATTAAAAATAGTTCATTAATTTTAATAAGGACAACTTAGTAATTAGGAAGACTATCCTTTGGTCTTCCTAAAGAGTCTTCCTAAACTAATTAAGAAATGTTAAAATACGTGCAAGGCACGTGCACATATGCTAGTGTCACATAACTTGAAATTCTCATATAGTTCCTTGTAGATATATTATTTATCCAACGAACTAACTCCAAATGCTACTGAACGTGAACAATCGCCCTTGCATGAATCAAATGCGAGATATTTGGAATAGACCATTGATCTTGCACCAGTCGTATGTTTGCAAACGTAGTACACGAATAACATTAGATACTAAATTTGAAATAGCTAATTCTACTAGTCGATTATTAGACATAGAAGGCCCTGACGTGCAAAAAAAATCAATTTCATTACTGGATTAATATACTTTGACAACCCTATCAGGCCCATCCAATCTGATAGAAGGCATGATATAGCCCATTTCATGTTCTTTAATGGTACCAAATTTACTATTGAAGATGCTTTATATTCTTCATGCTTTGTAAGGATGTTGTTGAGTTTTAAGAATATCCGAGAAAATAATTATCAAGTTGAAACCACTGTTGAAAGTGAAGTAAATTCCAATACACAGCCAGAAGAGTATATTTAAGAAAGTGAATACGTTTTTTGCTTTGGCATGATCGTCTAGGTTACCCGGGTCGAGATTTGATGTGTTGTATCCTCGGTTCTACACACAGCCATCACCTTACACGTAGTAAGGATCTAGTGTATTATACTATGCTTTGTCAAGCATGTTCCTCCCTTTATTTCTAACAACAAATTTCAGGAAGAGATTTGTGAATCTATCCAACCAGCATTCTCATCATTTAAAAATTTAATGGTGTTGGTTGATGCATCGACTAGCTGGTCACATGTATTCTTGTTGTCTACTCGAAAAGCTGCAAACCATGGATGATATTATTAATCTATGGGTAAGTTTAGAAGATTTGATAATGCCAAATTCACATCAAAGTCCTTTGATGGTTATTATACGGTGGTGGAGATTAAAGTTGAACATACGGTTCCCCAGTGTTCACAATCAAAAAGATATCACAGGAGCATTTATTAAGTGTATCCAATCGATCGCAATGACTTTGGTGATGCGTACCAAACTTTTCGTTTTCGAGTACGACTAAAAAATATTGCATGCAACAATGTTGGTCCGCGTGAGGCCCATTGCTACCCAACCCTATTAGACATTACAATTGGTTATTGGGTACAAATATGAAGTTTTATACTTATGCATTTTTTTGGTGTACAACCTACGTGTCAGTTGACCACTGTAATATACCAAAATGAGCCCTCAGAGAAAATGGAAATCTATATCGATTATGGTTCTTCATCGATTATTCCCTAATGTAAATCACTTAACGGACAATCTCTTTATCGCAAGATTTGTGAATTATCACTTTGATGAGACACTTCATATCGTTAGTGGGAGATAGGAGCATCCAAATTTTTGAAGAACGATGCAAATTGACATGATATGTGTCCACTATGTCTCATCTTTATCCCGATACTCCTCAATGTGAAAATGAAGTACGAAGGTTCATAAATCTTCAAATGGTTACACAAAAATATGTCAGACATGTTCGCTGATCTAGCAAAAGTGATGAGATCACATATACATGTTGCAATGTTCCTGTAAGGATAAACGTCCCTTGCGGACGCACAACTTTTCCTGAAGGACCACTGCCCTTGAAGGACATGTTTACTTTTTTATAATCATAGTAGGACAAACATGCTTCCTTTCAACATTATTGTGGTCTAAAATAAACTAATTATTAAAATGACACCCTAAGTATTATAGCTAGTTACAACCAACTAGATATGATCATGCTAACTAAAGATATGCCTCTCTCTTTGAGATATGTTGGTTATAATTGTATGCCTTTTGGTTATTGTATAAATAAAAAGAGAAAAACTCATTGAAATGTTACTTATCATGTATAAAATACAAAACATGGAATTCATATCTCCATCTTTCTCTTCTTTTACAGAGTTTTTGAAGCCATCATTTCTATTTGTGGCATTCAAAGTTGTTCATCGCGGCACACAAAAATCCTCAGGAACTAACGTGGCCCTCTATAGTAGCAAAGTTGTTCCTCTTGGCACACAAAATTCTCGAGAACTAAGGTGGCCATCCATGGTAGTAAAGTTATTATTCGCATAACACAAAGTTCCTCAGGAACTAACGTAATTCCCAATAGAATTAGTCAGAAACACTCCGCAAAATGGAGCAAACTCCATGATTGTAGTAGCCTCACAATCAAAGGAGCTTTGAAGTTTGCCAGAAGCAAACGTCGCGAAAGTATAAATGCGATATAAATTTTCTAGAAGCAAACGTCCAGAATATTTAGGAGTTTGCTAGATGCAAAACGCAATGGAAGGCTCAGGAGTTTGCTAGAAACAAACTTATCAAAATGGATTTGCCTCGCTACTTAGAATTTTGCCAAAAGAAAACATCATGGAACACTTAGCAATTTGGCAGAAGTAAACTTTGTAGAAGGCTTAAAAGTTTGACAAATCCATGGAATAGAGCATATTCACGGAATGGAGTTGCCCTGTGAGTTAGAAGTTTGCCAAAAGCAAATATTGCAGAAAACTTAGTAGTTTTCCAGAAGCAAACGTCTCAAAAGGCTCAAAAGTTTGTGAAAAGCAAACATTGTGGAATAGAGCAGCCCCGTGGAACATAACAACTGTCCAGAATGGAGCTGTCCCATTAAACACAATATCTCCATGGAATATAACAACTAAATGGAGATGTCCTACGAAATAAATTTGTATAAGCTAAACCAAACATAAAAACATGTTTCCCACCTTAAATTTATTTGAGAATAAAATAAAATTTCACGGACCAAACACCCCCTACAATTAATTAAAGTGCAATTAGGAAATAGAGTAGGTAGTGGGATTTGGTGAGGTTGAATTAATAAAAAAAAATTAGAGAATGGCTAAGTATTAGAAAAATATTTAGGAAAAGAATAAATGAAATGATTAAGTAAAAATGTAAATAATAATTCATTAAATAAAAAGATATGATAAATAATAATTATGCCATGACCCTCACGATAAATAATAATAATATCTTGTGAATTTGTGGCTATTACAACTAGGTGTACCTATGTTGTTTACACTCTCTGATATTTTTTCGATAAAAAATAGATACAATTTGATAAATAAAATATTGGACCTATACACTAACTACACCATACAATATTTATTCTTCTTTTATTTATTATGTAATTCATGATTGTGTGGAATCTTTTTTAAATATTCAATTTAAGTACTCAACAGTATAGTACTTTTATATTTTAAATTTCAATGTACCATAATCTAATTATTGTTTATGAATATAACATTTTTATACCAATAAAATTTGGATATAATATAATTGTGTCAATTTGAGAATTAAAATTTGACATCAAATATAATATAGTTTAAAATTGAATCTAATCTAAATAGTAGTTAAGTTTGAATTAAATGTTAAGTTTGAATTAAATCCATAATTTTAATTTAATGCAAATGGTCTTGATGTTACTAGTCTGATGTATTCTCTATCTTTTAATCTTGGCCCTACCTTTATCTTTTTTTTCTTATCTTTTGACGAATGTATATACATGTTGCCAAAATGTATGGTTAAGTCCGGTGTACCAACAAATGAGGCATCGTGAAGTATCAACGATGACCTGCTAGCAGTTGAAAGATATGATCCGAAAAAGTTGCCAGAGGAATACCAATTGTCGTACGCGGACTTTTGGATCGAACTGCATAGGATTCCACCTAAGTTCTTAAACCGGTCGATGATGGCGAGGATTACAGAAGCCCTGGGTTCTCCCAAAACTTGTTCTCTCGTGGATGAATCAAAATGGAAGACCTTTGTTCGTGTCAAAATCCTCATTGATATTTCTAAGACCTTGAAGAAACGCATCTCCACCAATGTTGATGGGCATGAAATTGGAGAGGTGATCGTCAAGTATGAATAGCTACCCCGGCTATGTGTGTTCTGTGCGAAGGTTGGCCATCCATATGCTGCATGCAAAGAGAAGAAGAAATTCCTGGCCTTAACGGAAGAGGATTAGTCGAAGGAAAAAAATCGAGGCTACATACTCTCCTACTGTCACGATCCGCTCCCGAATAATCGGATACGAGTCGGACTCGTCCAGTCTACGTTGTAGACTCAACGCAGTAAAATGTACTAAGCATCTAAAGATCTTCACAAGAAAAAATAGAATCCAATCACAACATCTATTATATTCCCAGAGTTTATTACAATACAATGTCCAAGAGTAAAATATAATACAAAATGAAACTAAAAACTAAAAGACAACAACAACTCCTAGGTCCTGAATCATAGTGTCGTCCTGCTAAGGTCTCGGGCTCCTGCCCATAGGAGATAGAACATATAGTCTCAAGTTCACCTGCAACATATCCAGTTAGGAGTGGAGCAAAGTACATTCTACAATAATGAAACAGACATGTGAACAATAAAAAGGATGAACATGAACTGTAAATGCATAATCTACCAGACTGAAATATGAAATCAAAAAATTATGACATGTGAATTTTGAAATAACTACTAGAATATGTGACCGGTTGGTAAAGATCATAAAGCACAAGTAATGGTACGGCTTAGAATCTCACGTGCACGATGTGAGACCTAAGCTATCATGTAATATTTTAGGTTGAGCTTTGGTCACATATATATAGTATTTTTTTCTCCCCAAGTACCGGTAAAGAACATTAACCAGAAATATAGACCAAGATATGTAACAGTGTGTCCAATATGAAAAGAACATGACATGAAGTAAATGAATCAAAATCATAGAAGTACTTACCTTTCTCCTTGCAAATCAATGTGTCTCAAAGTCTCCACCTAGAGTTGGGTAAAAATATGTTAGAATTCTAATCATTGGCATTATCTTAGCTAACTATTTGTTAACTATCTATATCACTAACTATACCCATACTAGCAAGAATAGATACTTAGTAGCACTACAAGAAAAATGACGATTCTTGACGGTTTATAAGTTGATGGTCGTTGGAAACCGTCAACAATAGGGTTTATCTTGACGGTTTTAGGCTTACGTCAAGAGATGGCCTTTTTTTGTTACTTTAGTTCATTTATAGCATGTATGTTGACCGTTTCGAGGGATCCGTCAAGAAAGAACATCTTTTATATTGACGTTTTGATAATAACCGTTAACTATTGTGTATGCGGAAAAGTTGTCGTGGTTTTTTTATTTGCCATTATGGTAATTATTTCAAAGTCTTTAAAATTAATGACGGTCTTCCACAAAAAATTTTAAGGCTCATAAGAACCAAACTCTCAACTTCTCCTCCCGCTCTCTTCGAAACTCTCGACTTCTCTCTCCCCCCGATCTCTCAGAAAACCCTCGTCTCCCCCTTCCCTCCGAAACCCTCGTCTCTCCCCCTCTCAGAAACCCTCGTCTCTCCCCTTCTCAGAAATCCCTCCTCTCCCTTCCCCCTCAGAAACCCCTCTCCCCGTCTTAGAAACCGCTTTGGAGAAAACCTAACCGGTCTGAAGAAAACCCCTCCACTTCGATACTGCTCTGGACACTACTAAAATCTGTCAAATCAGCGACGCCAAAAGACGTCGCTAAATCGGGAAAATACGTCGCTAATATCAATTAGCGACGTATTTAGCGACATTTGCACGTAGTCGCGATTAACCTAGTCGCTAAACATGAAAACGTCGCAATACGTCGCTATTGCGATGATACTTAGCGACGCGAACTTGTCGCTAATTCAGCGACCACCAGCGACGAAAAACGTCATCATTTACCGATGTAACCTAGCGACGTTGAGCGACTTGACATGTATCGATGCTGATCTGGCTTGAGAGCCAAATGGCGACGTTTTACGACTTTTTGACGTCGCTAAAGTACCGACATATCACGATGTTTAGCGACATTCTACGTAGCAACGTTTACTGACGATCAGCGACGGTATTCATTAATGTTAGCGACGTGCCTTATATTTACTTAGCGACGTTTCCTTCATCGCTGGACGTCGCTGACAGTCGCTGACAGTCGCTGAACGTCGCTAATATTGAAAAAAAATAAAATTTTTTTACAGCATTTGTAGCATTTGTAGAATTTGCAGCATTTGCAGAATTTGCAGCATTTGTAGAATTTACAGCATCCCCTATACCATTTGTTACAACAACGACGGTGTATCACGAACACAGTATCAAACAACACATATACACACAATCACGAACACGTTTGAAACACAATCTCATCAATCAACACAGATTTATGAAAATTTGTAACAACAATGTCAAACATAATGGTCCACATAAGAATAATATATGTATAACCACATAAAAGACCCAACAACGGGCCATCACACAACAATATATATGTCGACTACTACTGATCAGGAGGAGCATCACCGCTCCTGGAAAGAAGGTAAGCATACTGCTCCGGTGTAAGAACCACCGACGACGATGAAGGAGGAGGCAATGCAACCGTTGAAAAAGGAGACAGTGTAATCGCTGGAGATGGGTGCGTCCGCGTCTCCTCTAGGGCTCACAGTCTGGCGCTGCATTGCTCCATACAAGCCGCTATCCTAGTAACGGTGTCGTGAATGGACTCCTGTGTCCCCTGTACTTGCTGTACGGTGCGCTCGAGCTCGTCAAAGCGTGCGGTGACCGACGCAGCATCCTCTTGCGCCTGAGGCCCTTGCTGCTCAGCAATCCTCCTCAGCATATCGTCGTGCAGGTCAGCAATCTGGCGGACAATGGTCTCCTCGATTCGGGATGACTCGGCCTGTGACGGCTGTGAATGCGCACTGGAAGAGGGAGCCCTGGATGCCTGCATCGCAACAAATACACCGTAGGACCCTGTACCGTAGTACGTACCCCTCTGAAGACCACCAACAGCGGTCTTCCAGAGCTCGTCCTCCGACTAAGGCGGAGAGGGTTGCGATGTACCAACCCCTCCCTCTGCCTGTGTACTAGCACTCGCACGCTCATCACGTAGCCTAACATACTCTTCCTAGAAATCATTGTGCATCTCTATACATCAGTACTTACCTAAATTAGCCTAATAAACATCTAAAATATTTAATTATTATTAAGTATATGGTTATCTGTATATTCTTCAAGTTGTGTTAAAAATTAACGAAATCTAAATTAGTACTTACATAGCTTTGAGTAGCCCGGTCGTCGATGAGCTTTCCGTCCTTTCGATGGGTGGCCAGGAAGACGGTCACCATGTTTGTGTCCTAACCCCTCTTCACCTGCGTGTTTGTTATATTTTATTCTTTAGTAAAATAGAAAATTATATACTCCTACTATCAATAAAATCTTATATTTTACAATAAATTACATACCAGACGACGGAAATGCTCCGTCATAGGAATCGATCCACCACACCACTTTTCGGCCATCGTCCTAGCCGCCTTCGCCTTCTCCGACCGCTCTCTGTACATGGGCTCCTCAAATCGAGCCCTCATCGTGGTCCACTGGTCAGGTGTGGTCCAACCAGCAATCGGCTTTCCGGAGCGGTGACGAGCTTTCTGATCGTCAATTGCATCACGGATCAACTTGGCGGCGATGGCAGAAAACTGCCTCTCAATCTGCTCGGCCCGGTGTGGTGGATAAAAATAAGTCCTCTACAAGAATTACAAATTAAAATAATAAGTTCTAAAAATGCTTAAAATTATATTAATCATACTAAATTAACTATCTTTAGTTACCTTGAAGTGGGCAAACCAGAATGCCTTCCTCTCTTCCGAGGCATCCGAGTAGTTGATCCACGGACCCCCATAGTTGGACCTTAGAAAGGTACCCAACGCTCTCTGTACCGACGAGGGACGATATCTGTATACAACGATAACGGACATATTAATGAATATATATAGATATACAGACATGCATAAAATATTGATTTAACTTACTTCGTAGGACTGTCGGCCCAAATCTCCATCCTCGTCTCGTCCTGAGGTACGCATGGAGGGTCGCTCTGGTATGGATCCGCCCGGGCGGGACGGGCGGGAGTAGGGACTACCTCCTCCACCTGCTCCCCATCCGCCATGCTGCTGTCAGCGGTAGGAAGGCTAGGGGAAGTAGTATGATCAGTAAGCATGGAACTGC
This sequence comes from Iris pallida, assembly GCA_029216955.1. Lineage (NCBI taxonomy): Eukaryota > Viridiplantae > Streptophyta > Magnoliopsida > Asparagales > Iridaceae > Iris > Iris pallida. The sequence goes on from JANAVB010025196.1 coordinate 16,511,834, forward strand.
TCGTCGCAGGTGCACTGCCACCCGAACCTGAGACCGTATGGTACAATGGAGTGCTCGGGTCAGACGATGGTCCAGAGCCATCCTCTGGTAACGGAGCTCTCTGCCCACCTAAGGACACGGATCGTCCTAGCCTATCTCTGCGTCGTCCTGAGGTGCCTCCGCGTCGTCCTGCCATGCTGATAATAACATTGGAGTTCATAATTTAAGACTACAGAAATATGAATACATCGAAATCATAGTTTATGATTGAAAATATAAATAAATACAATGACAGTTTAGAAATATCTGCATACATTGGAATTCATAATTTAAGTTTTCAAAAATGATCATAGTTCATAATTTAAGATTACAGAAATATGAATACATCAAAATCACAGTTTCTCAATCATCCTCTGAAAATTCATCTTCTTCGTTTGCCTCCTCCTCCTCCTCATCCTCTTCCTCTTCCTCCTCATCGTCACTAGCATCTCCTTCGTCTTCCCCTTCGGATACTTGTACCTCTTCTACACAAGTAGATATTGAATGGGGAACTTCTGCTGAGTCGACATCAACTGTATTAGGTACAAGAGGCAGCTCGTCCTCCTGATAAGCCACTTCATCGACGTCGTAGGTATTTCTGGCTTTAGTCTTGTATATTGCCCACCAGTCGTACCTCGTTGTTCCCCGTCTAGGATGTATTGTAAAATATACGAGTTGAGCTTGACTTGCTAGGATAAATGGTTCGTATCCTTGGTATCGACGACGGTAGTTAATATCCACAAGACCATGCTTGTCAATTTTCCATCCTTGATCTTGTATGGGATCGAACCAATCAACTTTGAACAACACGATCTTGGCAGGCTCTATGCCATAGTTGTACGTTAATTCCACGATCTCCCGTAAGATGCCATAGAAATTATTGCTTGGAGTGACATCTTTGTAGTTTGTAGATTTGATACACAAGCAACTGTTTTTCGTGGAATCAAGATCCAGGAAGCTATCTTTGATGAGAGCATTTGTTGACTTGAACTTAAACCCATTCACGCAATAACTTGGCCATACTTTGACGGCATAAATTGGTCCCTTGGCAAGAGTTCTAATAGATTCATTCTCAAGAATGACGTCCGGACGATCGACCTAAACATGAAAAGATACAAAATTAAGTTTAATGTTAAGTTATTTCTTGTGCAGTTGTGAATGGAGGAAGATTCTAACTAGCTTCTTACGTACATATGCAGTCAACCAAGACGAAAATGAAGTCTCATTTCTTCTTCTACTTCTTCATCTGCAATGTATGGTCTACTTGACCTCACCTCATTATTAAATTTGCTGAAAACCAATAAATATTGGAATATACTCGTTAAATTATAATAACGTAATCAACAAATAGATGACTTGAACGTTGAAGATTTTTACTTACCACTCTAGCTTTTCCACTTCATCCTCCTCGCAGTTGAGTAATATATATAACTGGGCAGCCTTTAGTTCCTCATCATTCAAATATCTCTTTTTCATCCTGAAGGCTTTCCAAGAGCATTGAAGACTTTCAATAATGCATCATTATATTCTATATCTCCATCGTCGTTCCTCGGAGCTCTTGTTCTATTTATAGCAATATGAGGCTTGAAATACATTGAACAAAAGTTTGTAGTCTCCTCAAGGACATAGGCTTCACAAATAGAACCCTCGACCCGTGCCTTATTTTTTACCTTCCTCTTCAGGTGGTTTAGATGGCGCTCGAACGGGTACATCCATCGATAACCGACGGGCCCACCAACACGTGCCTCATATGAAAGATGAATTGGCAAATGCTCCATAGAGTCGAAAAATCCAGGAGGGAACACCCTCTCAAGCTTACACAATGTTACTGCAATGTCCTTCTCCTGCTTTTCAAGCCGATCGACGAGCAACTTAGTAGAACAAAGATCTCTGAAGAATATGCTAAGCTCTGTCAGTGGATCCCAAACGACATGAGGTAAGAATTCCCGAAATGCAATCGGGATTAACCTCTCCATAAAAACGTGACAGTCGTGGCTCTTCATACCCTGTAGTTTGTCCTCCTTCGGGTCAACACATCTTCTCAAATTTGATACGTACCTGTCTGGAAATTTTAGGCCCTGGATCCACCAACAAAGTTTACCTTTGTCCTCCTTGTCCAGTAAGAAAATGGCCCTGGGCTGCTTATACTTCCCACTGCCTTCCTTTATCAAATGCAACTCTGGACGTCTGCATATTTCTTCTAAGTCCAACCTGGCCTTGGAATTGTCTTTCGTCTTCCCCTTTACGTCCATCACAGTATTTATTATATTGTCAAATACATTCTTCTCGATATGCATGACATCCAGGTTATGTCTGAGCAGATGGTCACTCCAATATGGTAGGTCCCAGAATATACTCCTCTTCGTCCAGTTGTGAGCGCGGCCAAATCCATCACACTTGTACCCCGCTGTAGGCTCTTCAATAGCACTTGACAATTCTTTAACTTCTTCCCATATCGTGTCCCCGGACCACCGTGGCGGTGGACTGGACTTCTCTACTATGCCAGCACAAAAAACATTCATGTTCCTCCGGTACGGATGATCCTTTGGCAAGAACTGTCGATGACAATCAAAGAAGCACGATTTTCCTCCGTGTTTCAAACGAAAAGCCTTAGTGCGATCCATGCAATACGGACATGCGAGACGACCATGGGTGCTCCAACCCGATAACATTCCATAGGCCGGGAAATCATTGATGGTCCACATTAGTGCGGCCCTCATCTGAAAGTTCTGCTTTCTTGAAACATCATATGTGGTTGCACCTACTTTCCACAACTGATTCAGCTCATCTACCAAGGGCTGTAAGTACACATCGATGTTCTTCTTCGGGTTCTTCGGACCTGGAATAATAAAAGTTAGGAACATGTAAGGAGTCTTCATACACATCCAAGGCGGCAAGTTGTACGGAGTAACAATCACTGGCCAACAAGAATATTGTGAGCCCGAAAGTCCAAATGGGGTAAAACCGTCGGAGGAAAGCCCCATTCTGACATTACGCGGCTCCGAAGCAAAATTGGGATACACTCGATCAAAGTGCTTCTATGCTTCCCCGTCGGATGGATGATCCAGTACTCCATCTATTTGTTCCCGCTTGTGCCAACTCATATTATCAGCTGTCTCCTTTGCCATAAACAACCTCTGCAACCGCGGCGTCAAAGGCAAATAGTGCATCGAATCTGTTGGCTTGCGTGCACCAGAAGTCCTTGTTGTACTAGTTGCTTTGAAGCGATCGGTACCACAAAATTTGCAGGCGTCTTCATCCTTGTCGTCCTTATAGTAAAACATGCATCCGTTGTGACATGCATCAATTTTTTCATACCCCATCCAGAGTGATCTCACCATTCTCTTGGATCGGTAGAAGTCTTTAGGTAACTTGCCACCCTCCGACAATATATCTTTAATTAACTCCAGGATTCGATTGTAGCATTTTTGAGACATGTTAAAATCTGATTTTATGCTCAACAATCATGTAACCACCTCCAACGGTGAATGGTCATCACAACCAGGATATAAAGGAGTCCTTGCATTCTCCAGCAACTCCATGAACTTTGCAGCATTGGCATTCGGTGCCTCCTCAGCTGCATATTGATTGTTCGGATCAAAACTAGGCCCCGCAGCATCGAAAACCATGTTCGTCCACCCTTGGTCGTAATCAGCATGCTCGTGGACATCTACATAAGGCTTCACATAAGGCTCCGGCTCGGAGGCTAAAGACACAAGTTCTCCGTGTGCGGTCCACTGATAATAATTTGGCATAAAATCCCTCGAATATAAATGATATGTCACATCCACTTCCGAATGATATTTCAAGTTGCGACATCTCATACATGGACACTTAATTTTTGTACGGTCCATGTACTGAGGGAACGCCTTGGCAAACTGCAGGAACTGTTGCACACCATGTATAAATTTATCCCGTACACCGCACATGTCATCAGGATGACGATTATACATCCACAAACGGTTCCGCAGATAGTAATTCATATCCATTTTAAGATAATTCTGTAAAGATTGACACAGATAATAATTCATCAGGATGGCGATTGTATATCCACAAACGGTTCTGCATAATTGCCAAGTGTGGGGACGAATGGCTCAGAACACAACCCATAATGCATTCTAGCATACATTAGTTTGAATCATCTATGTTCTGTACATATGGTGTAGTATATGTTCTTATCGAATCTAGTATCTGAAGGATGTAACAGAATCAAGATGAACCCACATAATGTAATACTAAGACATTATCTACTACTAAAAGATGTAGTGATAGGTTGTCGTATCATCATTGCCAAGGGATGGGGGTCGGAGGACAGTCAACTTTATCTACGGCTACATAGTTTCTGCCTCGCCAGTCGAATGGCTGCAGGGACTATATCCTGATCACGATGTCGTACCGTAGATTAATGCAAATTCCTTATAGCAAATGTCATACATAGATTTCTGTCTCGCCAGTCGAATGACAGATAATTATACAAATCAAACTAGTCAAAAGGTACTGAACATAAAGTCTAATTAAGACTTTCAACTAAGCAGTCAAAGGGTACTGAACAGAAAGTCTAATTAAGACTTTCAACTAAGCAGCGCTGTAGGATTTAAAATATGGTATTCAGGATTAGTATCCATCCTTCGTGACATAGCCGACTCTGCCAAAACCTGACCAACATATCCTACACTAATCATTCCATATTTCAGTAATGTCAGTGAGCTAAATCATACTCAACTGTCGAGAATACTTAGGAGAAAACTCATTCACAGGATTAGTATCCATCCTTCGTGACATAGCTGAAATTTTATAGAGCTCGATAATAATTATTAGTCAATTTACTCATCATTTCAAAACCCTGAAAATGCCCAAAAAACTCTCAGTATCAGTAAATAGGGTCGAACCCTAAATTAGAATTCGAATCCAAGCAAAACATCAAATTGACAGTTGATATGCCCAAAAAACTCCCAGTATCAGTATATAGGTGTCACACTGTGAGTCTCGTGTCCACACAGTGGGACACGACGTATCCAAACCAACAAAATAGGTGTCACACGAACTAGAAGCGAGTCCACGCTCTCGTGTCCCCCGCAGCGAGTCCACTGTGAGTCTCGTGTCCTCGGCAGCGAGTCCACGCTCTCGTGGACACGAACTAGAAGCGAGAGAGAGAGAGCTAGAAGACGAGGAGAAACTGGGAAGCGGGGGGAGGGAGAGTTACCTGAGGAGGAGCTACCTGAGGAAGGAGGAGGAGGAGGAGAAGGAGGAGGGAGATCGCCGGAGGAGCGCCGCGGAAGAGGAGGCCGGAGGAGGAAAATCGCCGGAGGAGTGTCGCGAAGGAGGAGCGCACGAAAAATTGGAGGGAAAATTTGTGAAAGATCGAAAAGGAAACCCTTGCCGGCTATATGAAACGATTAGCGACGTTATTTTAGGACGTCGCTAAACGTCGTTGATATTTATGAAATGGCGACGCTGCTTAAAATACGTTGCTACACGTCGCTATATCAGCGACGTGTACCGACGAACTTGCGACGCAGATTCCCATTTGATAAATTATAGCCGCTAGACGTCGCTATTAGTCGCTGTTAGCGACAAACAGCAACGTCTTGGATAAACGTCGCTAAAATCCCCAAAAATAGCGACGTTCTACCTTGGAGTCGCTAAATACGTCGCTGATATGACTTATTTTGGTAGTGGAAGAAAACCCTAGGCTTCAACAACTTCGTGCTGGAGAAAACCCTAGGCTTCAACAACCGTTCTTCACAATACGGCAACTTCGATCTTCACCGTGCGGTATAATACCTTTAATTTTCTCTCTCTGAAATTCAATTTTATGCCTAGGTTTTTTGTGCCAACTTCGTTCGTTCTTCACGTTAGGGTTTTTTGGTGGCAACTTTGTTCGTAAACTTAGGGTTTGATTATAGAGAAGTGGGTTTTTGGATGTTATGTTCTGTGATGGGCCAAAATGAGTCCCTTAGTTCGTAAACTTCGTTCGTAAACTTAGGGTTTCATCATGAATTGATATGTGCACATGTACGCATTAACATAAGTTCATTTTTATTCATCCGCCAAAACTTGTATAATTCAATAACTGTTATGTGTAAATTACTAGTGGTCAAAAATTATATGGATGTTCATTATTTTATCCAAGAAGAGAACTATAGTAATTTTTAATTTCACACTTGACAATCCTAATAGTTGATATTGGTTTTATGGATGTTCACTGTTTGTGTAAGGATGTTCACTGTTTGTGTAAGGATGTTCACTGTTTGTATAAGAATTTTGAATAATGATTTTGTGATTGATTTTGTGTAAGGATTTAATAGTTGGTATTAATTTTATGGATTGATTTTGTGTAAGGATTTAATAGTTGGTGTTGGTTTTATGGATTGATTTTGTGTAATGATTGGTTTTATGGATTGATTTTGTGTAAGGATTGATTTTATGATTGATTTTGTATAAGGATTTAATAGTTGGTGTTGGTTTTATGGATTGATTTTGTGTAAGGATTTAATAATTGGTGTTGGTTTTATGGATTAATTTTGTGTAAGGATTGGTTTTATGGATTGATTTTGTGTAATGATTAATTTTGTGATTAATTTTGTGTAAGGATTTAATAGTTGGTGTTGGTTTTATGGATTAATTTTTAATTTCAAAACATCATGAATTGATTTTGTGTAAGGATTTAATAGTTGGTGTTGGTTTTATGGATGTTCACTGTTTGTGTAAGGATTTTATGAAATTGCCATCTTCCTAATAGTTGGTATTGGTTTTATGAATGCGTAAGGGTTTTGGGTACGTATCAGTAGGTGTATCAGTATACACTGGTTTCACACTTGACAATCCTAAATGTTGGTGTTGATTTTATGGATGTTCACTGTTTGTGTAAGGATGTTCACTGTTTGTGTCAGGATGTTCACTGTTTGTACAAGAATTTTGAATAATGATTTTGTGATTGATTTTGTGTAAGGATTTAATAGTTGGTGTTGGTTTTATGGATTGATTTTGTGTAAGGATTGGTGTTGGTTTTATGGATTGATTTTGTGTAAGGATTGGTTTTATGGATTGATTTTGTGTAAGGATTGATTTTGTGATTGATTTTGTGTAAGAATTTAATAGTTGGTATTAGTTTTATGGATTGATTTTTAATTTCAAAATATCATGATCGGATTTTGTGTAAGCATTTAATAGTTGGTGTTGGTTTTATGGATGTTCACTGTTTGTGTAAGAATTTTGTGAAATTGCCATCTTCCTAATAGTTGGTGTTGGTTTTATGAATATGTAAGGGTTTTGGGTACGTATCAGTAGGTGTATCAGTATACACTGATTTTACACTTGACAATCCTAATAGTTGGTGTTGGTTTTATGGATTTTACTGTTTGTGTAAGGATGTTCACTGTTTGTGTAAGAATTTTGAATAATGATTTTGTGATTGATTTTGTGTAAGGATTGAATAGTTGGTGTTGGTTTTATGGATTGATTTTGTGTAAGGATTGGTGTTGGTTTTATGGATTGATTTTGTGTAAGGATTGGTTTTATGGATTAATTTTGTGTAAGGATTGATTTTGTGATTGATTTTGTGTAAGGATTTAATAGTTGGTGTTAGTTTTATGGATTGATTTTTAATTTCAAAATATCATGAATTGATTTTATGTAAGGATTTAATAGTTGGTGTTAGTTTTATGGATGTTCACTGTTTGTGTAAGGATTTTGTGAAATTACCATCTTCCTAATAGTTGGTGTTGATTTTATGAATGTATTAGGGTTTTGAGTACGTATCAGTAGGTGTATCAGTATACACTGATTTCACACTTGACAATCCTAATAGTTGGTGTTGGTTTTATGGATGTTCACTGTTTGTGTAAGGATGTTCACTGTTTGTGGACTATCAACGATTTTCCTGCATATGAAAATCTGTCTGGTTGTACTACTAAGGGGTATTATGCTTGCCCCATATGTGGGAAAGATACTTATGCGCCTAGGCTGAAACATAGTGGTAAAAATGTGTATACTGGTACAAGGAGGTTTCTCCCACGACATCATCCGTATCGCACTCAAAAGAAAGTTTTCAATGGTAAGCAGGAATTTGGCGATCCTCCAACACCATTGAGCGGAAAGGATATATTAGACAAGGTTGGTGAAATTTCGAACTCATGGGGAAAGAAACATGCAAAGTGCAAAGCATTATAGTTAGGTGAAAGAAGATGGATGAAGAAGAAGTCAATCTTCTTTACACTTGACTATTGGGAACACTTGCATATCCGTCACACACTCGATATTATGCACATCGAAAAAAATATTTGTGAGAGCATATATGGTACATTGCTTAACATTCCTGGAAAGACAAAGGATGGAGTCAATGCTCGTCTTGATCTTGTGGACGAGGGTCTAAGGACTGAATTAAAACCTGATTTTGAAAAGAAACGAACATATTTGCCGCGTGCTTGTTATACATTGACGAAGGATGAGAAGAAGATATTTTGTCAAACATTGGTAGACGTAAAGGTTCCTGAAGGTTACTCTTCTAATATCAGAAATCTTGTCTCAATGCAAGATTTGAAACTTTATGGTCTGAAATCCCATGATTGTCATGCACTAATGCAACAACTACTACCCGTGGCAATCCGTTCAATTTTGCCTAAGCCGGTTAGAGTTGCTATTACTCGATTTTGCTTCTTCTTCAATGCAATTTGCAAGAAAGTGGTGGATGTGAATAAGCTAAACGATATTCAAAATGATCTTGTGGTCACATTATGCATGTTGGAAAAGTATTTTCCACCGTCTTTCTTTGACATTATGGTCCATTTAACTCTTCATCTTGTTGCCCAAGTCAGGATATGTGGACCTGTTTTTCTAACATGGATGTATCCATTTGAAAGGTGCATGAAACCCTTGAAAGGTTATGTGCACAATCATAACCGTCCCGAAGGATGCATTGCAGAATGTTACATTGCAGAATAAGCAATAGAATTTTGTAGCGAGTATCTATCATATGTTGAAGCAGTAGGAAATCCACTTGCAAGGAAGGGCAACTGTTAAAGATGGCCAACCTTTGCCTGGAGGTCGCATTATTGTAGTTGATCGTGAAGAATGGCAACAAGCCCATTTATATGTTTTGGAGAATACAGATGAAATTCAACCTTATATTGAGTAAGCATCTTTATCATAAATTTTCTATTTATTCATTGTATGAAATTGTTAGAAAATTGTATGATTAAGTTTGTTATGATGTCTTGACAGTGAGCATATGGAGTGGTTACAATCACAACATCCCCTTAAATCTAAAAATAAAAAGTGGTTGCAGGACAAACACAATCAAACATTTCTCCAATGGTTACAGAAGAAGGTAGAAGTTGTAGCAATATTATTGTAGTTATATTCTAACTTATTTAGATGTTAAGTTTGCTTTTAATAAATATGAAACTTTGCAGGTTGGCGGTCAATTTAATGAAAGGGAAGACATTTCACTAAACTATAAAGTGGATAGCACAAGGGCCTAGCCACCATGTGCTTAAGTGTTCTGGCTACGTTATTAATGGTTGTCGCTATCACACGAAGGGTCGTGACTAACGCTCGAGTTACCCAAAATAGTGGAGTTAGTCTTGTAGCTACGACAATGCAGATTGCAAGTTCGAAAGATAAGAATCCTATAATAGGGGACATGTGTTTCTACGGGATTATCACAGAAATATGGGAGCTTGATTATCACACTTTCAAAATTCCAGTATTTAAGTGCGACTAGGGTCGATAGTAAGGGTGTTAAGGTTGATGAACTTGGTTTCACATTGGTGGACCTTAATCGAGTTGGGTACAAATCAGATTCTTTTGTTTTAGCTTCACAGGCCAAGCAAGTATTTTATGTAAAAGACCAACTTGATCCTCAATGGTCTGTTGTTTTGTCCATGGGTTCAAAAAGACTATATGCACAAAGAAGATGATGAAGACCTGGACAATACAATGAACATCATCCCTTTGCTAATGCATCGATGAATACTGATATATTATTTGATGCTGGGGATGATGATAATATGTGTTATAAAAGAGTAGGTTGTGAAGGGGATTGGGTTGATAAGTAAATGTTGGACACAAGTTTCTTATCATATGTGACATTAATGAATTTTGTTTTTTGAACTCATACGATTACTTCAGCCTATTTTTACTGATACTATCCACTTACTTTGTTAGACATATATTGTAAAATCTCCTCTACTTATTTCTTTGACATATATAGTTTGATCCAACATGTTTGCATATTATTTCATAGCCTTTTTCGGCCACCTTACAGACATCAAGCATGCCTAATATGACACCTTCCAAAAATAAAAAAAAGAGGTCATCAAAAGAGGTATGCATCATATTATGTGATATATTATTTGGTAAGTGTTGTCTATCAAAAGAGGTATGCATCATTTTTTTTCTGGTAGTGTTGTTCCTGAGACATATATATGGGATTCTGACACAATATATGGAAAATGGATGTTTGGTTTTTAACTAGGTTTGAAACAGGTTCAGTTGTGAATTGAAATCTTTGGAGGGAGACACACAAACACAGACATCATATTATGTTTTTGTTTTTGTATGATCCAGTGGCGACGCCAATCAGAGAGCCACTTAGGCATTATCCTCCTAATCAAGTTAGCTTTTTGTCAACACAGACATCATATTATGTTTGGCTAATTGTTTCTCTAATCGTCAATTCTTGTAGTACTAATATTATAACCTCCTTAGTCTTTATTTTAGAATTTTATGGTTAAATTTTTTTGCTATACAATTTTGATGTTTTCTTTCTGTCATCTGATACACAATTAACTAGTATTGATGTCAAATGATCAATTTTGTAAACAAGCTTATATGCTTCTCTGGATGTTGGCAAGTTTCTGGAGAGTTATGAGGTGTCCAACAAAAATGTGGGATCTTGAGTCTGAAACTCTTCGAGTGATTGTTATAAAGGCAAACTTCTCCCTCTTGACTCTCAATGGTTTTGTGGAATTGAGATATTGTGTAAATTTGTGAATAATAATTTAAGGGTGGTTCATCTCAGATTGACATGATAAAGAAACCTGACAAATTTCCTTGCTTAAGTATTCACAAGTTGTAACATTAGTGTATAATGTATGTAGATTCTCAAATAGGTACAATGTAGTCACACATGTTGCACGAATACGGTTACGGGTACGGGTACGACACGATAGGGACACCAGTTTCCTGTGCAACATGGGTGACATTGATCAGATGTTTCTGTGCTGTTTGGTCAAAGGAGAACCAATACTTGGTTGTTTCAGTATCGCATCTTTCTGTTGCAGTTTCGAATTATATATAGTTTCAATTATAGTGAGAAACTTTACATGATTGACAATTTAGCTAGCCTTCAGATTCTTTACATGATTTATACATGTTTGTGAATTATAGTTTCAATATGGCTAGCCTTGCAGTTCTTCTCGAGTGATTCAAATTGTCTCGAGTTGTATTGATAATCCTGTAATAGTAAGTTGATACTTTGTGTTCTTGTTCTCTCAGGAACTTGCTGAAAAATGAAGGGTGGATATGCATGCTGTGAATAGGAGCTGTGGATATGGAGGGATGTGCTCCGATATGGTTTGCTACTTTCTTGGTTTCATTTTGTAGTTTTGGTGGATTATGTTTCGTGGCTGTGACAAGTGATGGTTGTTTGTGGTTTGGATGTAATTAAGTTGTATGGAAACAACAGATGTGGGATGTGTACTTTATGGTTGGATTATGTCGTGGTTGGACAAGTGAAGAATACATGTGGTGGGACAACTATTTCAGTTTTTCTTGTATGAACAATACAGTTTGTTAATATAAATTTGGGTTTTATAGTAATTTGATGTGTGCAGCTTCTGGATTGATATAATGTGTGGTTGATTAATATTATATAATTCTTGACGAAATTTTGGCATGCTTATCTTGATGGACTACTCTGGATAGCTTCTCTTGACGGTTGTCATACGTCAACTTTAATTCATATCATGCTGCACAATATAGCCGTGAATTAGTGCTTTTCATGACGGGTTTTGTCCGTCAAAACAAATGCTTTTATTGACGGCTAAAGACCGTCAACTAGGCCGGAGTCAAGAAAAGTTTTTGCCTATGTTGACGGTTCCTAAAAAGAGCTATCTTGACGGCTAAAAACAGTCAAGAAAACTACATAAAATGACGGCAAAAAACCGTCAAGAAAAGCCATGTCAGGGACCGTCAAGAAAAGGGGGGACTTTTCTTGACTCCGGCCTAGTTGACGGATCTGCAACCGTCAAGATAACCATTTCTTGACGGGAATTCACCGTCAAGAAAAGCCCTTATTCTTATAGTGTAGTAAAATATTTATAACGAGTAGCAACTATATTACTAATTAAAATAGTTTTTACAAAATTAGTCAACTAGCAACTTTATACTAGTAAGATAATATTTCTTAAAATGATATTCATGGCAGAAATTATTAAAGTAAATATATTTATTTACTGAAAATGCTTCGAAATCATATCTTGAAAATACATTAATCATCCTTGGTAAAACTACTTTAGGTAGGTATATATTAAAATAATATGTAATATTTTATTTACCAATATATATATCACTATAAGTATAAAGTACTATCTAGGTATTTACCATATATATTTATACTAGTATTTTTATACACATATATATATATATATATATATATATATATATATATATATATATATATATAAAGTCCGGCGGTCCTAGCTCTATTGGTTAGGACGAGTGGCTCCCAATGGGAAGGTCGCGAGTTCGAGCCCGTTTGCGGGTTTGTGATCCCACTCACTCCACTTGGGGTGGCTCGGCGGCCATTTGGCCGCGGCCTCGAGAGGGGACGCTGGACAGGACAATGATGAATTGGCCTGTGTGATGCGGGGCATCCGCAACGTCGGAGGCCTGTCGACATAGTGCCACGAACTGAGCCCGAAAGGAGAAAATATATAAGAAATATATATATATATATATATATATATATATATATATATATATATATATATATATAATAAAATATATATATAATAAAATTGACTTAGGCCTGAGCCTGGCCTACTATCCAATTATTCAGTGAAGCAACATGACCCGAATCAGAATCTGGGTTTGAAGCCCAACAAATAATTACACAGAAAACCAGCTACTGGCTGATCAAACACTACTAAATATGCTTAGAGCCCAAAATCCAAATCGGTCAGCCCCAAAGTAATAACACAAGACATTCACCCCAAAATTTATTTACCACAACTGGGCTTTGGAAGCCTATAGATCAAACATTAGGATTAAACCCTAATGCACACTCCTTTTTCGGAAGAGAGAGATTGTACACAGCTGTTACCTAAAAATGAGAATGGAATGAGTAGAAGAAGAGAGGAATGTAGAGAACCAGAGGATCGAAGAGATGAGGAAAGAGAAAAGGGTTCGAGAGGGTTCGTGGCTCACCAGAGTAGGGATTCAGGAGGAGGCGCTCAGGGCAGCATCGACAGCAATCGAAGGTTGCTGCACGCAGGACGAGGCGCAGTGGTGGCCGACGTTGGTATTGCGACCGAGATCGGCTACCGGGACGACGAATCTGGCAATGCCTCGTCGCTGGCGCCGGATCTGAATTGCGCGGAGGACGGCGACCAAGGAGGCGTCGGAGAAGGGAACGGATCTGTAGTTGCCGATGCTAGGAAGCGTGGAGGACGACGGAGCGATCATCGACGGTGGCCGGATCTGAGCCAGGTGAGTGGTGTCTGTTTGTTTGTGGTGACGGTACTTTAGGTGATGGCAATGGTGGTGGTGAGGGTTTAGTGACGGTGGCGATGACTGTGAGTGTGGTTGCGTTAGCCAATGGCTAGGAGGTAGCCGAAGTCGGTTGGGTGAGCTGGTGATGGAGTTGACGGTTCAGATGGTAGTGGTTCTGGTAGGGAGTGCTCTGTGGAGGAGGTGACGGTGTGGTAGAGTTCACCGGAGTTTGGGGTGGTCGAATAATGATGCTGGTGCAATGGTGTGGCGGAGGAAAAGGAAGCCGACGGTGGTTCTGTCCGCCTGGGTTGGATAGGGAGTTTGTGGGGGAAGAGTGTTGTGGTGGAGACCAGGGAGGGGCACGAGGACTGGTGGCTAGCGTGGTGGTGGATGAGGGTGACGCCAGGCGGCGTCGGAGTTGATGGACTGTGGTGATGGACAAGGACGACGGTCGAACTTGCTGGCTAGGGTGTAGGCGTGATGGTGTTGGTGAGTCAGAGAAGGAGGCAGATCAGGGAGGAGTTGGGGTCTACGACGGCGAGGTTTGCCGGAGCTTGGCCGGGCCGAGCACGGCGACGGGTGGCCGGTCTACAGGGAATGTAGTGGCAGTCAGCAAAGAGAGACATGTGATGGAGAGATCAGGAATTGTTATAGCCGGGGCACAATTTTTTGATAGAAAACTGTGAATTTGAAACAATTGTAAGAACAATATTCCAACGCAATACTTCCAGGAAGGTTGCGTAAGTATAACGAAGATCTAAGAAGATCTCGTTATGATATTACGAAAATCTAAAAAGATTTTGTAATCCACAGTAGCGAAGAAGATGACAGACGAAAGATGGCCTGCTGGGGTGAATGATCACCGTTGCTCAAAGCTATATTCGTCCCATACGAATAGCTTCCAGGAACCAGCAAGTTCGTCGGAGAACTTTGGAATACTTCTGCTCTTCTGACTCATCGGATCGTACACGGACTCCCGTGCAAAAGCAACGCTAGTGTAAAGCTTCTCTTCTCTCTCACAGCCTCTGTTTACTTGTGTTAAGAAACACTTGTAAACTTTCGTAACTCTCTGTATATGTTCTGTGTATTCAGCCTGTGAGGGAGAAGAGACCTTTTATAGGCTCGAGTAGCAACTGTCCGGTTAGCACAACATTCGGGACGTAGTAATAACCACTCTGAACGTGCAGTAACCACTCAGATCATGCACAAGCACGATCTGAAGCAAATTGTGCCACTCGTGCACCCCGTGCGCCTTGCATATTGTGCGCAGTACGCGCACTGAGCCACTTATGCCATCTGCGCACCCTGCACCAGCCGCGCAACTGGACGCGCATCTGGTTGCGCCACTGGGTGCGCCACTGGGCGCGCACCTGGTCACACAACCTGGCAGCACAACCTGGCCGTGCAACCTGGCAGTGCTCCTAGCCGCGCAACCTGGCCTGCGCAACTGGCCGTGCAACCTGGCAGCATGCCTAGCCGTGCAAGTGGCTCACACAACGAGCGCAACTTAAGTGTACTATACGCCTAGCGACGATGCTGACGTGCTAAGTGCAAAGTGCGCCAATAAAATGCCACATTATGCCTCATGAGACCATGAGCCCGAGTCCGAGTACGAGTCGCTAAGCCCCTACGGGACTTAGCTCCCATGAAAATAAATTTCCCAAGAGCAAAAAGCATTAATGCTTTCAATTGTTGATTTAGCCTTTTTTCCATTAGAAAAATAATCCCACATGGCACACCCATGTGCACCTCCACACTACATATGCATCTCTAAACTAGCATAGCTAATATATAGAGATACAACTCCTTTGGCCTAGCCGATGTGGGACTAAAGTTTCTAAAGAAAGGCCAAAACCCCAACAATCCTTGACATATCTCTATATATGGATATAAGTGTTCCCCACAGTAACTGTCCATCATGCATTAGGAGAGATGTCGCTGATGACTTGAATCTTTCCGCATGGTTCAAACAACAGACTATAATACAAGAATGGACTAAGCTTTGAATTCTGCATCATAGCTGGAATTCTTCCCACCCACATAATGTAGTTACATGTGCTTCTGGATACACATTAAAGGCCTGTGCTAGCCTGGTTTCAGTGTATAATTTTGGGCGTCTACAAGTTTACCCTCAAGAGACGGCCTGATATCTCTTTGTCCATACACTATAGGTGAGTTCATTATAAAGAAACATGGCATGAAGCGCTTTGCGCTTCCCCTGCGGTGCTACGCCGCTATGACATGGCTTAAAGCCAAGGCCTTACCCCGAACCGGGAACCTCATCGTAGTGTCATACTACTGTAGCATGAGGCAACCGCCTCTTTGTAGTGCCAAACTATCCAGCATGAAGCCTTAGGCTTCCTTGCGGTGTTACGCCGCAACGACATGGCTTGCAAGGCCGAGGTTTTATCCCTAACCGGGTACCTCATCGTGGTGTCGTGCCACTGTAACATGAGGAACTCCTCCTCTTTGTAGTGCTGACTACACCCCTCTTTATTTTAACATACAACATTAGGCTAACTGCCTATTTGCGGTGCTACGCCGCTGTGACATGGCTAGCAAAGTCGAGGCATTACCCCATGCCTAGGAACCTCATGGTGGAGTCACCCCACAGTAGCATGGAGTTTCACTTCTTGTAGTGCTGTTCTATCGTACTTCCTGTAATGCACACCAGGCATTCACTCTGCCTAAGAACTCATTAAAGGATTTAAGCCAACCTTCCCACAGGATCCGTTTTCTGCAAAAAATAACAGTAGACAACAGTGGTTGTAGGTCCGTAACCTCTCCATGCCTAATAGAATATGTACCCACCGTTCCTGATATTCTTTCGATTAGTGGTTCTCCCTTGAACCAAAAGCTAGATGCCTAGTAGATTTTTCTTTGAACTATTAGCATAAAACTTTATGGTAGGAATACAATAATACAATATCAGAATGCCTTCAAGCCCATTTTACAAGCTGTGTCATCGACCAGCTGGCGCTTGAGGCCCTTGGTGAATGGATCTGCCAGGTTCTCCTGACTCCGAACATCAATCACTGCAATAACACCCCTCTTGATGAGATCGTGTACTGGTCTGTGCTTCAACCGCACAGTCCTCTTCTTCCCGTTGAAGAGGTCATTTGATGCTACCGCCGCAGTCGCCTGGTTGTCGTAGTATATCGGTATCGCCGGTATTTGCACCCCACCCACTGGAAGATCATACATGAGCTCCCAAATCCATTCTGCTTCCTCGACTGCGGTATCAAGTACAAAGAACTCAGATTCCATGGATGACCATGAGAGCATAGTCTGCTTCTTTGACTTCCACGATATAGCAGCTCCACCCATTGTGAAAATAAATCTACATGTGGACCTCTCGCTCTCCACCTCTGAGCACCAGTTGGCATCACTGAAGCCTTCCACTATTGACGGATCTCTGCTATAGTACAGTGTATATGTCTGAGTCTTCTTGAGATATCTCATAACCCGTTTCACAGCTTTTCAGTATTCAACATCTGGGTTGCTTGTGAAACGACTCAACATTTTCACGGCGAAAGCTATGTCAGACCTTGTGGCATTAGTAGCATACATCAAACTCTCGATTACGCTTGCATACTCCAGCTGCCTGTCGCTTTCCCCTGAATCAGGCTTCAGCTTCATATCACACCTCTACGGCGTATCGATCCCTGGAAGATCCCGATACCCATATCGAGTGATCATTTTCTCAATATAATGAGACTGTGACAGCGCTAGTCCAGTGTCTGTCCGGATGATCTTGATCTCTAAGATCACATCAGCTTCCCCCAAGTCCTTCATACTGAACTTGCTCGAGATAAATTTCTTTGTCTTCGTGACACAGCCCATATCCGTATCTAGGATAAGCATGTCGTCCACGTACAGACAAACGATTACACCTCTTCCATCAGCGAACTTCTGTAAACACACTTGTCCGTCTCGCTGACCATATAGCCATTTGACCTTATAACTTTGTCAAATTTCTCATGCCACATCTTGGGAGCCTGTTTAAGACCGTACAAAGATTTTACCAACTTACATACTTTGTTTTCAAGACCCTTGACGACAAATTCCTCTGGCTGTTGTATGTATATCTCTTCGGTCAGCTCGCCATTTAGGAAAGCCGTTTTCACATCCATCTGATGTATCACCATCTTATGTATTACTGCGAGAGCTATCAATATTCTGATGGTGGTCATCCGGGCTACTAGAGCATTCGTGTCAAAGTAGTCAATCCCCTGCTTCTGAGAAAATCCCTTGGCTACCAACCTAGCCTTGAACTTGTCAATAGTTTCGTCTGCTTTCATCTTCTTCTTGAAGATCCATTTGCATCCGATGGGTTTCGCTTCTTCAGGAAGATCAACCAACACCCAAGTGTTATTTGAGGTGATAGAATCAATTTCATTGTCAATCGCCTCCTTCCAGAAAATCGTATCTCTGGTCTTCATCGCCTCATCATAGGTAAGCGGATCTGCTTCCACATGATAGATGACAAAGTCACTTCCGAAGTCCTTCGGCCTCCTCATACGCTTAGCTGGCGGCTCAGGTTCAATCGTTGTTTCAACAACAACATCTTCTTGGACCACATCTTCTTGGACCACATCTTCATTGAAGACTTCAGTTTCCTGCACACCCTCATTGTTCTCCGGTATATCCGCAAGAACAATATTCTTGTGCCTTGCAAATTTATCTTCAAAATATTCTGCATCGCGAGATTCAATGATATAATTTGACTCAATATCAAGAAATCTCCGAGCATCACTCTTCTCGGCATATCCCAAGAAGATCGTCTTAATAGTCCTTGTCCCAAGCTTCTGAATATTCAGATCTGGAAGCTTGACATATGTCAGACACCCCCACACTCGAATGACATTCAAGTTAGGTCTGACCTTGAACCAGAGTTCATGAGAAGTAACGTCTGAAGTTGCATGAGGCACTCTATTTAAAATAAAAGTGGCCGTCAATGCAGCTTCTCCCCAGTAACACTTAGGAAGACCCGCAGTCAACAACATTGAGTTAATCATTTCTGTTAACGTTCTGTTCTTTCTCTCTGCTACTCCGTTTGATTGAGGAGAGTACGGAGCCGTAGTCTCATTGATAATTCCATGTTCTTTACAGAACGATGCGAATTCATGAGACCTGTACTCCCCACCTCGATCACTTCTTATTCTTTTGAGTTGTTGTCCAGTCTGCCGCTCAGCTTCGGCTCTGAACTCTTTGAACTTCTCGAATGCTTTATCTTTAGCCTTCAGCAAGTAGACGAACGCATACTTTGAGAAGTCATCGATGAAGGTTATAAAATACTTCATCCCGGCCTTTGTAGAGAACTGTTTGAAGTCACAGATATCGGAGTGTACCAACTCCAGAAGATCTGTACTTCGATTAACCCGAGGAAAGGGTTTCCTTGTGATCTTTGTTTAAGCTCAAACTTCACATTTCTCTACCTTACCCCCACACTTGGATTTAAGTCCTAGACTAGACATTCTGTTTATTCGTTTGTAATGAACATGTCCTAGCCTTTTATGCCACAACTCAAGAGTATAAGCAGAATGAGTGATTGCATTAATTACATTAATTACATTGGACTGATTTACAAGCTGAATTTTGAACATTCCTTCGGTATAAAAAGTTTTTCCGAAATAAGTTTCCTTGATAGATATCACCATATGGCCAGCATTGATGTCCATCCTGAGGCCTGCGTTGCAGAGTAGGCCTCCTGAGATCAGGTTCTTGGCGATAGCAGGTACGTGCTTCACGCCTTGAAGCGTCAGAGACTTGTCAGAAGTCAGCTTCAATACCACCGTCCCAATTCCGAGCACTTCAGCTTGTGCCTGGTTCGCCATCATAACCACTTCAGAAGTAGATGTGTAGGTGGTGAACCATTCCTTGCTGGAGCAGACATGGCAGGAGGCTCCAGTGTCTACCCACCAGTCAGAGCCAGTCCCTACCGTATCAACCTGCATAATCATAGCAACAACGTCAGTGATCATAAATACCTTACTATGCTCTCCTTGTTCTGATTGCTTGGTCTTTGCTTTGCATTCATTCTTGAAGTGGCCCTTCTTGCCACACTTGAAACAAGGCATCTGAGACTTTGCCTTCTTTTGCTTGAAGGAAGTCCCCTTCACGTTCAGATGGTTAGGGTCCTTCTTCTTGCTATGGGAAGTCGTATGCTTTCCCCTTGGTTCCTTGGTATGAACCAGATTGGCGTTAGCCAATTGCTTGGACAGTGTGTCCACCTTCAGTTGAGCCCGCATCTGGTCTTCAACATAGATTTCCTGCAAGAGGTCTTCAAGGCTGATCTCAAGCTTCTTCCTATGCATGTTTGCATAGAACTTACTCCACCCAGTGGGGAGCTTTGAGACAATCCCTCCAACAAAAAACTTGTCGGGGAGGGGCATCGCCTCGTCTTCCAACTTTTGTCGCAGTTTCAGGAATTCCTTCACCTGCGACAGCATGGACTTCTCGTCCTCAAAGAGCCATTTGTGATATTTTTCAACCACAAATATCTTGCTCCTGTTCTTGTCTTCTTCGTACAGTTTCTCCAGAGACTCCCATATGTCTCTGGCAATAGGTTTCTTACTGTAAGATTCTGCTAGGAAATCCTCCATAGCATTTAGGATAAGCAGCCTGCAAATGCTATTCTCTCTTCTCCACTTGGCCTGAAGTTTAGTAGCCGCAGTGATTGCGGCAGCAGACCCAGTATCTGGAACAGTAGGTTCCTCTTCAAGAAACACGTGATCAACGTCTCTGAGTTGAGGAGTGAGATAAACCTTCATCTTTCAGACTTACTAATGTTCTCCATCAAACTTTTCTAACTTATAACATAAGTCAGTATTGAGGAGTAAAGCATTAAAGTTTTCCATCGTAGCAATATAGCTTTGAGATTGTTATTGCCGGGGCACAATTTTTCGATGAAAAATTGTGAATTTGAAATAATTGTAAGAACAATGTTCCAACGTAACACTTCCAGGAAGGTTACGTAAGTATAACGAAGATCTAAGAAGATCTCGTTATGATATTACGAGAATCTAAAAAGATTTTGTAATCCACAACAGCGAAGAAGATGACAGGCGAAAGATGGAAGATGGCCTGCTAGGGTGAATGATCACCGTTATTCAAAGCTATATTCGTCCCACACAAATAGCTTCCAGGAACCAGCAAGTTCGTCGGAGAACTTTGGAACACTTCTGCACTTCTGACTCCTCGGATCGTACACGGACTCCCGTGCAAAAGCAACGCTGGTGCAAAGCTTCTCTTCTCTCTTACAGCCTCTGTTTACTTGTGTTAAGAAACACTTGTAAACTTTCGTAACTCTCTGTATATGTTCTGTGTGTATTCTGCCTGTGAGGGAGAAGAGACCTTTTATAGGACCAAGTAGCAACTGTCCAGTTAGCACAACATTCGGGACGTGGTAATAACCACTCCGAACGTGCAGTAACCGCTCAGATCATGCATAGGCACGATCTGAAATAAATTGTGCCACTCACGCACCCCGTGCGCCTTGCACACTGCACGCAGTACACGCACTGAGCCACTTAAGCCACCTGTGCCACCTGTGTGCCCTGCGCACCCTGTGCCAGCCGTGCAACTGGACGCGCATCTGGTTGCGCTACTGGGCGCGCACCTGGTCGCGCAACCTGAGCCGCGCTCCTGGCCGCGCAACCTGGCAGCGCGCCTAGCCGCGTAAGTGGCTCGCGCAACGAGCGCAACTTAAGCGCACTATGCGCCTAGCGACGATGCTGACGTGCTAAGTACGCCAATAAAATGCCACATTACGTCTCATGAGCCTATGAGCCCGAGTCCGAGTCGCTAAGCTCCTACGGGACTTAGCTCCCATGGAAATAAATTTTCCAAGAGCAAAAAGCATTAATGCTTTCAATTGTTGATTTAGCCTTTTTCTCATTAGAAAAATAACCCCACATGGCACACCCATGTGCACCTCCATACCACATGTGCATCTCTAAACTAGCATAGCTAATATATAGAGATACAACTCCTTTGGCCTAGCCGATGTGGGACTAAAGTTTCTAAAGAAAGGCCAAAACCCCAATAGGAAATATATATTTTTTGTAATAAAAAGTTAGTAATCCTCAATATTTTAGTAGGAGGGAAAAAATGAGTGTTCTCCAAGCCAAGGGTGGCATGCAATGTAAATTAAAGTAGATCTAGGGCTGATTAGGAAGGCTACTTAACTAACCATAACTAACTCTAACTAATTACTAACTAATCCTCCAACTAGTAACTAATCTATTGATTAGGACTAACTAAATACTTAGCTATTTCCTAATCCAAAGAACATGCCAACAATCCAAGTCTAATCTTGGTAGGCTCAATAATAAATAAATGATTAAATCTGAAATAACATTACTACTCAAGTAATAATAACTTGAATTAAACTTCAATAAATAAAGTTGAAAAAATGATTTTAAATAATAATAACATTGATATAAAAATATATAATTTCAAATGTACGAAAAGAATTTTATAACTTCAAAATTAACTCAAAGTTTTCAAAATAGTAAATTCGAAACCTAGGTAGTTACACCTACAACCAAGGATTAAGGAGGATGATTATCGTGCAGAGCTGCAAAGAATTACTGGTCGACGAAGTTCAAATGAGTCGGTTGATGTCGATGGCAAAACACAGGGTAATACCCTCGCGGAGGTAACCGAGAACGGCCCCCAAGATACCCCCATCCGCCTTCCGCAATCGTCAGGAACTGTCCCACCAGTCCAGACGGAGGAGGTCACTGATCATGAAGATAATGTGGAATACCGGCCATATCTCTCCAGCTGGCCAAGTATATCCCACTG
Organism: Iris pallida; assembly: GCA_029216955.1. Lineage (NCBI taxonomy): Eukaryota > Viridiplantae > Streptophyta > Magnoliopsida > Asparagales > Iridaceae > Iris > Iris pallida. The sequence goes on from JANAVB010025196.1 coordinate 16,534,379, forward strand.
CACAAACGCGGGATAAAACTCTCTAACCAACTAACAGATCCAGAGATCTCTGCTCCCCAGCAACATCTATATAATGTTTGGGAGGGTAGTTATGATGAGATCCCAAGGAGGGGGACCACCCTGATCTAATGGTGTTTGAATCACACGAGTATCCCTACCACTCCAAAGACCACCAGACTACACCTAGTACGGAGCCATGCACTACTGAAACTATCGTATCCGAAAACAACTACTGGACCCACCTCACCAATCATCAGCTCTTATCATCTTCCACTACTAAACTATCCGATCAACCCAATCATCAAATTTTGTGTTCTCTCTCAAATCCAATTCCCTCTCCATCCCAATACCAAACCCTGTCACCTCCTTCCATCTCACAAACTGCCAACAACACACAACCAATGGACCCATCAACCCAAACACCAAACCATGGCTTTTATTGTGCACAATGCGAACACGTAAACTCTCATGGAAGAGACTGCCTGCAAGCAAACTTCTATCCAAAAGCCTTCCCTTGCCTCCATGACGAGATCGACGAAACGACAAGGTGAAGCCCCTGTCTCCAACCCCCCCAAGCGAACTACGGGTCCTCTCTCTCTTCAATATCTATCTGACAAGATCGTGGTTGCTGACCTCAAACAGCCACAGGAGAAATGTTAATCTTCTCTTATAACTGTTAAGGTACGAGGAATGTCTCGACAGTCAAAATACTTTGCTCATTCCTCTCCGCCACTCGTCCCTCCATATTTTTTTATTGTCGAAACCATCTCTTCCCCTCTCTATTTCGCCCAAGTCCTTCCCACACTTGGCTACCCAAACACATTCTCTGTCCCTCCTATAGGCCATGCAGGTGGCCTCTGGATAGGATGGGATGATTCTATTAGTACGAGTATAACATTCTCCTCCAAGAACCTCATTCTCCTTGCTATCAATGGCAGACAACACTCCGGCTTGGAATCTCCTTTCCATATACGGCTGCCCTAAATCAAAAGACAGACCCAAACTGTGGAATTCTATTAAAGGCATGGCAGATTCCTTTGTTAAAGGCATGACAGATTCCTTTACTGTCCCTTGGTGTTGTCTTGGGGATTTCAATGCTATCACGCACCCTATAGAGAAGATGGGTGGTAGAGGTTTTAATGCCTGCTCTGCAGCTCCGTTCATCCAAATGCTGAATCAATGTGGCCTTCTTGATCTGGGATGCATCGGACCTGCGTACACATGGTCCAATATTCATAGACCTAACTTTCATATCAGGGAACGGCTTGATCGATCATTTGCGGATGCAGATTGGTGTAGGTTATATCCGTTCGCCACTGTCTCTATCCTCCCCGATACAATAGTGATCATGCACCTATCCTACTCAATACATGCAACAAATTCTGCCCAAAGAAGCGCATTCTCCGATTCAAATCATACTGGATAACACACCTTCACGGAGACTCTCACTGCCTTATGGAGGGATGCTGGTCCCCGGAATAATATGAACTTAGTTCAGAAATTGCGGTCTACTCTATCTCTCTGGTCTCCCTAAATGGGGCAGATTGCACTTCGAAAATATTAAAGCACGTATTTCATCGCTACAAGAAAAGCTCCTATCCATTCAAGCTGATGATGTTTCTACAGAAGGGCTGGGGAAGAATCTATCATTAAGGAAGAGTTGAATGATCTACTTGCTATTGAAGAGTCATATTGGCGACAATGAGCAAAGTATAAGTGGATTAAAGATGGGGACAAGAACACCAAGTACTTCCATCTCAAGGCCACTAACAAAAGGAGGAAGAATGAGATCCACTCTCTGCAATTACCGGATGGTAGTTGGACTGCTAACCCGGTGATGATCTCAACTATATTGATTGATCACTTCAAAGGAATTTTCTGTGAAGAAGGTACTAATCCAATCGATCCATCATTTGTCATCTCCCTAAACCCTATCACCATTGAAGAAAACTCGATTTTGGGAATGATCCCAAGTACAGAGGAAGTCGAACATACCATTAAGAGCATAGGGCCCCTAAAGGTCCCAGGTCTAGACGGATGACCAGCTTTGTTATACCAGAAAAATTGGCATTTTGTTGGTGATGATCTTACGAGTATGGTCCAGCAATTCTTCCAAAATGGACATCTACTGGATCTCATAAATCATACAAACCTGGTTTTTATCCCGAAACATGCAAACCCTGCAAACCCTGCCGACTTCAGACCTATATCCCTCTGTAATGTATCTTACAAAGTCATCTCCAAGCTCCTGACAACTCGGCTCAGACCTATGATGGAAAGATTAATCTCTCCCAGCCATAATACGTTCATCCTGAATAGGCACATAACTGATAATTTAGTGATAGCATAGGAAATCCTCCATGCCATGAAGCTATTTCCCAAGAAGAAAATTCCTACACTCTGAGTATTGACATGGCAAAGGCTTATGATCAGTTAGCATGACCTTTCATAAAGAGTGTTCTCTACAGATTTGGGATACAAGGACACACAAATACACTTATTATGAAGTGTATCAGTACTTCGTCATTCTCCATCCTCATCAATGGCCAAGCTGAAGGACACTTTACACCGACTAGAGGTATCCGCCAAGGCTACTCCCTGTCACCATACAATATCTTCATTATGTGCGCCGAGGTTCTCTCAAGGCTTTTTTTACTGCTACGAAAGAGACGATCTCTTCCATGGCATCCGTATTAATCGGTACGCTCCTTCCATAACTCATCTTCTGTTTGTTGATGATCTACTCATCTTTGGACATGAGGAACCTTCATCACTTTCAACAGTACAATCCATCCTTAATACTTTTGCCTCATGGTCGGGACAGATGATTAACTATACGAAGTCTAGCATATCATTCAGCAAGTGTGTCCCCTTACAAGATCAACTAGCTATGACATCTACTCTCAACCTCAACATCATGACAAATGATGACAAATACCTGGGACACTCATTACTCCTTCCCAAAAGCCGCCGCTCCTCCTATTGCTCACTCTTAAACAAGTGCTACTCTCAACTTAATGGATGTAAAGCAAAACTACTATCATATGTAGGCTGCTCTATTCTTATCAAATCGACGCTAGGGTCCATCCCTATCTACTATATGTCAGCATATAAAATCCCTCATACCATCACGAATGAACTAGCCCTGCAGCATAGAGCTTACTGGTGGGACCACGACACAACAGAGAGGAGGATGCATTTCATGTCCTGGGAAAAAGTAGCAAAACCTAAACAAGGAGGGCTAGGGTTCAGGAACCCTAATTGGGTTAACGATTACCTAGTTGGTAAACTGCTTTGGAGATTTCTCAAACAACCAAATTTACTATGGGTCCGCCTCCTTAGGGGGGCTATCTACAGAACAAACCTTTCTTGTCTATAAGGAAGTGTCGTCGAGCATCCCCTACCTGGTCGAGTATTCTTGATATGTGAAGTATTATGGTTACAAACACCTGCTAGAAAGTAGAAGGATGTTGGATTAACATTTATATGGATCCATGGCTACCCAGGCTACTGGGATTTTGACTCGCTACCCGTCATCATGATCCTATAGGACCTACACTAGTTTGGGACCTGATGATTCCCTAAGAAAGAAGTTAGAACATCCCCCTCATCATGTCCATATTCTCTCCAATGGAGACTAAGGCCATTACATATATCAGTCTTGGTGAGCATGATGACCCGGACAAACTCATATGGACTTGCTCTAAGAATGTGACCTTCTCCACGAAATCATTGTTGAAGCCATTTGCAGACTGTCACTACCCCATTATAGAAATAAGGGTAATTTAGACTTTTGTGTTTCATGTGCATTTATATCATTTTTAATTAAATAATTGTGCTAGTGATATATTATATGTAAACCATAGTGCTATTTTAATTAGATGGACTAGATGATTAGTCATGACCCTAGTGGATCTAATTAGTGAGATTAGACAAACCTCAAACCCATTTAATAAGTTTGGTTAGTCTCTAATTAGACTAGCAAGTTTAATTCAAAGATTAGACTAAATACCTATTAGGAAGAAAGGCATTTTCCTAAACTTGTCATGACAACACATAGAGGGACCTTATGGACATTTCACTTAGCCCACAACCCTAAACTTGCCTATTGTGGCCCGCCAACACTAGCCCATTGCCAATAAGATTCTCCTTCTTCCTCCTTCCATTTGAAACCCTAACCCTAATTTAGAAGTTTCATCCTCAAATTGTTCCTACCACCAAATCTTCTCCAAATTTGCCCAAATTGATCTCATTCTCTTTCCCATGGAGACTAGAAGACAATAGAAGCCAAGTATTGGAGGTTGGAGCACTTGGAGCTTGAGGACTTCTAGATCTTGGAGCCATTTTCATTAAAAATCTATCTCCCAATAGGTATATGCATTGTAAACCCTCTAATTTGCATTAAATAGTGTAGAGGTATCAAATATGAGCCTCCATGCATTAGGGTTGCCAATGGTGAGGAGTTTTGACTCTTATCTTTCCATTTAGAGACTTTTTTTTATATTTGACCCAATTTGGGGGAAAATTTGAGAATAGTATTTCTAGGGTTTGTAATAATTGTGATTTAGAATGTGTGAGTGTGCTTTGGGTCAAGTTTGGATCCATTTGGATTGTGTATCATGGGCGTATCATAACGTATCCCGATACGCACGCCAAGTGTTTGATAAAGTGATCACAAGATCACCCAATGCTCTAAATTCAGTTTCAACCCTTGTATTTAGATGTGCATTGCTGTAGGTTATCATTTGTAAGCTTATTTAGTGATTATAGGTGAGTTTGATGTGTTTGTGTGGATTTGGGGGCTTGTGGACTATTGGCACTATTTTGATGTATATATGTGGACTGTTGTGGGGAAGAGGAATGATTCAGTTTTGATACTGGATTAATGTATCAGTCCCTAAGGGTGGCCGTCATTAATACTTGCTATAGGTGGTGCCTCTATATAAGTGTATCAGGAGGGGCCACACAATATATAAGTAGATAAGCTTGTATCAATCTCTATAGTTGGGTCTTCTGGTGTTTAGATGACTGATAGATATGAGCACTTTGTACCAGTCATATAGGCCATAATATATCAGTCCTAAAATGTGTTCACTGACAGTATAGAGGCCTCGGGCAGGTAGGTAATGACAGTTGGTTAAGGGATTGCTCCAGCCATATTTGGTTAATGGTAGAAGATATTAGTCATGATAGACATATATCAGTTAAGAGTTAGATGGGTTCTGTATTTGTATCAGTCCTATTGTAATGTATCAGTAAAGAGAGACCATTCTATCAGTCCTCACACTCGTATTCGTAACTGACATCTAAGGGGGAACATTTTTTCTCTTTATAATGGTCTTCTTGAGATAGTGCTTGCTAGACCAAAATGAACCGAAAATGGGTTCAAGTCCGAGGAGTTTACAAATGTTAAAATGCTATAGTTTTCTTAATTTCAATAACATTTGAAATATGAGTATGTGTACCATTGATGTATTTGATGCTTTATTATAGGTTATAGAGAAAGTGGGGGAAGCATGTCATATTTCTATTTGTGTTGACAATGTGTGGGGTTGATTGAGGCCGCTAAAAAGGAATATGATGACATCATGGAATTGTTCAAGACTAGCGACCTTGGATTTGATTCTAGTGAACGAGTTTCAGTCGATCTCATCACTTGGGAGACATATATTAAGGTAAAACTTACGTTACATTCATGTCTCTTAAGTTTAATAGGGAGTAAAGTTGATTACATGTCTTTTTTTGCTCTCCTCGATGTCAATTATGTATAGTGAATAAAGTTGATTGCATGTCTTTATTTACCCTCCTCGATGTCAATTATGTTTTTAATAGCATGATTTTGGAACCACAACAGTATACTGGCTGTAGATATGTATGTCTGACAGTTATGTTAGACCAAATCTATTGATCTTTGTCTTTAAGAAAAGATAAATGTTTCTCGTGTGTATCTCCATTTAAAAGTTATGTTAGACCAAATCCAAAGACTTTTGTTGGCACATCGAGTCGTGGTGTACTGGTAACACCGCCGTGCACCAGGGGTGAGGGCCGGGTTCGAGCCCTCCCTTCCACGGAGGTGGCTGGGTGGCTGTGGCTACGGCCTCCGGGCCAAGGTCGGGTGGAGTCGTCCACCGGCTTTGGTTTTAAAAAAAGAAAAAAAGAAAAAGAAAAAAAAAGTCTTTTGTTGGTTCCCGAACAAGAGTTAACGGGGAGTTGCCAGCTTACATGAAGTCATTGAAGTGAACATTCTGCAATTCCATGATACGATAGGCACGAATTTATTCTGATATGTTTTCGTCATAGTTGTCATCTTTTCATTATGAATTGTACTCGTGTTCTTGGTTGTTATAAGCTCAACATGGCATCTATGAATTATGCTACTATTTCAGTATCTTGGTTCATTTCCTACTCATTTTTTCTATGAATATTTTTTTCAATTAGTCGCTATCTGAACATTCATTATGGATCCATATATCTAGAAACCTTGTATTTTTCGTGATAGTTTAACAGATAAACAAATACCTCATTCTTGACCATGTCGACAAACTTGAAAGATTTTAAATAAAATTGACGTTCATAGTTGCATCGAGCTTGACCTCCACCCAGAAAGACGTGTTTTCCATTTTCTAAAGACGAAATTATAAATAAGACATATATCAAACTCCCTCGAGCTGACCAGACCACTACCAAGCCTGAATGATTTATATAAGATTTATTTAATACAAATATGCATTTTAAGGCTCAACAATTTGGTACCAAATATACATATCAGTGTGCAGTAAAAACCTTCTACTTTAGTATGTTCTGTTACATGAGTTGCTATCAAATTTAGGATACACAAGGTCTAGAAAAGGATAAAACCTGATAATCCAGTGATACAAAAAAGCAGCTACCCATTCCTTCCCTCACTAGCACAAGCATGACAGACTACCTTGTCGTTGACAATAGATATAAAGTCAATGGCCAACAAAAGGAAGTCAATAATGGTGAAGAAAGGGCATTCTATGTTTTGAGATAATCACCAAGCAAATTGAATCTGCATATGAAAACAATATATAATTGAATCTGCACTCGAATAACAGCACCTGGTTTCCTTGATCACCGATTCACCATGTACTTTCTATTACCAAGGTATAAAACAGTTGGTACAAGAGATCCAGGTTCGTCCAAATCTAGATTATGCCAGTGTACTCTTCATGCTTAACTTGCAAGAAACATGTTTGTTAAATGCGCTTATGTATGTGAAAGCATGAACTTGAGTTTCATGTTGTAAGATTTTTAACCTTGCTTCTCGAATGTCAACTTTCAGGAGAAACCTGATGGAGCAAAGGTGAATGATTTTCGACAGGTAATCGAGCGGTCTCGGAGAATAATTTTCCTTTGATGAGCGAACTCAATGACTTTGGTAACGACGCCGTGACAGGTAATCGAGCGGTCTCGAAGGATGATTTTCTTTCGATGAGTGAACCCGTGGACGACGTGGAGGGCAAAAATGATCTGGAGGAAATACAACCAAGTCATTCAACGAATTCGCATCGGTCGGTTCAAGGGGTACACCACAACGACGAAAGCGTACGAAACTAATGAAAGATGCTGCATTGGCCCTTGCGAAGATAGCAAAGTCCTCTGAGATGATCGTCGTTGCTTTTGACAAACAAGTCATTGCTTTCGACAAACAAGCATCACAAAATTACGTGAATAGACATGCACTATTGGAAAGGCCAAAAGAGATGGACATTGGTCAAGGAGACATAATGCATTTGATGGAAGTGATTGAGGGGGACGAAAAAACAGAAAAGTTCTGTTTTGAGATGACAGATGCAGACATTGCGGAGTTCCGACGATTTTGCGTCTATCGTAAGCTTATACGAGATCCTCCCCGCTGATGGATGTGTTGGGTATTCTTTAAATTTTGCTAAGGAATGATTAGTTAACAAACTTGAACCTTTATGATACATGACCTTTTTTTTCTTTATTGTCAATGGAGTATTGTTTAGGGATATTTAAACTTTGGGAGTTATTATTGTGACGTTTGTTTGATTTATTCTTTTGTTGTTTGTTGATGATTGTGGAGATTTGTGATGGATTAATATGGAGTTATTGTTGTGCTGTCATTTTGAATGTGTCATGTCCTAGGTTTGTCTGAATTATATCAAGTGTATATCTTTATCTTGTTTACTTGTGCTAGTTAATATGAAAAATGTTGAATTGAGCATTTGTAGATGTGGAATATGTAATTTTTCCAATGGAAAATGTTAACTTTTCATGGGAAATGTGCAATCAAATAGCAAAATAGTATTTTTTTCATGAAAAAGTAACTATTTTTCGTGGAAAATAATGATAATCAAACACCTAAATTAATTTTTTCATGAAAAATTATTTAATTTTCCACAATAAAATAATTGCATAAACACTGTCATTATGAAAAATTTAAAATTTCACATAATTCTTTTTTTAGTAAAATAATTCTGTAGAATTAATGTTTTCCACATATTTTTCATTTTGCAATCAAACTCATCCTTTAGTATAATTAATGCTACTTGCAATTAATGTTTTCCACATTTTTAAGGTTTGTGAATAGATTTGTTACGTCATAATTATGATTTAGAATGTGTGAGTGTGCTTTGGATCAAGTCTGGATCCATTTGAAGTGTGTATCATGGACGTATCACAACGCGACCCGATACGCACGTCATGTGTTTGATAAAATGACCACAAGGGCACCCAATGCTCTAAATTCAGTTTTGACCCTTGTATTTAGATGTGCATTGTTATATGTTATCATTTGTAAGCTTATTTAGTGATTATAGGTGAGTTTGTGTGGATTTGGGGGCTTGTGGACTATTGGCACTATTTTGATGTATATATGTGTGGACTGTTGTAGGGAAGAGGAATGATTCAGTTTTGTGTAATAGTTATACTGGATTAATGTATCAGTCCCTAAGGGTGGCTGTCATTGATACTTGCTATAGGTGTTGCCTCTATATAGGTGTATCAGTATACATTAGAGGAGGGGCCACACAATATATCAGTAGATAAGCTTCTACCCGTCTCTATAGTTGGGTCTTCTGGTGTTTAGCTGACTGATAGATAGGAGCACTTTGTACCAGACATATAGGCCCTAATGTATCAGTCCTAAAATGTGTTCACTGACAGTATAGAGGACTCGGGTAGGTAGGTAATGACAGTTGGTTAAAGGATTGTTTCAGTCATATTTGGTTAATGGTAGAAGATATCAGTCATGATATACATATATCAGTTAAGAGTTAGAGGGTTCTATATTTGTATCAGTATTGTAATGTATCAGTCAAGAGAGACCATTGTATCAGTCCTCACTTCACTTGTATCAGTCTATTGAATTTGGGGGGGACTCATATTCATAACTGACATCTAAGGAGGAACATGTTTCTGTTTATATGACCATGTTAATTATCCTATTGCATTCATGTATCAGTTAACTGACAGAAAGTAGGCAGGAAAGGTAGGCTCGGGAATGAGGTGATTGGGACTGAACTGATATTAACTGTGTGACCTTGTTTAGGGTAGCAGTATGTTGATCTATAGTGTATCAGTCATTTGATTGAATTATATGTTAGTTTCCCTATTTCCTTTGTATCAGTCATACATGTATTTGTATTAGTGAATTGAGGGATGAGCTCGGGTATATATGAGGTATAGTTAGTATGGGCCATATGTTATCAATTGTATATGAAGTGTGGGGGGACTCCCTATTCAGTTGTGGGTTAGTGATAAGGAGACATCAGGAAATAAAGGGCCAACTTGGGTTCAGTCCTAAATGGATATGGGTATCTATAACCACTCTTTTCCAATTTTATAAAATTTTGAATATTCCTAATATATTTAATTCTTTTCCTCATTTATAGTATTATAGCATTTATTTTTGGGAGAAAGTTTTAATTAATTTAGTGGATGGTTAACTAACTAGTTGGTTACTAACTAACTAGAGTGGTCCCCAAGATTCGGGTAAAGTGCATTTAAACCCTCCTTAGATGTCACGAAAACGCAATTAAAGACTCCCTGATTTAAAAAATTCACGCTGTTTTGATTTTGCTCAATTCACCCCTCCCGCTGTTAATAGCCGTTAAAATGGCCTAAAAAGACGATTTTACCACTCCCTCACTCCCCCCTCTCTCTCCGGTGGTGGGGGCGGGCGGGTGGGCGCCGGCGGAAGGAGGGGGGTCGGGGGGACGGGCGTTCGTCGGCGACGGGAGGAGGGGGCGCCCCCCTCTCTCTCCGGTGGTGGGGGCGGACGGGCGCCAACGGAGGAAGGAAGGGGGGGGGGCGTTCGTCGGCGACGGGAGGAGGGGGCGCCCCCCTCTCTCCGGTGGTGGGGGCGGGCGGGCGCCGGCGGAGGGATGAGGGGGTGGTTCGGGGGGGGGGGGGGAGAGGCACTCTCCGGCGACGGGAGGAGGGGGACGCCCCCCTCTCTCTCCGGTGGTGGGGGCCGCCGGTCGCCGGCGGAGGGAGGAGGGAAGGGGGGAGGGGGTCGGTGGGCGGGTCGCCGGCGGAAGGAGGAGGGGGGGAGGGGGGCGGGTCGCAGGCGGAGGGAGGAGGGGGGTGGTCGGGGATGACCGGCGACCCGGCGGAGGGAGGAGGGGGGGAAGGGGGGAGGGGGGCGGGTCGCCGGCGGAGGGAGTAGGGGGGGTGGTCGGGGATGACCGTCGGAGGGATGAGGGGGGGTCGGGGATGACCGCCGGAGGGAGGAGGGACGGGGGAGGGGGGGGGGGGGGGGGGGGGTCGGGTCGCCGGCGGAGAGGGGGGGGGGGTAGGGGCTGGTAGGGAAGGGTGGGGGAGGGTAGTTTAGGTAGTTTCTAATTTTTTTTTTTAAGTCTTAACGGCCATTTGACGGATAAGGGCCATTCTAAACAAAACAGATTTTTTTGGAGGTGCAAACTGATTAAGTTTTCCAAAAGGTCTTATTTTGCAAACGAGGCAACTCTAGGGAGGGTTTAAATGCACTTTACCCCCAAGATTCTTACTACTTTTCTAACAATATAAGAGCATCCACAGTGGTAACACTCCAAACCATACTCCAAATCACTTCAAACCATACTCCAATAATTAATTTTGGAGTATTTTCTTCATGTTTGTACACAATGGTATAGTCTAAATAAACACTCCAAAATGACAAGTGGCAACACTCCATTTGTTTTCCTCCTTATTTTTCTTTCATAATTGACAAGTGGCAACACTCCAAAAAAAAGAATGAAGGAGAAAAGTAAATATGGTGGGCCCACAAAAAATATAGCTCAACTAGTGAACTCTCCAAATTTGGAGAGTCTCTTAGCTTTCTACCATTTTTCAAGTGTGGACAAGAGTCCATTGGAGCCATCAAGTGCTACAATATTTGGCTAAAGACCAAATATAGCACTTGAAATTAGTTCCACTGTGGATGCTCTAACAACTTTCTAACCAACTCTTGAGAATAACATGTAATTAAGTAATTGTTAAGGGATTAAATTGCAAATAACCAATCCATCCAATTCCAGAGGAGGAGAGAGAATGAGCATTTTCACTCATCTCAATTCCAGAAGCTCTCGTCCCCAATTCTTTCTTTCCCCAAATTTTGATCGGAACCCTAACCCTAAATTCGAGGTAGCCATGGCGACACCGCGACCATCGCTTTCACCGGCGTCCACTCCGCAAGTCTTCCTCCCCGGTAATAGAGCCGACCAGTAGCGCCATCCTTCGAGATCGAACTCCGGTGACTTCCCTCAACGGCGAGACTCGTCTTCTCCCTCTCCGGTGACGCACACGAATCTCGACGACTCGCAACCACCTCAGCGGCGGTCTTCACAGCAGCGCCTCGATCGAACGGCTATGGCGACGACGGTGGCTAATTTCCCAGTCAGCTGAACCAGTCAGCACCATCACCACCACGGCGGCACGACGATCTCCTCCGCGTGATCGAGTTCTTCCGACCTAGAAGATCAACGTCCGGTGAGTTCAGTTTCGATCCACCTCTTCTTTCCAGTTGCATCGATCTCGATCGATATAACCGTTCTTGATCTGGATTCCAGATCGACATCATTCCCTCTCTGGAAACGTGATCTCTGCTTCGACGAGGCAACCGATTTCGATTCCTGGTGAATCTCGGATCCTAATTTGTTGATTGATTTAGGAATCTGCAATATTATTTTCTAAGCGATTTCTGAGTTCGTCTTGTCTATTTGTATTAGATTTGGTGGTTCTTGAATTTGTGGGTGATCGATCTGGATTATCGAAGTAATTAAAGCAAGATCGGTGAGTCGAGAGTTGGATTCTGAAGGTTTTCTGATCTGGAATTGAGTTCATCTTTTTTATTTTTAGCTAATTGTTTTTCCCCTCTTGAACCATTCGACACAGTGTGGCAGTAAGGATTTTGGATACGAGGATTGGTGTCCGACCTTGTGAATCGAGTTTTCTGAGTCTGGACCATTCTCAGGTAATTTCTACTCTAATTTCTTATTTAATCAGTTTTGCGCCTGATTGTTTTGGTCGTAATTCTGGTTGTGTTGTGTTCGTTTCATGCGTTGTGTTCATATCGGGCGTGCGTTCGAGTCTGCTCCTGATTGACGATTGGTTCGTGTCCTCCTGTGTCCGAGTCTGGACCGACCCAGTGCCGTTGTGTTCGTGTGCCGGTTCTGTAGCCGTGTCCAGGGATGGTCCTATTCAGTATGCGTATGCGTGTGAAGGGATGGGATGTGAACCAGCAGGATCTTGCCCATTCGATTTCTAACTGATTGTATAATTTTGTTTGATTGCAAGCTGGAAAATACGTGGAAAAGAAATTAATTCCACGGAATTATTTTACTAGGAAAATAATTCCGTGGAATTCTAAATTTTCCATAATGGCGGTATTTGATTGCAATTATTTTTTTTGTGGAAAATCAAACAAATTTTCATGGAAAAACTAATTTGGGTGTTTGATTGGCATTATTTTCCACGGAAAATGACCATTTTTTCTTGGAAAATGCTATTTTGTTGTTTGATTGCACTTTTTTTCATGGAAATTGTTTATTTTTCATTGAAAAACGTACATTTTTCACATCTACAAATGCTCAATTCAACAATTTTAAAACGAGATAAAGATATACACTTTATAATTCGTACAAACTTAGAACACGAGACATTCAAAATGACAACAACAATAATTCCAAATCAATCCATCACAAATCTACACAATTATATACAAACAAATGTATCATAAATGTTCAAGTTCAAAATGACAACATAACAATATAAGCAGTCCATCACAAATTTCCACAATCATCAACAAACATATGTATCATATAGGTACAAATTTGTTAACTAGTCATTCCTTAGCCAAATTTAAAAATATCCAATGCATCCATCATCGGGACGGATCTCGTCCAAGTTTACGGTAGATCCATATTCGTCGAAACTCTACATCTGTAATCTCAAAAAAGAACTTTTCCGCTTTTTCGTCCCCCTCAAATATTTCCATCAAATCCATTATGTCTCCTTGATCAATGTCCATCTCTTTTAGCCTTTCCAAGAGTGTTTGTCCATTCACATAGTTTTGTGATGCTTGTTTGTCGGAAGCAACGGCTTGTTTGTCGAAAGCAACGACGATCATCTCGGAGGACTTTGCTATCTTTGCAAGGGCCAATGCAGCATCTTCCATTGGTTTTATAAGCTTTCGTCGTTGTGAAGAACCCCCTTGAACCGACCGATGTGGATGCGCATTTGTTGAAAGACTTGATTGTGTTTCCTCCATATCATTTTTGCCCTCCAAGTCATCCACGGGTTCGCTAGTCAGAGGAAAATCATTCTCCGTCGTTACCAAAGACCGTAAGCAAATCATAGTACCTGGGGTATAGTTTTCCTTTCATCCTTGCTCCATCAGGTTTCTCCTGAAAGTAGACATTCAAGAACCAAAGTTAAAAATCTAACAAAATGATAAGCAAATCTGAACAGAGCCAAAGTTAAAATCTAACAAAATGATAAGCAAATCTGAAAGGTATCCTGAGCATTGGATAAAACTCATTGGATAAAACTCTTCCTGAAAGGTATCCTGCTTATGGTGCAACACATATATGCAAATCTGAACAGAACAAAGATAGGCAGGCAGTATAGGTACCCATTTGCAGTAATGCTATGCTCAGGCTAATGTACAGGGAATGAAAGAAATGCAGGAAAGGTGCAGAACATGTTGCTTGCAGGATATAAAATGTAGTAGCTAAATGAGGGTGCCACACAAGATACTCATATTGACATGTGAAGGATGTGTTCTGATATACAGGACAGTGTATAACAAGTGAAGTCCAAGAGTGAATTGCAAGGCAGGGACTGCTATGGTGCAGAACAAGTGAAGGATATGCAATATGGAATATGGAAGTGCAGTGAATGCATATGGGGCAGATGCAGCCATTTTGCAGTGCAGTGAATGCATATAGGGCAGATGCAGCCATGTGAGTGCATGTGTTGCATTGCATCTAAATGCAATACAGTGAGTTATTTTGCAGTCCTTTCAGGAAGTTCCTGATAAAGGCTCAGGATACCTTTCAGGAAGTTCCTTATAAATGGAAGTTCCTGATAAAGGCTCATTGAAATTGCCATGTCATTGATGCATTGTGATCCTGTGTATAAATGGAAGTTCCCCTTTTCTCATTATAGAAGTAGTAGACACTAGCATTTAATTAAATAACGGAATAATTTAAAAACCAGTAAGCTACTTGTTAGCAGCACATCTTCATACTCACATAGATACAACCATCCCTTTTCTTGAATATATAACCATCTCCTAAACATGAAATGGATACACATCTAAGAATGAACTGAAAGGAATGATATCCAGGCATTTATATTAAAAAAAAAAAATAGAAACAGAAACTGAAAGGAACTAAAAGGAAGTTCCTGATAAATGGAAGTTCCTGAACAAAAACAGTCCTCAGGTTTTACCTTAATATATGTCTCCCAAGTGATAGGATCGGCTGAAACTCGTCCGCTAGGGTCCAATCCAAAGCCACTAATTTTAAACAATTTCGTGATGTCATCACATTCCTTTTTTAAGGTCTTTAATCTACCCCTCACATTGTCAACAGAAACAGAAATATGACATGCTTCCCTCACTTTCTCTATAACCTGTAGTAGAGCATCA
Source organism: Iris pallida (assembly GCA_029216955.1). Classification (NCBI taxonomy): domain Eukaryota; kingdom Viridiplantae; phylum Streptophyta; class Magnoliopsida; order Asparagales; family Iridaceae; genus Iris; species Iris pallida. Next base: position 16,549,500 of record JANAVB010025196.1, read on the forward strand.
AATACATCAATTATACATTCACATACTCACATTTTAAATATTATTGAAAGTATAGCGTTTTAACCTTTGTAAACTCCTCGGACTTGAACCCCTTTTCGGTTCGTTTTGGTCCGGCCAACACTATCTCAAGAAGACCATTGATTAGCACTTGATCCATATTTTCACTCCACCTTACTTGCTTTCTCGGATTGTTTTTGACTTGGGGTCCAACTTGTTGGCTTGCCATATTAACTGTTACAATTGTTCTGTTGCAGCTGCTACAAGTCGAGGCTCATTTCCACCTGCAACATTGGAGAGACTGTTACAACATAAATTGGAGAGACTGTTACAACATAATACTGCTACAAGTTCAGGTTCAGGTTCAGGTTCAGGTTCCCTAAATCTGACACCAACTCATGAAGAACTACAGGTTCAGGTTCAGAAGAAATCTGGTAAATCCTCATGTGAGCATCCTCAAAATGGAGTTCCCATATTAAACTCTATCAGGATAGTCCTACAGAGTATAAATTATTGACTGATACATAATGTAACAGGATAGTCCTACAGTGTATCAAATCTACTAATGTATACATTATTGTCTGATACATAATGTGCAATGTTTCATTAGTTGCCAAGTAATGTAACAGGATAGTCCCACAGAGTATCACATAGCAGACCAATTATGACTATCACATGATGTCATTTGAGCATAAATCAATTGCTTCTCATCATGTTATTAATCAAATCTACTAATGTATAAATTATTGATCTACTAATCATTTCCTGCAGGGACAAGGCAAAAATGATGTGAAACTTCTACATAAATCAATTGCTACTCAGTCCCATGAAGAATAGAGCAATGTAATAATGTCTTCACACAAGGTCGAGAACGCATAAATCTGCAGCTGAGACAAGAATACACTCTCAATAACAGTACTCCTAACAGAAATGAAGACAAATTCCAACGACTTTCAAGCATGTAGGGACATATCAGTAGGAAAAGAAGCTTGTAATGTTTCAGTTGCAATGTTGCATACACATAAATCAAACTTTCCTGAAAAATATTGACTGCCTGCATGGTTTGGGGAACTATATATTCCCTACACATTTGTTACATGTCTCAAACAAGTACTATTAAGTTCATTCAACTGGCACATAAGTATTGGGATTATAATCATCCCACATATCATTAGCGATCGTAGCTCTCTTAATGTTTAAGTTGTTAAATTTATTAAGTTCCAATTGATAGTATTTACCTATTATTAGAAATAACCATTAATGCATCTAGATGTTAATGTTTAAGTTGTTAAATTTATGAACAATCACTGGATGCAAAGCATACCAATTGGAACCGTTAGTCTATGTCCTTGTCGTAAAACTGCACTCCTCAACAAACGACCATCATGCGCAGACCCCTCCCAGCCAGCAAGCACGTAGGTAAACTTCATATCAAATGTGCATGCCACCAAAACGTTTTGAGATAACACTACAAAAAAAGTATCTTTTTGGGACGACACTATAAGGAACACTAGTCTAAAAAGTCCTAAAAGTATAGTTCTAGGGATGACTATATTTTTAGTAACAAAAAGTTATATTTTTTTGGGACAGATTGTGAAAATGGATCACTATTTGGGACTAATGAAAATTTCTGTTCCAAATAATACACATTACCGTCCCAAATAGATCGGCGGAAATGTCACACATTTGGCGGCTAATTGCCAAATTTTATGGGGGAAACTTTACCTCCACATGTTTCCATCTCAACCGTTCGATCGGATGGATTAATCCAGACCATCCATCCCAAAATATTCAGAACTTAGTCAATGAAAACACACTTCTCAATATCAAAGTAACCTAAAAATCTTTCTCTCTATCTCTCTCTTTCCGATCAAAAAATTGGGTGATGCTGCTCTCTCTCTTTCTCCGACTTAGGTGCTCCAGTACTGCTGCTCTTTCTCTCTCCGACCATTATTCCGACCTAGGTGCTCCAGTGCTACTACTCTCTCTCTCCGACCATTGCTCTCTCTCTGTCCGACCTTTCAACCTTAGGTGCTCCATTGCTGCTGCTTGGTATATTTTTTCCAATCTTTAGAATATTTTACCAAAAATTTTTAGTCTTTGTCCTAATTTTTGGATACATGTTATTTTGTTCTAGATTATTTGCTTAAAATTTGAGTGTTTTATACTATTTACATGCATTCATGTAGGAATTACTATAATTATTCGTGAAAAATTGGGTTTTTTGTGAAAAATTGGAACACATTTGCATGGATAGGAACATGAGTTTGAACCTGGCTATGTTATTTGCAGATTTTAATTTGTCAAATTATTGTGATTATGCGTTCATGTAGGAATTACTGTGATTATTTGTGAAAAATTGGTTTTTTTGGTGAAAAATTGGGACACATTTGCATGGATAGGAATATGTTTTTGTACGGACACGAATAAGACACAGAGTGTATTTCCGGAATGATTCTCGGACACAGACTCTAGTCCTAAATGGTTGAAGCCTATTGGTGGTTTCGGCCCGTACTTTAAACCTTGGGTAAACATGTGCCACTTTGGTGACATATACCTGTTGGATGGTTGATGAGTAGAGAGACATCTGAGTCTTGTGTTTATCTTATGAAAGGGATTGAAAGCAATGTTCTTAGTATCGTTATCGGACCCTTTCTATGAGAACCGGGATTGACGGTATCGGTAGTTTCGGATCGAATTTTTTGGTATTGTAAAACAAATAACTATTAGTAAATTATTAAAATTTTAGATTTTTTTGGTATATTTAGACATAAGCTTAAGTATTTTCTATGTTGTATTTCTTAGTGGTTTCGAAATTGAATGAAATAGTAGTCACCTTTGCCGATTGGTTTACCTGCAATGTATAAGTTTTCTTCTTTACATGTTTTTAGTTTTTACAATCTTATTATGCTTTTACACCTTTCTTGATTAGTTATTTCCGTTCAATTTTCTTTGCCGAATTGACAAAAAAGAGACCCCCAATGTCGGTATCTGGTCGGTATCAAATCAGGACATGTCAAACATTTTTTGTGGCTTTGCGCTTGTGTGTGTATTTATGTATAAATGTTTCTTCAGATAAATACTCGTAGGCTCACATATATATATATATAAATACTCGTAGGCTCATATATATATATATATATATATATATATATATATATATATATATATATATATATATATATATATATTGCTTTGTCCATATTTCTTTGCATGTGTCCGGGAGGATTTTGTTGAAAGAGACAACATAACATTGATGATGAACACATGAGTAAACTAAACAATATTTTATTACTATTACAAATATTTTTTTCTTATCCTCTTATCTCACAATTCTTTACATTTTTTCAGGTGGAACTGATATTTTGTTTACTTGGTTTTGCTTTGTTCATTGTAAGCTGGAATCAGGTTTGTTTGGGAATTAACGGAGGCTACAATGTACTTTATTCAAATCATTTATGTTCTTCATTTCAGTGTTTAGCATTATGATATCGAACTTCCAGATGGTTTTGTCCATTTTAATTATATGTCCCACTTATCGATGGATATTAGTGATGATGGAATATGGTTTGTCAACTTGCCAGGTGTTTCAAAGAAACCTCGTTACTTACATATGTGTCTGAGCACTTATAGTAACATCTCTACTTGAACCTTATAGGACACTACCCTAAAACATACAATTCGTAACACATATTTCTTGTAATTAGTAACGATTATTACTATGACACTCTTGTAATGGTAATAACTATTACGATAATTAAAAAATTGTTACTAAAATTCTGATTTTGTATTGTTTTTTATTATATAATCTTTGTGACAGTAAAAACCATCACAAAAGGAAAAATAAAATTTTTACTTCCCACACTATTTTTCACAGTTCCCGCATATTTTTCATGTTAGAGAGAAAAAAGTGTGACCATTCCCAGATCTCATTCCTTCTCATTCTTTTCCTCTAAACCCTCTCTCCTCATCACTCATTCCTTCTCCCTTTCCCTCCCAAGAACAATAAGATCCAACCCCTGAACTCTTTTTTTTTTTCTTCTTCTCCCTCTTCCATTATCAAGACTCATGTTTTCACTGTCAAGGTGCCGTCTTTCCCATGCCAATGTTACAAATTTATGATCCATCATCGTTTCTGACATTCTCCCTCAGTTTTAGGAGTAGCTTGGTCGTCCACGACTACTACCGCCTTGCCGTTGCCGCAAACGCCTTTGAGCCTCGTGTTCTCAGGCTTTCCAACGAACAGATGCGGTGCTATTTCTTCTCGCTCTCAAGTATGTTAGAAATGAGCAATTTTTATTAAGTACCATGTGTGGTTTAACAGAAACTATGATTTGTTCATATGAAAATGTTTGATTTTTTTTCTTAGCAGTTGTGGTTTTTGGCTACAGAACATGTTATGTTCAACTTTTATTTGAAATTTGATCAATTAGTATGAAAAGGTTCAATTTTGATTGTTAACATTTGTTTTTTGGGTATAGAATTTGGGAAGGGTTGAGTAGGTTGTGACATGTTTGATATAGCTGATATTGGTTTCGTTAGAATTTGTTTGGCTAAGTAATCTGTACACTCCTATTTAGTATGAAATCAAAGAACAAAGCAGAATGATATTATCATAGAGTATAGAAGGGGCAATTGTACGTTTCTCTATTATGACCAAGGAAAGAAATGGTTATATATCTAAAATAAATAAATTTTATTTTACTGCTTGATGGATAATTTTAGAATCTGTAATGGACCAAGGATAAAAAATATTACACGTTATTTGGAAAAAAATGCTCTATTTAACTCGTATTGGTCTGATCTTTCCCTCTCGTAACATTTTAGTTGTGCACAAAGACAGAATAATTTCACGTTTGTTTGAGCAAAGGGCAAACACTTTCTCATAAGCCTGTTATCACTTGCCTTCAATTCCTTTGAACTTCTTATTAGTTGCATGGAAGCCAGAACATTTAACCCTTTATTTGTTATTTGCTAAGTAATTCTCTCTCTCTCTCTCTCTCTCTCTCTCTCTCTCTCTCTCTCTCTTCATAGGCATTTATTATTGACAGTAAGGCTACAAAGAGGCGGCCATGGATGAGACACCATGAAGTCCATGTATAACAATCATCGACTCAAACCCTTTTTAGTCAAGGAGAGGCTCAAATGCTAAGTATAAGATGAATTAAAATACTGATTATGTTTATGGTATGATTGCATTTGTAATGGTTAAATGCTAGGAAGTAGGAAGCATAGACAATCCAAAATGGTTGCCCTTGTCATGCCTGTGTCGAACATGTATTAGACAAGGCACACAAATAGTCCAAAACATAGTAGGATGCACCAAGAACTATGATGTATCTCTATCACTTTGACATTTCATGTAATATTGTTGCATATGCAACAAAGGTTAATTGTGTGCATTTTATTGATTATTTGTACTATGGACAAACAAACCAAAGTGGTTGCCATGTCTATGTTGTCTTCGTGTTGGAGTCTTGGACAAGTATTGGATTCAACACACCTCTAAGGGCCCCAACTTTTTGAATGGAGTAGGCTCACACACTCCAAAATACACAACATGTGCCAAGAATGACTCCAGTTATTAAAGGGTTTGTATATCTTCCTTTCAGTATTAATTGTTTTATTAGAGTATATTTATTTTTCTTTAATCACTACTTTGTGAATAATTTGCTGGCACAGGCCCTGTTATAGTTTGTTGCTTCTTCCTTTTTCCAGGAACATATCAGAAATAGAGATAGATTTGTTGGTAACGGTAGGGTTTGAACATGGGGCAAGGAATATGCAGCTAGCATGGCACAGCTCGAAAATAGAGATATTTGTCATGTTAAAGTGTCTTTGAATCCAAAGCCAATTTTTGTGTGTAGTTGTAGTGGTTTGCCTTCCTTTTCAACTTATTCTCTTGGGGGTTTGTGTTATCTTTTATAGATTTTTTGGTTCTCTTTCATGATTTATGCTTCTCTTTTTCGAATTCGTTTTAGGCTTTGTTTTGGTTTCTTCTGTCCTCACTTATTGTGAGGTAGTATATTTGTTCCTTGTGACTTTCTGTTTCACTTTGAGCAGCTTCTTTTTCTTTCTTGGGTGCTCCTATATATCTTTATATTATTTTCCTGTATATACATAGCTCATATTCTTTCTCTTCCTATGCTTCTTTGAGTAAAGGTATTATTTTATATGATGACTTTTATTCTTCGGAAGGAGAAAAACATCAACAACATGGATTCTGTGGTCTAGTTGTGGCAATAACCTTTAATTTTATGGTTTCTGTAGGAATAATTATGACAAATAAAGTGGTTATTTATTGATGTATCACATACAAAACTTTCTCTTAGAGCTGCCTTTTATGTCTACTTTAATTTTTTTCATGTGTAATTATGTTCTTATACTATGATAATACTTTTGTATGATAGGTGATGGGAAGGGCCGGGTTCAACTTCAGCTGCTCTTTCACTAATGCATTATGTGACTGCTTGGCTTCTGATGGCCATCTTTAGTATACTTCTACTGCTCCCCCCTCACCGCCTTCTAAATCTACTCCATACTCTTCTTTGTTTGCCTTGGGTGTTGTTATGGTGTTCTCCACATGACTTGCTAACATCAGCTTATAGCATGATAGGTGAGTTATGGCAAAAAAAAAACCAGTGCTTGTATTATGGCTATCTTTGTTTCTTTTATCTATATTGTGTTGTAGTCATTGCAGTCTTGGGTTTTATCATGTGGCAAGCTGATACTCCAACAATCACTTTAGATGAGTTTATTCTCTTCAAAAAGTTGATTTCTTTCCATAAGCTTAGTTTGCTTTATTCTCCTTTTCCTTGTGATAATTCACCCAACGCATCAACAATTCTACACGTACACTTAAAAATTCAGACTTACATCACTTGACAGTTTGGATACTTCTCTTATACTTTAAGGAATCATCGTTAATGAATATATGATCATAGTTCCATATTTATGATGAAAATTCAATATGTATGTTAAGTTGGATTTTGGCAAAACAAATACCTAAATATTTTAAGCATTCTTTGATGCAATTGGTTAATCTACAGCAAACTGGCAACTGGACTTCTCTTGTGTAAGTTACTTATTATAATATATAAATATGGTTGCAACTTTATTAGGTCTAACTCTGTACCTCCAATCAGGATAATGTGGAGTACCCCAATTGCTATTTTCTTCTGCATAGAATTGATGCTGCTAGTGGATCCACCTTGTGTCATTTCTTTCAGTTGGAGTTTTTACAATACGACTACCTTATTTATATCAACTCAACTTGGATTTCTCCTTCAGTGATCTAGAGCTCTGGCAGTCTGGTAAGGTTCAAATAATCTTTAAATTGAATTGTTGATGCCATAATGTTTCACTTTGAGTTTGACAAGTTTTTTATGGTTAAAGAAAAATTTCCACATATAGTCTTCTTTAATTCCCCCCCCCCCCCACACAAAAAAAAGGGGGAGGGGGGTTTAAATTCTTTCTTGTTATTATTATTCCTCAATTTCTAAGTTGTTTGGTTCTTTGTGAAACTCGAGATATTTTAGGTAATAGAATAGTGCTATCCGTCACTGCTAGGACCTTAAAAATCATTCCTTTACCACTAGCACTATTCTATTTACCACTAGTCATTGATCAATGTGCAAGTCTAATTAAGAAGCATATTATGAGATGTATTAAAACATGTTGCACTTGTTAAATTGCATGACCAGAAAGGTAGGCCTACTGCCTACTAACTAGCATTGTAGGTTTTATAGTTGGCCTTATCTTGTTCATAATTACCTTGGTTAGGAAATTGGAAGTCTGGTTGATAGCTAGTTGTAAAAGCTTCACAAAATCTCTATGAAGGTCTGTTAGTTTCGGAGTATTGGAAAATTAGGATCTTATGTTGCACAACCTCCCAATTGTACAATGTATGAGATAAGGAGAGATGGAAGAGCTTAGTAAATACTGAGCAAAAAGTCCTTGAATAGTGATACTGGCACCTACTACCCAGTTGGTTGTCAGGTTGGTAGTAGTAGATATCCTTTCCATGTGGAAGAGTTGTTTGGTTTTCTTAAATATATGTAAAAACTGAAAGAAAATTATGTCTGTTTTGGATTTTTTAAATAAATACATTATATATTTACAGTTATACTAAACCTGTTTATGGTTTGGTGGTACACTGTTTGGGTTTCAAATATGCATCTTATCATATATACTTTCAATTTTAATCGGGTCCGAATGGTAAATCCTGAACCCAGATTCCATTAGGGTCGGAATTTAGGTGCAGATTTAAAACCTGAACCGAAAACATCCTACAAAGTGAAGATGTGTTGTGACAAATAGATACTGAGAACACTACTATCTGAATACTAAACCAGGCACTGTCTTCAATTCATTTGCTTCTCCTTTCATCCTCTTCTGTTTTAAACATTCACAAACTAATGTAGACTAGTCTGTACAGTTTGGAAAAACTTGTCTTTCTTTTCTGGTTGTTCGTGTACAGTTAGTATCTTCATTTGCAGGTCCTTCAAAAGCATTCTGGATATGCTAAAATGATGGGCGACGATCTTGTGATGGAAAAAAGTTTGGGTTAATTTTTTGGGTTCGTGTTGGATATACTAATGTTAAAAAATATGGTGTAGTGCTTAATGTTTTGGGTTCAGAATTTTGTATGTAATGGTGGGGACAATGGGTTCATTTTGTAATTAATGGTGTGGGTGATGTATTATGTTTTGGATTTATTTTGGAAATGGTGGTTAAGGATGCTTAATGTTAAGCTTTTTGTTGTTTATCAATTGAACATATATAGTTATATATGGATTTAGTCTTCTACTTAATGGTAAATAATGCTTGATGTTGTTAAACTTTTATTTGTATTGGAGCTCTGATACCTGGAGATAGATCTGAGGACAAGCTTGACAACGGCCATGATCATATGAAATATGTTATGTGTATTTAAATTGTATGTTTTATAACTGGAAAATATAAACAATAATTTTATAAGTATTACTTTTGGGACGGTTATGCAATTGTCCTAGATATAAACAACATCCTTTTGTAACACTGGCAAATTTGTTTATGACGGATGTTATTCGTCACAAACTCTTTTATTTTGGGACAGTTTTGTAAACCGTCGTAAACATATAATAATTCAAACTCTTTTGGTACGGTTAGCTTTTTCGACCCTAAAACCAAATTAGGACGATATTTTTCGTCCTAAAACTTTTTGCCACGCCACCCTATTAGCACTGTCACTTACCGTCCTAAAATTCGTCCCAAATTACAATTTATGACTGATTTGGGTCTTTTTAAGACGGATTTTTGACGTCCCAGAAAGACAATTTTTTGTAGTAATTATTTGTTTTCTATTCCGATACCTAGGGTGTTCATGCACAGGCACGTTTGCAGCAATGTGAGTACCGTCGATGGCACCCACAGCATCCTATAAAAACTAAAACTATTTTCTATTAATTTTAACTAAAAAAATAAAAACATAACTTTCTAATAGTAAATAAACATTGCACCTGAAAGTAATGGTACCAGCCTTCGTCACCCTTATCGTAGGGGGAGTTCTGGGCAGTGGCGTTGACGACGACGTCCCTATAGAGTGCAAGACATGCATTTAGCACCCTATGGAAATAGTGGCTCACAGTTTGGCTAGACCTGAAAAAGGTGTAAGCCCCCATCCTGCTACGATGGTCGTGGCCAACTGTGCTTAAAAACATAGCCACTTGTTCTTCAACTCGCACGAACCGGCTATCGGCTAAACCGTAACCACGTAAGCGACCACATAATCGTTGGAATGCACCAATTTTCATCCAAAGCATCTCATGGCATACCCTGTCACTCAAGCCGAACATTCGATTCAATGCAATCTCTCTCTCAGCTCTAAAATTACGATGAGGGTGCCTTGTGAGACGTCGGATAAAATGATGGTGCATCATAGTACTATAGATCGCCACTGCTTGCACCATCATCGTCCAAAACACAGCGACAAGTTGCATTTACCTCGGTACTCTCGCCATTCTAACACTAAAAATTAGAGTTAATAGCAAGTCAAAATTATAACGATATAACAAGCCTGATGAATCAACAAGTTGAAGGAGAAAATTTTCTAATTACATACTACAAACAACCCATAACACTTCTGAGCCTGCTGGTACCAGATAGGATGGTCATAAGAACAAAAAATTTTTACTGACATATGTGCCAAAGGGATATGTGTTTGTAAGTGTGTATAGTTATGATTGATGAGTAAAAAGAAAAAAGAAAAAAGAAAAAAAATAGGAAAATGCATTCAGAATTTACAACAGAACAGTCCCCACTGCCGCTTAGGTTTTGCCATCGTTTCATGTGCTTTGGGGAGTCGAGATCCGGTCAAGGAGTCGAGATCTGGTCGTGTCCAGTTGGACGCAACCGAGGAGTCGAGATCCGGTCGTGTCCAGTTGGACGCAACCGAGGAGTACCTCGGTTGAGATCCGTGTCGAGAAAGGAGAGAGAGAGGATCCGATCGAGAGAGGGGAGAGATGATCCGATCGAGAGAGAGAAATTTGAGAGAGGCGTACCTATCCTTCTCCAGCTGATCGCACGCGCGCCGGGAGTTCTCGGGAGCAGACCTAGAAATTTCGGGAGGAGGAGAAAAAATCACGAGAGAAGGAGAGAGAGAGAGAGAGAGAGAGAGAGAGAGAGAGAGAGAGAGAGAGGGGGAAGAAATATTTATTTTCCATGGAATTTATTTCCTATAGGCTGGGCCAGAAATCATTTTCCACCATTTTGAAAGAAAATATGAAAAATGATGATTTTTGGTAAAATAATTCCATGGAAAATATAAGCTATCAAACACTACAATTGGTGGAAAATTTGTGATGGAAAACTTTTCCATGGAAAAAAGCCCAATCAAACACAGCCTAATTTCCTATTCTTTTTTATTAGGTTAGTTGTAGATTGATAGTTGTTGTATAGTTATATATATTTTCTGCATAATTTTCTTGATATTTTCTGTTGGGGTAGATTGTGAATTTGGATGTGTTGTTCCTGCATGTCTTCAAAACTCTGAGTTCAAAGGTGACGATTGGGTTGGCCCAAATTACCTAATGCTAGTTGATTTACAGATGACAGTGGAATTAGAGTGTGGGAATGTGACCAATCTGATTGCAATTTTTGTGTGGAAGTAGGTTGGCTATTTAATTTGTTCTCAGATATACTGTTCAGTTCTCCTATTGTTGGCTTAGAGTTAAGCCCATTGGGCTCGGTGGAGTAGGCTAATGAAATTGTTGTTGGCTGGGTTGAGTATATTCTAATATTATCTGTGAAATTGTACCTGGGATTAGCCAAGCATTTGAAGAGTCTTAGTTTGGTATACATTCTGGGGCCCGACCTGTTAATTCAAGTGATGGTCTAGCTGACAACATGAGTAGAGTTGTAATGGTATTATTCTAAATTATTAACATAATGTTTTCCTTCTTAGTAACTTTACTACAACCTTTCAAATGTTATATAGTGATAGCCCTTTAATTAGCTACTAGTGCATGTACCCGTGCGACGTAAGGGACAAATAAGGTGTCATTTTGTTTTTGTTTTTGTATATGAATATTAATATTTTGGTAGGACGCATAAAATCTAACTAATTAGTGGCTAGTAATGCAGTCACATATTATGTACATATTTATATAAATATGTAGATAAAAAAAAATATAGGTAGCGTCCTATAATTTACCTTTATGAATTTGCATCGGTAATTCTTGAATCTGCAATAAGTAATTTTAAAGTAATGCATATCATAAGAACATGATAATGATAAAGTTTAATTGAAAATTACAGCAGTGATGATCCAAATTTGCAACTGCAATACTTTTGAATGTTCCAATCATGTATACATAAAAGACAATCAATATAGTTAGATAAGAAAAAAGTTGCTCTATTATAGTTTATTCCAATAAATATAGAATAAATAATAAATTTATCATGTACCTAATTTAAATTTTGGAAAACTTCTTTGTAAACTACATTTGTAGTTTCATTAGTGTCTTCACCCTCGTCATTAGCAATAAAAATTTTCAAACCTTTGCGTGATGTAACCCTTGAAACAACAACATACAGTTGTCCATGAGTAAAAACTGGTTTTGGAAGGTATACTCCAACATATTAAGAGGCTGTCCCTGACTTTTGTTGATTGTCATTGCAAATGATACTGCAATAGGAAATTGCTTGCGTTGGAATTTAAAAGGTATTATGAGATCATAGGGAGTTAATGATAATCTTGGAATAAACACTTTCTGACCAATGCTGCTTCCTGATATTACCCTTCCTTCTAAAACGTAGGAACCCATGTGTGTAATAGTAAGGCGTGTTCTATTACATAGTCCAACTGTCTGGTCAATGTTTCTGTAATGCCCGCGGTTCGTATTACGTATTTTGGTATACGTGTACGTATTTTGACTTTTGTTGCCTGTCTCATTGTATTGTTTATTCTAGCATTTCATTGCTTGGTTCGGCTTGGTTCGGTTTTGCATATGAGCCAACCCTACCTACCCCCCCACCACTAACCCCATTTATATCCCACCTACTTTTCTCTCTTCTCGTAACTCAGCATTTACTCTTCCTTCTTCTTCTTCCTCCCTGGCATAGAGCTCCACCCCCCTCTCCAACCGACAAGTGCATCTTGCTTCATGGAAGAACTCAGATTTTGTTGTTCCATTTTCTTCCTCACGAGATTCTATGATACTTTAGTACTTAGTATTTTTAATTTTTATGGCTCATTTCTTGTAGATCTAAGCTTGTTGCATTCTCGAATTTCTTGGGTTTTGATCTATTAAACCTTGTTGTTCTCAAGTTTTGATGGTCCCATGTTGTAGAGAATTTCGTTCTATCCCATTTTGACCTATGGAAGTTCGGATTCTGACCTTAGATGATAGATTTATGGCGCCTGGAAGAGATGGCTTTCATGGTTATTCTTCTCGGAAAAGTGGAGAAGAAGAACATTAACTTAGCCGCATGAACTTAGCCTCATGGCCTTTTCATGCGGCAAGTTTCCCTCCTAGCCGCATGGCTTTGGCAGCATTGCCGCGTGGCCCTTGCCGCATATGCATATTTTTTCGGGGCCGCATGGCTTCGGTAAATCCGAGCCGCATGAGCCCGATCCCCTCTCAGCTGCATAAGAACCCACTCCCATAGCCGCATAGCTACCCTTAACTGTTAGCCGCATGAGCTTGTTCCCTTCCCGAGCCGCATGGCTCTTGGCAGCTCCGAGCCACATAAGCCCATTTTCTTTCCTGGTCGCATGGACTCATTTTCTCCCTTGTCGTATATGCATATTGTTTCTTGGTTGTATAGGCCTTGCCGCATGGCCCTGCTTGGCTCTTGCCGCATGGCTTTATTGGCTCCAGCCGCATGAGACCCTCCAGCCGCATAAGACCCCCTTGCTTCATGGCGATCCCTGACTCCGGTAGACCCGAGCCGCATGAACCTGTTCCTTCCTGGTCGCATGTAACCCCTTAGCCGCATATGAGCCATGACCCTTGAATCCCGGGCTGCATGGATTATCCATAGCTCTTGTCCTCTTTTATTATTACTATTATTATTATCCTTATGATGGGTTGTTACATTTATGCTTGTGTCTCATGACCCTCTGTATAACTTGGGTTCCTTGATAATATGCTTGTACCATGTAAATTCTGCACATGTTCCCTGAACACGATAGTGACCCGTAGTGGTGCACTCCTGACAAGTAATATGACATGATAGTGGCCCATCGTGGCGCACTCTTGATAAGTAAACCGACATGATATATCTCGATAAGCTGTTGCGACGGCTAGCATGGCATGGCAAGAATGAATGGCCTGGACACCGTGGGCGACTGTGCTTGTATAAATGAACTAGTATTATCTTGAATCATGACTAGGACAGGGACCCCTGAGTACCACGGTCAGGGGTACCTACTGAAATTGACTAAGGCTAATAGCTAGAATAATCCAGTAGTCATGAAGAAATTTTTCAGCTACAGGCAATCCCGTTATCTGGGCGCGCTAGTGGATTTGTAGCCTGCCGACGAGTAGGGCACATTTCCAGCACACTGTCATGTGTTGCACCCTTCACGAACGGATATTCGACCTGGATAACCTGGATGGTCTGTATGGCTTGTGGCTGTTGGAACAATCTCATTGCATCTTGCTAGTAATTAGGCCTGTGATAACCCTAGTTAGTTAAGTATCAAGCCGTACTTATTGCTTGGCCGTGATTGATTGGATGGAGTCTAACCCAGTCTAGTCTTGTCCTGATTCTGTACAAGATTGTAACATGACCTGATTGCTTGTGCTTTACTTTATCGATAAATGGTGGGAAACCAAGTTCCGTTCAGACGAAGGGTTACCACCCCGGTCCTTGTTTGATTTAAGGGTTGTAACTTGGTTATTTTATCGTATATTATCATGATTTTTCCTTATCTCCAGTCCTTTATTATATGTTATTATGTTTTATGCTAATTGCTGGTTTTGGTTCTTAAGTGAAGCCTCCTTTGTGGCACTTGCTCTTTCTGGGGTCTGACCCAGCTGGTTTTGTATGGCCAGATACCGGAGTAGTTCTAGAGGATCTACCGACCTTCCAGCCAGATGGTGACCACCAGGCGTAACCAAGGGAACGAGTGGGTTTCCCTTTTGTTCTTCCACTTTATTATAAAAACATTCTTTTGAGGCGTTTAGCCGACGAGCACGTGTTAGCTCGATTGCACTTTACTTACTGTCTGCCTACGGGCTGTAACATGATTGACAAATCCTAGGGTTGATCATGTTTGACTAAAACTCTTGCTAGTTTTCACATTTTGTAATGACTAGCTTCATGATCATCCAAATATGTAATGTATGGGACGCCTTACTATTGTATATTTGATGCTCTGACATCTTGTAATCGCTTTTACTTGCTTGAGATTGAGACAATAGGCTTATTTATAACCATAAGAGACTGATGGCTTGTAGTTAAACCCTCATGTATCTAGACAACCGTGACCGTATAGCGAGGTGGGTTGCACTTCAATATACGTAGCTGGCTATGTATGCCCCCGCTCTCCAGTATTCTGGTTCTGGGGCGTTACATGGTTTAAGTGGTGGCCCATGCAGGTCTTGTGAATCAAGATATATAAGGGTTTACTGAATAGATGTCTCAATCAGCACTCGCCCTTAATTTCTGCTCGCATCCTCTGAATCCCTGAATTCTTGACCTGATCACATGCTAGTATCTTTGATCTATCATGGTCCTTCCTTATTGTTTCCTGTGTCGTCTTCTTCAGCGGCATTGTTCCTGGTCCTACCGATCGGCAAGACGGAGCACCTCCCGTGGTCCCGCAGCAACCTGGAGATCAAGTCCAGCATTGAGGAGTAGCCTCCAGAGTCATGCTTACTGGGGTCAAGAGCCACCATTTCAGCCAGTCCAACCTGTAGAGCCTGATGATGGCACCTTGGTAGGTCTCATCAGGACATTGCTAGCTTCTCAAGATCGTCGAGGCGACGCCCTGCACCAGGCAGTACAAGATGCTCTGAACAGAGGTGGTCATCACGGTAATAGTACGGCCAACGGCTTCAAGCGTTTGAATCCTCCCTTCTTCGATGGTAGCAAAGATGCTATTGCAGCAGATGCTTGGCTGCAGGATACAGAAGTAATTCTAGAAGCGGCGAAGACGCCCGAGAATGAGAAGGTGGCGGTAGTACGCCTACAGTTATTGGATCTTGCCCGCAGCTGGTGGGCGGTGCAGGCCGTTGGATTAGTGGCACCGATTGCATGGACAGTATTTTGTGAGAGATTCCAGACCAAGTACTTCGATGCTGTAGCTCGATACAATCTACAAACGAGGTTCACCAATCTGAAGCAGATGGAAAGGACGGTCGACGGATATGCGGCCGAGTTTTCGAGACTTAGTCGGTTTGCTCCCACCTTGGTAGCAACCGAGTTCGACAGAGCCCAGCGGTTCCAGCAGGGGATCCATCTAGAGATTTTATTGACGGTAGAGCAGTTCGTGCATCAGACTTTTGATGCGGTATTGAGAGCAGCCAGGAGGCACGAGTATACCTCCCGGAGGATTGAGGATCGGACCGAAAGTCGGTAGCGGTCTCACGGCCAGATGAATCAGTCATTAGCATCAGTCCCGGCAGCTAGGGCCTTGACCATTAGAGCTTCGAGGCGGGCGGCCTCAGTGACGTCGGTTCAGCATTCAACCCCGACGAACCCTCAGCAGCAGAAGCAGTCTTCCGCAATGAGTTGCACTCATTGTGGGAAGCCAGGGCATGTGGTGGCAGAATGTCGCAGAGCACAGAAATTATGCTTGGCTTGTGGAGCACCAGACCACATGGTTGGGAACTGCCCGAACAGGGGGAGTTCCTCTTCTTCGACCTTTTCTAGTCCTTCGGTGAGAGGACCAGCACCAGTCCAGCAGCAGCAACAGTTTCCGAGGCCCTTGCCGCCTCAGTCTCAAGCATTTTAGCAGTAGAACCCCCAGCAGTATGCCCAAGCCCAAGCTTTGATTCAGAACCGATAGAGAGGTTATCAGCAGAGGGGAACCACACCCAGAGGACATGGTCAGGCGATGGCGATGATCGTAGAAGAAGGATTGGCACCAGGTGAGGTAGTGGAAGGTACTATTCTCGTCAACTCCTTCCCAGTATCATCGTTATTTGATTCTGCTGCATCGCATTCATTCATGTCTGCATGATTTACGACACAGATAGGACTGGAGCCCGAGTCATTATCAGTAAGGCTCAATATACTTACTGGTAACGGTCTTGTGGGAGTAGATAGAGTGTTTTCCTCGTGTCGGATCGTAGTTAGCGGTAGAGAGTTCCCCGTTAGATTGATAGAGTTTTCGATGGCCGATTATGATGTGGTCTTAGGGATGGATTGGTTAAGGAATCAGTATGCTAGGATAGACTGCCATATTGGCAGGGTTGTTTTTAGCATTCCAGGCGAGCCAGAGTTTTCCTTCTCCCAAGGCAAAGTTGAACCTTCTCCTCCAGTATTACGGATGGTGTAATACCCCTAAATTTCTACTATTTTTTTATTTTATCTTCGTATTATGCGACAAGTACGAATACGTAGATACAAAATATTTTATTTTCTTCAAAATTTGTTTTATTATAAAACTCTTAAATAGCGAATAAATATTTTGGTTCAAAATACTTATGTTTAGTACCATAGCAATTCCTTGCCAAAAACATAGGTTTTATTTTCTCATAAAAATTATTTCATTTATTATACAAATATGGCTATTGATTTCAAAAATATTAATATTTTTCGTATGAAAATAGATTCATGTATATATTGGTTTTTGAAACTAATTGCATTTATTTATTTTCAAAAGGTATTTCAGATATTTAAATATTTATTTTATTTTCGAAATTTATTTATTTCTATTATTTATAGAAAAGGTAATTTTAAAATTATAGTGATAATTTAAACTCTGAATAAATTTAAATTGATAGTATAATTTGTGCATTATCTATAATTAAACTAGATTTAGATTTACTGGAATTTAAATTTGATTTGGATTTGATTTTTGTTTTAAATCAAATATGTAGATTATCTAATGGGGATTTAAATCCTCCCAAACCCTTATCCAATTGGGAATTCCCACATCCTTTAAATAGGCAGGTACTCCTCCATAAATTCCAACCATCCATAAATATTCCCACCCACGTGAGTGCATCGTGCCCATATTCTCCCTCCTCGTCCAATTCTTATTCCATATGTTACATATACATTGTGTTCCCTTCCGTGTCGATAACCCCGACACGACAAACAATAAATCCTAACCCTAAACCTAGCTTAATTTGGTCGGACCACCCCTGGATCCCTTCTCCGACTCCCTCACTGCTTCCCTCGCCTCCGCCGGGAACCAACACTACCTCGCCACCATGACAGAATCGCACTCCTCCGCCAGCACCACCCTCGTCATCCGGTCATCCCCGACCACGGGTTGCCCCGTCACCACCATCACCATCCTCCTCGTCCCGTCTCCTCCGACCACAACGTAGCCAGCAACTCCGTTCTGCCATCATCCTGCCATCGTATCCTCCCAGACAACCTTCCCCTAACCTAGCCTACCAATACCACCCCCGCAGCCTTACGCCGCCACCACATCAACACAAACACCACTGGCTCCCATGACCACGATCGACCACTACCGAGTTCCGATGACCAACCACCCACTCCAGTGTACACCGTCGCCACAACAATGTCCAATCGAACCCGGCCAAGTCGGCCTACAGCCACTCTGGCCTACCACCACCCGTACTGCCACCGTATCCTCCCATCGCCCCAACCCAAAACCCCTAAAGTTCACCACCGCCATCACCAAGAAGAAGAAGAACAAACAAAAACACACCACCACCACCACTACTAACCTGACCGCCGGTTGCCTAGTCCCTCCACCGGCAGAGCCCTCGCTTCCCCGCCCCTGCGTCGACCTCACCAATCATAGCCGCTCGCCGAGTCTGCCGCCCTGTCGCCCTTTTACTTCCGACCTCCACCCGCGTCCGTTCCACCGCCGGACCACCGATTCCTCCGCGCGCCTCCTCACCGCCTTCCCTTCGCCGCGAGTCGCCGTCTCTTCTCCCGCAACGCCGCCTCCGGCATCCCGACCCCCATCTCCGCCGGAGCGCCGCAGCTCCAAATCCCCTCACCGAACCTCTCTCTCGATTTTCCCCTTTCCCCTTTCCTTCTCCCTCTCTCTCTCCTTCTTTCTATAACTTCTTAAAAAAAGGAGCAGCAATGCTACTGTTTTGTTGTTTTTGTTATTTATTATTATTATTATTATTATTAATATTATTATCATTATTATTTTTTATTTTTATTCTATTCTTTTATATTTATAATTATTATAAGTATTACTATTACTATAATTATTATTAAAGATATTTTGTATGTATGTAGGTATGTATTATGTAGGTACATTAGTAAATTAATTTTTGTATAAATATATAGATTACTCTATTTACCGATAGGTTGTTGTCATTATTATTATCACTACTTTATTTTTATTATTTATTATTGTTGTTGCTAATGGCAAAAGATATATTAAAATTTTGGTTGATTATTTTCCTACATTATTTTGGTAGCAAAAATATAGCATTGGAATTTCAAATTTAGGATTTGGCTTTTACATATATTATTGTAGTATTCTTGGACCATATTTTTATATATTTTACCCAAAATTTTATTATGAGTGTTAGCCTTAAAATAATTTATTAGGATTTCAAAACATATTATATTCTTCAAAGTATTTATCTAAAAAGCGATATTTTAAATAGTATAAATATTTACTAAATAATATAAGTATTCCTTCTCCAAATCTTATAGATTATCCGTTTCTTGATCATGCCCAAACATATTCTCCATCCTCTTCTGAAATCCTGTACAACCTCATGTCAACCCTTAACCAATCTGACGGTCCTGAACCCGATGGAACAGTCCGTGCCATCATCGGAGGCCCCTTTGCGCAGTTGTATCACCGAAGCCATACATTGAGCATCGCAGCACACCAAGCGTCCTACCAGGCAAGTATACTTTGCTAATTAACTGTCATATTATTAATTTTCAGCATTTATTTACTTGTTTTGTACTTGTTATTTTTATTTGTTATAAACTGCGTGTCCAAGCTACACTTGGGTGCAAGTGACTTTATTAGTCGTTACTTTATTTTATGCATATTAACTTAGTGTTAGCGGACTACTTTCTTGTTGGGGGATATCCTTATATCTTTCTTGGCCATGAAACACACACTACACGGTTGGAGACATGTTGCTAGGGGCACGACTTATGGACTGGCCCTCTCTAAAGTCGTATGACGGATAGATGATCGTAACTGCTGTGACTAGGGTTTTAGAGACTCAAGCAGTTACAAAACTGGACGGGTCATGGATATGACTTAAACAGTATGGGAAATATTGGGGGAAGACAGTCTCTAGTGCGTATGGAAAGCCAAACAGGTAAACCACAGTCTTCGGATGGAACTATGGTGATATATTTGCAGATGCCCTCTGACGTTTTGGACGTTATGGACGGATACAGATGACTGGATGCCAGTTACGTACACATAGCCTAAAATCCCACCCATGCGCATAAAATTTGTCCTCTAAATTGCACGTTAGGCGGTTAGAATCTCCTTTGCATATTTGTGTCTAGGATAGTCTTTTATATATTATTTTATTATTCTGACAGTTCATATTAGCTTGTTCTTCCTGTATCTTGCTACGTCCGTCTGAGGACCTAGTTTTTCCCCAGGTGTGTATTCACGTCTTCCGCATATATCCTAGCCAAGGTCGTGGTCTTCTCCATTTCTTCGAAGACGATTGCGCTTGGTTCGTCTTGCCATTTTATGGATCGATTCTTGTATATTTCTTTATTGAGATAGTTGGTAGTGGACTTTGTCTCCGCCCAACGATTGTATCATAAATATTCAAGTTGATTTTTATATTATTATTCTTTTCATTGTGGATGAGATTTAGTTTGTTTTGGATTACTGCATATTACAGCTTATGTATACATACAAGGTCCTGTACTTCGTATGTATACAGCTGGCATGTCTACGTAATTAGTCCTACGTATTTTGGGACTGGGGCGTTACAGATGGCAGTAGCAGCAGTACAGTTACCCCGGATAGTCGAGAAGTTTCCAAATGTTTTCCCAGAAGAGCTTCCAGGAATGCCGCCAGAGCGAGAGATCGAGTTTACTATTGACTTGATTCCTGGAACAGCTCCAGTATCAGAGAGAGTCTACAAGGTGGCGCCGTCAGATTTGGAGATATTGTACAAGATGATTGAAGAACTCAGGACCGAGGGATTCATTCGTGCAAGTGGATCGCCTTGGGGAGCCCCGATGCTTCTTGTGAAAAAGAAGGATGGTATGTCCAGATTATGTGTAGATTATCATACCTTAAACTCAGTGACAATCATGAACAGATACCCTCTCCCGAGGATAGATGACTTGTTTGATCAACTCAAAGGGGCGTCTGTATTTTTGAAGATTGACTTGCGGTCAGGATACCATCAGATCAGAGTCAAAGAGCAGGACATCCCGAAGATAGCTTTTAGATCTAGATATAGGCATTGGGAGTTCCTTGTCATGCCATTTGGAGCAACCAATGTGCCGGCTGTATTCATGGACCTCATGAATTGCATCTTCATGCCTTATTTGGATCAGATCGTGATTGTGTTCCTAGATGACATCCTGGTCTATAGCAAGAGTGTAGCGGAGCATGAGCAGCATCTTCGTGTGGTTCTTCAGATTCTCAGAGAGCACCAGTTATATGCCAAGTTCAGTAAATACGAGTTCTGGCTCGATCGCATTTCATACTTGGGTCATATCTTCACCAGAGAAGGAGTAGAGGTGGATCCCCAGAAGATCATAGCCATTGAGACGTGGCTAGTATCCAGCACAGTTGCAGAAGTTCACAGTTTTCTTGGCTTGGCCGGCTACTACCGGCGATTTATTTCAGACTTTGCTCGGATTTTAGCACCATTGAACCAGTTGACCCGTAAGGATGTACAGTTTGTTTGGACAGCAGGATGTCAGGATTCTTTTGAGAAGTTGAAACGAGGCTTGATGACGGCACCCATTCTTACGCTTCCAGATGGGACCGGAGGATTCTTAGTGTATTATGATGTTTTAGGCAGAGGTTTAGGATGTGTTTTGATACAGCATGGAAAGGTAATAGCTTATGCTTCACGTCAACTTCGTGATCATGAGAGGAATTACCCAACCCATGACTTGGAGTTGGCAGCAGTAGTGTTTGCACTTAAGCTTTGGAGATACTACTTGTATGGAGATAGGGTAGAGATTTTCACCGACCACAAGAGCATGAAGTATGTGTTTACCCAGAAGGATCTTAACATGCGTAAGAGGAGGTGGCTAGAGCTACTTGTGGATTATGATGTCAACTTGCAATATCATCCTGGAAAGGCCAACGTTGTTGCAGATGTATTGAGCAGGAGAGCCGAAATTTATTTCCTCACAGCGCAACCAGAGTTATTAGCAGATCTTCATAAGATGGGTATAGAAGTTTTCCTTCCTACTAATATGGCATTGATGGCCAGTATGCAAGTTCAGTCCACTATAGTCGAGAGGATTCGGATGGCTCAGTCGACAGATTCTAAGCTTCAGCTACTCAGAGCAGAGTATGAGGTAGAACGAAGACCATAGTTATGTATCCATGAGGATGGTACACTTCGACATAGGAGGCATCTTTGTGTACCCAGTGGAGGTATCAGACAGAAAGTTATGGCAGAAGCTCACAGTTCTCAGTATTCCATTCATCCCGAAGGCACGAAGATGTATCGTGATATCCGTCAGCACTTTTGGTGGACTGGCATGAAGAGGGAGATAGCCCGGTTTGTCTCTCGGTGTTTGATTTGCCAATAAGTTAAAGCTGAACATCAGAGGCCAGCTGGACTTCTTCGGCCCTTGCCAATTCCAGAATGGAAGTAGGAGTATATAACCATAGATTTCGTGACTGGATTACCTAGATCTCCAGTTGGGAGAGATGCTATTTGGGTTATTATTGACAGGCTCATGAAAGTGGCTCACTTTCTTCCGTTCAGAGTTGGTCATTCGACGGCTCAGCTAGCGGAGATGTACCTCAGGCAGATCGTCAGATTTTACGGTATTCCAGTCAGTATCACCTCGGACAGAGATTCAAGACTTACATCGTACTTTTGGTACAGTCTGCAAGAGAGTTTGGGGACTCACCTCCAGTTCAGCTCAGCTTATCATCTGCAGGCAGATGGTCAGTCAGAGCGTACCATACGAACCTTGGAAGATATGTTGAGATCTTGTACGCTCGACTTCGGTGGTTCATGGGAAGATCACCTGCACCTGGTGGAGTTCTCATACAACAACAGTTTCCAAGCCAGTATCCAGATGGCACCGTTCGAGGCACTGTATGGTAGGAAGTGCAGATTCCTGCTAGCATGGGACGATGTTGGAGAAAGGCAGATGCTCGGTCCGGAAATGATTACTCAGACAGTTGAGGTAGTCAGAAGAGTCAGGGATCATCTTCGCGTTGCACAAGATCGCCGGCGCCATTGGACTAATTCACATCGGTATCCCCTTAAATTTTCTGTCGGTGACCATGTATTCCTTAGGATCTCGCCTAACCGTAGCGTCATTCGTTTTGGCGTATGAGGAAAGCTCAGTCCTAGGTATATAGAGCCGTTTGACATTATAAAGCGATTAGGAGATGTGTCCTATCGTCTCGCTCTCCCGTCGTCATTGCGTGAGGTGCATAATGTCTTCCATGTATCCTAATTATGACGGTATATCCCGGATCCGAGTTATGTCCTTGATCATTCGAAATTGGTTGTTGGTACCAACCTTTCGTATATGGAGAGGCCCGTATCCATATTGGACCGGAGATAGAAGATACTCAAGAACAAGACTATTAATTTAGTCCGTGTTGCTTGGGGTCATCACTCTCTAGGTGAGTCAACATAGGAGCGTGAGGATAATATCCGATCGCGATATCCCGACCTGTTTGACTCGTAAGGTATATTGTCCTTCTTATGCCTTATACCCTCAGCTTCCTTGCTTGCATGAATGATTGCTTGATTGATTGTCTAGATATAACTTGCTTGTGATTAATATGGATTGTCCTTGCCTCTCTAGCCTCTTAATTAAATTCTGAGGACAGAATTCTTTTAAGGTGGGTAGAGTTGTAACGCCCGTGGTTCGTATTACATATTTTGGTATACGTGTACATATTTTGACTCTTGTTGCCTGTCTTATTGCATGGTTTATTCTAGCATTTCATTGCTTGGTTCGGCTTGGTTCGGTTTTACATGTGAACCAACCCTACCTACCCCCCACTACTAACCCCATTTATATCCCACCTACTTTTCTCTCTCCTTATAACTCAGCATTTACTCCTCCTTCTTCTTTTTCTTCCTCCCTGGCATAGAGCTCCACTAACCCCCCTCTCCCACCGGCAAGTGCATCATGCTTCATGAATGAACTCAGATTTTGTTGTTCCATTTTCTTCCTCACGAGATTTTATGATACTTTAGTACTTAGCATTTTTAATTTCTATTGTTTATTTCTTGTAGATCTAAGCTTATTGCATTTTTGGATTTCTTGGGTTTTGATCTATTAAACCTTGTTGTTCTCAAGTTTTGATGGTTCCATGCTGTAGAGAATTTCGTTCTACCCCATTTTGACCTATAAAAGTCTTGATTCTGACCTTAGATGATAGATTTATGGCGCCTGGAAGAGATGGCTTTCATGGTTCTTCTTCTCGGAAAAGTGGAGAAGAAGAACATGAACTTAGCCGCATGAACGTAGCCGCATGGCCTTTTCATGCGGCAAGTTTTCCTCCTGGCCGCATGGCTTTGGCAGCATTGCCGTATGGCCCTTGCCGTATATGCATCTTTTCCCGGAGCCACATGGCTTCGGTAAATCCGAGCCGTATGAGCCCGATCCCCTCTCAGCCGCATAAGACCCCACTCCCATAGCCGCATAGCTACCCTTAACTGTTAGCCGCATGAGCTTGTTCCCTTCCTAAGCCGCATGGCTCTTGGCAGCTCCGAGCCGCATAAGCCCATTTTCTTTTATAGCCGCATGGACTCATTTTCTCCCTTGCCACATATGCATATTGTTTCTTGGCCGCATAGGCCTTGCCGCATGGCCCTGCCTGGCTCTTGCCGCATGGCTTTATTGGCTCCAGCCGCATGAGACCCTCCAGCCGCATGAGACCCCTCTTGCTTGTCGCATGGCGATCCCTGACTCCGGTAGACCCGAGCCGCATGAACCTGTTCCTTCCTGGCCGCATGTAACCCCTTAGCCGCATGAGCCATGACCCTTGAATCCTGGGCCGCATGGCTTTTCCATAGCTCTTATCCTCTTTTATTATTACTATTATTATTATCCTTATGATGGGTTGTTATATTTATGCTTGTGTCTCATGAACCTCTGTATAACTTGGGTCCCTTGATAATATGCTTGTACCATGTAAATTCTGCACATGTTCCCTGAACACGATAGTGACCCGTAGTGGTGCACTCCTGACAAGTAACATGACATGATAGTGGCCCGTCGTGGTACACACTAGATAAGTAAACCGATATAATATATCTCGATAAGCTGTTGCGACGGCTAGCATGGCATGACAAGAATGAATGGCCTGGACACCGTGGGTGACTGTGCTTGTATAAATGAACCAGTATTGTCTTGCATTATGACTAGGACATGGACCCCTGAGTACCACGGTCAGGGGTACCTACTGAAATTGACTAAGGCTAATAACTAGAATAATCCAATAGTCATGAAGAGATTTCCCAGCTACAGATAATCCCGTTATCTGGGCGCGCTCGTGGATTTGTAGCCTGCCGACGAGTAGGGCATATTTCCATTACACTGTCATGTGTTGCACCCTTCATGAACGGATATTCGACCTAGATAATCTGGATGGTCTGCAGGGCTTGTGGCTGTTGGAACAATCTCATTGCATCTTGCTAGTAATTAGGCCTGTGATAACTCTAGTTAGTTAAGTGTCAAGCCATACTTATTGCTTGGCCGTGATTGATTGGATGAAGTCTAACCCAGTATAGTCTTGTCCTGATTCTGTACAAGATTGTAACATGACCTGATTGCTTGTGCTTTACTTTATCGATAAATGGTGGGAAACCAAGTTCCGTTCAGACGAAGGGTTACAACCCCGATCTTTGTTTGGTTTAAGGGTTGTAACTTAGTTATCTGAATAGTTCCATGGTTATCTTATTGTATATCATCATGATTTTTCCATATCTCCAGTCCTTTATTATATGTTATTATGTTTTATGCTAATTGTTGGTTTTGGTTCTTAAGTGAAGCCTCCTTTGTGGCACTTGCTCTTTCTGGGGTCTGATCCAGCTGGTTTTGTATGGCCAGATACCGGAGTAATTCCAGAAGATCTACCGACCTTCTAGCCAGATGGTGACCACCAGGCGTAACCAAGGCAATGAATGGGTTTCCCTTTTGTTCTTCCACTTTATTGTAAAAACATTCTTTTGAGGCGTTTAGCCGACGAGCACGTGTTAACTCGATTGCACTTTACTTACTGTCTGCCTACGGGCTGTAACATGATTGACAAATCCTAGGGTTGATCATGTATGACTAAAACTCTTGCTAGTTTTTATATTTTGTAATGACTAGCTTCATGATCATCCAAATATGTAATGTATGGGATGCCTTACTATTGTATATTTGATGATCTGACATCTTGTAATCGCTTTTACTTGCTTGAGATTGAGACAATAGGCTTGTTCATGATCATAAGAGACTGATGGCTTGTAGTTAAACCCTCATGTATCTAGACAGCCGTGACCGTATAGCGAGGTGGGTTGCACTTTAATATACGTTAGCTGGCTATGTATGCCCCCGCTCTCCAGTATTTTGGTTCTGGGGCGTTACAGTTTCTCAGCAACATAACAGGGATTCCAACACTAAGATTTATTTCATGATTTGGCAATCCTAGTGCTTTCATTGTGTTCAAGAATTCAGGTGTTTGAATAGTCTCCGGTCCATCCAAAGTTTCATTATCTGAACACGGTGTATCAGCAGACATATATGTTTTGGACTCCCCTGAAGCAATAACACGATATAAATATTAATGATGTCAACATTATCATTTTTTGGAGTTAAAATAGCCATATCCTAAAAAAAGGATGCATCATTAAAATTATCCAATAAAGATAGATAAGTACTGTTGACTATTGAGGCAAGTTGATCTCCAAAGTTTTTGATAAAATATCATCTGGAATTGTAATCAACACATCATCATCGCTACCATCACCGACAGTTCCTTCTCCGATGCCTAACAACCAATCTGAGAATTCCTTTAGTTGATTAACATCAGTAACCGCACCAACAGATTCAAGTCTCATGTTCTTAGTTAAGGTCAGGACTGTACAAAATTTCTACAAATAAGAAGAATTAATTGTTGCATACACGACATATTGCCTTGTTTCCTTTACAACAACAGGGAGAATCTGTCTAAAGTGACCACCCAATACGACAACTTTACCTCCAAAAGGAAGACTTGTACTATTTTTATTAGAGATCGCATAATATCCCTGAACGTTTGGTCAACAGCTTCAAAACAATTCTTGTATATCATTGGTGCCTCATCCCATATAATAAGCTTAGCCTTCATTATCAGCTTAGATAGAGGACTACCCTGCTTAATGTTGCAAGTAGAATCTTCATTTACATTCAACGGTATCTTAAATCGTGAATGCGCTGTTCTCCCTCCTGGTATAAGCAGTGCTGCTCTACCACTTGAAGCAACCGTCAATAATATGTCACCTTTTGACCGTAAATCTGCAGTGATAGCTCTCCAAATATATGTTTTCCCAGTACCACCATATCCATAAAGGAAAAAAATCCATCGAGATCTTGATTCACATGCAACAATACTTTGTTAAAAATATGTCTTTGCTCATCAGTCATTGAAGATACCAATCTTTCACGTTCAACAACCAAAGCAACTCTATCATAAATTAATTCATCATGAATAAGTGGATTTTCAGTATTGTCTAATATTGCCATGTCTGGTTGTGTCATTGAAGGGAAGTCTCGCAATGATCTATTATTGCATTGCAGTAATTTTTCTATTTCAACCAAAGCCAGATTTTGTAATTCATTTGCACTAAAAAGCAGATCTGTAAAACTTAAGAATATTATTAATAAATCAATCCAATGAATGATTAGTAATTAATATAGTAAAATTGGAAGTAATTTTTCTATTTCAACTAAAAAAGACTTTACAATTCTTCTGCACTTAAAAGCATATATGTAAAAATTAAGAATATCATTAGAACTCAATCCAATGAACGCTTAGTAATTAATATAGTGAAATTGAATTACCTGGAATTTGAATATTTCCTCTTTGTCTATGCAAAAGATCATCGGTCAAATACTTCCAAGTTTTGTTCCAAACCAAATCTGGTTGAGTAAGTTGATTTGATACCAACAAAATTGCAAAAAGTCTCCACAAGTAGTGACCAATGCCCCAATTGCTGGCGTCTATAATCCTATCGAT
This sequence comes from Iris pallida, assembly GCA_029216955.1. Classification (NCBI taxonomy): domain Eukaryota; kingdom Viridiplantae; phylum Streptophyta; class Magnoliopsida; order Asparagales; family Iridaceae; genus Iris; species Iris pallida. Next base: position 16,577,521 of record JANAVB010025196.1, read on the forward strand.
ATACTAATTTTCATCATCTAACAACCCTTTTGCATAGCATGCATCTCTGAAAGATGGGTAGACAACATTGTCAACTCTTCTGATATCACGGAATGACTGTGCTCCTTTTGCGTAATTATGCAAATTTCTCAAATAGTACAATTCACCACTTCCATGATGAACATATTGTAGCCTTCCAATAGTTAGTCCCTTCTGCCTTTCCATCCATTCACCATTCTCTCTTTTCCATACAAAGTTAGTAGGAAACAGACCATATGTTAGTTCCCTTGCTTGAGAAAACTTTTTATTTACTTAAAACCATGCTAGCAATTTGGATTTTTGAGACTTAGGTCTCTCAAGCACAACATCTATTGCATCACTGTCTGAAAAAAATTACTGTTTGCTCATCTGGCAAGTGGAAACTCAAATGCTCAACAGCAGGTTTTCTATAATTGATATCAAAAGCAAAAAGTCTCCAAGCAGATTCACACGAAGATAAGTATCTACAATCATAATACAACTTTATTTCATCCAGTATCTGAGCATTACGATGTTGCACAGAACTATGATTAAAGGTTGTCGTTACACGATCCTGTCCTTTGTTGACGTATTTAAAAAGATACTTAATTGAACGGGATTGGTTACACCATTCAACATTGATATGAGCATTATACCTCAAAAGTAAGTGTCTGTTGTATGGAACTACATATCTATTGTCAATAAGAGATTCACCCTTTTTAACAGTTATGTCAATGTCCCTTCTTCTATAGTTTGGATATCCGTCATCATCAGTTGTAGTCCTTTCAACAAATTTTTTTGAAAAATGTTTTGTACACCTCCCATTTTGCATACACGGAGATCTTCTATTTGTAGCTCCACATGGACCATGTATCATTAGTGAAGATGCAATCTCATACAAAAAGGGATCACTATATTTATCTGGTATTTCAGCAGATATAATTTTATCTATATCATTAGCTGTTTGATACCTATATTCAGGATGTAAGAAAACCAATATATGTGCATGCGGCAACCCTCTTTTCTGAAACTCTATTATATAGATAACTACAAAATAATATAACTTTTATGAGTAAATATTTAACCAAAGTGGTAAGGTTTAAAAAATGGTACTTGTATTAATTCTTACCTGCCTTCACTTGCCCGAAAATATTGTCCTGCTTGATCTCCTTTATCAAATGATCCAACTTCATTTTGAAAACACGACAAAGTAAGTCTGGCCTATCTTTAGGTTTGAGTCCATAGAGTATTAAAAACCTATGTAATTCTGGCCACTTTTGATTGCAAGTAAATGTTATAAATAAATCTGGATAGCCAGCCCATCTGTAAATTGCCATCGCATCTTGATAATTTTGAAAGAGATATCGTGCACTTCCAGTAAAACTCGATGGTAACACAATTCTTTTTCCAGTTGTAGCAGGATCAGTTTCACCTCGTAATACTGCATCTGCTTAACCCTTGTAGATATCAGCTCTGAGTTGCTTCTAATGAGTTCTTATAAAATGAAGCCTTGATGATTCTACCATATTGTATGCATCTATTCGCCATCGAAAAAGGGACACAAAAGATTTTTGATTGAAACTTTTGTATTTCGATTACAAACAGAACAATATACAATGTAGGACTTAGATGGAGTCCTTTGAGTACACTTTTGTTTTTATCTAGGAACTGTATCGGTGGAGCGAGTGGTAATGCGTTGACTCCGTTGACGATCTGACGACGATCTTAAATTCTCTGAATGTCTGGGTTGCTCTGGATGCCGGAGCATTTTGAGTGGAAGAAGACGTGAAATGTCTCTCCTGATCTCTGGATATGATCTGTGGATATATCTGTGTATCTTGAAAGAATGGTCCTTCTATTTATAGGCAGCAGGTTGAGCTGCCTTTGCGCACATATGTAGGATGCGTCTGGATGTGGGAACACACGTGGCTGATGCTAGCGGAGGAGCATGGATGATGCGCCTTAAATCTGTTTGAACTGCTGCGTTGGGCTGCGGTGGAGATGACACGTGACAGTTACAAGCATTCGGTTGTTGTTAAGATCTTGGGTGGTTAGCACCCATTCTTGAGGAGAACTAAGTCAAACGACACGTGGCACATGTCTACGGCTTCAAAGATCTCATATTTGGGGGAGAGTGATCTGTCTTGATGCGCCTAGGATCAGGCACATGGAGAGGACTGAGCTGCTGTCTTTAGGGATCAGGAGCGAGTTCGACGCATGGATTTTAAGGCGCATTTAGGGCTTCACATCAGGATGCACCTAGGATCAGGCGCATGGGGTGACTTGGTCTATGACGAGGAGTCATAGGCAAGTTCAGGCGCATGGCTTTTGAGACGCATGCAGAGACTCGGCTTCTGTTACTTGAGATCAGGAGTAAGTCTGGGGGGCACATGGCTTTTGAGGCGCATACAGTCTTCTGGACGCATGGCTACGAGGCACATGCGAATGAACGATCGGCCACGTAGCAAGGACAGCTGTAGCCGACCAAAAGTGTAATGATGTATTGAAGTCAGCGACTCTCTATTTTCTGCAAGGGGCGGCTGATTAGACGGCTCTTTGGAAGATGTATTGCCGCCTTTGTCACTCAGTATTAAATGCTTGATGATGACAAGTTTGAAAGGGGCGCATCGGTTAATTCCGATCTGGGTGCATGGGTCTATGTCCCACTGGGTGCATTAATAGGGGGCGCCTGATGTTGACGACGCATCTGCTATGTGTCGTATCCTTTTTGGCCCATCTGTTGAGTTCTTCTAGGCGTTAATGGCTGCCTTAGTTTTAGCAGAATACGAAGGGACATGTTCATTGCCATAAATGCGAATTTATTGTATGAAAGTTGGAGAGCCTTCCATTTGGCGCACGGTATTGGGCTGCCCGATTTTATAAATAGCCGGATGAAGGGAAGCTTATTTCCATTCTTCACTTGTCTTTCCCAAAATGGAGATGAACTCAATTGGTCCCTTGCCTCGGTGAGTTGACGATAAACTTCTTTCGAGGACGAAGATGCGCCGAGTTGGTTTTTTTACCATCGGCCCTGTGAAAGTGCCTATTGCATCCAAATATCGGGATCGTCGTGTCCCGACACAAGCTGAAAGTGCCTGTTGCATCCAAAGATCGGGGCGATCGTGCCCCAATTTGTTTTATGCTGGAAGAGCCGCAGGTCAGGGATATCATACCCCGACTTTGTTAGGCTAGAAGAGCTACTCCTCCTGCTAGAGTGCCCGCACATTGGCAAGGAAGTGGTTGGCTCTGACTATGCACGGGGTGCACCTGCGATGAGATGATGAGTTAATGCGCCTGACTGGGATACCAAGGTGATGCGCCTGGCGGGTGGTGCGCCCTGCAGTAGCTTTAAGTGATGCGCCTGGCAGTTGCAGTCAGGATGTGCCCGTAGCTTTTTAGGATCTTTCCTTTCTTTTTCTTTTTTGTAAAAGAATATTCTCCTTTATAAAGAGTTTCAGACATGTAATAGACTTTTATATGAAATAAAATCCTAGTTTCTTGATGTCTTATACTCTTTGTTTGTGTTCTGCTGTACTGAGTACTCTTGTGTGTTGTGGCGCATATCAGTGTGGGATGCATAACAATTTATGGCGCATAGGGATTCTGGCCTGAAATTTCATGCTTCTACAATACCCCCTTCAAAGTTTCCAAAACTTTTTACCAACTTTTTGGAATACTTTGAACAAGAAGCATGAGTAGCTATCTTGGGCGCATATCCTCCTCTTAGCGCATGACCTCTGAATGTATGCCATTTTTTGTGCATAACTGCGAGGGCACATGCTGTGGGGGCGCATGCTGTTCTCGAGAAGAGAGAATGCCTTGAACTTTGGAAGGATTACTAAAATTTTTTTTAGAAGATTTGCAGCCGTCAGTTTTACGAGACCCGAAGCGTTTGCTGATGTCACGCCTCATCGGTTTACGTGCGTGATCGGGCCTATAAATAGGCGGCTGAGGGAGAGAGGGGGTCTTCTTTCCTTTTTCTTCTTTAAACAGCCTTTGTCTTCTTCTTCTTCAGAGCTTTTCCTCCTTCTTCTTCGTTAGAGAGATGGCTCCTAAGACTCCCCGAGGCGGTGCTGGCCGAGGCAAGGGCAAGAAACCTGTGGAGGTCGACACGGAGGACGCCCCCGTCATCATGGTGACGCACGCCGACGTACAACCGGAAGTGATCGGTGGGTACTCTCTTGCCTTGGTGTCTTTGCTTCATTGCGCTACTGTTAGAGGCGCGTGGACGTGACTGTAAATGAGTCGCATCCTGATGACTCGCCTAGGCTGATGTGCATGGACTTTGTCCTGATTATGCGCTGAGGCTCCTTCTGCTGCCGCGCATGGACTTAGGTCCTGATGATGCTGTAGGTCCCCTTCCCAAAAATTTTGAAATATTTTTTATTATTTATTGGATTTAAATGGTGGTTTTAGATTTTTGTAAATAATTATTTAGTTAATTATTACGGTAGATAATTTTAGTCATGGTTAGGAATTGGAGTACAAGATGACTAGAAATCGTGGCACGGATAGTGCAGTAGCATTCTTTGAGTAGTATATTAGCCCTGGTAGGGAAGGTCGAGCCATAGTGATGTCCTAGCTAAGAAAACCAGGCCAAGTTGCGACGTAATCTCTATAGAAGTTTTAATTATTTATTAATTAATTTATTGACGTATAGAAGACCAGGTTGTACCAAACTAGCCTGGACTGGACCCGAACCAAACCCAAGCCCATGTACTCGGGTAGTGTGTCTAAGGACATCTTATAGATGTATGGCTGGTATCTATTTTATTTTATTTTGTGGCCTAGTAGGCCATATTACAAATTATGGTTATATTCAAAGTTCTTGTTATAATAAATATAAATATATAATATTTTAGTTGATAATATAGTAAATAATTTTCCTTAACAAATATGTTGGACTTTTGGGTTTTAGTTAGATTATATATGTATATATATAGAAGTATATTCATGGAATATGAAATTAGGCTTTTATATATATATATATATATATATTATATTTTTTATATTATATATATATATATATATATATATTATATATATATATATATATATATATATATATATATATATATATATATATATATATTATATTATATATATATATATATATATATATATATATATATATATATATATATATATATATATAATATATATATATATATAATATATATATATATATATATATATAGGGAATAGAAAAGAAAAAGGAAGAATGAGAAAATCCCAGCCCAGCCCAAGGTCCCACACCCTAGGCCGGAGCCCCAACTTCCTACAGAACAGCCCAAAGCCGACCCCCTTACGAAAATACATATATATATAAGAATGAGGGACATGGAGGAGTTCGACAGCAAAAGAAGACCCTAAACCCACGCTCCCGGTGAACACGATCGGCACGAACAGCCCCCTTATGGCTGGGACGCCACCCGCGACCGCGCGCCACCGCACGAGTCGCCGGAGTCGGCCGGCCGCGCGCCTGAAAGAGCGCAACAGCAACAACACGCAGCCGATCCCAACTTTGTAGGTAAAATACTCTCCCCTCGTTTGATCATTCCTTGTTTCATTTTCACGTATACGACCACAACCTAACCATCTAGGAATCCTAGTAAGTAGTTCGGGTTGATTTGATCTAGGATCGACAGGAAATCGAACCAAAGATCAGCCAAAATCTATTAAAAATAGGGCGTAAACTGTCCCAAACCCTTTTTGGAAGAATGATTTTGATCAAACCATTAGTAGTTTTTGTAAACTGATTAACAACAGTTCTATACAACCTATAGGTCATTGAAACCCAGTTTACGGAATCCGAATCGTCGACCGAACATCGAGAAATCGTTTTCCCAAATTGACGAAAAAACTGTTTTCCGAAAACATGAAAACCTTCGATACGACGTGCGTTCCGTCAATCCGGGCGACATGGCCGCGAACCGAAAGCATTGAAAGGTGCATATCGATTTCGTGGACGTGTGGGCTTTGACGGAATTCAAATTGGTTGCGTGTGCGCGACAAATTTGATGCGTATCTGTCGAAATTTACCGTATCGGCTTATGTGCAAATTTTCTAATTACTTTGTGCCCGTTCGTCAGATCAAGACAAAACTTGCGCCAACAGGAACGTATCATTATTCTGATACAGTATACCAAGTTTGGTCAGATTCTGAGACAGTTGATCGGATCACCGTTTTGTGGGTCCCAAGATCCGACTCAACGAGAGATTTCGTGCACGGCCCACCAGAATCCAAAATTGGACATACGGTTGGGTTCGTATCATCAAAACAAATCCGTAGACATATAGTTTGACGACTTTAGAGACCATTGACTCTGGCACACTTTTTGGTGCAAAGCGGGTCCAACGGCGGATACCGTTTTGACCCAAAATTATCGTTTTACCCCTGTATCCAGAATTGGACTTATGGACAGACAATCCTAGCTAATTTGACTATTCTAAAAATGTTGGTAATGTTTATTTCAGCATCCGAAGAGTTTTGCATGTGTTGACTGTTGTGGCTCACTGAGTGGTATAGTATTATCGGTTTCACCAACAAAGGATCTCAGGCAAGTACACTTTCTGATTGCTTTTCGATTCATAGTAGTCTATACATTTTATGTTTATACATATATCTTGCTACTTGTTGACACGCTCGTTACACGAAAATTAGTATCATGTATCTCTATTTACTATATTTCATGATTATCAAGTTTTCGTGTTTGTGATTTGTTCGAGTCCATCAGTACTAGTCAGGAGGGAAAATAACTAAGTAAATGTGTGAATACCCCTTAGCCATCCCCATGATGTCTATTCTTGAATAATAGCAGCTGCACACGACACGTGCAGGGTGCCGAATTTACCCCATAGCCGTTCACATGTCGAAACTGATATTTCAAAACACAAATATAGTGGTCTTTTATTTGTTTTCTTCACCGCTTGCCATGATATCGGTTATCTTCTAGTTTTTATCTCACATATGTTATTTTCATGTCTTGTGAATTCTATTATATTTTTGCATTGCCGTCGGTTTGTGTGCTTGTTCCATTTCTGACTGGAAACCAACATTTTTCAGGTTAGCTGTGGCTTCACTTAGCATTGGGAGATACGGGTGTACTGGCAGACAGAAACCTAGACTTTAGATAGATGTTGTAGCCATTTCAAATATATGTAAAATTTTTGTATTTTCTTTCAGATATAAATCTTGTAACTGTTGTAATAATTTTTAGAAATGTGAATGAGCAATGAAGTTATTTATGTGATTTTGATCATGATGGCCTTGACAGCATTCTACCGTCGACTCTGTGGCGTAGGCTGGGTTGGACATGTCTCGTATCCAAAAAAGTAGGTGCGGGTCATGACAAGTTTTTGTGGTGGCCCATGCAGGTCAGTTTTCGCAAAAGATTACGAAATCGTGATAATACTTAAGTTAGTCGTACTATTGCGAGCCTGCGACTAGAAAATGCTCATTCATAACTTAGAGTTAAATTGATTTAAGAGAATGACTAGGACTAGGAGTCCCTTGTTCAAATTGATCGTTGGGTAGTTAAGGTTGTCAGATAGGCCATGCAATTTAGATAAAGAATTATTAAATTTAGATAGCTTGCCAGACTTCTATAGATACATTATTACTTTTGATATGATGATATGATCTAATATGGATATACTATTCACTTAGTAATTTAGGCTTTCCTAGAATTAAGGCTCTAATCTTGATAAACTGTTCAATTTTCTTTTGCTCTGTTAGATATAAACCTTATATCATAAGTTAGAATTGCCTATTTGAAATCCTATTTTGCTGTAAGGAATTAGTTTATAATTCCTGATTCTGTTATTCATATACAAATCTCGGGGTAGATGTGATTCAAAGTTTTCCTTCAGCCAATTGAAATATATATGAAATAAAGATTAGGATGTTCTTACTTCTCTTGTCTTCAGTTATTTTCCTCCCCGATCAATCTTTTACTTTAAGGATTGAGACTTATAGACAGATGTTTATGCTTTCTATCATAGTCAACTAGTTTGAATCTCTAGCAACTCCTTGAAGTTCTTAGGAATATAGTTGGAGTAATTTTAATGACTGCGATGGCTAGACATCAGCGCACTGTCGCCAATTACTTGAGAATGGAGAGTGTGGGTTCACTGTAGCCAGCAGCGCACTGACGAGGCACGACCCATAGAGTGGAAATTATTTCAAGGAAATCGTAGGTTATGGAACATTGCTAAAACTATGTCTTCGTTGACCCCTTTAGACCTTGTGTCAATATAAGGTAGAGTATCTGATAGCATATCACATTTGAATCATGGAACCAAGGGTTTACCACAGCCAGAGTATACGAGTGAGGCACAATTCTCAGTAAAATGACTTCAGACGTGATTACAAGTTTAGGATACTATAAAGAATAGAAAAATACCCTGTGTGTCCCATAAGATCCAAATCCAATACTAGTAAAAGTTCTGTAAGTTGGATAACATGTCTCCCAACCTAGCATTCCATGGTCCTTGTGATATATTAACGAGGTAATTGACTGACACTAATAGGTTTACCTAGAATATAGAATTTAGAGGTACATAATCCATTAGTCGACCAAGGCCTTATGGATAAGAAGATAGTAGGATGACTATATAAGAAAGAACACCAGGTAAGGTTTTGATTCTCACAAAACTTGAACTACTTGTGCCTCCTTTCAAAAATCTCGCATACTTGTATTTTGACTAACTTGACCAATGCTGCTATTACAGCCTAGTTTTGTAAGCTTACTCTTTTATCGAGCTTGATTCAAGACATATGTTTATTGGGGACGCCTACTAACGTATTGTCTAACCAGAATCTGTGTATTATGGTCTGATCAACCTTGATGCATTTGGTTCGCTGTTTATTTGATTATCCCACGTGGATTGAGATATCGAGGTATCTAGGATCTCATCCACGACTGCATTGACAATTCCTCTTGAATTATACATCCGTCTTTGAATCACGTAATTGTATTAGTGACATCTTTCTTGAACTCTTTACTGTGTTTGTCTTTCACTGATTTGGAAAGACGAAAGCTCGTAATTGGTAGATAGATACAGAGTATCCCCCATGGCTGTGATAGTTGTATACACAAGTGTAGCTGCCATCGGCCAGCCATGTGACTAGAACCTGGCCTTGAGTTACTCGTTCTCCTCTCGACCCTCAAACTACTATTGGGACCTTCTAGCCATCTGAATTGAGAATGATTAGGGTTTACCCTTAGTCCAACCTAGAAGACTATCTATTCTCAAGAAACCAAATGTTGTGAGTCTCTAATTATTTGCTTGAAGCTTGCTTTAACTAGCAACCCTTAAGCCTCAACCCAATCTTTCCTCGACCAAAGCCCACAGTTTAGACATGAGATGAATAGACAAGGGTAAGGACAATCATTTACTATGACTATGGTAGACACCCATCCCGAGATTGGTTTCCAACAAATATTACCCTAGTTATATAATTTTATTATTAAGACCTAACTAGTATTGGAACACCACAGTCACTAGCTTAGCCAATATCATAGCTTAAATACCCTGTCAAATTATGATCTACCAGTTATCAACAACAATGCATGATCACTACAGCCCATACCACTAGAACCCTTGTGACAATAATCTGGCAGGCTTGACACAAATAGAAATTCACGACTCAGTTGTTAGAAATCTTTTATATGATGTGCCTTAGAGTTGGTTATCCCGTCGATAACTCTTGTATACTATGGACGAGTAGATCATTCTATTTTATCGACCATGTGTCATTGTACACACTCGTTTTCCATTTATTGAGAAATGATCCTTGACTTGACTTATATCTATCGTATCCCATTACGTCGTGCCTTATTCTTTATTAACAAGAGTCGAGGTACAATATCCAGACTTTGGAATTCTTTTAACCTCATTATTCCTAAAACCACGTCCTAGCTTCTAAGGTGAGTCGACCGTAAGCCTTCTAAAATTTTGGGATATACGAGGATAACTGATTGATTAGAATAATTCCCATTATGATGATAATTAGTGCCCCATGGACTCCCACTTTCCATTTAGATCATTTTGTGTCCCCGACCGTGTCATTAATATTTGGAGCACGAGACCAGCTGTTACCCACCAACAAATTTCACATACAAGACATAGACGACTCCACCTTTATGTAGATATATTATGTCCCACTCAAACACGTCCCCTTGTACTCTATTCTTATGGTACGACTTTCAGGTCAAAAAGGACTAGCTATAAAACTTACCATAATACCGGTATACTTCCCGACTTCTACTAGAGCCTCAACCTTGACTCAATTCATTCCGACCCAATATATGGTTGTGAATTACACACAGCCCATAATGCACATGCCACTAGTATACCATCAATGGGGTCCACGTGTACTACTTAGACACAAAAGTCACTGAAGGCGTATTTTGGGGCCTTAGGGACCAAGCTAACCAACCTGACTGGCAACTAGCTTAACCACTTGGGTGGAAACCTATTCTAGGTTACCCTAACCTAGTAGAACTAGTTTTATCATTGGGATCTTATCCAGTCCATATAGGTTGAAATCCAAGTTTCATCCAACTAGCGAGTGATGTCCAATTAGGGAACCCATAAGACCCAGTAAAATCCATCCATACATACCACCATATTTGGACTATAAAACTGAATTATTTGAAATAGTTCCTGTACCTATTATGTAGTCTCCACCTCTTAGAATGTGAAGTCATTCGTAACCCTTATTCCATCTACCTAGAGTCACGATACGATCCTGTATTGCATTTATCCCTTGCTCGTGTGTTTAAATACCACAAAAGACACAATCTTGACTTCTCAAATTCCATTCCATTATGGAACCTTGTTTGGATTAATTCGAGAACGGAACTTCTGTATTGCACATTGCAAGCCCCTCTAAGAAACGAGGGTTCTTCGATTTAGCAAGTGACTAGACTAAGTTGGCCATCTAGCAAATCAGTCATGTTCATAAAATTTCTTTCTATCTGCATCATTGGATACTCTCTACCCTCTTGAAACTTCATAATTGCTTCAATTATTCTTCCTTATCTTCATGTCCATCCTATTTCAGAGCGACAATGGTCACGCTTATTAGAATTTATTAATATTTTTTACTACTTTTGTAAATTTGTCGCTTGTTAAATTTTGGTTTCTTGATAGATAGGAGAGGATATAGATGCCATATGCCCTAGATATCTGTTGGTAGATTGTTAAACTAGTTAGATGGTTATAAGGTTTTAATGACCTGTGTTTCGAGGGAGTATGACCAAAGGTAGGTAGAAAACCTCGAGGTTATGTAGTTACAAATGGCTAGGAGGAGGATATAAACTATTTTGAGGAATTAAAATTTAAAGAGTAAAGTAATAGACTTCCCTTTTTGAATTTTAAGGAATAATTATGAATTAGAATTACGGACGAATTATTTTTAAGGTGGATAGTTTGTAGCTCCCCTTCCCGAAATTTTAAATTTTTTTTATTATTTATTGGATTTAAATGGTGATTTTTAGAATTTTGTAAATAATTATCTAGTTAATTATACGGTAGATGATTTTAGTCAGGTTAGGAATTGGAGAACAAGGTGACTAGAAATCATGGCATGATAGTATAGTGCGTGCTTTGACTAGTGTATTAGCCCTGGTAGGGAAGTCGCGCCATAATGATGTCCTAACTAAAAACCAGGTCAAGTTGCGACTTAACCTCTATAGAAGTTTTAATTATTTATTATTAATTTATTGACGTATAGAAACCAGGCTGTACCAAACTAGCCTGGACTGGACCCAAACCAAGCCCAAGCCCATGTACTCGGGTAGTGTGTCTAAGACATCTATGTATGTATGTTTGGTATCTATTTTATTTTATTTTGTGGCCTAGTAGGCCATATTACAAATTATGGATATATTCGAAGTTCTTGTTAATATAATTATAATATTTATTTGATAATTAGTAAATAATTTTTCTTAATAAATATGTTGGACTTTTGGTTTTAGTTAGATTATATATGTATATATATATAGAAGTATATCATGGAATATGAAATTAGGCATATATATATTATCTATATATAATATATAGATATATATATCTATATATATAAGATATATATATATATATTATATATATATATATATATATATATATATATATATATATATATAT